>CM077647.1:149116062-150316062 GCA_039707465.1 Rhabdophis nuchalis
CGTTTGAGGACCTAGTGGCTACTTGAAAAATGTTATCCAGGTATGCCTTCCACGTCTCTTGTGCGTGGAAAAAAACCCCCAGGTACCTAAATGTTCTAACCTGTTCCAGACTATGTCCTTCTACGAGGGTGATTCAATAAATAAGGTGAATTTTTCTGTATAAGGACTTTTAATACAGATAGAAGCTTACTTTTTTTTTATTTTTCAACGTAGTCTCCCAGCACTGTCACACACTTTTCCCATCTGTGCACAAGCTTCCGTATTCTCTCAGCGTAAAAATCTTTAGACTGATGTCTCAGTCAGTCGCTCACAACACTTTTGACTTCATCGTCACTTTCAATCTTCGTGCCTCTCATGAACGCTTTCAAGGGACCAAACAGGTGAAAGTCTGAAGGGGCAAGGTCTGGGCTATAAGGGGGATGAGGGAGCAGTTCCCAGCCCAGCTCATTGATGGTCTGCACCGTTAGGCTTTTGGCACCCACCTGCAGCTGACCTTCGAATAGCCAAGGTCATCATGGACAATTTTGTGTGCTGTCCCAACAGATAAGCTCAAAGTCCTTGCAATGTAATCCACTGTCACCCTTCTGTCAGACTGAATGAGGTCATTGACTGATTCGATCACCTCAGGAGACCTATAGGCCTCTCAGGCCTGCCTTCATCCTCAACACTGCTCCGTCCTTCTTTAAACAATGTAGCCCACTTGTAGACATTTGTTTGGCTGAAACATGTGGCACCATACACAGTTGACATTCTCCTATGAATTTCAACGGGTTTGCACCCTTCAGCAACCAAAAACTTGATAACTGACCGCTGTTCAATCCTGGAGCATGCTTCTTGGTCAGCCATCTTTGTTAATCGGTAAAACTCTCAAGGTTTTTTTGTAATCCGCAAAAGAAATTAAATCCATGTGAAAAAGTAGTAAAACACAAAAAATTAAAAAAAAGTAAGCTTCTATCTGTATTAAAAGTCTATTCTAAAATTTGGATAAATAGAATTAAAACCAATAAATATCAAATTTAAAATTATTCCCTAGTCTATGTCAGGCCGGCTAGATGGAAGAAATGTGCTTTTAACATCCGACGGAAGAGTCGTAGGTCCGTGATGGTACGGATATCGGGGGGCAGGTCGTTCCAGAGTGTCGGGCCCGCCACAGAGAAGGCTCGTCCCCTGGGAGTCGCCAGCTGGCATTGACCGGCTGACGGCACCCTGAGAAGGCCCACTCTGTGGGAGCAGACAGGTCGAAGGGAGGAATGTGGTAGGAGGCGGTCTCTCAAGTAACCAGGACCTGTGCCATGGAGCGCTTTGAAGATGGTAACTAGCACCTTGAAGCGCACCCGGAAGACCACAGGCAGCCAGTGCAGCTCGCGCAGGAGAGTTGTTACGTGGAAGTAGCGAGAGACTCCCAAAATCCCCCGCACGGCCGCATTCTGCACTAGCTGGAGCCTCCAGGTGCACCTCAAGGGAAGCCCCATGTAAAGGGCGTTGCAGTAGTCTAGATGGGAAATAACGAGGGCTTGAGTGACCGTGCGTAGGGCATCTCAATCTAGAAAGGGGCGCAACTGGCGTATCAGGTAAACCTGATAGAAGGGCCCCCTGGCCATGGCCATCACATGGTCGTCTAAGGACAGCCGTGAATCCAGGAGGACGCCCAAGTTGCGAGCCCTTTCCGCGGGGGCCAATGACTCGCCCCCGATAGCCAGCGATGGAATTAACTGGCTATATCGAGATGCCGGAAACCACAGCCACTCGGTCTTGGAGGGGTTGAGTCTGAGTTTGTTCCTCCCCATCCAGACCCGCACGGCCTCCAGACACCGAGACAACACTTCCACGGCATCGTTGGGGTGGCCAGGGGTAGAAATGTACAGCTGAGTATCATCAGCGTACTGATGGTATTCTACCCCAAAGCCACGGATGATCTCGCCCAGTGGCTTCATGTAGATGTTAAACAGGAGGGGTGAGAGAACCGAGCCCTGAGGTACCCCACATAAAAGGGGCCTCGAGGTCGAACTCTGCCCTCCTGTCAGTACACACTGCGACCGGTCAGAGAGGTAGGAGGAGAACCATTGCAATACAGTGCCTCTCAATCCCAGCCACTCCAGTCGGTGAAGGAGGATACCATGGTCGATGGTATCGAAAGCTGCTGAGAGGTCTAATAGGGCCAGTTTAGGTTTTGGTAGGCCAGGGAGATGGCATTCAATATCTCTTTTAATGTTAATATGCTACATATAATTTTAGGTCTGCTAATAAGCAATGGGCGGAAACTAATCAAGGAAAGAAGCAACCTAGAACTTCCTGGCAGTCAGAACAATTTATCAATGGAACAGCTTGCCTCCAGAAGTTGTAAATTCTACTACACTGGAAGTTTTTATGAACAGATTGGATAACCATTTGTCTGAACTGGTATAGGGTTTCCTGCCTAAGTAGGGGGTTGGATTAGAAGACCTTAAAGGTCCCTTCCAACTCAAGAATTAGAATTCTATTCTAATTTTAGTAAGATGTGTGGTGCCTTTGTTAATTTTAGCCAAAAATATAAAGGATCTATGGCAGCATGGCATGGCATGGAAAGCTTGCTTTGGGGAAACTTGATCTAGGAATCACCACACTTTTTACTAATATAGTTTGTTAAAAAGGAGGGGGTGTCGCTAGGAGTAAACAGAGAGCAAAACTGAAATGCGTAGGTGGTTTCAGAGAAGTTCATGTTGAGAGAGAGTGAGAGAGAGAGAGAGAGGAGAATCTGAAGGATAAGGGGGACCTTATTCACGTGACCAAGGCCGTATTTCCTTTTTCCTCACAGAAAAAAAAGAGGAACTTACAAAAAAATTATTCACTCTTCCAATACGTTACTCTTCCGTCCTGAAACTCTAGTAAGAATAACTGGGGGGTGAGGGATTTTTTTGCCCCTGAAACCAGATAATCAGAACTCCAAACTGCAGTGTAATCTTGGACATTTTGTCCCCCATGAAAATGAAAGCCGATGTTCTTCAAAAGGCCCCCAGAATGGGCTGCAGGATTAGATTCCTCAGACAGGCGAACAGAGATCCCCCCACAAAGTGGAAAGCCTCAGGATGCGTCCAAGCGGTAAGATAAGAAAGGAAAAATGCTTTTATCTGTTGCTCTTCTGTGAAAAAAAATGCTTATTTGTGTTTCTTGCCATGGAAGCCAGCCTGGATGTGTCAATGACAAGGAGAGGTATTATCAGGGTCACATTAGCCGAAAGGACTCTACAACTAAGATTTCAATTTTATGTTACATTTAAGTTACATTTTAAAAGATGTAGCTTGGTATTACCTGAAGTATAAACTCTGATATGCATTTCAAGTTTAACGAGACACAGATTTCAGTTCAGGAATATCCTGGATTAGTTGGTTGATTATGAGCCCTCACATTGTTTTTTGACTCTTAACAACCACAAAAATAGATTCCCCCCCCCATCATGATCTATCTGTAATCTAGTTCTTCAATGGTGTACTCAGTGCCTGAGTTCATCCACCTTGCTGCTGGTCATCCTTGGTCATCTGGTCATCCTGGTCATCTCTTTCCTTCTACTCTCCCCAGTTTTAAAGTTTTTTCTGGAGAGCTGGGTCTCTCCATAATGTATCTGAACTAGGATAAATTTTGCTTTGTCATTTGAGTGAGAGAGAACATTGGGTTGATTTGTTTGATGATCCATTGATCTGTTTTCTTGGCTGCCTACAGTACTCCCAGGAACCTTCTCCAATACCAAAATTGAGCAGGTAGATAATCTCAGCCTTTGGACATAATGGTGTTACAGGAGATGTCCGTTTAGTTGATAATGTGTACTATTCCACCTACTTTAGAATGTGAATCAGAAGTCCTTATTAAAAACCTGCACTGATGACTTGGCAGGTCTGGTTTGGAGGTTAGCACCAGTCTATATGTGCACCATTGAGTTTTGGTAGAGGAAAAGGAGGATATACTTAATAATAGATACCCGTTCAAGAATATTTTGTTTATTACTGTACTGATGATGATGATGATGATGATGATGATGATGATGATGATGATGATGATATCCTTTTAGTCAAGCCCCATTCTTGGTGATGGGTCAGGTCTCTCCATATTTTCCAACCTTGCACTATTTCTTTCAATTTTTCTATGCTCAACTTTTCTAGGTTGGTGTCAACTTTAGTACTGTACTATTGTTTACCTTTAGAGAAAGAAAGAAGAACATTTGGACTTTCTATCATATGCAACAGAGACTTCTACAAAATAATCATCTATAACTGATTGAATGATTGAGATGTAGCCTTACAATTTCCTTCTGAAAAAAATAAAGCATAAGCATCAGATTCAGAGAGGACTGAACACTTGATCAAGGACCTTCTACTTGTGTCCACTGCTATAATCCAAGACTTTCTTAAACTGCCTGAGATAAAAGCTCCCAAAATGCTTATTCTGGCTGAGGCTAAATTGACTTGTAGTCAGGCATTTGTTTTGATCAGCAGGTTGGAAGACAAAACTAATGTTTTCATTGTGGCTATCATAGCTACCATCTCAATGTTGGGTTACATCTTTCTTAGTTCCATTGATTTTCCTAGCAGATTCTCAGCTTTGCTTTGAGGCATATGCAGGCACAGCCTATTAATATCTCAGTTACGGTTTTTAAGAAATTAACTGAAACTTCAACATAACTGAAAAGATCTCTGTATGGTAGCATCTATGCAAAATGAAATTCCCCTCAAATGGATTTCCCCTGTATGAATGATGAGATGACCGCATGACAAATCTGCAGATCAAATCTGGGATAAGTATATTATTCCTGAGATGCTGTAGCAGGAATTTTATGGGAAAAACTCACTTCCCAACAGAAGATGAATCAGCTAATTTTAGATTGGATTGAATGATTTATTGGGGAGGGTACTTCATATTTTTTTATATTTTTGTCCCCCATTGCTTCAATATACAGGTATGGTAAACATGTAAAACACTGAGGTTTATCTCTGCAGAAAAAGAAGGATCTTCAAAGTATATGATGTGGATGTATATCTATTTTTCTCACTACAATGATAATACTAGTGTTTTATAAGTACAGCATTCTGGCTTAAATACACTAGCATCCAATTTACTGTCTTTCCCACTAAATGTTTCTCTCTAACTTTCTCTCTGTCTCAATCTTCTTTTTAGGTGCAGTTGTCCTCCTCCTCCAAGTTCTTTTCAAGTTTGACATCCTGCTTGCTGCCCCTTCAGTTGGACTCCAAGAGGAGAAGGGATCTGGACTTGAGACCACCCCTGAAAAGAAACTGGATCTGCAGAAAGAATTTAGCATGAGCTTAAAACTCTCACGACAACTTCTTCGCAAAACAAAGGATCTTACAAGATACTACGTAAGTCTACTACTCTATATTCGCAAAGATCGGAAGTTAGCAGAGATGAATTAAAAGATACCCCAAGGAGAAGGCAGCTCCTACTTTTGCATTAGTTCCTCCATTCTCTTTTTTATGTCCAACTTATTATCCAATTATCATTGTTTCTAAGGCTATAGCAATATACTCTATTTGGGACTGCCCTTAGAAACTATTTGCAAACTACAATTAGTCCTGTGTTTTTACTCCTGTTCTTGGGTATATATAACATTGATTTTGTGGACATGCATTGGTATAAACCATTTAATAGTTTAACAATTGTGTATCTTGTAGGACTGCCTACTACAATGAATATAGGCTCAGTGAATTAGATTAGAAAATATGTTAGTTATGCCACATTGGGAAACTGAAGCAAGACAGTTCTGCCTTTCTATGCTATGGAACAAGCTTCCAGTAGAAATTATATCCCATCCTTGTCATATGTATTGGATGCCTCTTAAAGAAGGAATTGTTTGAAGAGACTTCCTCTGATTTTATCATGCCATCTTTACTTTCTTTTGATAGTTCATAGGAACATATTTGGATGTTGATATTTTATTATTTTACAGAGGTTGTATCAAAAGTATGTTACTTAGTTGGATTTTATTGTCTAGCCAAACAGAAATGTGAAAAATAGACAAACATATATAAATCATGTCAGTAAGAATGGTTTTCCATCCTTTGTATGGCTAACAGAAGTTGGAGATTTGGTGAGAAGGAAGGCTGCATGCCCAAGGAAGAGGTCGGAGCTCTCAAATCCCTTCTCTCAGAGCCTGTCTCCCACCCTCCCCATGCCAAAACTAAATGCTTGTTCTGACTCAGGCTTTCCAAGAGCATGAAGCAAACTCCTTGTCATGACAAAAAAACCTTTATTAATTTACTGGGAATTCTGCTCATTCATATCCAGGAAAGCCTTTCAAGGGAGGATTTACAGTCACAGACCTTATCCTAGAGAGCTGACAGGCCAATATCTGAAAAACTTGACAAGGAGCCTCCAAGAGACACAAACCAATTAAGCGAACTAATTGTCTCCTGCAAACTCCACGCCCTGTTTGCTCCTCTTTTATTTCCTCTGGGAGGGTCCATTCTTCGTCCCCCTGTTCCCACGTTGACTCCTGTTCTTTAGCTGTTCCCTTTGTCTTGTAACTGTGCATGCGCATACTGGGAACAGGCTCCAGCTGTTCATCTGCCTCATTGATGTCTGACTCTGAAGGCAGCTGATAACTAGCATACGGCTCTGGCCCCCTCTCTGCCTCTGACACAGAGTCCTCATCAGAGCCTTTCCCAGACCCCATGATTGGCCCATGTTCCTCCCCAACCTCCTCACTGTCCGAATCTTCTGCCAGTTTTGCTGGTCACTGGCAGACCATAACAATGCTCTAATTCTAACTGCTTCATGCAATTTAGGAATAATTGCTGCCACCAATATATAATTATTCTGCTCTACTCTGCCTTGGTCAGACCTTACTTGGAGCATTGCATGGTCATTAACCAAGCCAATACTTCCTGTAGGTTGGTTTTGCACTTAATGCTGGCTTTTGTTAAAACTGTTGTAAAATGTCAAATGGTTGTAAACGCCAGCCAGGTACAAAGCATCTTAAGTGCAGTCATGTGATTATGGGCAAGAGAGAGGGGCAGTCAGCGGTTCAAATCTGTTGTAACTTCAAATGGTCACTAAGGAACTGGTAGCAAGTTGAAGACTGCCTGTAAAAAGGAAATAAAATTTATGCCACCACCTGGCTCGGTAGTGTAGAGATACAGCACTAAGAAAATCAATCCATATGTCTCTGTTGGGAGATAGGCCACTCTCCTAATAAACATAGAGAGCCATGGTTGTTTTTTTTAAGGGAAAATGGAAGTCCAAGTTATACAAGAAATATTCAGTGATTAGAAAGATAAAAATATAGGGCAATTTAAATCAGAGATAGATGAACTGCAAAGAGAAAAATTAGAGGAACAGTAAAGATATAAATAGGAAAATACAAATTTTGAAAGAAAGAAAGAGAAGGGAGGGAGGGAGGGAGGGAGGGAAGGAAGGAAGGAAGGAAAGAAGGAAGGAAAGAAAGAAAGAAAGAAAGAAAGAAAGAAAGAAAGAAAGAAAGAAAGAAAGAAAGAAAGAAAGAAAGATGATGACCTAGTAGTGGCTCCCTTTTAGAAGCAACTGTGATGTAAAGAGCTCTCAATCCATGTAAAGCATATAAGGAATAATCCTGAATAAAAACAATAACCTCCAGAGGAAAGAGATTATTTTAAAAAAACAGAGAGAGAAAATAAATTTTGAATAGCTCTTTAAGTATAAGTATAATCTTTATTGTCATTGTACTTGTTTACAACGAAATTAGTTTTAACCTCACTGGTGCAAAATTATAACAGAAACAAAAAAAGAGAGAAAATTAAAAAGAAAAAAGCTAGTAATCACAGTAATTTTATCACTGGTTCCCGCCCCTCCCCCTTTATAGCGTTTGACTGAGAGAAACGCTATGATGCACCCAAAAGTCAACTTAAAAGGTGCCATTGAAGACTGTTTCAAAGTTAGAGTTTTTCTGTGGAAAAGTATTTTCTATTGGAAAATTCAACATTTGGGTCCATATCTTTTCAGTAGTTTATTATCATTTGGCCCCTAGAGGCCGCTGATGTAAAGTTTTGTGAAGGGACACAAACTTGTGTGCTTCTTTTTCTTGCACAATGTTTCTTCATTTTCTTATCTATGCAGTCACACTCTGTCAGACTATTTTTTTCCAAGGCATTCATCATTTCCAGTGCTTGTCCCCAAGGGAACGACTGGGGAATTCTGGGAATTGAAGTCCGCACAACTTAAAGATGCTATCACTGAGAAACGCTGTACTAAAACAAAACTACAAAGATAATGAGGGTTTGAAATGCCAAAGGAGCAGTTAGGCCATGAACATAATTATCCCCAAGGAGTTACTTTCTTCAGAATCTCCTTACCTAACCTGTATCACTTCTTGCCTTATCAACATTCCTTGATGTTTTTATAGTTGAGCTGGTAATTTTAACTGCTGAGAAAGTGTATTTGGGTTACTTTACCACTATGTAATCTACTTGTGGTTCCACAAATTATTTTCTATTTTACCTCATTTGGCAAAGCTCTTGCAAAAACCATTTCTGAAGAATTTAAGATTTGGATGGGTATCTAGGGGGGGGGTAGCAAACTTTCATTTAATAATCATTTGAAGTTACAACAGCAGCATAAAAAAAGGTGACATGACCATTTTTTACACTTGATTGTTGCAGAATCCCACTGCTAATGTGACCAAAATGAGGATGCTTGGCAACTGGCATGTATTTAAGATGGCTGCAGTGTCCTGGTCATGTGATCACCTTTTGTGACCTTCTGATAAGCAAAGTCAATGGAGAAGCCAGATTCACTTACTAATTTAAAATTTACAAACTGCACTGATTTACTTAAGAACTGTGGGAAGAAAGGTTGCAAAATGGGGCAAAACTCACTTAACAACTATCTTGCTCATGGAAATTTTGGGCTCAATTGTGGTCATAAGTCAAGGACTTTCCATTTGGGCTTCTTCACAAAGTGTCTCCCAGGTAATCTTACCACATAGGATTTTGTTAAAATCAGACAGTACTAATCCATAACGTATATCAAGGAATGGTAGAGAAACTGAAGTTTTGAGTTGGTTATTTTTGCTGCTGCCTCCATCAAATCTTTTTCCAAATCTGGAACTTTTCTGTTTTGTAATGTGAAATTAGGAGAGTTAGAAAGGTATATTGCTTACCTTGAAAAGAACAGCTCAAATTTGCTTTTTTTGGCACTGAATTACAAAAAAGGCTTGCTGTTCATAAAATAGGGGTTCTCCTTCTATCCAGGAGTTACTATAAATATCTGTAGCCGCCACTGTTACAGGTAGATTTTGAGTTACAACTGGTCACTAAGCAACTGTTTGCGATTATGACAGAAAAAAACTGTTTACGATCCAGATTAAAAGTTCAATTACCCAGATTCCAAGTGACTGAATTTTGGATGTTCACTAACCAAGCCTGTATTTAGGGCCATTTGCCGCATCCTGAAGTCATGTGCCCGTATTATATGATGTTTTTGTTGAAAATCAGAATCTGTATCTGGTTTTTGGCAAAAATGCACCCAGAGTAAATAATGTGTTTCTTTAATCGCCCCACTGCTAGCTTAACAACTACCTTTTATGATCCTCATAACTTGCAACCATAATGGGCAGGCTCCATTATGGTTGTAACTAGAGGGCACTCTGTATTTACTGATTCTTGGAAAATATATTTGACTAAAGACAAAGAACTTTAGTATCACATGTCCCAAACCTTTTCTTTGGGTTAAATGCTGGAGATCTCTTGGAATCTTGACCCTCTGCATTTTATCCCACTTCCCTCAGGAATCCAGCAGTAGAAAGCAGATAGTCTGGTTCAACATTCTTGGAGAGATAGCTCCGAGTTACTCAATAATCATACTGTTCTCTACTCAAATATTACCGGTATATGTTTCTTAATGCTCCACTACAAGGTTGGTTGAAAATCTACAGTCATACCCACTCTCTTTTTCCAGCTTTTGGACCGATTACCTGGAGTTGAAGTTCCCCTTATTGCCCACTTGGAGCGCCTGCCCTCAACCAGCCTTGATTTTCACACATGGATCTCTCTTTCGGTAAGAATATGAAACATACATACATACATACATACATACATACATACATACATACATACACACACACACACACACACACACACACACACACACAGAGTATATGTATATAATATTTGCATTTTGTACTATGCAATAAAATTCGCAAAGTTCTCCCAAAGGCCATTGAAAGAAAGAGTGGCATTTATTACAGGCACCAATCACAAAATACATGAGATTGAGCCCAGGCTAAGCTTTGTGTATTTGGGATACAAAAAATTTTGGATGTCCAACAATGAATTCATTTTCAATATCTCTATCACCATCTAATAGCCCTGTGGATTTTTGAAGTATAGATAGGATAGATCTCATCTTTCAAAAGTCACAGCACATCAGTTTTTTAACGTGCTGTCAAAGTGCCAAATTTAGTACAAGGCATTTGAATGAAGACAATTGAAGTATCCCTGCAAAGTTCTTCTCTTATTGGTGATCATCCACCAGTGTCTACAGGAAAAGCAACAAGAAGTTCATATCAGAGCCTTTTAATAAGGCAGCTTGATGGCTGGAAGCCAGAAATAATAGATTCAATTAGCTAGGAAAACAGGATACTTAACAGCTGGAAAGAAAGCATACCTATTCAAGTTATATCCCAAGTTTAACCTGTTTTTCTATTAAACTCACTGTCTCCACAAAGAATGCAACAATTGTAATTTGCTTATGGTGCAAAGAATGCTAATTAACCCACACAGAGAATTTTAAAAACTAAAAGGTTTTAAAGAAAGGATTGGGCAACTATTTGTCTGAAATGTTTGAACAGGGGGTTGGACTAGAAGACCTCTAAGGTCCAATCCAACTTTGTTATTCTGTATTCTGTTATTCTGACTAGTTTGGAATGGATCAAAAATACTTAGTAAATTGTATGATTTCACCAGGTAATGTAGATATAAAACTAAGCAAATCATTTTCAGCCAGAATATGATAAACTACCCCAAGTAACATTTTCTTCCTAGACTGAAGTTACTCCTGTCTCCAATTCTTAGTGTGTTTGCTGAGGTGGATGGCAGGGAGCAGAATAATTTCTCTAACATTTTTCAGAGCTGTCTATTTTTGAGAATAATGCTTGAATACCTCAGTGGTTGACTTTGTTTTGTTTGCGTTCTAATTTTTCTGTAGGATGCCAGGCGCCTGTCGCAGATAGCCAAGACCGTTTCATTTTATCACAAGTTAGTACAACAGCTGAGGAATTTTGAAGCGATCAAAGAAAACTCTAAATTCTTCTCTCAGTTTGAAGATATCGATGTTAACCTCCGAGATCTTGGTCATCAAGTGGATTACCAGGTAGCTTACCATTTTTTCAGGGGGCATAGATGAGGGAAAGGTGCCCTTTGTGTTAGATAGGGTGAATGGATGAGGTAGACTCCGGCTTGCAGCAACAATGGCTCTTTATTAGTTCAGATCAACTATGTACAAATTAGCAATGGTCTATCTCAGGAGTCTCCAACCTTTGCAACTTTAAATCTGAAGGACTTCAGACTTAAAGTTGCAAAGGTTGGAGACCCCTGCTCTATCTGACAGCAGCCCTTTTAAAGGGACTTGTCAGACCTTCGACCAATCAGATTGAATCTCTGTTCCCACCGGAACAGAGGACCTTGGTGTAAACCGTTATAACTGTTTCTGATATCTAACACCTTGGTCTTGGCTGTGTTATTCAACTTTCATTTTTCTTACAGATTACACTTTGGGGCCTATCATCTGATACCCAGCCTATATCAACTCCTCAAATCCTTCAACACCACAGACAGTGGATGAACCGCCAAGAAGTATATATTGTCCTTCGTTCTCTTGAAAGCTTCCTAGTTCGAGTTGCGCGAGATTTTTTGATGCTCAGGACGAGGGTGCCGAAAGTGACTTCACCTTCCAAGAGTTTCTAATCTTAACATTTCCTGTTTTAAACTCCATTACCTTATCCCAAATAGCTAAGATACCAGGATTCCAGTATCTCAGTGTTCGTGCTGTTCTGTAAATTATCTAAAATATCTAATTTATATAACTATTTATTTTTTCTAAATATTTTATTATTTTAACTTATTTGTTAAAGCAGTGTTTTGCCAGGTTCACATAAGCAATTGTTTAGTGAATGCATTTTCTTGTGACAATGTAAATGTTTTCCCCCCCAAAGGTCAGAAAGAATTGCCAGTTAATTGGCACCAGTGGTGGGTTTCAAAATTTTTTAGAACCTCTTCTGTAGGTGTGGCCTGCTTTGTGGTAGTGGCTTGCTGGCCATGTGACTGGGTGGGAGTGACTTGTCAGTCATGTGATTGAGTGGGAGTGGCTTGCCAGTCATGTGATTGAGTAAGTGTGGCCAACTTGTAAAATGTAGTGAAATTCACTTGCTTAGCAACCAAAATGTTGGCTCAGGAACTCTGGCATTTGAAGCACATAAGTCTTCAAGCTGTCAAGTTACAAGACCCTTGCACCCCTAACTCTTTAGAAAAAAACCCCAGGGGTGTTCAAACTTGACAGCTTTAAGACTTGTGGACTTCAACTCCCAGAATTCCTCCTCTTGCTCTTCATCTTGATTATGTGAGGATGGGCGGGGGGAGGGAGCTGGAACCAGTTCTAAATGGCACTGTAGATTTGTGGAACCTCTTCTATAGAAGAGCTTAGAACTGGGGGGAATCTCTGGTTGGCATGGAATTTTAAATATTGTGTTTATCCATAAAAATATGGATGGCTACTACATTATCTATTTTTGTAATGGCTATTTACTCAAATGGGCCAGAGAATCTTGAGGGTATCTACAGAAAGATATATAATATATAATCCCAATGGATTATGAAGAAACTATCCTTAAATTTTCTAAAACAGATTGAGTAAATATGCACATGGTATAAAATATATGTTTTGAGTGATACTGGCTTTTCTAAACTTGAATTGGTCATTTCATACTTTTAAATTTTTGTTAATAAAAGTATTATTTTAGTTAAATTTGATTTGCCTGATTTATTGGTGGTATCTTTAGCTGATCAAAAGAGAGTTTGTCATTTCATATATGCCAATATATTTAGCAGTATCTAACATTACATTATATCTATTTAATTCATATTCATCAGCAAAAGGAAATCTTCTTTTGCTGGCTGAATTCACCTGGTGGAGATTTCTTGATTGGCCCCAATTACATTGTGAAATTTTATACCCTTTCCCAAGTCCTCAATCTTGGCCCCTTTCTTTTATCTTTCCCCTCTCAAAACTCCCTTCTTGAGTCAAGAAAATATGATCCATAATCCATAGACTTTGTCCTTCTAGTGCTGAGATCTATGCTTATAATCCTTGACTTTATAGAAATATTCAAAAAGAGTTTCATTATTAGCATTGCCTTTAAATAAGACGCCAGATTCAATGTTGGGATAGAAAATTCAAATATCAATCCTCTAATTAGTACACCTCAATTGAAAAATTTCAAATAAATTGTCAGATAAAAAGGAAAAGACAATTCCTTCAAAACCACCATGAGTTTCTTCCCAGATCCTAGGGAGGTAATGAAGGAGCCAACACCTCTCCCAACCTGGAGTTTCATCAATCTCTAGATTAAAAAGATAGATGTAAAAAGGACTTTCCTTTTGCCCAAATCAGAACAATTCTGGAAGATACTGTATAGGGCCATAGGATATAGAGATTGCCTTCACCAGCATGAAGTGGTCAATAGATGCCAAACTGACCCCACCTCCAAAATCACCACCACACCAGAATGGATGAATGAATTGGCCACTTGATCGCACTCATCTGAAAATTATCATGGACTATTGCCCACTTAAAAGGGAAAACCAACTCTAACTTTGGAACAATTAAGTACCATATTGCTTTGGGCTCTATCAAGTATGAATTGGAAATTTGAAGACGTCAAAGGGATCCAGCAGAATTTTTCCCCCAGGGTTCATTTGTCCAATGCTTACATGCAAATGACAAAACACTCATTAATTATTTTCTTGTGAGGAATTACTGATAAGATTTCATGCAATGGTTTGACAACTGCATTTTACTGATTTATTTAAGAGTTCAAGGGCAGTTGACTGCCAAAGCTAGCAACCTATTTTATTGCACTAATACATTATTGTATTTACATTTACTGTGTTGCAATAATACAATAAAAGATAACAAAACAACTAAACTTAAATATTAAGAATTTCACCTTATTTTTAAACCAATTAAAAGTAAAAATACTATGGTGAAAAAACAAAATTAAAAGTAGCAATTAAAGTTGAATAAAATAAGTACAGTAAAATAAAACCAT
The DNA here is from genome assembly GCA_039707465.1 of Rhabdophis nuchalis. Classification (NCBI taxonomy): domain Eukaryota; kingdom Metazoa; phylum Chordata; class Lepidosauria; order Squamata; family Natricidae; genus Rhabdophis; species Rhabdophis nuchalis. Next base: position 149,130,344 of record CM077647.1, read on the forward strand.
CATTCTCAAGCCTGAAAAGGTAAAAATGTCTTCAACTGGGTCCAGGAAAGTGGTCCTGTAGCCATTGGCCTGAGAATAGCATTTTCACACTTGAGAAATAAATGACTGCAAGACCAACAAAAATAAGTAGTTATCTCAACTGAAGCCTCTTCCACAAAAGTGCATTACATTCAAGCTTAGGCCAAGTTATTTGGGTGAAAACTTGCTGGGAGAAAATCCTACAAGCATCTCTATGTTCTCCTGGAAGTAAAAATACAGATCAATCAAATATTTGTTATCTTTTCAATCTTCTGCCTAAATCCTAATCTGGGTAGGAAGAAAGACTGTGATGGGAGGGGCAATATGGGAAAACTCTGACAGATGAGGTAAAGATTAAATACGGTATATGTTATCTGCTGCCAGTTTTTCCTCAGAAAATGTTGCTGTTGACCTCGTGGGGTAAACCAGATAGGAATCACAACCAGATGAGCTAATTGTACTTCATTGTAAAGCTACATTGACAGAATCTTATAAATTTGAAATTACATCTCTCCTGTTTCCTTTATAGCCCAAGAAACTAGGGACGGTCCCTTTTGAGCCTCTTGCCCTGCCTACTATCCAGATGAGGACTCTACTGTCTCTTATCTGACTGCTCTCTTGGCAGTATCTCTTGGTCTAGTCTTCCAAGCTCTTTCCCACATTCTATCATAATAGCTCAGTCCTTATCATTAATCACACACTTGGATTCAATGTGTACAGTAATCTCTTCAGACATGTTTCAATTTCACTGGATTCTTGTAAAATATAGAATGAGTTTAAATTAATTGCGTGGTGAGAACAGACTCCATACCATATAATGGAATCTAAAGATAACTTTCCAAAATTGTTAGGTAGTTTCCACCTAATTACTTTGTTTTTCCAAAGTATGGTATGAATAGAATGAAAGCTATACTGGAGTTCCCCATTTCAGATGAAGAGATAAAGAAATCAGATCTGCTGAGATATTCTCACAATACTTCTAAGATTTTCCATTCATAAGGTACACAATGTTTCCTCACTAACCATTTAATTTAGAATGGACGTCTAATTTATTCAGTTTTTAGAGAACATAGAGATGATGCCTCCATTGCTTTCAAAATTATTGGTTAGGGTGCCTTGATCCAGGATAGAGCCAAAAACATGCAAGTTCATTACTTGACAAAGCTCTTGGAACCTCAAGTCACTTTGGCTTTTGCAGGCGCATCTGAAGTTCAGCCATCATATTGGGGTGCATAGGCCCAAACCTGGAAAAGCAAAATAAATGGGTAGATTAAGACAATATTCAAGATGACAAAACTAACATCTCCTATTCAATTACTAGTGAATGTAGTGGTGTGATTTACCCAGAAAATCTTGGTTTTTGTCTCTTTGGTACTTCCAATAAAGATGGAGCATCTTCAGCCATCTTTGTCTCTTCTGTTGGAGCCTCTGTTGATATCTTTGGTTTCTTCAAGCTGGGTGCTCGTCGAATGGAGCTCTTACGACGTAACAACACCCGTTCCTTCTGGGCACTGCTATCCAGTGTTGTGACCTGCAGAATAGAGATGGATATGATTACTTCAATCTCTTAACTATATTCATGCTCCACTTTCCTTTGTAATTATGCTTACATCATGTGGGAAAGCTCTGGGGCCAGCCAGGAGGTCTGTATCAAGAGAGGTTGGATACACCAGGTTCTTTGTGGTCTCTCCCAGTTGATTTGACTGGTCTGATGTAGTCTCAGCCACTTCCAGCATGTCTACACTAAGACCACAAGTATCTACCAATATCTCAGACTGTTCTTCCTGGTTACTTTCCCACCATTCTTCTCTTGTTTGCTGTTCCTGTTTTCCCCCTGTAACGCATATCTCATTTTTCACAGCTTCCTCTACTTCCCGATTCAGATTTTCTTCTGTCTTTGCTTTCTCAGGTAAATCTCCCTGCTTACAATTTTCCCCCTTTTCCTTCTCTATCATAATCTCAGTTTCTTTGGGCTCCCAGTATAAATCTCTCTCCTTTTCTTCCCCTTCTAATGCCTTCTTCTGGCTTGTTTCCATCTCTGCTTTCTCCAGTAGTGGTGGCTGAACTTCTTTGTTCTTTGTTACTATTTCTTTCATTATCTGGTGGTCTGTGTCCAGCTCTATGCCTTCTCCCTGTTCCTCCCCAGATTCTAAACCCTGGGTCTCCGCTATTGTAACATTTAGTGCATCATACTGAAGTTTATCTGTCCAAGTGACTCCCTCTAGTTCTCTTTCCTCATTCTCAGGTAAATCTCCCTGCTTACAATTTTCCCCCTTTTCCAATTCTGGTGCCTCCCTTTCCTGCTCTATCATAATCTCAGTTTCTTTGGGCTCCAAGTATAAATCTCTCTCCTTTTCTTCCCCTTCTAATGCCTTCTTCTGGCTTGTTTCCATCTCTGCTTTCTCCAGTAGTAGCGGCTGAACTTCTTCGTTCTTTGTTACTATTCCTTTCGTTATCTGGTGGTCTGTGTCCAGCTCTATGCCTTCTCCCTGTTTCTCCCCAGATTCTAAACCCTGGGTCTCCGCTATTGTAACATTTAGTGCATCATATTGAAGTTTTTCTGTCCAAGTGACCCTCTCTAGTCCTCTTTCTTCTTCATCTAGTTTTCTTTCCTTCTCCTTTTCAGTTCCTCCTAAACATTCTTCCAAATTCCAGCTTCTCTCACCTTTCCTTTTCTCTTCTAGCATCTTCACCTGGTCTTCTTCGATTTCTGCTGTCACACTTGTTTTTACCTGTTCCTTCCCATCCACTCTTGTATCTTCCTCCTGTTCCTTCTCAACATTTAACTGCTGGTCTCTTGCCATCTTATCCATCTCTTCCAATCTATCTTGCTGAGTCCCCCTACTCCATGTTGCATCTTCTTGTCCTCCCTGCTTTTCCTCTCTATGCTGTGTTAAGTCTAGGAGCTTTTGCTGAATTCCCTCATTCCACAACATATTTTCCAACTCTTTTTCCTGATCAGCTGTGATTTTTTCTGCTTCTTCATCCCACAGATGGCTTTCTCCAACTGTTCTCTCCTCTTCAAGCACCTTATCCTCTGCCTGGTTTAGCACTGCTGTATTGATCTCTCCCTGCACTTCCTCACCCACCTTTTCTTCTCCCTGCTCTTTCTCAACCTCTAATTGTTGATTATCCATATCAACCCTCTCTTCCATACTACCTTGAACAATCTCCCCGGTCCACCCTGTCCCTTCAGGCCCTCTTTTTTGTTCTACAGATGCTACCCAACTTGGTGCTCCTTGCTCAATCTCTTCAGCTAATACATTTCTGTCTTGTTCTGCTTCCTGACTCATCCCTGTCTTTGCTGCCTCTCCCATTTGCCCAAGTTCTCTTCTTTCTGCCAAAAGTTCATCTGGCTTCAATTGACTACAATATTGACTACAAACGGCATCTTCCAACTCTTCTATCATGTCTTCCTGTGCAACTTCCACTAAAACAGATTCTTCAGATTTTCTTTGATAAAGTTTCCCAGTCATGATTGGTGCCTCCAAGGGGGATTGTTCAATGATGTCAGTCATAGGTGTTGTTGATCCTATTTCAGAGGTATCACTGAGGCATACAGAAGACACTGTGTGGGAAAAGTAAGAAAGAATATAATTGATCTTGGGTTTCTCCCCAAGACTGATCATCCAAGAATTTAAAGCAGCTTTATGCGATTGGAGCTCTGCTCATTTTACCCATTCAGTAGTTTCAATATTCTGATTTAGTATGGCCAATAAATACTGTCCTAATTAAGCAGAATATAGAATGATTGTTCTTCTATCTCTCGGCATTTAAAATAAAACAGGACAATTGCTTCATATTAGCATTTCCCAAATTAGTCTTGTAGCCGAATGTGTTAGCCTTTAACGTAATTCACAACTAATATAATAAAAAGCCATGCTAGTTGGAAATTATGGAAGTCAAAAGCCAACTCAAGAAAAGCCAAAAAGCATACCATAGAGAACAACCAAGGATAGAAATAATCTCTCACATGTTTTTCTTGTTATATATGGGGGGGAAACTATTTTACCCTTTTCAAGCAAGCTAATACATTCATTTTAAAAAATTCAGAGCTGCGAGAGAAAAATATGTCAATTTATTTTGTCAAATCACAAGATAATCTGAAATTGCAGAGGGTAAAGTCAAATCAGGGTAACAACACAATCATTGTCACATAAAGTGGCATGCATGCACATACATATACATTGGCCAATATAATTATGCATATATACTTTTCAGCATTCTTCAGTGTAAGCTGAATCACATAGCTTGAGAATCTAGCTATGCTAGATTCTATACTAGGCCATGCAGCTCCCTCAGAGTTTTTAAAAAATCTTAACCTAATTCATCTCCCAGTTTTTGTGTAGTGATGACAGGGAACCTTCATTTCTGGTGTCCTGAGCTCCAAGAAAAATATAAATTAAGATAAATGTAATGCTAAAGAAAGAGGACACTCCCAGATCCTATTGTTATCTGTGATGAAACACCATTGTGCTGTTTAATCCTTTCCTCTTTAATGGGTTGTATGTGAGAGTGTTCAGAAAATGATGGGAGAAAACCAACATGAGAAACGGATTACAAGTGAAACTATGAAATCTAGATTCTCCACTCCTAATAAATTATGCAATGATAAAACAGAATAATAAACTGGTCTAAAACCATTCAGCCCCTTGTAGAAGTCACAGGGATTTGTCAATAAAATCAGATATATTTCAGATCATGTGCAAAAGTCGCAACTAAAAAACAACTTCCTATACATACAGACAGACAAGGACAGGAAATAGGAGTATACAGCTCTGAGGATTGTGCAAGCTTGTTTTACAATCCACATTAGCAGGGCAATCTTTCAAGTTCAGCAGACTTTTGAACACATTTGTAAACACTGAAGAAAAATTGTAGGAAAACATTGGCCATTTCTGTTAATACCGTGTCCTTGCCCATGTCTCCTCATAATTTAAAAATGTTAGAGATGTTTTAATACAACTTTTCATAACTTTCAGTTTTGTTAATTTTTCAAATATTTTTAAATGTATAATGTTTCAATTTCTTTAAGTGAATAGAATAGAATTAGAATAGAATAGAATAGAATAACAGAGTTGGAAGGGACCTTGGAGGTCTTCTAGTCCAACCCCCTGCATAGGCAGGAAACTCTACACCATTTCAGACATGGTTATCCAATCTCTTCTTTAAAACTTCCACTGTTGGAGCGTCCACAGCTTTTGAAGGTAAGTTGTTCCACTGATTAATTGTTCTAACCATCAGGAAATTTCCCCTCAGTTCTAAGTTGCTTCTCTCCTTGATTAGTTTCCACCCATTGCTTCTTGTTCTACCCTCAGGTGCTTTAGAGAATAGTTTGACTCCCTCGTCTTTGTGGCAACTCCTGAGATATTGGAACACTGCTATCATGTCTCCCCAGTCCTTCTTTTCATTAAATTAAACATACCCAGTTCCTGCAACTGTTCTTCATATGTTTTAGCCTTCAGTCCCCTAATCTTCTTTGTTGCTCTTCTGTGCACTCTTTCTAGAGTCTCCACATCTTTTTTACATTGTGGCGACCAAAACTGAAGTGTAATTACTTCACTTTGTGCATTTCAGAAATGTTATGTTTTTGTCTGACATAGATTTTTGCATGGAGAAAGACAGATGCTAGTTTAATTTAATGTTACCATCTATGCTGATTTAAAGCCCATAGGAAAAGAATAAGGAAAATCCATTAGCAAACCCCCCCCCAAACCAATAGAATCTCCCATTCCTCACAATATAGCATCACCAACATTCTAGAAGTTTCAGTCACCTGAGAACTTTTGTTCAGATTCTTCCTGTCCCTCATAACTGTTGGGAAAGTTGGAAGATCTGAGAAAGGACTCCATGGCCTGATCACCAGTAACCACAATTTCTGATGTTCCTTGGATCTCCTCACTGAGTGGGGGTATCTGAAAAGAAAGGGCTTTGTTGAAGGAAGGGTGGAGCACAGAAGGATTTTGCTCCACCTCCTCTTAACCAACACCTACCTCCGCTGTGAAAGGACCTTCAGTGACCTTCAATTCCTCCCTTGGAGAAACATCCCTGCAGAAGAAGGCAGGAGGGTAAGGACAAATAAGTCCAACTGCAGGTCAGAGATCATTCTACTCCAGAGGTCACTGCACCTCGGAGCTACCAGACAAACTCCAACAGAAACAATTATTCCACATGACATTCTTGTTACCCAGAGTATGTTGTCTCCACTTCAGAATCATGGTGGCTTCTGCACTCCTTCATCTCTCTTCCACTTCCTGCCTCTTCTGCTCCTGGATGGGGTTCATTTCCAAAAAGGTAAGTAGTGAATGAGGAAACAATATCCTGAAAATAGGGTGAAGAGAAAGAAACACTGAATAGGTACTTCTAGTACAGAAAGCCAGAGGTTCTGGATCCCTCCCAAGCCTGGGAGATGACAGGGTTCCACTAACCAAAGCCTGTTGCAGGCTCCCAAAAAGTGATCGAAGATACTCCATTATGCTGCTGGGGTAGCCGGAGAGAAGGTACAGAGTGGCTTCCCCTTCTCCTCAGAGAGGGAAGTTAACGTCACTAAAGTATTTGACCACATCCTTTTCTTCCTTTGCCTTGTAGTTTGCCATAGTTTGTTCTGGCTTTGCATAACTGTGAAAGAAAAGCACACCGTATCCTACAGAAACAAGAAGCATGTGAATGATCCCTCACTATCCAGCACAGTCAAAATCAATCTCAAACTAGAGGAAATGTAGCAATCTCCATAAATAAATAATTTCCATAAAGTTGTAACTATATTATTCAAATTAGTTAAACCTTCTCCAAAATCTCCCACAAATAGATGGTTGAAACAATTTTATTTATGTCTTCCTCCCCCCCCTCCCCGAAACACGAACACCAGCCCAGATAGATGGCTCTGCGTGCCACTTCCTGCATGTATGCCATGGGCTCACCATCAGGGCTATAGGGAACTGCACATCAGAACAACTAGATACGACAGTTTTTCCCCCATGCCATCACTCTGCTAAACAACTAATTCCCACAACACTGTTAAACTATCTAGAAAGACCACCATTAGTCTCATCTTCCCTATTGCCTATATCCTTATCTTCTTATGACTATAACTTTGTTGCTTGTATTTTACGAATTATATTGTTTCTTAGTATATCCTAGTATGATTTATGTCAATTGCTTATTTAGTATCCATAAGTATCACTAAGTGTTGTATCCAATGTTTTATGATGAATGTATTTTTACAATGACTATGATAATGTCTATCATTGTGAGCTTATGCACTAGAGTTTAATCAATAAAGAATTCTATATCCATAGGCATTCAGTATCAAAAGGCTTGAATTGTTCCTTCCCATTCAGACCCCAACCACCTCTAGGCACTGGATTAGGATCTTGATATAGATTGGGGGATAGTGGTGGGAAAATTCTGAACATCACATACAGAAGATACAAACTCCCGGAACAGAATGAACACAATGAGGGGGTGAGTGGAGAGTGAGAAATATAAACATACAGTACTGGATTTGCAGAACTGTGGCGATTCATAATAAAATTCCAGTGTAGTTGTGGTTTCTTGTAAATGAAAAGAGACAGAAATAGATTGACTCAGTTCCTTGAGACAATGGCATCATAAGATCAGATCCAGAGCTGGTCCCAAAATGGTGTTGTATTATTGGGTGGAAAAGTACACAAGAAGAAATGGTTTCAGAATTGAGTAAGTTATGGGAAGAATGGCTGAACCTTTGTGGAATGCATTATTCTGAGTTTATTGGCAAGGCAGTGGATTTTTTCTGACATAAGCATGTTGTTTAGTTGACCTCTGGAAAAGTACTGGGAGTGGTTGGTAGACGATAAGGATGATCTCAGTTCAAAAACCACCAAGTAATCCCAATTGTATTGTGAAAAGAATAAAGCAGTACTGTGCTTTTCAATTTATATAGCTTCCTACTTGCCACGTGGCTCTGGGCAAATGAGATAGTTAAAAACATTAAATATGACAACAATGTATAAAAAAAACACATGGTAGAAGCATACCCACATGAACACTGTGGGAATTTGAATACTCCTAATTAATTCCAGGATACTTAAAATCATGTCTACTGGCCCACTGGGAATGGTTAGATTCCAGTGTCCACTTCAGTATTGGGAAGGTTGGTAATCCTGTTTTACAAAATATGTTACTCCTATTTATGAGCATACAACCATCACTGTTTATTAATTATCCTATTGTTTATGGATATTATAGCTGAGTCATTGTTTATCAAAACTGAGGTGGCTCTCAGTTTCACCTTAAACTGATGTGAGACCTTGTTTACAATAACATCAAGAAGACTTAAAGTAGAGAAAGTAAGGGTGGGGAATTAAGAGTAGGAGAGAGGATAAGAAAGAAGAGAGGAGAGGAGAGAGGAAAGAGAGGAGAAAAAGAGAGAAGAGATGAGAAATGAGAGGAGGAAATAAGAAGGCAGAGAAGGGAGCTTGAGAAGATAGGAGTAAGGCTGTTGCAAAATAAGATGGAGACACAGGGTGGCAAGAAAGCAATACAAACTGTATTATACAGTTTATATGTAAGAATGTGTATAGAGTTTAATGATGAATAGATAAATGTCAAATAGCATTTATAAGAATGTATATCAATGAATGATTTTGAAATGAGAAAAATAAAAAAAACTATTTGCAAAAAAAAAATAACATCAAGAGGCCTTTAAGAAAAAGTTACTTCAACCTAGATTGGGCTTTATGGAGTGCATTTTTATCCTGTATTAATGTATTTCTCCTAAAAGCATATAATGGATTATGTGCCATCAAGTCATTTTCAGCAACCACATAGGTAGATTTTCTCTATGACAATCTTTCAAATCTTCCAAAAGAACACCATCTCTGAATCCATCTACCTTGCTGGTTGTCCTCTTTTTATCTTTCCTTCTACCTTTTTTCTATCATTAGAGCCTTTTCCAGAGAGCTAGCTCTTTGCTTGATTTGTCCAAAATAAGATAACTTGAGCCTGATCATCACGAGTGAGAATTCTGAGTTGATTTATTTGATGATCATTTGTTTTCTGGCTTTCTGTGCTCAGGAGTCTTCTCCAAAAACCAAGTCCAAAAGTGTCAATATTCTTCCTATCCTTTTCAAAGACCAACTTTCACTTCCAGAGTGTCAGAGGGAATACCTTGGCCACTTGCACGATCATTCTGATCTAAAAATCCCAAATCGCCCAGTAAGTTTCAGGCTGAGTGGAACTTAACCCAGACTTTCCATAATATAACACATGATACATCAGGGAGAAGCTACTATTTCTGTATAGGTTTTACAGCAATTCCATAATGGTGATTTTTGTTGCAGATCAGGTTTGCATACTTTTACACCGTCCCCCGCCCTTCGCCACTTTGAAAGCCCCCCCCCCCCAATCCCACAATCATAGTGAAAACCTACGTTGAGGTAACTCACATCCTTTCACCGCCACGCATCTTTTAGGGTGAATAAGCAGGCATGCGGCATGTAAGGCTCGGAAAAACTTGTTTAAAGGCATCAGCATCTGCAGGAATTCATGGATAGCAACCCCCACCCCACCCCACTCTTTTAAACAACACTAACGGGGGTTTCGCGGGGTCTCCTCAATGCAGACATCCTGCGCCTACCGGAGCGCGCAGCCGGCTTTCCCTGGTCCTCTCGTGCGCGCTCTCGGCTTCACCATTGACAGCAAAGCCCAGCTGAGGACGTTGCGTGGCAGGAGGAAGTGGTATCAAACCAGGAAGTAGGAGCTGCAGGAGGGTTGCCGTGCCTACGACTTCGGTTTCAGTTTTTCCGATCTTCTGCCCTCTCAGATTTGCAGAGAAGTCCGAAAGGTAGCGGCGCAGCTTTAGCCAGACGCGGTGGGGCGCGCACAAGCCAGAGGGAGCATCTCGGTGTATCCCTGAAAGTCCCAAAAATTTGTTGTGCATTCATGCCCCTCCTCTTCCTTCCTCCTTTTTAATTGTAGGTGATCCTTCTGGTGCCCTGATTTCTGCCTCCTGCCATGGGGCACGCTGGGGGCAGGTGGCAGGAAGCCTCAGGTGATTCTGAGGGTGAGTCTGTTCCTATGTTCAGATTTCCCCCCATTCCTCCCCGCCCCCATGTCTTCTCAATTCTGACAGCTGTGCTTGTTCTCCCCCCCCACAAACAGAGGAAAATGAAGGTGTGGTGCGCTCTGTGGAGTCCGAAGCCACCCTGGATGCCTGCAGCCAGCGGAGAAACAATGCGGGTTTCTGGTGAATTCCTTTAAGCTTCTTCTTTGGTTCTAGGAGATGCAGGATGTTCAATATCATGTCTTCAGTTGTTGCTACTACCTCTTTCACCTCTGTTGCTGTGTAAAAACTAGCTTCTTTTTCATGTTGTAGCACATCAGCCTAAGCCCTTCTGTCTTGTGCCCACATTTATATTCTGAGTATCTTTTCTCCAAACGTGATATTTTTACATCTCTTCCAGTCATACTGGGTCGTCCTCCTCCTATCTGTTTGCAACACACTTTGTACTACTAGTGGCATACATTACATTGCATGCATCTGAGCTTTGGGGGATTTTGAGTATGGTGATAGTGTTTTATATAGTCTGAAAAATCGAGTGATGCAACAAACATAGCTAAACTGATCTGGATCTAATCAGTGTTTGTACCCTGCTTACATGCATTGGAGCTGTGTTGTGAAAAAAAGTGAGGCCTGTAATTACAATTAAAAAATCTATAATAGAATTAAAAATGAACAAAACGATAACAGTGATATGGTTCACACTATGGTAATGCATTGTTCACTTAGTATGTTTAAAAGCCATTGTTGGTTGGATCAATTGCAACCAGGTTTATACAGTAAAGCAGTGTTTTTCAACTTCATCAACTTTAAGATGTGTGGACTTCAGCTCCCAGAATTCCCCAGTCAACCATGCTGTCTGGGGAATTCTGGGAGCTGAAGTCCACCCAACTTAAAGTTGCTGAGGTTGAAAAACACTGCAGTAACCACAATATTTGGGTTCTTACAGTCCAGAAAGCCAAAACTAAGTATCTATTCTATAGGTTAACACATTTTAGGAACCCAAACACTGATGTATGCATATATGGTAACCTCAGTGTTTCCTAAATTGTCTCTTCACACAGGCTACTTGGTCTCTGCAACAATTTTGCTTACGTGGTAATGCTGAGTGCAGCTCATGACATCCTCAGCCATCAGAAGGTGCCAGACCATAATGGGACTGGACCGGTGAGTGTGCAAGGAAGAAATGTGTGTGTATATTTGTGCAAAAGCAGAATAAGGAACAGGTCAAGAGAAGATGTCAGGAAGAAATACATTTGTAGAAAATGAGTACAAGGGGAAAAAATGTATGAAAGAACAAGGAAGTACACGAATGTGAAATAAAGCAGGACTGCTTATCTGTGGAACTTTTTTCCATTAGTTTCAACCAGTTGAGCCAATAGCCAGAGACTGAGAAGGCTGAAGTTCCTTTTATTAGATTATCTGTGAGGTAGAAAATACATTTTTGGCAGAAATCTCTTATTAGAGAGCCGTTTGACATTGATTATCTGGATCAATAAGTCCTTTATTTGCTTAGTGACCATTGAAAGTTACAATGGCACTGAAAAAAGTGACAGCTGTCCTCACACTTACAACCTTCACTGTATTCCCACACTCACATGATCAGAATTTAGGCACTTGGCAACCAAGCATATATTTATGAGGGTTGCAGCCAGTGGTGGGATTCAAATAATTTAACAACTGGTTCTCTGCCCTAATGACCAGCTGGGTAGGCATGGCTTGGTGGCCTGTGACTGGGCGGGCGTGACCAACCCAATGTCACTCCCATCAATGGACGCTTCGCCTTAGCTGTGACAATGTAGTAAGTGTTAACCGGAGAGGCAGTTTCTGTAAACAGGGCAATAAAGATGAGGCTAGAAACAACACCAGAATGTTTCCTTCCGGCCTTCCTCACAGGATTAGCCTTGTAAAGTGGGAAAAACCAAAAGGAGATTTCTTCCAACAGCCGGTTCTCCCAACTGCTTAGAAAATTAACAACCGGTTCTCCTGAATAGGTGCGAACTGGCTGAATCCCACCATTGGTTGCAGCATTTCAGGGTTGTGTGATTGTCGTTTCTGAGCTTCCCAGCTGGCTTCCCACAAGCAAACTGGGGCAAACTGGATTCCCTTCAACAACTGCAGTGATTTTCTTAACCATTGTGGCAAAAAGGTTGTTAGACTGGGTGTGACTAGTTTAATAACTGCTTTGCTTAGCAACAGAAATTCTGGTCCTAATTGTTGTTGTAAGTTGAGGATTAGCTGTAGTAAACACAGCAAGCTCAGAGTGGAGGCACTATGTGAAAGTTGGTATTGAGAGACTGTTGACATTTTTTATATTCTGTACCTTTTTACAATTCTGTCACGCAACATTCAGGAAGATATAATTCAGAGCTTCCAGTGATGATATCCATAGAATCCCTCCCCCATTTTTTAATACTACAGTATCTAGATACTCATATATATGTATGCATGTACTGTACATACAGGTAGTCCTTTACTTATGACCACAATTGAGCCCAACATTTCTAGTTAAGTGAGTTTTGCCCCATTTTATGATTTTTCTTTTTTTTTTCTTTTTCTTTTTAATTGAGTTTTAAAAAAATTTTTAACTCTCCATTGCCTCCTTTTTATTTTTATAGGTTAAGATCAGATGTTACATCTGAACAATGTTTCTTTTTTTAATTTTTAATTTTTTTAAATATTTTAAAATATTTCACCCAGTGCTATACAAAACAAAAGGAAGAGTTGGTTTCAAGTGTCTTCTGTTATCTTTAAGATCTCCAAAATCCACGTTCTCTAGGTACAGGCGTCAAGTTCCAAGTGCATAGTCCACAAATGGCTTCCAAGTCTTCCAAAAGATATCTTTTTTATAAACCCCCTCTCTGAATTTAATATCACACGTCATTTTATCATTTAAGGCTAATTTCCACATTTCACAGAACCATTCTTCTATTTTAATATTTACCTCTATTTTCCAATATCTTGCTATTACAATCCTACCCATTATAATCATAATTCTAATCAATTCTTTCTCATGTTTTGTTAACTCAGGTTCATTAATTATCAATAACAATATATTTTCTGATCTCAATATTATTATTCTTTTCATCATTTCACCCATAATTTTTTCTAATTGCTGCCAAAACGTTTTAATTTTCACACATTTATACCACATATGTTCATAAGTTCCCACTTCCATATTACATCTCCAACATTTATCGCTCATTTTTTTATCTATCAATGATAATCTTAATGGGGTCCAATACCATTTCCAAACAACCTTAAAATTATGCTCTTTAATCCTTATAGACAAAGTCCTCATGATTCGACTCTTCCAGTTCTCATTCCAATCCAAATCCAATATTTTAATCTTAAGGTCTTCCTCCCAGTTCCTTTTCATTACCATTTGTGGATTTCCATCAAAATTTATAATCTTATATATCTTACTAACGAGTCCTTTTAACCCAATTTCATCTTTAATAATTTGAGATACTAAACTTTCAAATTTAGTTTTACTTCTATCTATTTTACATATTCCCTTTACTTTCATAGTCCATTTTTCTACCTGTATTTTTTCGAACCAATTCAACTCCAATCTTTGGATTACTTTTTTTTTCCTACTCTCAATTCCTAGAGCTCTTAACCAATTTACTATATTTCCTATATTTTCCTCCTCAATTACTTTATCCCGACTTATATTAGTTTTAATCGGCCAACTTTCAGTTGTCTTCCCCAAGAAAGCTATATCCGGGGATCAATTTTTTAACAAATTTATTCCAAATTTTGCTCAGCCCCTTTAACCAATAACTATTAATTGCCTTTGTTTTTGCTCTATCTAGAAACCATATAGACCCAAATCTCTTAATATCTTTTAGCTCCAGATCGCCCCAATGACCATCTCCACCTTTAAGTATTTTTATCACGGTTCGAATATTATACGCCCGATAATAATTAAGTAGATTGGGAATTCCCAATCCACCCTCTTTTTGATTTTGATACCACATTTTCTTCATTATTCTTGGTTTTTTCCCACCATTACAGAATTTATCCAATTTCTTCTGATATTCTTCTATATCTTTCTCTATCAAATTTAGTGGTAGCATCTCAAACAAAAAATTGAACTTTGGTAACAACATCATTTTACACATTGCAATTCTACCAAACCAAGACAGCTTTATCTCTTTATACTTATCTATCTTTCTCTCTACTTCCTTCAACATCACCTCATAATTAATTTTTTTCAATTCTCTAACTTTGAAAGTGTTATCCCCAAATATTTCAATGTATTCTTAACTCTTATCCCAAATTGTTCTTGCATATTTTCCCACTCCTTACCATCTTTATTCATTAGTAGTTCAGATTTTGACCAATTTACCTTTAAACCTGTCATTTCTTCAAATTCTATCAAATGTTTATTTATCCTCTTTAAATCTTTCTCTATATCTTTCAAAATAATCAAGGTATCATCCGCATACAAATTTATCTTATATCCCTTGTACCCTTCCAATCCTTCATCTTCTTCTATCAATTTAATCAAAACCTCCATAACTAACAAGAATAATGTTGGGGACAAGGGACATCCCTGTCTCGTACCTGCTTCCAATTTAATCTCTCCCGTCATTGTTCCATTCACCTTTACCTTTGCACTACTTTTTTGATACAATTTTGAAATAACATGTATAAATTTATTACCAAAACCTAATGCCTCAATAATTACCTTAATAGTATCCCATTGTACAGAATCAAAGGCTTTAAAAATATCTAACGATATTATACCTATTTCATCACCATTATTTTCAGCAACATCTATAATGTTCAATACTCTTCTAATTATATCACTCATATATCTACCTTTAACAAAACCTACTTGATTATAACTTATATATTTATCTATAAAACTATTTAATCTATTACTTATAATAGCTGTAAATATTTTTGCATCCTGGTTGATTAAAGAAATGGGTCGGTAGGACTCGATCCTCTCAAGATCTTTATCAGGTTTAGGAATTATAGATATTACTGTCTTATTCCATGACATCGGGACTTCTCCACCATGTAAAATTCCATTAAATAGTTTTTTGCAGTCTTGGTGTTATTAGTTCTTTAAATTCTTTATAAAATTCCGCAGGTAATCCATCTTCTCCTGGGGTCTTCCCTAGTTTTAACTCTTGTATTATTTCGTTGATCTCCTCCTGTGTTATATCTTTTTCCATCAAGTATGATTTTTCTTACCACAGTTGTTAAGTTAATCACTGCAGATTGTCAGCCAGTTGTCAGAAAGTTATAAAAGGTGATCAGATAACCTTGGGACACTGCAATGGTGCATAAATATGAACCAGTTGCCAAGCATCAGAGTTTTGATCACACGATCGTGGGAATGCTGCTAAGTTTGTAAATGTGAAAAAATAGTTGTAAGTCACTTTTTTTCAATGCCATTGTAACTTTGAACGGCCACTAAATGAACTGTTGTAAGTCAAGGACTACTTGCATTTACATACATATTTCAACATGTTGTTCTGATCCAACCTCAGCAAGTAATGATAAACTGCTTACTCATAAGTAAACACAACCCCTATTTCAAACAGGTATCGTCTTTTATTCACATCAAGCGTAATTTGTCCCAACAGACCTGGTTCTGGGCTAGAAATCCAAATTGCTTGTTGTATTCTAAAAATGAATAATTATCTGTGACAACTGGCCGCTCCAAAACCCCTACTGTTTATTTCCCAGCCATGGAGGGGCTGACTTATTTATTTATTTATTTATTTATTTATCCCATTTCTATACTGCTCCTATCTCCCCAATGGGACTCAGGGTGGTGCACAGAAGAATTAAAAGAACAACAACAGTCAAACAGAATAAATACAGTCATATCATTAAAATGGAATTAAATTAGATAAGACCTGTGCTAAAATATAGTTAAGACTACTAAGCAAATATTAAAAATTCAATCACTAAATTGATTGCAATAATTATATCAAATCTAGGCCAGGCCGGCTAGGTAAAAAAGGTGCATCTTAAGCAGTCGGCGGAAGAGGCGAAGATCCGTGGTGGTACGGAGTTCGGGGGTTAGGTCATTCCAGAGGGCTGGACCCGCCACAGAGAAGGCCCTTCCCCTGGGGGTTGCCCGCCGGCATTGACTGGCAGACGGCACCCTGAGGAAGCCCTCCCTGTGGGAGCGGACAGGCCGAAGGGAGGTGTGTGGTAGGAGGCGGTCTCGCAAATAGCTAGGCCCCATGCCATGGAGTGTGTTGAAGATGGTTACCAACATCTTGAAGTGCACCCGGAAGGCCACCGGTAGCTAATGCAGCTCACGCAGGAGAGATGTTACATGGGAGTACCGAGAGGCTCCCAAAATCCCCCACGCGGCCACATTCTGTACTAACTGGAGCCTCCGGGTGCACCTCAAGGGGAGCCCCATGTAGAGAGCATTGCAGTAGTCTAGGCCTGACGTGACGAGTGCTTGAGTGACGGTGCAAAGGGCGTCCCAATCTAGACTTGTGTCCATATCTGCTTTTCATTGAGACCCGGTTTATTGTTTTCCTTTGCTCTCCTCTCCTCTCGGTGCATACGTACATCTGGGATGGGTCCCATGTGCTCCTCCTGCTCATTCAGTTCAGGCCCTGAAGTCCAGATAGCTGCCTCCTCATCTGGGGGAGGCCTTGGCTCTGCCTCTGATGCTGTTTCCTTAGCAGAGCCTTCCAAAGCTGGCCCAGGCTCTCCCTCAACCTCCTCCTCGTCTGACTCTGCAGCTAGCTCTGCTGGCAGCTGGAAGGGCCACAAAACATGTTGACCTTTTGAGATTGTCAGATGTAATGACATTTTAGAGTGTCGATGAGAGATTTGCTGATTTCATGGAACTTTGCTCAGTAAACCCACGACGACGACGACGCCACAGCACTGAATAGGTTGCTGATCCCACACCTGAGTTTTGCTTCCCGTCTTTTGCTTTCCACTCAGATTCCCCCCAGTGCTTCCCCAGAGAATGCCACCACCAATACCTCTGTGTATGACTGCAACTCCATTTCGACTGGGGTAAGTGTAAAGGCCAGATCAGGCAGGGGAAGGGAGAGAGGTACTTTAAGGTTTCGATACCAATTTTTTTTTTGCATCCTATATAGGCGGTTCTGCTGGCAGACATTTTGCCAACTCTCTTCATCAAATTCAGTGCTCCTTTTTGCATCCACTTGTTCCCATATGGGTAAGTGTGCACTGGTGCAAAATAATTAGCACATTATTGCAGGTAAGAAAATGGAAGGTATTTTTATTCATTATTTTCTTAATTTTTATTTATCCTGCCATTACTTTTATAAGTTACTCAAGGCTTCTTCCTCCTTTTCCCCCCATACCATAACAACCCTCTGAAGTGAGTTGGGCTAAGAGAGAATGACTGGCCCAAAGTTACCCAGCTGATTTTTATACCTAAGACAGGACTAGACTCAAAATCTCCTGGCTCCTAGCCAGCATTTTAACAACTAAATATTATACCTGAACTCAGGGGTGAAATCAAGTTACCTTTGCTACCAGTTTGCAAATGTGAGTGCGCACCACTTCCGCACATACACAGGACCTTCCGCGCATGGGCAGAGTGTCAAAATGGGACAAGCCTGCTACTGAGCACTCCTGCAAAGGTAAATAGAACAGCAAGGGGGCAGTATATCTGCTGTGCCAGGCGATTTAGATTAGCTACCGTATTTCCCGGCGTATAAGACAACTTTTTTGCCCTGAAAAACATGCCTCCAAGTGGGGGGGTCGTCTTATAGCCGGGTCATCCGCGAGGTCCCCTTCACGTTCCTCGTTTCCCCGGATGCCGTCCAGAGCCATCCGCAGCCACGCAGAGACTTGCTGCTTTTCCACGCCGTGCAAAAGATAGGCGCGCGCATACGTGGAAAAGCGGCAAGTCTCCGCGGGACTGCGGATGGTTTCCTCCTCCCCCCGTCTCTTTCCCCTCCGCGCAAGTCTCCTCCTCCCCCCGTCTCTTTCCCCTTCGTGCAAGTCTCTCTCGCGATGGTTTCCTCCTCCCCCCCTGTCTCTTTCCCCTCCGCGCAAGTCTCTCGCGCGATGGTTTCCTCCCCCCCTGTCTCTTTCCCCTCCGCGCAAGACTTGCACGGAGAGAGAGACTTGCACGGAAAGAGACGGGGGGAAGGAGGAAACCATCGCGCGAGAGACTTGCGCGGAGGGGAAAGAGACAGGGGGGGAGGAGGAAACCATCCGCAGCCACGCAGAGACTTGCCGCTTTTCCACGCGTGCAATTACAAGGCAAGTTTCCACTGCTGGTCTGAAGTGCAGTGACAGTGACAGAGAGAGAGAGAGGCCCAGAGCGAGAGAGAGAGACGGAGGGAGGGAATCAGAGTCTGTCAGGTACACACAGAGAGAGAGACAGAAGGGAAGGAGGGAGGGAGAAACAGAGAGAGACAGGGAGGGAGGGAGGGAAGGAGACAAAGAGCCACAGAGACATTGTGTGTGGAAGGTGTGCGGAAGAGGGGGTAGTCTTATACAGCGAGTATATAACAAACTCTATATTTTGAGTGGAAATGATGGGGGGTCGTCTTATACGCCCAGTCATCTTATACGCCGGCAAATACGGTAAATCTAAAAAGCAGGAAATCCAATGATTCTAGCTAATATAAATCGCACATCATAGCTGATCATCAGAAATACTGGTTCGGGTGAAGAGGCAGCATTTTTTTACTACTGGTTCGGGTGAACCGGTAGCATTTTTACTACCGGTTCTACTGAATTGGTCTGGACCGGTAGCATTTTACCCTTGCCTGAACTCTTAATGGAAACTTTCTTTACATTAAAAAGAATATTCTTGAACTATGGGAAAAGCTGTCCAATTTTGTCATGCTTTGCATTCAAAAAAGGATCAGTGTCTTGGGCTCTCTTTTTCAACCTGGCCATATCTACTGGTAGTAGGAATAAAGATATCCCAGCATGCATGGAAATCAATGTCTATAGCAGTGTTCCTCAACGTTGGCAATTTTTCGTTGTATGGATTTCAACTTACGGAATTCTCTAGCCACAAATTAGCTTGGGAATTCTGGGAGCTGAAGTCCATACATCTTAAATTTACCAAGGTTGAGAAACACTGCTCTAGAGAATGTTGACTTATTGTATGATTTACTTGTACAGGGGTTACATTTGCCTTTTGAAGAAAATGTGCTTATAGGTGCTTTTTTCCTATTGGAGAAAGCTGTATGTTCATATCAAGGTAAGAAATGTGGAATTAGGAAATGTTAGTCAAGGAGAAAGGAAATGCATAAGGAATAGTCCCTTTGTTTATTGCCTGGTAGTTTGTTCTAATCAATCTATCTATCTATCTATCTATCTATCTATCTATCTATCTATCTATCTATCTATCTATCTATCTACCTACCTACCTACCTACCTTTCTCCCTCGCTCCCTCCCTCCCTCCCTTTCCCTTCTTCCTTCTTTCCTTCCTTCCCTCTCTCTCTCTCTCTCTCGCTTCCTTTCTCTCCCTCTCTCCTCCTTTCTCCTCTCCTCCCTCCACAGCTTGCGTGTTGGCATTTGTGTCATCTCAGCTTGGGGCAGCTTTTTACTAGTGGCCTTCTCCACCAGCACAACACAAAGCCTCCTGGGTAAGTATCATTTTCATGTGTGTATAATCTTAAACAGATGATGATTCAAATTTTGGAGGCAACTCAGCCATTATTTTCAACACCAAAGTCATTTTGACTATGTTTATAACCAAAAGCAACAGACTTAGCTTTGATCCATCAATAACCCTAATTTACTTGTCCTGATATGCCAGAATTGTGGTTCATCGTAACTGATTTATCATGTCATTACTTGCTACCCGTCCAAAGTAAAAAAATAAAATAGAAATTATTAACATGATTGGAGAAATTATAAGATTTATATAATTTTTTTAAAGGAGCCAAAATATAAAACTAGAGCAGGGGTTGCCAACTTTAAACACTCAAAGAGCCACAAAGGTCCTAACTGGAAGCTGCCCGTTCAATTCTGGAGTCCAGTTCCCCCACCATAGAGTCTCCTCCTCGCGCGGAATCCTTTTTCCTCCACCTGCCTAACCGAAAGCCCTATCAATTGTGGAGTTGCGAGCAACAGGGAGCTGCAGCAGAGGGATGAAAGAGCCACATGCGGCTCCAGACCTCTGGTTGCTGATCGCTGAACTAGAGCATGCTCAGTGCCAAAAGAATGCTGAATATTCCTTAAAAAGGGAGTGTGGATATGGAACAGAGTATAATATAGAAGGGGAAACCTGACTGGAATTCCAAGTAGAAGTGTTCCTTCTGGAAGGCAAAACAAATAACCAGTAAAATACATGTATATTTAATTTGATTTTAGTTTTGTATTCTGTCTTGTTGTAATCTGTTTTTTAATTTCCCTGTGCCCCGCCTCGAGTCCCTTTGGGAAGAGAGAGCGGGATATAAATAAAATTTATTATTATTATTATTATTATTATTATTATTATTATTATTATTATTATTATTATTATTATTATTATTATTATTAAATGTTTCTGCCAAAATTCTGAAGTTGTAAAACTTGCACAGAGATGAACATACTGTAGGCAACTGATAGATTTGTGACAGAAGAAACTAAGCCCAGTCCTGATCTGCCTTCTACACAGTTCAGAGATTTGATAACAAGAGGACAGGTTGCTTACATGTGGTGTCTCCATTTTTCTCCTCACACTATAGGTGTCGTGCTTGCCAGTGTATCCTCTGGTCTTGGTGAAATAACATTCCTGGCACTCACATCATTTTTCAACAGGTAAACATCAAGAAGGGCAATTGTAGGATTTGGATGGTGGATGACACTTTACAAAGGAGTTAGGTGTAGCTCCTGCTTGCTTAACAAATTAGCCTTCGTTGCTGAGATGCCCAGCTTTTCTGGGCCTGTAGATCCAACTGGAGATTTGAGAAACTGGCATGGGCACCACCTCCACAAAGTGATGGTCATGAGAGCCAGCCTCGTTGTAACACTAAGTAACTTCCTTAAAAAAAATGAGTGTGAAGGCAGAAACTGGATTTGGAATCCCAAAGTCAAATCATATATTCTCACTGACAAAACTGAAAAAGAAAAGTGTTGGTGATCCCATAAATGCAGCCCCTCACCCCACCCTCCTAGCAAATAGACACAACTCTCTTTATACACGCAAACACGGTATATCCTGTGTGGCATTTTTGGTTATGCTGGCCATCAGGTGGCACCATCTGACTAATCTTGCCCTTACTGTATTGAGATTCCTCAGATATTAGATTTTATTCTGAGGGGTTCAAACCCTTTACTAGGAATTTATCTTGTGGATCTTTGCTTATATGATTATATATATGGTGCATTAATTTTACAAGCCTGCAAGTTTGGTAGTCAGAAATTGCAGGAAGAGATACGTATCTAGCAGCCATCAAAATATGTACCATTTGGATAAAACACCAGAACAGACTGTATATAGTCAAAACGATTTCTCCTTCCAAAAACATAATTATTCAGATAGGATACATATAGTGAACCAAGCAAAATAATTCTTGCTAACTGACTAGGCAGACTGTGTAACAGAGTTTAGAGGTCATTGCCCAATCTTAGTTTTTTTCTTTGAAGAAAGTTTTATGCTTAATTGGGCCCAGGAACATTTGGTGGGAAGGAACAGTTATAGATAAACTTTGCACCACCAGAACTCAGTAATTAGTTATTAGAGTGACTGGATTCATATGTGCTTTGATGTTAAACTGAACTGTTGAGATTATTAAATACATTTCTACATGTTAATAGGTGACATTTTCACTGCCTTAATACTGGCTTTGTTAATAAGGTCTAAAGAAGATAGATATATTATACTAAACAGTCTGGTTGGAAAGTAGTCATAAGATGTGTATTTCTCTCGGGGGAAAATTAGCTGTATGTATCCAACCTAGTTAGGTTGATCTTAGAAATGTGAATTAGACAGAGCTCTTATTGGCTAGTACCTGGATAATACCAACATATGCTCATGAGAAATGTTGAACAGCTTTTGACTTAAAAACTACTTTAGGAAAGCATGAGTATCTCAAATGTACATATGTGCATCATTTTAAAATGATGTCTAATGTCAAACAATCCCTTATTTCTCTTGCTTACAAGAACTGTGGTTAGATTGGAGGTGATTATGTGGAAGTTGCGTACCCAAAGCTCTCAAACTCATGTTGTTTCTTTTGCTTCTCTTCCCACAAGTGCTGTGGTGTCTGCCTGGTCATCTGGAACAGGTGGGGCTGGCTTGATCGGGGCCCTTTCCTACCTCGGGCTGACCCAGATAGGCTTGACTCCACAGGATACTCTCCTCTTTATGACCATTGTTCCTGTTATCATGCTGGCCAGGTGAGGTCTAAAAACGGGGCGTGCAAAGAGAGCCTCATGCAAATGCAAAAAAGGCAAAAAAATTTTCAAGAAGGCAAATTGAGAGCCAGTTTGGTCTAGTGGTGAAAGCACGAATCTAGAAGCCAGGAGACTGCGAGTTCTAGTCTCCCTTTAGCTAAAAGTGAACTGGGTGACTTTGCGCCAGCCACTCTCTCTTAGCGCACCTCACCTCACAGGGTTGTTGTTGTGGGGAAAATAGGAAGAGGAAAGAGTATTTATGGAAATAATAACGGTGGGCAGTGTATGAATGAATGTATGTGGCAAGGAGAGCATAAAATGAAGCAAGGAGCAGGATATTGACGGCATATGAAATATATGAATGTGTGGTTATTTTGGAGTCCCAGAACCAAAAAAGTACTTTGAAGCAGGAATGGGTACCCATGGCAGCAGCTGCAAAGGGATGTGAGAATAACCTTGAGAGACAGGAGGAAAAGCCACAATCTGGACAACATCTGATAAATCAAATCTAAATCCCAAGCAAGAATGTAACTGGAGAAAAGTCTCAGAATTAACACTACCTAGTTTTGTAGAACATAAAGGCAGGAGGGAAAGAGGCATATTCTGACTTGCAAGATTTTGTTATTATAATCTTATAATAAAATTAGTTTTAGCATTCATGATTTGGATTTCTTGGTCTAGACTAGAGGTTGGCAACCTTAAACACTCAAAAAGCAATTTGGACCCATTCCAGCAAGCCGGCCTTGCCTAACCTCCCGTCGGGGCTGTTTTAGATAGTTTTTAAACTGGGGATTTTAATTTGGTTTTAGCATAGGATTGTAATTTAATATGTTTTTAAATTTTGTATTTATTGTTTTGTATGTTTTTAGATTCCTGTGCGCCGCCCTGGGTCCTTCGTGGAGAAGGGCGGGATATAAATATGATTAAAATAAAAAATAAATAAAATAAATTTCCCACAGAAAAGAAAACAACAGGAGCCACAAAACCCTTCCTGTGCTATTTTCTGAGCAGCCACAAAACTAGTATATGTAGTTGAATTAAACATTCTGTTTTTTCTGAAACTTTGCTTTTCTTGGATTTATCCATGGTTGGCCCCCCGGGGGTTGAAAACCTCAATAAATCATGTGCTAGCAGGTGTCACACATTTGTGGTTGTGATGCATATTTTGAGTGACAGGGAGCCACAGCAGAGGGCGGAAAGAGCCACATGTGGCTCCAGAGCCTTGGGTTGCTGACCCCTGATCTAGACTGCCTTGAAACACTGACAATAATCTTGCAAGTCTCAGTGTCCTTGTGGGGGGGAGTGTGTTCAAAATACTGCCTCATCTTGCTTCTTTTTGCAGCACTTCATTATATTTTATAGCTTACAAAATACAAAATGGTCAATGAAATTATTTTTCTGCTACCTGTTGTTTGCCAAACAAAGTTCTAGAATCTCACAGCAAGTTGCAAAGTTTTATTTGGATGCTCATTAAATCCAACGCTTCAATTTAGGGAAGTGTGAGATGTAATTAAATAGAAACAAAAGTTGCAGTGTTATTCAGGATTGTGTGATTTGGTTGTATTTGAATTTTATGTTGTTGAATATATTGGTTGGAATCTGTCATAGAATAGAATTGAATTGAATTGAATAGAATTGAATAGAATAGAATAGAATAGAATTCTTTATTGGCCAAGTATGATTGGACACACACGGAATTTGTTTTTGGTGCCTATGCTCTCCGTGTACATAAAAGAAAAGATATATTTGTCAAGAATCATAAGGTACAACACTTAATGATAGTCATAGGGTACAAATAAGCAATCAGGATACAATCAGTATCAATATCAAGTGTAAGGATACAAGCAACAAAGTTACAGTCATAAGTGCGAGGAGATGCATGATAGGAACGATGAGAAGATATTTGTTAAGATGTTATTTTCTTTTCTTTTTTTTAAACATTTTTTACATTTGAATATTCTTGAATATTCAGTCCTTCTCTATCTTTCAACTACGTGTGTTTTAACTGTTCCCAAGATTGTAGAACTTTAGGTAGTCTCTCTAATTTATACTTTACACCATAATTGAGGATTGGACATCCTGCATGGCTTGCTGTTCTTAGATCACATTTCTCAATCTTGGCCACTTGAAGATGCATGGACAAACTCCCAGAATTCCCCAGCCAGCCCTCTTAAGACCATGGCATCCATTTTCAAGGAAAAATAGGGGGGGGGGCTTAATGACTACATTAATGAGTCTTACCTGCATCCAGAAAATGGGGAACAAAGACTCAACCAGAAATTCTCCCCTTAACGCCTCTATTGTTGCCACTGAAGCGTTCCTTTTCTTTTCTTTCTTTCTTTCTTTCTTAACATCAACCTGGCGGGAACTTGTTATGACCCATGACCATCTCCCTGCTTCTCCACCTCTATAGCTATTGCTTCCTGTTGGCTCCCCCTCCTCAAGCCCCTCGCTGTGGCTGGGGGTTCTGCAAGCCAAAATCGCCACATGCCTCTTCTTTGATTCAACAGCCTCTTCTCGAGGACAGGTTGACACACCCTCAAAGTAAGTGACTTTTCTGTGAATGGCTCCCCTGACCTCAGAAGTGGAAACTGTGTTCCATTAAAGAATGTTCTTCTCTCTTAAAAAATGCCCCTGTGGCATCCTTCACTGGGACGTCCCCCAAAGGCAGGAATGATTTTATCACAAACCTGGTCATCTTTTCAATTAATTATGGGGAAACTGTTTGCATCCACACCATGAAGCCTCTTTTGAAGGGCCTGCTCGGTGCCCCCAATGTTTGGAGGGGGAGGTGTAGGTTTTAAGACACAACACATGGGTGTAGGGTGGTGATGGTACTAATATTCTTACAAGAGATGGGTGTAGGGTGGTGGTGCTACTAAACCAGGGGTGGGCAAACTTTGCAACTTTAAGTTAAGTTAACAATTTCTCTTTGAAAAGTTTTATTTTTGTTCTCTATCTACAATTATAGGTATACATTCATATAATTATTGTTCTTTTTTACATTTGTCATTCGTATACAATTGTTATTCCATTTACAAGGTTATAACATATCGTTTGGGTTGCTTTGTTTATCATCCCTCACCTGTTTTAACACCACCTTCTTTTCCCTTTCTTTTCTCCCCCCCTTCTCTACCTCCTTCCTTCCTCCTTTCCCTTCCTTCTTCCCTTACCTCTCCCCTCCTCCTCTCTTCCTCTTCCTACTCTCTCTCCTTCTCCCTTCCATCTTCCTTTCCTCATCTCTTATCTTCCTTCCCTCTTCTTCCTCTCCTCTCCTTTCTTCCTTTCTCTCTCTCCCTCCCTCCCTTCTCTACTTCCTTCCTTCCTCTCTCCCTTTCTTCCTTTACCTCTCCTCTGCTCCTCTCTTCCCCTTCCCCTTCCTGCCCTCTCTCCTTCCCTCCTTCTCCCTTCCATCTTCCAAGTTAAGTTAACCAATTTCATTGTAATTTTAGTACAATGACAATAAAGATTATTATTATTAAGTCTGAGGGACTTCAGCTCCCAGACTTCTGGAGAATTCTGGGAGCTGAAGTCCTTCAGACTTAAAGTTGCAAAGTTTGCCCACCCTTGTACTAAACCTTTGTTGCTTGGGGTGACTATTTCTTTCCTTAATCCCCCCCCCCCCATGTTCCAAATCAAACCAAGCACAGAGAGTCCTCACGTTGCGTCCATAATGGAGCCTGCTCATTACAATTGTAACTTGTGATGGTCGTAAAATGACCAACCCGATTTTCTCATCTTTTTTGCAGCAGTCATTAAGTAAATCAATTTGGTTGTTAAGCAAACATGGTCATTAAGCAAATCAATAGTTTGTGATGGGTGCGGTTTTGCTGAAAACGGGAAGTAAATGATGGTTTTTGAAACAAAAACCATCTTAAAATGCAGTTACCTGACTGGGATTGTGCAAACAGCTGCAAATGCAACTTGGTTTCTAAGAGCCCAAAATACGGTTACATCATCGAAGGGCCTCGAACATCAGAACTTCAAATCCAGGTCATAGGTCCCCCTGCCCTGAAGTAGACCTATCAGAAGTTCAGTCGCTAAGCAATTGGTCATAAGTCAATGCTAACTCACTTAACATCAGATCACTCTTTGGCTGTGTGCTCCCCCACAGTCATCATTATAATTTCAATTGCTCTCTCCTTCTTCCAGTGATACAAAGACCTCAGCTCACCTTGCAGGAAAAAGAACAGGTGGCCAAGGTAAGAAGCCTGCTCAGAGAAAGTGGGAAGGACCTTTTGAGCTATGCAAATGTAAATAAGTTCCTGTTGGTGGTTAAATAGGGATCAATGTTAAATGTGCCTAGGGAACAATTGATACATGTAGCAATTTTAGGAGGATCTTTTGTAAGAATATTGTGTAGCTGTTTAATCTTTTCATCATAGATTTTCTTTGCTTGCTTTACTTTATTGTCATTGCACATATATACACAGTTTACACATACAAAATTCCCATAGCACCCAGAGACCAGGCCCAACACCCATAACAATCCCCAAACACATCCCCGCCCACCAAAAAAATTCCCCGCCCCTAAACCACCCAAGCATCCACACAACAGATCAAGTAGTGCTGTCTAATAGCTCACCAATGGTGGCCCTTTAGTTCATTGTTGAGTGGAATGATAGCTCTGGGATAAAAGCTATTCAGAAGACATGTGGTTCTAGTTTTAATTGTTCTGTATCTTCTGCCAGAAGGCAACAGTCTAAAACGATTGTAAGCAGGATGGGAAGAGTCTCTGAGAATGTTATGCAACTTCCTCAAACAGCGAGATGCAAAGATAGCATCCAGGGCTGGTAGCTGGAGCCAGGTGATATTCTGGGCAGTTTTAATGATTCTCTGTAGAGCTTTTCTGTCCGCTGCAGAGCTGCTCCCATACCATGCAAGAATGCCGTATGTCAGGACATTCTCAATAGTGCTGCGATAGTAGGACAGACATAGATGCTGAGATAGATTTATCTTACTTAGCATTCTCAGGAAGTACAGCCTCTTCTGTGCCTTCTTCACAACCATGTTAGCCTTCCTGGTCCTCTGAGATATACGGTAAATGCTCAGAAATTTAAAACTACCAACCCTCTCGACCACTTATGTACAATGGTAAATGTACATCTTTCTTCCTCTTGAAGTCAATTATAAGTACTTTACTTTTTTTGGTGTTAAGTGTAAGATAATTTTCCTTACACCACAATGTCAGCCGTTGTACTTCCTTCCTATAAGCAGACTCATTGTTCTCTGGAAAAGGGGGATAAAAAACATGGCAGCAAAAGGCAAGAAGAAAGAACATTACTTAAATACATTTTATAAATATTAGTAAAGAAGATAGGGAAGTTGTGCAGTAAAAGCCTAGAACTTTCTTAAATTTGAAAAAGAGGATTAAAAAAACCAGAAGGACACCCACTGGACTAGGAGCCAGAGAGGCTCAAGTTTTACTTCACTTTCTGTCATGGAAACTCCTTGAGTGAATTTGGGTCACTTGTTTAACTCTCAGCTCAACTTTCTCGCAGGCATGTAATTGTGAGGAAAAAATATGAGGAGAGATTGGTCCATGTATTCCCCCTTCAATCCTGAACAAAAAGAACATATGATATAAATGTAATAATAAACAGAGCCTGGATCAAAACACATTTTGAGAACAGTAGATGAACAATATACAAAATTAATTTCTAGTGGAAATCAACCATTAATACAATTCTTGCCTTTCAAGCTCATTTTTTCAATTATACCTTTAATTTAGACAATTTCCCATATTTCTGTCATCAAAAATACTTACGATGTGATGCTTTATTATGGTTTATTGTTGCAATTTTCTGTGACAACATAGGCTTCAACATTATACATACATACATACATACATACATACATACATACATACATATATACATATAAATAAATATGTATCAAGCATATTGTAACCTTCATGCACAAGGCCTAGATTATAACAAAAATAATCTGCTTTACTAAGTTTATAACTCTGAAGTACATCTGCTTCTATTAACCCAGAGTTGAGTGCTATACCAATTTAATACATTATCACCTCAACCTTTTCCATGGACTGTAATGTATCACATGAATATATTCTCCCTGGAACTTCAAATAATCCATGTGATTTGGTACTTTAAAATAGAGGTAGTCCTTGATTTACAACCATTCAATTAGTGATCATTCAAAGTTGCAATTTGCAACATGCCCAATTTTCATATTGTGGCAATGTCACAGTGGTCAGAATTCAGATGTTTGCAACAGGCATATATTTATGACAGCTGCAGTATCCCCGGTCAGATGATCACCTTTTGTGACTTTCTGACAAGAAACGTCAATGTGGAGACCAGATTCACTTAACAACTGTGTTAATAACTTAAAAATTGCAGTGATTCACTTAACAACAGTGGCAAGAAAGGTCATAAAATGTGGCAAAACTCACTTGATAATTGTCTTGTTTAACAATGGAAATATTGGGCTCAGATATGGCTGTTAGTTGAGGTCTACCTGTACATTTTGGCTTTAATATTTTAATGCTTTAATTTATAAGAATTTTCAGAAGCAGTTCTTGCGGTATCTGCATGTTATTTATATGCAAACATTCACTAATAATAATAATAATAATAATAATAATAATAATCTTTATTGTCATTGTAATAATATTGTAATAAAATTACAATGAAATTGGTTTGAGCGCCGTGCCAACACCTGCACCAGGTGGGATACAGACAGCAGTGACAGCCACAACAGGAATCTCTCCAGGCAAATAAAAAGGCCGACAAATGACAGTTGAAATAAAACTGAAATAATACGATATTTCCAAATTATGTTTAGGTAGATAATGGTGTTACTTGTAAGAAGAAGAGCCTGATGGTTTCTTAAACAATTTGGCTGTTTACACAATGAACTCATTCACTTTGTCTCTTTCAGGGTCTTTTGAAATACCTCATTCCCTTGTCCGTAGTGTATTTTGCCGAATACTTCATCAACCAGGGTCTGGTGAGTGGAATGGGTACTCATTCCTTTATTGGTAGTGGGTGCTGGTTCATTTTCTGGCTTTTTCTTTTTAACGTTGACTCTCTGCCTTGTTTCCCACCAGTTTGAATTGTTGTATTTTCGAAACACAACTTTAAATCATTCCGAACAATATCGCTGGTAAGTGGCAAGTTGATAAAATAGCTACTTTTTGTTTGGTTCTTTCCAAATGTTAGACTGTAACCCCCATTAGCCGCATCCAAAATTGAATATCATATCTGGATGTTACTTTGTAGATTAAAAAATGAATTACTAGCTGAGTGAGAAGGATTGGTAGGCTAGAAAAAAGATAAAGGCAGACCTCAATTTACAAGCATTTGTTTAGCAACTGTTCAAGGTGACAACTTTCAGGTTTCCACGTAATAAGTCCATACTAAGCAAAACTCCAAGGCAGGTAGATTCCTCAAAGAATAGCTTTATTGGAAATATCATATTGGCACAGATCTGGTGAAAACTCACTCTGAAGACTTCCGCGGTTTCCACCTAATTAAAAGTTAAACTTTTCTCAAAACAATCAGTCACATGGTCCAATCACAGTGTGCTCTGGCTGCCGGGTGACATCACTCTGCCTTCCTCTGACTAGATGTGAGAATATCCTTGATTCCAAAGAGAAAATATTTTGTTTTAGCTACAAAATTCGAATTATTTCAAATCCCCCCCCCCCCATCCCTCAGCTCCAGTGTGGCAACACTGAAGCTGTCAAAAATGGCTTCAGTCAGGTCAGCTTCAGGGTTGACAACAACGGCAGTTACAACCAGTCATTTCACCTAACAATTGTAGCATCACTATGGTCACTGGATCAACATTTGGGCACTTGGCAATGAGCATATAGTTATAATCAGTCCAGCTCATGTGATCACCATTTGCAATCTTCCCAGCCAGCTTCTGGCAAGCAAAGTCAATAGGGAAGCTGGATTTGCTTAACAACTGCGTAATTCACTTAACAACTGAGTTCTTCATTTAACAACTGTGGCAAAAATTATTTGTAAAATCCGATGTAACTCATTTGACAATTGCTTTGCCTAGCAACAGAAACTTTGGTCCCAATTGTAGTCACAAGTTAAGGATTACCTATAGATGTGAAAACTCTTGTGCTACGTCTAGAGGATTTTTTAATATTTACAGTTAGTATATTCATATATAGAAGTAACAATTTAACCAACCGTATTGTGGCTTGAGCTGAATTCTTACTGTCTTTTTGCAGGTATCAGATGCTCTATCAGGCAGGGGTTTTTATTTCTCGTTCCTCTGCCAGCTGTATACGGATCCGAAAAATATGGCTTCTGGCTATATTGCAGGTAAAAAAATTCCCTTCACCAATGTTTCCCCTTCTTTTCCATTTAATGATTCCTTCCCATCTCTTTAAAACAGGTCCTCTCTTGATTGTAAGATTTATTCCATTCCTCCCACTTGCTTTGTATTTATTATGTATTAGAATTATTTACATTTAGCACACTTTCATAGGCTCAAGGTGGTTTGCATCAGGCAAACAAATAAAAATAACAAAATCTGACTACCGTAAACAATTCAAAATTCTATTAAAATCATAAATAGTTGTCAGAATCAATCAAGAAGTATTCATCAGGTGCATAAGCTACTAATAAGAAAAGAACCAACGAGCCTCTATTTGAATAATCTGTGACCTGCCACCGTAAACTATTTCTTGTCTATGATTGGGCTTCCAGATAATTGCTACCGTTTTACCAGGCTAATTTTCTTCTGTTCTCCTCTAGTGCCTGAATATGGTGTTTCTCCTGTTTGCCGTGAGCTACTTGTTTTTACCCAGTATCTATGTGGTTTTCGTGCTGATATTGTATGAGGGATTGCTGGGAGGAGCTGGCTATGTGAACACTTTCCATTGTGTCAGCGAAGAGGTGAGTTTGAGGGAAGAAGCAAGAGGTGGGATTGGAAGGATGGAAGATCAGTTACATGTTGGGTAGATAGAGGAGAGCATCTCATGCTCAAATGTATAGAACAAATAAACATCCTATGACACCACATTGCCCTTTTTTCATAGCCCTTGACATCCTGCTGACCATAATGTCTTAACACTGGCCAGAGAGGGCCAACATCACCCCACCCCACTTTAATTAGGAAATTGTATCAAAATTGTAGCATAGGCTCTAAATATAGCCTTTCACAATTACCATATTTTTCAGAGTATAAGATGCACTTTTTCCCCTCAAAAAAGAGGCTGAAAATCTGGATGCGTCTTATACACTAAATACAGCATTGTTTACCTTCCAAAACCCCGCCTCTTCACAAGAATGGCTATGCATAGCTTTTGGGAGCCTTTCAGAGTGCTCCTGGGGGCTGGGGAAGGCAGAAATGTGCAAACAAATGTCCCATTTTTTGCTCAGTTTTGCCCTCCCCCAGCCCCAATGAGCACTGCAAAAGCCTCCTGAAGGCTATCCACGCCCTTTTTTTTGACAAAAAAAAGCCTGTGTTTGCAAAAAAATGGGCCTTTTTTGCTCATTTTTGGCCCTCTCAGTGCCCCAGGAGCACTCTACAAACCTTAAAGGCATAAAAGGATATTCATGCCTTTTTTAAAAATGGGCCCGTGTTTGCAAAGCTGTATATTTGACCGACCACCGGTCAATGCCGGCTGGCAACGCCCAGGAGTAGGGCCTTCTCTGTGGCAGGGCCCGCCCTCTGGAACGACCTACCCCGCGCACTTCGCACTATCACGGACCTTCCCCTCTTCTGCCGCTCACTCAACACATACTTTTTCCAGCAAGCTGGACTAGCTTAGAATTCAGACCTTGGTACGACAGAGCTCCAGCCAAATTAGAAAATGGTTGATAGGTTTTAATGGGAATTTTAGCACAGGCTTGTAATATAATTTCTTTTTAACTTATTGTAATTGTTGTTATCTATTTATTGTGGTTTTTAATTTCCTGTGCACCGCCCAGAGTCCATCTTGATGGAGATAGGTGCGGTTTACAAATCGAAAGAAATTGAAATTGAAATTGAAAATTATCACACTTTGTAGAGAGACCAGAAACTCACACCCAGTGTCATGGCAGAAAAATATGATTCCCCCCCCCCCTCTTTTCTTCTTCCATGCAGAGCAAGCCAGAACATCGAGAATTTGCCATGGGAGTAGCTTGCATAGCTGATACTTTGGGCATCTCGCTTTCAGGGGCCATTGCCATCCCTGTCCACAACTATTTCTGTCACCTTCCTTAAAGTCTGTTTTCCAGAGGGATCAACGGCTGCCTTGGCATAATTCACCTTTGTTCTTCAGTAGGCTGATGCCCAGTTGTATGGAGGGGAAACTCCTGGGTGTTACTAGTATTGGCAGACCTCCAAGCACAAGAAAAAAAGGAGTATCAGAAGCTGCTAGGGATTTATTCTTTTGACTTAATTTCCTGAACATTCTGATGTGGGAAATCAGATGTTTTTAATGAGCCCAGCTCTTCACATTGTATAGGATTTAGCAGGGTTAAAGTGGGAAAACGCACTTGCTGTTGGATGGAATCATGTTATAGAGTTCTCAAAGATGTAATACTTTTAATGGAGAACAAAGAGAAATGAAAACAGTCCAGAAGATGCCTCTCTACATAACTGGATTCAAGAGAGAGGGAAAAAAGATGCTATTTTTTTTAAATTAATAAGTGAATATGTTAAAAATCAGATGCTCATGGAAAAGGTAATGTTGTACGATCCGCTTCTTTCTAAATTTAGTCAGTAAGCCAAACTGTCGGAGAACTGTTACTATTGCTAAATGATTATTCTATGTCAGAGTACGATGAAAGTTGGTAAGTTTACATTTGTGGACTTCTGTGATTATTTGAAATGACTGAGACAAAAATTGGAAATAGAGATTGGAATTACAGGCAGAAGTTACAAGAGAGAAAATGCCAGCTAAATAGTAAATAAAACTGTTCTCCAACTGATTTCTGCATTCTTGTGATTAATAAGGATAGAATTGGGCTAATGTTTCAATGTGAATGACTGAATTCTCAGAGAGATTTCAGTGTTAGAACTGACATTGAAGTTTCTCTCTAAGGTAAACACCCTTTGTACTCCAAAGTGAGTATTTAGCTTCCAGAAAATGTACTTCTTTTGGTACATGGGGCTTCCCTTGAGATGCACCCGAAGGCTGCAGCTGGTCCAGAATGCGGCCGCGCGGGCAGTTCTGGGAGTCACTAGATACTCCCACGTAACACCACTCCTGCGCGGGCTGCACTGGCTGCCTGTGGCCTTTCGGGTGCGTTTCAAGGTGTTGGTTATCATCTTTAAAGCGCTCCATGGCACAGGACCTAGTTATTTGCGGGATCGTATCCTGCCCCATACATCCCTTCGGCCGATTCGCTCTCACAGAGAGGGACTTCTCCGGGTGCCGTCCACCAGGCAATGCCAGCGGGCGACGCCCAGGGGAAGGGCCTTCTCTGTGATGGGCCCGACCCTCTGTAATGACCTTCCCCCTGGCATTAGAACAACCACGGACCTCCGCTCCTTCTGTCAGAAACTCAAAACCCACCTGTTTCAACTAGCCGGCCTGGGCTAATTCCATGCTTCCCGCCTCAGTTTGTAATTTTAAATTATGTTATTAGGTTTTAAGGTTAAGTTTTTAATTTTTATAAATTTGTACAGGGGATTATTTAATTCAATTTTAGTTTATATGTATTGTTGATTGTTCATAATTTTAATTTTTTACCTGTACACTGCCCCGAGTCCCTTCGGGGAGAGTGGGCGGTCTAGAAATCCAATAAATGAAATGAAATGGTAGCAGCTTCCCCGTTCTTTTGTCTGCTCTCAGAACTAGTTTTGATTTGTAGTTGTCACAGTAGTTCTCACAGTAGTGCCTGCACCCCCAACCTTTTGAGTGCCAGGAAACAGTTCTGTGAAGGGTGTTTCTTTCTGTGGCAAGAAGACATGGTTTTGTGTCTTGCCTGGATGCTGGGTGTGCATGGATGGGACTTCGCTTGCTTGAGGATCCTGCTGCATAGGAAACATAGACCAAATATCCGGCATTTAAAAACAACAGCAAAAAGACTTATGCCAAAGGAAATTAATGAAATTTCCCCAGGGTTGAAGAACATTTTAAAATAATATTGCAGTGATTGATGTAATTAAAGGTAGTCCTCGAATTACAACAATTCATTTAGCGACTGTTACAACAGCATTGAAAAAAGTGAAAGTGTGGGGAAAAATTATTTTTCACACTTATAACTGTTGCAGCATCCCCATGGTCATGCAATCAAAATTTGGATGCTTGGCAATTGACTCATGACAGGTGCAGTGTCCTGGAGTCGTAAGATTGCCATTTGCATCCTTCTGGAAAGCAAAGTCAGTGGGGAAGCGAGATTCACTTAACAAACATGTTACTAACTTAACAACTGTACTGGTTCACCCAAGTATGGTGAGGAAGGTTGCAAAATGGGGCAAAACCTATTTAACAACTGTCTTGCTTAGCAATGGAAGTTTTGGGCTTAATTGTGGTCATTATTGAGGATTACCTGTAATGAGCAAAAGAACCTGACATTCAGAATAATTTATTAACTGATGTTATAGTTCACTAAGTCTGGAATTCCTGGCCCCATTTCCCCATTCTCCTATTAATTTATCTTATATAGTTATATTTTTGCTTAATTTGAATGTGCAAAGATGGGAATTAAACATTGCACCGAGTGAGTTCCAGCTGCAATCATTTATAATACTTGTAAATAAATTAGTATAATATTCAGAACCAAAGGCACATGTACAGTAGTGGGTTAGTACAGACTTGGCTAGCTGGCATTCTAGAGAAAGTTGCCAAATACACATGAGATTATAAATTGGTGATTAAATTGAAATATTCACTAACTCCAATAAAGCATGCTTTAAATGCAACCCGATTGCAACACAAGATTCCTACATATTTGCAAACAATGTTTTTAATAGGCTTAATTTGCTGAAGCACAGAAGATATATTGTTTCTATGAAATGTATAATGTACAAATGAGTATTAAACATTTGTTGTGTTCAAAATCTGTTTCAGTAAGCAAGGAGCTGAAATCTCTCAACTATGCTGATTTTGTTTTCTGCACTTTAGGTTGTTTAAATGTCACTGAAGATAATGAGTCTTTTTGTTTTAGCTTAATAATTGTGATTGGTTCATATCCCAAGGGCATGGGTACATTATACATATTTTTAATGTAATGGAAGGGAAAGTTGAATACAGTGGAATAAATTTTATTAACTACATTTATTTTAATTTAAATGTATGCGCTTGACTAGTGGGATGTACATTTAATAGTTAATAGTTTAGATTTTGCTAAATTTCCAATGAAAGGCAGTTATATAGATGTGGAACTTGCAAAATATGGCCCAAAAGCATAGTTTTCTGTGACTGCTTAAGAAATGTTCTGTTTGTATACTTTTTTTGTCGAGTAAATCGAATAAACTGATACAATATCTTTTTTGTCATGAATTACTGAATAGTCTGCGCGGATATCAGTGAATATACGGTACCCAGTGGGTGGTGGGGTTTTTTTTTTGAGGGTGTAAGTAAAAAAAAACCTGACGGATATGAGCCCCCCCCCGTGCAAGAATCTGTTTAAAACCAGATACAAAATAAAAAGACTTCATATAAAAAAAACTGACGCAATATGGATGAAAGACAGTGGAGAAAGGGATCCCGATTCAATCAGAAAATCCATGTGAAAAAAGTATCCTAATTATTTACCAGAAAAGTAATTATTTACCATCAACAGAGGGATAGAATCTAGATCGCGTGAAGTGTTAATGCCACTGTATAGTGCCTTGGTAAGGCCACACTTGGAATACTGCATAGTTTTGGTCGCCACGATGTAGAAAAGACGTGGAGACTCTGGAAAGAGTGCAAAGAAGAGCAACCAAGATGATTAGAGGACTGGAGACTAAGACATATGAAGAACGGCTGCAGGAACTGGGTATGTCTAGTTTGATGAAGAGAAGGACCAGGGGAGACATGATAGCAGTGTTCCGATATCTCAGAGGGTGCCACAAAGAAGAGGGAGTCAAACTTTTCTCCAAGACACCTGGGGGCAGGACAAGGAGCAATGGGTGGAAACTAACCAAGGAGAGAAGCAACTTAGAACTAAGGAGAAATTTCCTAACAGTAAGAACAATTAACCTCTGGAACAGCTTGCCTCCAGCAGTTGTGAATGCCCCAACCCTGGAAGTCTTTAAAAAGATGTTAGACAGCCATTTGTCTGAAATGGTATAAGATTCCTGCCCATGCAGGGGGTTGGACTAGAAGACCTACAAGGTCCCTTCCAACTCTGCTATTGTATTATTGTATTATTGTATTATTGTATAAAATGCGATAATGAGTGCATAGCTAAAAGATACAACGCATTTATAAACTTTACTTCCGGCAAAGTTTGAAAGCGGCCCCCTTCAATCACCTTCCAAGGGGGCGCTAGAGCGGTACAGCTCTACTTGAGATTGCAACTCTATGGTCAAAAAAACGTTGTGGCTCTTCACAAGCGGAAGTCGCCTCTATTGGGGGTGGATGAGCGGAAGAAGTCCTCGATTCTGCGACTTCCTGCCGCTTTTATTTCTACGTTTCAGGACGCGACGACGTGAAGTCCCTGCGCTTGCCCAGTGGTTGCGTGGTGTGAGGCTTTTTTTCCCGGCGAGGCCCGAGGTGAGCGCGTGTTGAGGCCGATTGCTGGGCGGTGGAGGCCGTAGGAGGCGACGGGGAAGATGGGTGGAAGAGCAGGAGGGCGGTGGTGGTGGTGGAGGGGAAGCGACATTAGGGTATTTGAGCGATCTGTAAAAGGGCGAAATAGGCAAAGTACATTCTTCTCCTGCATGCCTCGCCTTTCTTTGATCTGTTGGTTTCAAATATTATTTAGTTGGGTTTTGGACACGACGTTTAGTAAAGTTTACGTAAGGTAATGGGTGTTGTTATGAATGGTTACTTGTCACTTTCCCCCAACCATATGGTCTTCTAGATGTGTTGGTTTTCAGCTACTATGATTCCCAAGGGGCCTAAGGATTGTGGGAGGAAGCCCAATATAGCTGGGTGGCATCAGGCTGGAGAAAAGACACGTTTTTTAAAATGTTATTGACTCCCAGGAAACATTTCAGCCAAAGGGTGGAGGAGCCTTCAATCAGAATAGAGCTGGAAGGGACCTGACAGAAGACCTTAAATACTATTTCAGACAAGTGACAGTCCAGCCTCTTCTCAAAAACCTCCAGTGATGAAGCACCCACAACATCTGAAGGAAACTGTTCCACTGATCAGTTGTTCTGTTAGGAAGTCTCTCCTTAATTCCAGTTTTTCTCTCTCTCCTGGATTAGTTCCCATCCATTGTTTTTTGTCCTGCCTACAGTGCTTTGGAAAATAAGTTGACCCTCTTCTCTTTGTGGCAACCTCTCAAATACTGCTATTATGTCACACACCCAAGTCCTTCTCTAGACTAGCCAAATCCAAATCCTGCAACCATTCTTCATATGCTTTAGACTCCAGGCCCTTAGTTATCTTAGTTGCTCTTCTCTGCACTTTTTCCAAAGGCTCAACATCTTTATTGTAATGTGGTGGCCAAAAGTGCATGTAGTATATTCCAGGTGTGGCCTTATTAAGGCTTTAAAAAAAATTATAAAGCTGTGTTATTGGGAGAGGACAGCGCTTAACATTCTGAAGGAGGTTCCTTGGGAATGACGATGATGCCAGTGTCACATCAGGCTTTTCTGTTTTTTATTTTGTTTTATGAGGAAAGATGGGAGGGTTGTCTTTGGTTATTAAATTGTGATAAGTCTGTATTAGGCTGTCTATTGTAATTGTGCAATTGTTTTTATTGTTTATATCAACAGTGAGTGGGCTGACTGGATAGATTACATGCTTAATCTCAAACATTAGAAATCTCATCCATATAATGGTTTCAGTTGCATCTAACATTTCTTTTCTGTAAAGGAAGTAAAGTTTTTCTGGATTAAAGAATGGAAACATAATTTATATTCCAAGCATTTTTCAAATCAATAGAAATAGATATATGAATATGAAAGTACTATATATTCACTGGACTTTTCAATCTTTATATTATCCTCTAGGATCAGAATTTGTACGTGAGTGACAATCCAAACTTGTTGCCATGTCACGTTTTTTTACTACTGGCTCAGACAGTGAGTCAGAATCGTCGCTCTCTGGAGATGAATTAGTTGGAGCCAAGCCTGTTGGAGGCAATTTTGGGAAACAGTAAGTATAAATAGGGGTGGTTAGGATTGGAGAGGTGGGTTCTAGGTTTTTAGAAAATAATTAGATTGGGTAAAATAGGCGAAGTAAGATTTTTATGACAAATTTTACCTATTGGTTCAGGCTATCGAGTGAAAATATATGATATTGCAATTTGCATTTCTAATCTAATCTCTGAATAGCATTAGCTGCAGAACTGCAAATGCTAATCTCATCCACAATTAAAAATAGGCTAGAAAAAACATTCTGGTGTTAATGTTACTTGTTGAAGCATCACTGTACAGATACATTTAAATATATTACAAAACAATTCTCTTGATGATTTTTAAAAAAATAACTGTTGGCACAAGGTGTCCCTCTTAAACTTATTCTCCTGTGACTCCAGTTTCTTCTATCAATTACTCCTAGATATCTATCAACTATTTTCCTTCTTGTCTTGTAGGCCTTTGTTGCTAAGTGAGGATGAAGAAGATACAAAGAGAGTTGTGCGCAGTGCTAAAGACAAAAGGTGATGTATACTCGAAGAAGAAGGACACTTAAAGTTTGGAGGATTGAACCAAAATTGTATTTTTCAATCTCTGGAAAGTGCCTTATCCTGTTGGTGGCTGGTTTACATTAGGTTTGGTGGCCATTGCCTTCTTTGAGGCCATAACCGTTATTCATTTCCTAAATTCGGTATATATCCTTATTTTGTCTTTCTCTTCACTCCCCTGGTTTAATTGTTCCTTGTCTTCTTTTTCCTGCCTGCCAGATTTGAGGAACTAACCAATTTGATCAAAACAATCCGGAATGCTATGAAGATCCGAGATGTCACCAAGTGTCTTGAGGAATTTGAGTTGCTGGGCAAGGCTTATGGGAAGGCCAAGAGTATTGTCGACAAGGAAGGAGTGCCTCACTTTTATATCCGCATCTTGGCAGATCTTGAGGACTATCTCAATGAGGTATTAGCTGGAGAGCATGATAGACAAGAAAATTTTTGATTTTTGTTTTCTGATCAGAAAGGATTACACATTCCAATTAGATTATCAGGAAATTGCCTCTGTAATGTGTTGAAACATGCTCTCCCTGTGATACAAAAGAAGTAGGATGATATCTCATCCAGAAGATCCACTATGGTTCTTTTTTCCAAAAAGTCTTTGACTCAGGCCCCATAATAGTCAACCTCAGAATTGAGGCAAAGATGTGAAGATAATCTTTCCAGACTCTAATCCTGTCTCTTTGTTTCTAGCTAGTTGTTGGTTCATAATGAATTAATTACAATATAATATAGATAGTGCAGTCATGTAACATTTTAGAAAGTTTAGAAATCATGGTTTTCTAATCATTTTTTCCTTTGTTGGTGAGTGGTAACCAATACATCTGAAAGTAACATTGGTTGACGTTTAAAAAAAAAAAAGGGCATTGTGGTACACATTGTGAAAGCTAAAGCGAAAAGCTTCTTCTGTTTAGACTTCTGGTACAATAGGATGCACAGTCAGAGCTCCCAACTCATAAATGTTGGGAGCTCTGACTGCACCCTATTGTACCAGAAATCTAAACAGCTTTAGAAGAAGCTTTTCGCTTTAGCTTTCACAATGTGTACCACAATGTGTGCCATTATATATACGCCTTTTTGTTTGTTATGATCAATTTATATTAATTAGCCCCTCCAGTCATTATTTACCATTGCATTCATCTACTGTCTGCATGATCCTCAACCACCATGATCATCAGTTCTGCTGGAAGTCATGGAAGTTGGAGACCAACATCTGGTGGATATCAGGTTGAAATAAGGTCATCATCTGAGCTCTGCTTTCAGAGGTTATGTAGCTATAGCAAGAGATGGAACTTCTTTGGTAATGATGACTCATTTATATCCCTCCATATCTTTCTCCACATTCAATTAATTCTAATCCATTAATAATATTTTTAGTGTCTGTTTTGGAGTTGGCATGTTTTTGATAGCTTGGTTTGTTTATTTTCCCAAATTTTCTTTCATAGTTTTAAACCTTTTTGTGATCATTGCTCTGGCCTGAAAGAACTCTTCTGCTATCCCAAAGTGTAACAAACCCAATGCTTTCTATCTGTTGGACATTTGAAAATGCTATCACCATAGTCATTTATAGTTTCTATTTCTGAACACCCCTTGATGATCAGAGGGCATGTAAGCCAGTGCTGTATGCACAATATTTACTAGGTTCTCGGGAAGTAATTATTGAATGGAATAGGTATTGCAGTCTGAGGAAGCTACCAGTGCTGCTCTCCATATGCACTCTTTTGTCTTCTGTAGCTTTGGGAGGACAAGGAAGGCAAGAAAAAAATGAACAAGAACAATGCCAAAGCACTGAGTACTCTCCGCCAGAAGATCCGGAAATACAACCGAGATTATGAAACCCAGATAACTGCTCATCGCCAGGTATTGACCTATGCAGGAGATGCTGTAGAGATGTATTTTACAACAACTACTGTGTGGAATTTATTGGTTGTCCATATTAACACTAACAGCAAATATGTAGGATTGTGGTTGAAGGGAGGACTTGAACAGCCTTGTTTGCAATGGCAAGAAAGTCCGTAGGGGTAATATAGGGCTGGGTAGAATAATATATATCATGATCTCAGCATGTTGGTCATGTTCTCCTAGAATCCTGAGTTATCAGCTGATGAAGATGAGGACAAGAAAAGTGATGATTCAGAGGGTAAGTGTTGATGAAAGAACCATACAATTAAAGGATGCCCTCTGTCCTGAGCAAGTGTTTTTATGATTTGGTGTGTGAAATCTCCCCTCTCAATGGTTCCTTCCCTTTTCCGCCTTCAGGATCCTCTTCATCAAGTGATGAAGGTGATGATGAGGGAATCAGCGCAGCAGCCTTCTTGAAAAAGAAAGAAGGAGCACCTGAGAGTCGCAGCAAATTTCTCAAAAAGATAGAGGTGAGAGTTCCAGAAAAGAGCCTCTAAGAAAGATTTTATGGCTACCCTCAAAGTAGGAGAATCCAAGCCTCTCTAGGAACATAAGGAAAAAATGTCCATATTTTCTCAGACAGATTAATGCATGTCAGTCAGATTTTATTAGAGATAAAGCAGTTTTCTGCTAGAAGGAACTTCGCTGTACTTTGGCAGAAAATTCCTTTGGAAGATGATTTGCTGGATTAATACATATATATTTTTCTGACAGGACGAAGATGAGGAAGAAGAAGAGTCAGATGATGAAGAAGATTGGGGCTCATCGGATTCGGAATCTGATTCAGAGTCAGATGAAGATGAGAGCAAATACACCTCCTTGGCTTCAAAGTTCCTTAAGAAGTAAGGACAGCATTCCTTAGAGGCAAGGGGAGGTGGGAACCTTACCTTTGTGGAACATCATCCATCGTGCCTTATAGGTTGGTTTATGATGGTAACTGGGACTGGAATTTCTGTCACTCAACATTGCAGTTGTAGTGATGTGATATGACTGCATCCCATAGTGAAGACAATCATAGCAGTCCCCATTGCTGTCGTTAATCGATTACCATGGGTTGTTAAGCAAGGATCTTCTTTCATCTTCCTACTAGCTTCCAACAGCACCCTCAATGGGGAAACCAGCAAGAAGTCAGGAGTCCCAGGCGGATAAGTGGCTGGTATCAGGGGCCAAAGGGCACAGAAGTAGCCATTAGACCAGGGATGGCTGCTGCTGGGGATGGGAGAGTAGGCAAGCAACTTCTGTGATGCCATATGTGCAACCAGGCTGGAGCAACTGCTGCTGGTGGTGGGAGGATGCGCAAGCTGCCCTGTGCTCTGCAATCCTTGCCACTCCCAACTGGCTTGGTTCTACCACTGATGGCTGTATTGCATTGGTCTTTATAAGGCCTTCTTCCTATTAAGTTCCTAAAGCCTTATGAGAAGGCTGCACACAGCCTCAGAAAGGAGGCCTTCCACAAACAGCAGTTGCCCAGTGACATGCCAATCCAGGCTCACTTTGTCAACAGCAGTAAGAAGACAACAAAGATTTGGGGGGGGGGACGACAGCAGGATGCATTGTAGCAGGATGACAGTGCAGGGTGACCAAAAGGAGAGGAATAAGGGGTTTGTACTACATGCTTTGGTCGATGCTAGTAGGCTGCAAAGTGCCAGAATTTTGATCACATGACTACAGGGACGCTGCAGCAGCATAACTTCCAAGGATCGGGCATAAGTGTCTTTTGTTCATAACTGTCATAACTTCAAATGGTCACTGAACAAATAGTTCTTAAGTGAGGACTAATTGTGTATATCTGATTCTGAAGTTTCGGGCCAAGCAGATCATATTTATTTTGTATTTTAATCTTGCCTTTAATCTTCTATGTTTGTGCTTATGTCTCAAGGGCAGATGTTCGAAGTTATAGCCAGCAGCCCCAGTGATTTATGTTGAGCCCTCTTGTATAACCAAGCATCTTAAAAGCTTAATTATTGTGTTGGTTTTTTTAGTTTCTCTTGTGGTGTGAAATATCAATGACTGATACTTTAGACCCAGGAAGTACTTGCATCAAGAAATTGAGATAGTAGTTATGATTCTGACTTCTAAGCTGCCAAGTCTGGCATAGTTGGATTACAGTTAGACTATTGCAATTTTGTTTTCTATGTGTTGTTTTTGAAGAACATCCAAAATCTTACAATGACACAGGCTGCAACTAAGTTACTATATGGTTCACAAAAGCAAAATCATATTTTGCCTACATTGATAGAGTTAGGCCCAAGGTTTTGCCTAAAATGTAGATCTGCTTTACAGATAGCTCTGTGCCTATTTTTATCATGCTGCCAACAGGAGGGGAGGCCCCCTTAAAGATGTCACTGCTTTCAGACCCTTTGTTGTTGGGCACCCTGGAAAATCTGTTGCCAAACTATGGAAGCTCCCATGTTCTGTTCTCAGACCAGGGTGGATTTGTTTTAAATCAAGTCAATTTAAATCACTAGTAAAAAGGCTTCATTTTAAATCAACTTGCTTTAAATCATAATTTTTAAAGAGCAACTGTCATCTCTGTCCCACAACAGCTCCTCTGAACTGCTGTTGATTTACCAACAATCCTGTTCACTTTAATGGGATGGCTGGTGATGGGCAGTGACATAACAAGATGAGGGATATAGTGGGCAGTAGGGGAGTGGATGCCCGCTAACAGGCGCTGCCATGATGGATCTGAAATGACAGGTGTTCTTTAAATCTAAGGATTTATTCTTGCTGGTAGTTAGAATCTTTAATATTATTATTTGCAAACAAAATGAAGGTTTCCTATTTAGCTTGCAGAGTTTGGATTCATTGTTTAGGTTTACCAAAAATGTAAATATTGCAAAATATACAGCCTCATGCTATATAACTAAGCTCCATTTCATGCTGAATAAACTAAAGTATTAATATATCTTAAATAGAAAATTGTCTTTAGATAGATCTTTACTCCAAAAGAATTTTATTAAAATAAATTTGATAAAAATAAAAAAGTCAGATTTAAATCATTTTTAAAAACACCAATTTTTTCTTTTTTCTTTTAAAAATCATCAATTTTTATTCACCATGGTTCTCTCAT
Source organism: Rhabdophis nuchalis (assembly GCA_039707465.1). Lineage (NCBI taxonomy): Eukaryota > Metazoa > Chordata > Lepidosauria > Squamata > Natricidae > Rhabdophis > Rhabdophis nuchalis. The sequence goes on from CM077647.1 coordinate 149,174,410, forward strand.
TTTCTACTTGCAAGAAAGAAATCATTGCCTTCTCCTTCAGCCAGACTTTATTTTTTTAGATCAGGGGTCTGCAAAGTTGGCTTTTTTAAGACTGGTGGACTTCAACTCCCAGAATTCCCCAGCCAGCCTGGGGAATTATTTTAGCTCTTGTTACAGGATTTTTATTCCTTAAATTTTAGAGTTAACCAGTGTGCATGTTCTATACAGGTAGTCCTTGGATTATGACAGTTTCTTCTAGGAGCATACAAAGTTACCACGGCACTGAATGAAAAGGGCCTTGGAGTGCTGATCACTGCAGCATCTCTGCAGTGTGGGAATCATGTCATGTGATCACGGTTTCCAGGTTTCCTGCTGCCTTCCCAAAAGCAAGGTCGGGGAAGCTGGCATGATCATATCAGGTCCCTGGTTAATGACGTCAGTCCTCATTTAATGACAGCAACCAGAACTGCTGCAATTGCTGTCTTTAAGCAATGTCATCAGCACATAGGACACTGTGCCGATGACATCATTTAGATTTGGTATCAAAACATGCAGATTTCCTATATGTTAAAAGTTACATCACTTGATCTATTAGAAGTTGATTCTGATCTTAGCAGACCAGTGTTCTGTGCAAAGGTAAATAGATAGCAGGGAAGTCCTGGTCTATTGGGGTAAAATAATCTCACCTGTGAAGGTTTGGATTCAAATGCAATTTGTGGGATGCAAAGAAAAGAAGCTGCTTTCATTAGAGCAGGTTTGATCTGCAGTGTTCAAAGCCACCAGTGTTTCTGGGATTAAATTGTATAGCTAGTTGAAGATTTTAGAATCACACCATGGGGGGGGAAAACCTGATATCTTTAATACTCTAAAATTAGAGTTGGCACAGAAGAGGAAAAGAGGATTCTGGAGAAGAAAAAAGAAGATAAAGCAAAGAAAAAACAAGACCGTAAATCCAAAAAGTATGAAGACGACGAAGACGATAACGAAGGCGGTGAATGGGAAAAAGTCAAAGGAGGCGTCCCTCTGGTTAAGGTGAAGCATTGCCAGTGGCCTCTGTTTCCATCCGGAAGAGTAGTCAGAGAGGGAGTATTTATTTATTTATTTATTTTATTACATTTATATCCCGCCTTTCTCCGTAGAGGACCCAGGGCGGCGCACAGGAAATTTAAAAAACATACAAAAATAGAACATAGATAAATAATTTAAAATATATATTAGATCCCAAACCTGTGCTAAAACCAATTATTAATTAAAACCCAATTTAAAACTTTTCTAAAAGTCCCCATGGGAGATTAGGCTAGGCTGGCTTGATGAAAAAAGTATGTCTTTAGACATTGGCGGAAGAGGCGGAGGTCGGTGATGGTCCGGAGTTCAGGGGGTAGGTCGTTCCAAAGGGCAGGGCCCACCACAGAGAAGGCTCTTCCCCTGGGTGTCGCCAGTCGGCATTGTCCGGCCGACGGCACCCTGAGAAGGCCCTCTCTGTGGGAGCGTATCGGTCTAAGGGATGTAGAAGGAATTGGGAAGTTTATCCTTTTTTCCCCCCTCTTCCCCCCTGTAGGAAAAGCCAAAGATGTTTGCTAAGGGCACAGAGATCAACCACGCTGTGGTAGTGAAGAAACTCAATGAGATTCTACAGGCTCGTGGCAAGAAAGGCACCGATAGGTGAGACAAAGACGTTTTATCATTACTGGGAAAGAGTAACTGAAATCAAATTGACCGCTAGCTTTTTTCTTCCTTCTGGGAGGCAAATAAGTAGGTCGTTTCTCAGATGGCCTCTGGGATGGTTTACATCAGGGGTGTCAAATTTCAAGACCTGCAGCTGGTGACTCTGCCAGCGAAAGTAGAGGTCAGGAGGGCTGCATGCGGCCCTCCCAGGCTCCATTTTTGGCTGGCAACAGCCTCCTGCAGCCCTCTGCCAGCAAAAATGGAGCTTGGGGAGGCCATGTGTGGCCCATCTGTACACAGTTTTAGTTGGCAGAGGGCTGCTGGGGGTGATCGAGCTGGCAACTCTCCCTCTCTACCCCCTCGCCCTCCCCCAAGGTCAAACAACCCTGATACAGCCCTCAATCAAATCGAGTTTGACACCCTGGTTTAGATTCTTGAAAGGAAAGGAAAGAATTGACAATAACACAATCTTTTGATCTTGCCTTTCCCTTTCCCTTTTCTTTTCTCCTTCCCATTCTTTCTTTCCCTTTCCTCGGCTAAAATCTGTTTTAAGAAAAGGGAGACAGGCAAATTAACTTCAAGACCAAAAGTACAGAAGTCAATTATGAAAACAAAGCAAATCTGAGATGACAGTAAATATGTACACAGAGAAGTTCCACCTTGCCTGACATTGAAATATTTTCCTCTGAAAGGATCTGGTCAATTCTGAGCTTCATGTGGACATTAATACACGAGGCAACGTGCTTTGCACTGAAGCAGACTTCCTCTTTCATCAGTGGCATAGTAAAGAGGAATTGGGCAACACTTCTGTTTTACACTGGCCTCAGCTAAATGTCTGTGGAGATTCTCGATCACCCAAGTCCCAAAGGTGCTATTACAAGAGGCAACTGGGCTTCCTTTGTTTTTCTCTGAAGATGTTTTGCTTCTCATCCAAGAAGCTTCTTCAGAGTTTGGATGAGAAGCGAAATGTTTTCAAGGAAAAAACAAAACAAAGAAAAACAAAGAAAGTCCAGTGTCCTCTTCAAAAAGCACCTTTGGAACTAACCCCAGATTCTATTATCCAATCTCAAGACACAGTGGTACATCTTATAAACTTATGACATGCTAAAAGGTGGCTACTTGAAATGGGGAGCTGACCATTTTATTACCACACCATGGAAGTGGGCCTAAGGCCCATGTCTAGAGTTTGCTGTGGCTTGTTTGCATCAGGCCAGACTAGACAGGGAGGAGCCACATGTTCCAGGTTGAGGTTATAATTCAGCCTCTTGAACTGTTAGACAACTTTGAGAAGGACTTCTGCATAAGAAGGGGTGTGGCCAAATATTTCCATTTTCTTTTATGTTCACTTGGAAGGACCAGTGCTTTGGCTTCATAGATTCCAATGTCTACTCTTAAAATTATTCCCAAACTTACAAATTGAGCAAAAAAAAAAAACTTTCAAAATTGCCATTTTTGTTGCTGAACATTGTTGGCATGACATAATGGTATTCTGGGGGCTACAGATGAGATACGATGGTTAGAATACTAGTAGCACTTACATGCTGCTTCACAGTGCTTTACAGCCCTCTCTATGCAGTTTACAGAATCAGCATCCTGCCCCCAACAATTTGGGTCCTCTTTTTTACCCATCTCGGGGAAAAAAGAAGGCTGAGTCAATCTTGAGCTGGCAACAATCGAACTGCTAAATTATAGGCAGCCGATAGTCAGCAGAAGTAGCCTGCAGTACTGCATTCTAACCACTGCACCACCATGGCTCATAATGGTTAAGAATGGTTAAGTGAAAGTCCAATGGGCTGTGCTGAGTTTGAGGAACTAACTCAAAATAATAATCTATCATCTCCTCACACCTCTTGTCACAGTAGTCTGTACTCTTTGTGTGATCTTCCACAGGGCTGCCCAGATCGATCTTCTACAGCTTTTGGTTGGAATTGCAGCAGAGAACAACTTGGGAATAGCCATTGACCTCAAAATCAAGTTCAACATCGTTGCCTCTTTGTATGATTACAACCCCAACTTAGCTACATACATGAAGGTATGGGGGAATAAGGAAGGAAAGTAAGATGGATTAATTCCAGTGTGCCATGAGAGTTTGCCCCTCTTGGAATTGGCTATGAGAGATGCGACATGGAAGATTGGTTGTTTTATTCCTATAATACAGGAAGTCCTCATGCCCACAATTGAACCCACAATTTATGTTGTTAAATGAGAAATTTGTTAAGTGAGGTTTGCCCTATTTCACTTTTCTTAACCACATTTGTTAAGTAAATCACTTTAGTTCAATTAATAACATGGTTGTGAAGTGAACCTGGCTTCCCCATTGACTTTGCTTGTCAGAAGGTCGCAAAACAGGATCACGTGACCCTGAGATATTGCAACTGTCATAAATATGAACCACTTGTCAAGCATCCGTATGTAAATCACGTGTCCATGGGCATGCTACAAGTGTGAAAAATGCTCATGAGTGCTTTTTTTCAGTGCCGTTGTAACTTCAAACAGTAACTAAATGAGCTGTTGTAAGTCGAGGACTACCTGTACTAAGGTTGTTAATGATTTCGTCTTTATTCTCCTTGTTTGCAGCCAGAGATGTGGCAGAAATGTCTCAGCAGCATTGATGAACTGCTGGACATCCTCTTTGCGAACGACAACATCTTCATTGGACAGAATATTGCAGAGGATTGTGAAAACCTGGCCAACGCTGAGCAGGTGGGTTTCTGCAGGGCCTCCCTGCCTATCAACCATCCTGCTATATGTTATGTAGGTAGCCTTCAACTTAGGACCTTAGCACCTGTTCAAAGTTAAGATGGATTTCCCCCAAAAGGTACTTACAATCTGGATGCAAAGTTCCAATGGCTGCCGTCCTTTCCTGTGGTCATGTGATCACATTTTGGTTACTTGGCAGCTGGCCCACATTTATGACTTATCATCAGCATCCCATGGTCATGTCATGGTTTACAAAGGACTCCCCCCCCCCCCCCCCCCCCCAGAAATTTATGTAAATTTTTGGGTTTGGGCAAAAAAACACCCAATGCAGAGAACAGGTTCCCTAAATGACCATCTCAAAAACAGGTTGGTCACAAGGATGCCTCAACTTAACAACCACCATGATACACGAATGAAAATTCCAGGCTCCGTTACAGTCATAAGTCGAGGACTATTGTATTTTTTGGAGTATAAGATGAACCTTTATCCTCAAAAAGAGGCTGAAAATCTGGATGTGTCTTATACACTGAATGCAGCATTTTTTTGTCTCTTGAAAGCCCGATCCCTTCACCAAAATGGCCGTGCAGAGCCTTTAGGAGGCTTTCAGAGACATCCTGGGGACTGGGGAGGGCAGAAATGAGCAAAAAACGGGCCATTTTTTGCTCAATTTTTCCCTTCCCCAGCCCCCAGGAGCACTCTATAAGCTTCCTGAAGGCTATCCCTGCCCTTTTTTTGAGAAAAAAGGGGGCCGTTTTCACAAAAAAACGGGCCACTTTTTGCTTGTTTTTGCCAACACCCTCCCAAAGGAACACTCTACAAGCCTCCTAAGGGCTATTCATGCCCTTTTTGGAGGGAACCCCTCCCCCCCCCCCCCCCCCCCCCCAAACTGGCCACTGTTGGGAGGTTGGCACAGTGCAAAACCTTTTTTTTAATTTGCCTCTTCAAAATCTTGGTGCCTCTTATACTCCCAAAAAATACGGTACTTATAGGGAGGGCTGAGTGAAATCTGCAAAGATCAAAGAGGATGCTGCTGCACTGGCAGACCAAGAAAAAAAAGTGTTTTTATTTATACCACTTCCCCAAGAATGCTGCATGGACAGTCCAATCACCTCCATATCCTCATAACTGGAAGTGATGGTGATTGTAACTCAGCCCAGTAGGAAAGTTCCACACTGGAGAAAGCTAAGATGAGTCTGCTTGTCCTAATCCCACTCCTTCCATTCTGCCTTTCCATGGCCAGCCCCTTCGCATACGTGGATGCATCTTGACCTTGGTGGAGCGGATGGATGAGGAGTTTGTGAAAATCATGCAGAACACAGACCCCCATTCTCAAGGTGAGTGAGTTTGTACACCAACATGTCCATCACAAAGTGGTGTCTGAGGTGAGGGAAGAAGGACATCCATTGAATGTGGAGGTAATGAAGGGCAGTGGGTTAGGACAGGAGGTACCTTGTCTGATAATAGGAATATCTGGCTTCTGTTGAATGTTGTCTCCAACAGAATTGCCTCTTTTAACCAGACAGAGGAGGATTGGTTTCTTCAGAAATTTGCAGCCTGTTAAATTGCAAAGTTGAAATTTACCCTTATTTTATATACCGCTTCATAGTGCTTTACAGCCCTCTCTACACAATTTACAGAGTCAGCATAATGCCTTCAATAATCTGACGGAATACAGAGAGCTGACCTTTTCCAGGTGACAGATCCACGTCTTTAAGCTGCTGAGCCTCCATTGTAGCTAACAAAAGGTTACCGTATTTTTCGGAGTATAAGACGCACCCAGGTTTTGAAGAATTTTTTTTTAATAAAGTAGGTAGGTAGGTAGGTAGATAGATAGAGGGTTAGGGAGGGAGGAAGAGAGAAATACAGTAGGTAGGTAGCGAGAGAGAGTGTAGATAGGTAGGTAGGTAGGTAGAGGGATAGAGAGAAATAGAGAAAGAAATACAGTAGATAGGGAGGGAGGGAGAGAGTGGGTAGATAGGTAGATAGAGGGGGGAGATAGAGAAATACAGTAGGTAAGTAGGGACCATATCCACCAAAAAGAAAACTGATAGGGAGGGGGAGGATTTGCAGGACTGCATTGCCAGATTCCACCTGATCAAACAAGGGATCTCACCCTCGCCCCTTGTGAAAGACTAAGCATGTGTGGTATGTTTCTCCTAGAATATGTGGATCACCTGAAGGATGAGGGCCGAGTCTGCAAGATCATAGAACGGGTGCAGACTTACCTGCAGGACAAGGGATCGACAGATGAGATCTGCCGTGTTTACCTGCGCTGCATCCTCCACACCTATTACAAGTTTGACTACAAGGCTCACCAGCGCCAGCAAGGTCCAGCAGGAGACAGCAAGGTAAAATGGCCCCTCTGGTAGGCAAGGAACATCAGTAGTTGGTTTGTAAAGGATCTTCTCTCTCCAGAGAGAGAAAATTGCCTGCCTAGGTCAGTGCTTCCACATCATCATCACCTTCTGCTGATTAACAGATTCTGCTGGGGATTGAATTTGGAAGCTATGCCCTACAAAGCATATAGCTTTATAAAATAAAAGTAACACCTTGAAATCGGTTTCTAGGAAACTTCATAGACCAGTGATTCTCAACCTTGGCAGCTAGCTGGAGAATTCTGGCATTTGAAATCCACACATCTTAAAGTTGCCAAAGTTGAGAAACACTGTCATAGAGGACACAGCCGTGTCTTCCAGGATGCCTTTGTTGCTTCCCAATCTGACTGACAGCCCCAGAATTCAAAGGGGTCTCCCACCCAAATGATAGCCTGATCCGGTGCTACTTAATTTCTGAGCCCAAACAAGGTTGATCAGGTGGTGCCACCTGTCAGGAGGTAGCTCTGTAGAGAATTAAATATTATTTACAAAGCCACAACGTCCAGCATTTGAAGCCAGTCCTCCAATCATATAACTAATTTCCTTGTTGGGGATATGGAATGTTAAACCGTAAGAAAAACAGCTTGTTGTAAACAGCATCTTTGTATTCACTGGCAAATGAAAGTAGCATAGAGTAGAGCTTATATGTAATTTGGGATTTAACTATTGGGTTAGTGATATTTTCTGAGTTTGGTGGTTTTCCTGCAAATATTTCATTACCAGGCTAAATAACATTATCAATACAAACTCAGACAACCCCCAAGAGGAAAGTAGAGGTTAGAGAAATATTGGTTTGTTAGGGCAGAGCTGTGTGCAGTATTTGTGACCAAAGACCACACTGTTAAAAATACACTTTTTTCCCTTCCTGTTATATTAAAAATTAGACTTTGGATTTCTTGTGACTTGGAGATCATTGTTAGATTTCTTGCAAGATAAGGAGAAAAGCCCACTTTGGAATTTGAGATTTCAGTCTGATCTGACCAGAGGAATGTTGTGCTTGGGGTTAAAATTAGGATTTTTAATATATGCTTATTCATATTTGACAATTTACTGTATGTTATTAAAATAGCGTGGCTATTGGTATGTTAAGATTGTTTAAATGCTGGATATTCATTGAAAATAGAGAGATGTTGCATTGTATAATTACTGAAAAGAATTTAAGATCATTTTTATATTTGTTCAGCGTATTTTTTCTGTCACTCTTCTGTCCTGTTATCCCCCCCCCCCCCCCATTTCATGTCAGTCTGTACTTTAATATTTGTTTATGAAAAACAGTAAATATGTTTGCAAAACAAAACACAAATAATAGTTTGGCTGAAACTTTCAAGAGTACTTTAAAAGGCTTCGTGCAGCTTTGAGACTGCAAGTCGAACACTTTGCATTAAGAGTATGTGATTTATTGATCCTGGGGCTAATTTACACTCTCTGCTTCTCTCAGTCTGAACAAGATCAAGCAGAAAACGAGGGGGAAGATTCTGCAGTACTGATGGAGCGCCTTTGCAAATTCATCTACGCCAAGGATCGGACAGACCGGATCCGCACCTGTGCCATTCTCTGCCATATTTATCACCATGCCTTGCATGATCGCTGGTACCAGGCCCGTGACTTGATGCTCATGAGCCACCTTCAAGATAATATCCAGCATGCGGACCCTCCAGTGCAGGTTAGAAAGGAACAAGCAATTTGGTAGCCATTGAAAACCAACATTGAACTGAGCCTGTTTGGTGGTGGTGGTGGTGGTGATAGCCCAGAGTTTGGATGGACAGCAGACTTTCTGCTGTCCTATTCTCTTTGGTGTGCTTGGAGGAAAACCACCCCTCCAATGGGGCAAGCCACAGCTTCCTCTAAACAAAATGGAGGACCCCCGACTTAATCAACCAGGCAGCCTAGTAGAGAGGGAAGCTTAAAATTATGCTTGACAATCTGTACGGTGGAAGGGCAGCAATAAGAATAAGTTATTTGAGCAGCTCCTGAATACTCCATGGGATCCAAGGGTAGATAATAGGAAAAAAGGTGCTGGTAGTTTCTCCTTTTCAAATCCTTTGATTTTTCCCCCCCTTCCAGATCCTGTATAACCGGACTATGGTTCAGCTGGGGATCTGTGCCTTCCGCCAGGGCTTGATCAAAGATGCTCATAATGCTTTGCTGGACATTCAGTCCAGCGGAAGAGCGAAGGAGCTGCTGGGGCAGGGTCTCCTGATGCGTAGCATGCAAGAGCGCAACCAGGAGCAAGAGAAGATCGAGAAGCGCCGGCAGGTTCCCTTCCACATGCACATCAACCTGGAACTCCTGGAGTGTGTCTACCTGGTCTCTGCCATGCTGCTTGAGATCCCTTACATGGCTGCTCACGAGTTTGATGCCCGTCGGCGAATGATCAGCAAGCAGTTCCACCATCAGCTGCGGGTGGGCGAGCGCCAGCCTCTTCTTGGTAAGAGGTCCAAAGGATGTTTGCTTTAGCCCCCCCCTCCCCCCCACCAAAGATGCAGTTCCGGCCATTATTTACATCTAAAGTTTCAGAGGATTAAATGGAATCTGGTTCTGCCAGCCAGAAGCAGATAGAAACCAACAAGGACGAAATGAAGGCAACATTGTCATTCTAGTACTTGTTTCCCAGCAAGTACTAGTAAGAGATACAGGTTCTCGCTGCTTGCAGTTTATGGGTAGTCCTGAACTTAATATCATAGTGAAGCCTGCTAAGTGGTTGTAAGTCAAGAACTACCTATAATATGAATAACCAGGGTGGCTGAGTTGAGGTAGATTGCTAGCACACAAACCACAGCTTACCAATTAAATAGTTGTATTCTGTGAATACAAAACAAAACTATATTCTTCTCTGATATAATGTGTGACATTAACCATCGTTTGATACTGGAAGAAATATTTAGTATTCTTGATTGGTAATATGTTACGTTAGGGGGAATTAAGCCTTTGTGGTTTTTTAAAATTAGCTTTTTTCCTCTTGACATATTATTATTTAATTTCTATAAATCAACTAAAATTTGGGGAACTCATCTGCTTTTATAACACAGTCTGCTTATTCTTTATAGTTAAATATATGGTTTAATTCTTTTATAACATGAAATCTCATTTTCTGGAATAGCAAAGGGTTACTTTTTTTCTCCTAAAGGATTGTGGCTTATTCATTTAGATAATTAAAATAATCTCTAATGGATTTGAGGAACATCCTTTTATCTTTCTCCGCCTCTCTCTCTTTCCTTGCTTCAGGCCCCCCTGAATCGATGAGAGAACATGTTGTAGCAGCGTCCAAGGCTATGAAGATGGGTGACTGGAAGACATGTCACCGTTTCATTGTCAATGAGAAAATGAATGGAAAAGTCTGGGATCTGTTTCCTGAGGCTGACAAAGTGCGCGACATGCTTGTCCGGTCAGTGCAAAAGGGTCATATTGTGAGAGAAGTGAGCCATGGATGCAATGGAATGTAGTTAGGAGGGGGATTCCCAGGTGGGAGGGGCTGCATTTCTGAAGAATCTGGATATTACATGTGAGAGAAAAGTGTGTTTAGTTTCTCCCTAACAGTTCACGGAGTATATATTAGCTGCAGATAATAGAACCCTCCATCTGGCAAGATTTTCTCTATAGAGGCGTGAAATAATAACCCAGCTTGGAAGAATTACAATATATTCTTCTTGATTTTGGGCCTCCCATCATTCTAGAAAAAGTACAACTATTTCCAGTTTTGCTCCAATATATTTTGCTGGAACGGTAGCAGCAAAGATAGGGTGGAAATTTGGAGAGCTGAAATATATCTGTAATTTTGCAGAGTAAAATCTTGGGGACAGAAATTGAAATAATTGAGGGAGACTGTTATACCTCATTCTCACTGCTGTTGCTTTTTCTCTCTCGTCCTCATCCCAACAGGAAGATCCAAGAGGAGTCTCTCCGAACCTATCTCTTCACCTACAGCAGTGTTTATGACTCCATCAGGTACAGTCATATTGGGGGTCTAGAAGAGGAGAGAGGTCCACAGTTAACAGTGATTTCTTTGCCCTGAATATGGGACTGCATATGTTCTACAGATAAGAACGTTGACTGTGGACAATGGGTTTCAGAATTCCCTTTGAATTATCTGACTTATCTGAACAGTACTTGGTGGTTAGTGTAACCCTAGTCCTTAGCTACAGACCCTTCTATCCTACTGTTCTCTCAATAAATCTCCTTCTTGACAAGAGGCTAATGTATCAATCCTAAATAGCTGACTCTCACAATTCTCTGCTTTCTATGGTCCACCTTCCTAGCATGGAGATCCTGTCTGATATGTTTGAGCTGGACCTGCCCACTGTGCACAGCATCATTAGCAAGATGATCATCAATGAAGAGTTAATGGTGAGAACCTTTGTGTAAGGCAGGCTGGGGCGGCTAGAGAAATTAATTGCATCACCAGGAAGGGGCAGGAGAAATGACTTGCTCCAAAGAATAGCAGGAAGAAGGCCATCCATCCATAGGCAGTTTCTGCACCAGCTTCAAGAAGACAAGACTATGTAAGGCACACATAGAGAATCTCTAGTCACAGGCCTAATTTGTAATAATATCATGTCGTTATCAAGAACAACCTCATTAAAGAGTTATATGGGTAGTCCTTGACTTAACCACAGTTAAGACCGAAATTTCCATTGCAAAGCAGGTGGTTAAGTGAGCTGTGCCTGATTTAAAGACTTTTTTTGCCACAGTCGTTATGTGAATCACTGCAGGTATTGAGTGAATCACAATCATTAAGCAAATCTGGATTTTTATTGACATTGCATATTGGAAGCTGGCTGGGAAGTTGCAGATGGCAATCATACGATCCCAGGATGCTACAACCATTGTAAATGCATGCCAGGTACCCAGGTTTTGATTACATGACCATAAGGATACTGCAGGGATTGTAAGTGGGAAGATAATTATACCATATTTTTCTGGTATAAGTATATATACCAGAGTATATATACCAGGTTTTGAAGAGGCAACTTTTTAAAGTAGGTAGGAAGATAGATGGATAGGGAGAGAGAGAGAAATACAATAAATAGGTAGGTAGGGAAAGAGAGAGTAGTTAGGTAGGTAGGGAAAGGGATAGAGAGAAATACAGTAGGTAGGTGGTAGGTAGGTAGGGAGAGTGTAGATAGGGAGAGGTATAGAGAAATAGAGAGAAATACAGTAGATAAGTAGGGAGAGAGATTAGGTAAGTTGGTAGGTAGAGGGAGAGAGAAAAATAGAGAAATACAATAGATAGGGCAAGAGAGAGAGAAATATAGTAGATAGGGAGAGAGAGTAGGTAGGTAGGTATATAGGTAGATAGGAGGAGAGAAATACAATAGGTAGGTAGGGGGAGAGTAGGTAGGTTGGTAGGTAGAGGGATAGAGAGAAAAATAGAGAGATACAGTAGATAAGTAGGGGAAGAGAGAGAAAGAAATATAGTAGGTAGGTAGGGAGAGAGAGAGTAGGTAGGGAGGAAGATGTTTCCAGGTATATTCATCCATGTGCTGGAGAAGGAAATCACTGATAACCTGTAGCGCCTAAACTTTGTTTCTGCTGGCACAGCACTTCACCAGTGTAATTCTCCTCAATCTCTCTAACTAAACAGCCTTCCAAAAGAGAAAAAAAAAAGTTTTTGCACTCTGCAAACCTCCCCAAAACAGCCCATTTTTTGCGAAAACAAGCCTGGGGTTTTTTGCCCCCCAAAAAGACATGAATACCTGGGGGGGGGGGGGCTCATTTTTTGCAAAAATGGCCCCTTTTTTTGTCAAAAAAATTGCATGCATAGCCTTATGGAGGCTTATAGAGGGGGGCTGGGGGGGAGCAAAAAACAGCTTGTTTTTCTCTCTCATTTCTGCCCTCCCCAGCCCCCAGGAGCTCTCTGGAAGCCTCCAAAAGGCTATGCATGCCCATTTTGGTAAAGGGGCGGGGCTTCAGGAGGCAAAAATGCTGTATTCGGTGTATAAGATGCACCCAAATTTTCAGCCTCTTTTTTGAGGGAAAAAGATGCGTCATACTTCGAAAAATTCGGTAAGTTACTTTTTTTCACTGCTGATGCTATTCCTTTAGTCAGCAAAGCCCTTGTAGCTTTGCTGACTAAACGAATGCAGTAGTTCTCAACTTACAACCACAATGGAACCCGAAATTTGTGTTGCTAAGTGAGAAATTTGTTAAGTGAGTTTTGCTCCATTTTATGACATTCCTCACCACTTTTGTGAACTGAATCACTGCAATTATTAAATTAACATGGGTTGTTAAATGCATATGGTTGACTTTGCTTGTCAGAAGGTTGCAAAACGGGATCAATGTGAGTTAGCTGTCAAGCATCCGAATGTTAAATCACATGACCTTAGGGTTGATGCAAATGACATGAGTGAAATATGGTCATAAGTTGTGTCGTAAGTTCAAATGATCATTAAGCAAACTTGTAAGTCGAGGACTACCTGCAGTTGTAAGTATCGGTTACCTGTGTTGGCAAATACCCCTTCAAACAAGGAGGAATTATTAACAGGAGAGACTGAATCAAAACCTTATTGTGGGTAGGAGAAATACAACATTCAGGTCAGATTCGGTTCCATACTCTGGAGAAATTTTGGTAGCAATAGGAAGTCACAACATAGGAAAGGAATCTCTTTCAAAAGATTTCTAATATGTACAAGCTATTCTGTGCCTTTCTTTTCTAGGCCTCCTTAGATCAGCCAACCCAGACAGTTGTGATGCACAGAACAGAGCCCACCACCCAACAAAACCTGGCATTGCAGCTGGCTGAGAAGCTCGGCAGCCTTGTGGAGAACAATGAGAGGGTCTTTGACCAGAAGCAAGGCACTTATGGTGGCTACTTTCGGGGTAAGTTAAAGCCCTGGTGTCCCTGGTACTTAACTATTTTTGCTGGCATCTTATTTCTCTTCCATTCTATTAACTGTTACATACAGGCAAAACACATACACACACTCATATCTGAACTACCCTTTAACAAAGGGAAAATATTTCAGCAGCTGTAGAACACAATCTGAAAATATTTTGAAAGTTTCCTTTACTAAGTGTTTTCCCTGTTACTAGGGCAAGAAACCTCCTTTATTTTCATGACAGGATTCAAGTCCATCTTGTTCTAATATCCTTTAGTTAGTCATTTTTGCTCGCTTCCTGCTCTCTCCCCCTAATGAAACCTGCAAAGCCGAAATGATATTCATTGTTGTGGCCCGCTGACGGCCGGTAGAGCTGGCATAGTGAGGAGGTTGGGGAGGAACATGGGCCAGTCCTGGAGTCTGGGGAAGGCTCTGATGAGGGCTCTGTGTTGGAGGCAGAGAGGGGGCCAGAGTCATTATGCCAGTTATCAGCTGCCTTCAGAATCAGACATTATTGAAGCAGATGAACAGCTGGAACCTCTTCCAGTGTGCGCATGTGCAGAATTGCCAGGAGGGGTTGACTTGGGAGTAAGGCCACAGGTGAATGATTCCCCTCCCAGAGGAAATGAAAGGGGAGTAGAGTTTGCAGGAGGCAATTGGTTTGTTTAATTGGTTTGTGACTCTCAGAGACTCCTTGCCAAGTTTTGCAGGTAACGGCCTATCAGCTGTCCAGCCAGATAAGGTCTGTGACTATAAATCCTCTCTTGAAAGACTTTGCTGGATGTAAATGAGCATAATTCACAGTAAATTAATAAAAGGGTTTTTTGTCGGGACAAGGAGTTTGCTTCATGCTCTTGGGAAGCCTAGGTCAGAATATTCGTTCTATGGCCGTTTATTGTTTCCTTTTTCCCTGATCCATATTTTGTTACAAAATCATTCGTTTCTGTTTTGCTTGGTGTCTTCTCTGCTGGTACCTCCTAATCAGCTCATGTCTTATCTTACAGACCAAAAGGATGGCTATCGTAAGAACGAAGGGGGCTACATGCGTCGTGGAGGATATCGGCAGCAAGAACGTCAGAGCAACTACTAAACTTAGAGCCGCTTTTATTCAATTAATTTGGAGAGAGAGAGGTTACCAGTGACCATAATTCAAACACGTCCAATAAAACAAAACTTGCTAAAAAGGAAGTCTATTTAGTATGTTTGGGAACAGGCCAGGTAAATTAATGAAACAGAATGACAAGAATCATTAGGTTCCATTATATTCCCAAACCTTTAGTAGTTTTACTATCTGGGCTTAGAATGAAAGGGTGACCGTAGCACGGGGTCCTAGATTGCAGTTTCTTTTCATTTTTGGTCTTAATAGGATCAGAAATGCAAAGACAAGGAATTTCTACTCAGTGGAGGCTTTTTAAAGGTGGTGTTCTCCTGTATGCTGCTTGGAGAATCCAAGCATGGGTTTAAATCCAGCCTATTAGCCTCGAGACTGAGTTGAAAAAAGTCTTGGCCACGCCTCTCTTCTCCAGGACCCAGTTTTTTAATTGAAAATGTTTGTTAAAGATGGTGTTGTCAAAAACCAGATCTGAAGAAATGAGCCCAAGTAATCCTTGTTGGAGCATTGCTTGTGTTGAATGTATCTGAAACTAAATAAACCATAAGTGTGAAGCATTTCTGTTTGGCATTAAAATAGTTTTGTTATCTGTCATTGTTTCTGGACTAGCAGGTAGGCAAACGATATTGTAAATTACAGGGTTTTTTCCCCCCTAATACAACCTTTTATCAAGTTGGCTCTAAAATCCTGGGGAAATGGTACCTGTCTTAGTAAGACTGTCCTACTCGTCATGCAGACTCAGCATGTTATTTGGATGATCATTGTTGAGTGGCTGATTTAGCAGCAGACAACAGTCTTGTGAGTGGGGTGGCCATCTGTTGGGGGGGAAAAGTCTTCCAATAATTTCCCTGGTTCACGTGGAGATTTAAACTGAAGCCTCTCCAGTCAAAGTCCAACTGTTACAGTATTAGATTTCATCCACATTACTTATTAAGTACCACTCGTTTATTTATTGCATCCATATGCTTGTACAATACAGGAAAAAGTGACATGGGCTTTGTCTTTCTATCATCCACTCTAAATGGTCACTATCTTTCCTGCTGTCTCTGTTGCCTTTGCCACCACATACTAGCCATGCAAAAACTTAAGACCTTTCCAAAGCCTCTACTAACCAGTCCTAGAGAAAATGGTGTGTGTGTGTATGTATCTTTCAGCCTTCATTTTCTGCTTACTTGTAACGTTGTACTGCTCTTGAAGCACGTTTTTCAATAGTTATTAAACTTAAGAATTCATTAAAACACAAATTACGCTCCCTAATAAATATCATTTTAAAAAAGTATTAATATAACGTTACTGATGGCAAATCAGCCTAAGCTGTTTAAAAAACATTTTAAAGCATTCAAAACCAAGGATAATGAAAACTAAAATATCAAACGTGTTAAAATCCTGTTACTAAACACTTAAGACTCCTAGAGAGTTTTCAACAGGTGCCAAAAGAATTGTAGAACATTTGTAGTGAGTGAGGCTCTTGGGACTGTGTGTTTTCTTAATGCACCCCCCCCCCCCAAGAAAGAATCCTGACAATAGGGTGCTTCTTTAGCTCTTGATGGTGAGTGTATGGCATTTAATTTTAACTAGCTTGGGAGGTACTTAAAAGCGTTCATTCACACATTGGGATTGTGGCATCTGGAATCTTTAACCAACATGGATATTAAGATCAACAATAAATTGCAGCTCCAGCATACTTGGGAGAATAGATTTAGAAAAATGTCAGCTATAAACTTAACATCTCTCTAAGTCAAAACTCAACTGATTTCATGTGTAATTTGAATTTCATTGCCATAGAGCCATTTGAGTCTTTTGCCCACTGGCCACTCCTTAGCTGGCATGAGATATCCTTGCAGACACAGCACAGCGGTAGAGCACGGTTGTCAAACTCGATCGCTTCGTGTGATGCATCACAGTGTTTTTGCCTTTGCGGAGCCAAAGTGGGCGTGGCCTGTGCGTGATACATCTGGCTCGCGGGCCACCAGTTTGACACCTGCCATAGAGTGCCAAAATCACGTTCTTCCCTCTAATTTTGCCCCATTTTCAAGGTTCTCTGTATTTGCTTTTTCAAAACAAGACAGCCTTGCAGTTTTTTCAAGTAATGGTTACTGCATGGCAGGTGTGGCTTTTTTGTATAATTTTATTAAAGAATTTAAAACCTGTAAATTGATGCAAACTAATATACTGTACAGTAAGAAAAAAAAGTAAAGCTAAAAGTGCAAGAAAGAAAAGATACAAAGAAGTATCTTCTAAAATTTACAATATTTTTAAGTACAATGATAAATTTACTTCTTACTGGTTGCAGTATGATTCTGTATTCTAATTATCAGAATCATTAATCATATGTTCATTTCTGCTTCATACATAAGTCAAAAAGAGGTTTTCATTTACCAATAAACACAGATACTGTCTTTTCTTTAATCAAAAAGTCAATACAGCCACCTCAGCAAGTTCTATCACTTCAGCAACCATTGGAAGAATAATGCTGAATTTTTCCATTTTGGGATGTACATTTTGTTTTCTTACTATGTACTCATACTAAAAAAGGTGTTTGGAGATGTAGTGATCAGATTCTTCAGGGTTGAATTCCGGGAGTTGAAGTCCATGCATCTTAAAAATGGCATAAACGCTGGAACACCCTGTTATAAAGGCAGCATCTTTCTGCTTGCAGCTATGCTTTCTCAACCTGGTGTCTGCCAATTCTGTTGACAATTAGTGAGCAAAACATTTTAAATTTGTGTCAGAAGAGTGCAAAACAGAACACTGATTTTTTGATCTTACTAGACATTTTCTGAGCTTGAAAAATTCTAAAATGGTCATGACATCTGGCCCTCTCAATTCCTGACAAATAGATGGGGAGGAAATGAAGGTAGTGACAGATTTTATTTTCCTGGGCTCCCAGATCACCCCAGATGGGGACTGCAGGCAAGAAATTAAAAGACTCTCCTGGGGAGGAAAGCTATGCCAAATCTAGACAGCATACTAAAAAGCAGAGACATCTCCCTGCTAACAAAAGTGTGCATAGTCAAGGCTATGGTCTTTCAAGCTGCAAGGTATGGCTGTGAAAGTTGGACCAAAAGGAAGGCTGAACACCAAAGAAGTGAGGCCTTTGAACGGTGGTGCTGGAGAAGACTCCTGCGAGTCTTTTCCAGCACCACAATAGCAGAGTTGGAAGGGACCTTGGAGGGCATCTAGTCCAACTCCATGCCTAGGCAGGAAGCCCTATACCATTTCAGACAAATGGCTATCCAGCATCTTTTCTTAAAGACTTCCAATGTTGGGGCATTCACATCTTCTGGAGGCAAGCTGTTCCACTGATTAATTGTTCTGTCAGGAAATTTCTCCTCAGTTCTAAATTGCTTCTCTCCTTGATTAGTTTCCACCCATTGCTTCTTGTTCTACCCTCAGGTAGGTGCTTTGGAGAATAGTTTGACTCCCTCTTCTTTGTGGCAACCCCTGAGATATTGGAACATTGCTATCATGTCTCCCCTAGTCCTTATTTTTATTAAACTAGACATACCCAGTTCCTGCAACCGTTCTTCATATGTTTTAGTCTCCAGTCCCCTAATCATCTTTGTTGCTCTTCTCTGCACTCTTTCTAGAGTCTCCACATCTTTTCTACATCGTGGTGACCAAAACTGAATGCAGTATTCCAACTGTGGCCTTACCAAGGCATTACAAAGTGGTATTAACACTTCACGTGATCTTGATTCTGTCCCTCTGTTTATGCAGCCTAGAACTGTGTTGGCTTTTTTGGCAGCTGCTGCACACTTCTGGCTCATATACTGCTGTTTAGAAGGCCAAATCCTGAAGATGCAATTCAAATACTTTGGCCACCTAATGAGAAGGAAGGACTCACTGGAGAAGAGCCTAATGCTGGGGGAAATGGAGGGCAAAAGAAGGGGAGGACAAAGAATGAGGTGGCTGGGTAGAGTCACTGAAGTAGTAGGCAAGAGTTTGAATGGACTCCATAGGATGGTAGAGGACAGGAAGGCCTGGAGGAAGGTTGTCCATGGGGTCATAATGGGTTGGACACGACTTCGCAACAAACAACAACAACAACAAAATTGTCAGTACAGAACATTTCTGGCAAAGTCAAAACAAGCTGTTTCAAACTCAAAACAGCTATCTCAGGTCCAAAACATTTTAAATTTCAAATGGTTGTGTGCACTTGACAGTTCCACTTTTGGTTTGCATGGACAATTGGTAAAATGAGACAAATAACAGATGTTCCACTACAAAAAATAGCTCTCAATAGAGCACTTTGTACAGCTAGCTAGAGAGGCTGACACTGGTTCTTATCTACCATATTTGGAGGACCAATAGTTTGTGGACATTATGGAGTTAAATGGAGCAAAAAGTACAACAGAATTCCAAATGCGTAGGATTCAGATTATAATGAGGAGAATAAATTGAATCCTTTGATAATAAATAGCAATAGCAGACTTAAATGCCGCTTTATAGTGCTCTACATCCACTCTTAGTGGTTTATAGAGCCAGCACATTTCCCACAACAATTTGGGTCTTCATTTTACTGACTTTGGAAGGATGGAAAGCTGAGTCGACCTTGAGCAGGTCAGGATTGAACTGCTTGTAATGAGCTGTGTTAGCCTGCAATACTGCATTCTAACCACTGTGCTCTTGATAAACAGAAAAATATGAAAAATATAAATACTTGAGAATCAACTCACATGAAATGTTTTTGATTCTTGGCAATCAAATGAGAAATGCTCTGGAATATAGTTTGGCTCTATCTGGAGGAATATCAGTGCCGACTTCCATTCTAAAGAAACCAGAATCTCATAGGATGAAGCAGACTTCCCTAATCTGTAGCCTTCCCTTCACCTTCCATATTCTCCCAACTAACATAATAGCTGGGAATTATACAAAGTGAACAGATCTGGAAACTACCAATTTGCAGAATAGAATAGAATAAACCAATGAGGTTGAATCTTGAACATGAATCTTCATGTTAATGAATGACTTCTCCTTAGCAGGTTTTCTGCCCTAGTGAATTGCTTCCCACTTACCCCCAATAATGTGCTGAAGCTGCACCTTACTGGGCTGTGTTTGCACTCTTTCCTCCACCCTCCCCATCTTTCCAACTTGTTCCCATACTCAATGGGATAAGCGCCAGATGCTGCATTCTCAAAGGTGGCACTGTGACCTTCAGACTGAGCTGGTGGCATGCTGCATTGTGGGGCTCGTTTCATGCACCGGAGGGTATTAGCCCTCTGGAGCCCCCAAGTGACAACCCAGAAATCCTCATCTTCCAAGACAGTCCCCGAAACCGCTTCAAAGAAACCCCAAACTTCTTCTAATTCACTGAACCTGGATGATGGGAAGGTTTTCCGCCTCAAGACCAAATGGGAACTCAGTCGTGGGCTGCTGGTTTTCTTCCTCTGTTCTTCTCCATGGCTGGTGCAGAAAGCACCAAAGGTAAGATTTTGACTCCTTAGCTAACCCATAACCCATTTTGTCTCAATTGTCATCTGAGATCTTGGGTTTCTATGATGTGAGGTTGGAAGGATGTACTAGACAGTAATTTTAATGATCTTATCAGGGTCAATCTGTAAAGCATTTCCATGTTTGTTATCAATCAATCAATCAGGAGATCAGTTTAAATGATAAACATGTAACTTGGTTTATTAAGTTTTGGAAGTCCCCTAGTTCTGTCCATGTGAGCATAACTCTAGAATTTGCCCCCAATGACTTAAACTGAGTGCTCTATTGATTGGGGATGTGATAAAAATTTTAGAATAAATTATGAACAGTAATTTGTTCAAAATAAGTGATAAATTATTTGTGACACTTGCACAAATGATTAAAGATAGTTATGACAACTTCTTGCATACAGTAGATTGCAGGTTAATAATTGGTGTTAAAGACTGACAAATGGCAATAGGGAGACATTGTTTTGGTGGACTAAAGTCCATTGTCCAGATGCACAAATTATATCCTTATTGGAATAAATTATCTGTAGTAATTAATTTATTAACAGTTACGGTAATCTATTCTCCATCTGTTACCTTTTTAGGTATCTCAAGATAGACTGCCCCATTGAGCCTACAAAAATCCAGATAATCACTAGATGGAGGAAAAGGGATATAGAAAACTCTCTTTGTTTCCATCATCTGGATTTTTTTCAGGCCAAATCTGGTAGACTTACTCAGGGTTCTCTTTCCAAGTAAATACAGCTTCACATCTGGAAATTGCCCGCATAGCCTCTATTTCCCCTTTGTCCTCCAAGCTCCTTTCTTTCACTCGGCACATTCTGGGACGTCGTCTCTGGACCTCTGCACTTCGTCTTACTTTGTATGGGCAGTTTGTGGCTGGTGAGACCCACAAAGAGATCAAAGAAACACTGCAACGACTCCAACACTTGGGGGTCCGGCCTCTCCTTGCTGTCCCCATAGAAGAAGATGTAGGAGAGGAAAAAGAAGGGTAAGTGTAGGCAAAGGAAGGGATAATAGTTAGTCTAGAAGTAGAGGAGTTTTTGTACAGATGGAAAAAGATAAGGCAAAATAGTCTGACGTCTGCCAATTCTTCACTAGATGAACACAGAATTTTTTTCCAATTTTATTACAGATGTGCTTTTCACTACAATCTGAGCTTTAAATAGTTGCTTGAGAAATATAACAACTGAGATGATAAATATATGTCACTTTAGACAGCAATCTTAATCTACCTAACAGTAGAGTTTACTCTGGAAAACAAATTGGAGAACAGAGAAATTGTGCGTAGAAGAATACATATCTGCAGAAAGAGAGTAAATTCAGGGATTGCGATCCTAATTTTGGATTTATTTTCGAATCTTTAGGATTCTGTTTTGGTCATGGGAGATGTACACACAGCAGCTCCAATTTTTTACATAGTATAAAGGCATAACATTTTGACTCAAGTTCTTTAAAAAAAAGGTTGTACTGGTAGATGCAGTAGTCTTGCCTCTATTCCCCCCAATATTTAAGGGTATTATAACTATTTTAGTAATAAATAAAGAGTGAATCTAATTTCCTGTGTTATACCATTCGTCAAACATTATCCACCATCTTCTCCTGGATTTGCTAACTGGGGGATAATGGTGGATGTTTTCCAATTCATCTGGTGGACATTGGAGTGGGGGAAGTTTGGTTGCTTTATAATACCTGGCAGTTTGCGGGTTGTAAATCATTGAGGGGGTGTTTTATGGAGATATGGAAGCTCACACATCTTCTGAAAAGGTGAAAAGAGTCACACAAGTTTTCAGCTTAAGAAGGGAAACATGATTCATACATCCTCTTCCGGTGTTTCCAGTATGTATTAAGACCATACAGAGATATCTACAACCTTGGCTTTCTGTTTGAGGAAGTGGTTATCAGTGTTAAGAGTAATTTCTCACACTAACTACAGTAAGCTTTGATGTAATGCATGGAACCCTGTTACTCAAAACTAGAAAAAAATGAGAATAATTAATTTTTTCTGAGTCTAGAGAAAAGAAAATCCAACAAGTTCAATTGACCAGCTGAATAAAGCCTGTTTTTGGGGCAGGAATATTCTTATTTTCCTCCAGCATTTTGATTTTTGCTGGGAGATTTGGAAACTCTGTTGAATTTTCCTGGTTAACTATTACTCAGTCTCATCATTAATTAATATAAATCACCTCTATCATTGTAAACCAGACTTCCCTAGCTTGTTTCCTTCCCTAGGTCATAAGGATTCTTCAGAGTTCCTAGTCAGTATATCCCCGAGGACAGTTACTTTGGTGTGATGGTTAAGGCATCAGGCTAGAAACTGGGAGTCCATGAATTCTAGTTCCACCTTAGGCACAATGCCAGCTTGATGACCTTGGGTCAATCCTTAACTCAGCCCTAAAAAAAAACAAGGCGATAGAAAACCATTTCTGAAATCTTGCCAAAAAAAACCCTGCAGGAACTTCTCCAGGACAAATAAATAAATAGCAAGATGGCCGTGGGTGAACTTTATCTTCCAGAATTCCCCAGCCAGTGTGGAAATTGAAGTCCACTCATCTTAAACTTGACATCACACAAACAGATGCAACATTCCATCACATACTAGCATAGCAATCGTACGAAACTGAATCCAGAGAAAAGGATGACATTAGTTAGATAAGTGTTGGTGAGCAAGCAACAGAAATACCGAAAGCCAGATCTGAAAGGGTTCCAGTGCTACCTTTCTGCTCTCTCCTCACCAGGGAAGGGTGGTATGACAAGAATGCCCAATCCATGATAACCTGCCTGGATCTCTCGGTGGGAGGTGCCCCCAATCCCATGATGCAACTGAAGGTAACGGCCCTGATGGCAGCTGAACTCTGTGTGAGTATTTTGGGATGCCTCAAGCAGTAGCATGTCGAGAGCATGGAATTAGTTTATACTTTGAAGACAATATTAACACAATTAGTTTTGGCGTGCAAACAACAAACCCAAGCAGTTGGCATTACCAAGCCCTCCCACCTCCTCACTCCCCACCCCCAGGAAAACAATCTAAAACGAAAGAGAAGCTAAAAATACTAGTTACTCCATGGAGCACTCAGTGCTAAGCAGGGTGGAACATGATTCCCAAATGTGGATTGGCTGATCTGGCCAATTTAGCCATGCCTGCTGAGTCCTGGTTGGCTATCACTATTATGAAGCCGAGAGCCTGCTCTTTTGATGGAAGGGCACATGGGCTATTAAGTACTTCTTACCAAAAAAGTGGACGGAGGCACTGTATTCCCCCAAAATGTGATCTTTGACTCAGTTACTGTTCCACCAGAAAGGATTAAGGGTTGAATGGGTTAAGTATATTACGGCAGTGTTTCTCAACCTTGACAAGTTTAAGACACAAGGACTTCACTTTCCAGAATTGAAATTGACAAGTCCATATGGCAAGTTTGTGTGCCTTAAAATTGACAAACTTTATGATGAATTCATTTCTTTTTCTTTTTTTTAACTGGTCAAACTAAATTCAGCACGTCAGGAAAAATAACCCTTTAGTCCTCACTTATTGGAACTGTCATAATGTGATATGGTCATTAAGCAAGTGACCATGATGGACTTAACAATGTAATTTCCCAGTGTGTTATTAATTGAATCATTATGGGTTGTTAAGTGAGATATCACATGACCATGACTTGCAATTTAACTGCTGGCTTCTCCTATGATTCTGCTTGTTGAAAGTCGGCTGAGAAGCGCCTACCTGTCAATCGTCTGTGGGGACAGCTGAAATAGTCATAAAAGAGAGAACCAATTGTTAAAGTTATTTTTTAGTGCCATTGTAAGTTTGAATGGTTGGTAAATAAGGCAGTTGATAAACAAGATCTATCTCCAATCCAGCACAGTCAGTTCTCATATAGTAACTACCTGAGGCAGACATCTTTCACAAATACAGTGGTATTAAATGCTAGTAAATGGTAGTAAAAATAATAATTTTCCAATCACTTATGTCCAAATATCTGTGTCCAACAACATCAGAGAGTCACACTGGAGCTGCTGCAAGAAAGAACTTTTATATAAATGAGACACCAGCAACCAGTGATCATAGCAGCATGTCTTAGTCTCATGGTTCACTTAGTGAACCATGTATTAAATTAATACATTAAATTAATGTATTAATTTAATACATTTTAATAGATATTTATTGTATTTTGTGTTCTTAAATAATGCCTGTGCGCCGCCCTGGGTCCTAACAAGGAGAAGGGCGGGGTATAAATTTAATAAAATAAATAAATAAATAAAATAAGTGCATATTTTGTTCAGTGACCATTTTTCTGGAATAAAATGTGACTACTAAACAAGAAGAGGATGAAAGTGTGCTAAATTGCAGCTTACGGGAAGGAGATTTAAGGGGAAAATTTGCAAAGCTATAATACAGGTAGTCCACAATTTACAATAGTTCACTTATTGACCAGTTTAGTTATTGTTTAGTTACTGGTTGTAACCGTTGAAAATTACAAAGACATTGAAAAAAGTGACTTACATTGTTTTTCTCATTTACTACCATTGCAACATATCTATAAACAGATGTCCAAATTTGGACCCTTGGCAACTGACTCAGATTTATGTCCTGGGATCATGTGGTCACTCTTTGTTACCAGACAAGCAGAGTCAAGAGGAAAACAGATTCACTTAAGAATCATGCTACTAAATTAATAACTGGCAAGAAAGGTTATAAAATGGGACAAAACTCACTTAACAAATGTCTCATTTAGCAATAGACGTTTTGAGCTGTATTGTGGTTGTAAATCAAGGGCTACTTATATTTCCTTGACTATAAAAAAAATCAGCATTTTGCTTCCTAGTTCTACAGTATGAAATGAGAATGAAGACTAGTACTTTGGTTTTATTTAGCATGGATTTATTCTCTCTCTTCACAGAAAACAATTACCTTCTGTTTACAAAACAAGGACGGAATATCGGACCTCAGCATCGAAAGAGTCATGGCTGCCATGTCAGGACATGTGAGCAGATCCCATTTCACGTTATCTTATCTGTTTCCCTGTTTGCTTTGATTCCATCCTTTCACTCACTCTATGGACAAAGAGTTGTTTTTTAAACATATATGTTGTCTGTTCTCTTCCATTACCACCAGGAAGTGTCCTTCAGCTGCTTGTCCCAAGAAGAAAACCAGCATTTCCAAAAATCATTGAGGCGCCTGAATTCTGTAGCACAGGTACCAAGCCAACTAAAATTTCCCCCATGACATTTACATTGGTTTAGGCTGTGAAGTTATGAAAATATAACTTGTTCTGACAACAGTATTAAAGCTTGATGAGATATGATGGTGCAGTGGTTAGAATGCGGTACTACAGGCAACTTCTGCTGACTGCTGGCTCACTGCAATTCAGTAGTTCGATTCTCACCAGCTCAAGGTTGATTCATCCTTTCATTCTTCCGAGGTTGGTACCTAGATTATTGGGTACCAACTTAGAAAGGGCTGTGTAGTAGTATAAGTGCTATTGCTATTGAATTGCGAAGTTATAACTTGAGTTGTCAACAAGAGATCCAATATTGAAGCCCAATAATTGGGCTGTGCCCAATTGATTTTTTTAGCTCAGCTGTTGTCCTTTGTTCATATAAAAACCCAGATTAAGAAGCAAGACAAAAAAAGTTGGCAATATTTTGAATACACAGAAGAATCACAAAGGATTACAGTTGCAATGAGAAATTAGAGAAACTTCTGGTTTGAACAGAATGAGATGTATGGTTGACATGGGGTCTTTCCTGACTATTGAGTTCTTTCCCATTCTTGAATCAGCAAAGAGCTCTCCAGCATAAAATTTTCTCTCCCCCTTGGCCAGCGGTTCTCAACCTGTCGGTCGGGACCCCTTTGGGGGTCGAATGACCCTTTCACAGGGGTCTCCTAAGACCATCGGAAAACACATATTTTCGATAGTCTTAGGAACCGAGATGCCAATTTTATGGTTGGGGGTCACCACAACATGAGGAACTATTTTGAAGGGTCACAGCATTGGGAAGGTTGAGAACCACTGGCCTTGGGGATCTTTATCCTGCATCAATCGCCTTTTGTTTGGGTGGTTGCCACATATCCTGATGACATGGGTATAAGTTGTGTGAAGTAAAACAGTTGGTGTTGCCCTCTTGCTTCCTGAATGTCATCAGCTGGTGGGAAATCATCCAGAAATCAGGATGGGCTGGATTAAACTTTGGTAGATAGCAAGATTTCACAGATGGTTGGCTTTATCGCATATATTAAAGAAGGGAACCGCATAGGAAAAGAAGCAGAGATGGCCACCACTTTCAACATGGAGAAAAAGAAAAAAATTCTACCATCCAGTCTAGACAGAATGGCCAATGTCATTCTAACAGCTGTAATCCAAAATATTTGCAGGGCATAATTACCAGTCTGTATTTTAGACATTACCAGGTTTAGTTTCTTCAGCTAATCAAATATGCCTTTAGTTACTTAGCAAGCAGAAATAGGTAAAGGAAAACTAGGTGAAGATCAAGAATACTGTATTTGGGCTGCATAAAACCAGATTACTATTAGATGGGAGCAAAGAGACATTTTTTTTGTAGCTTTGTCAGAAACAAAGATGAAAGTCCCCTACCAAAGTAGAGCCTAGGTTTTAACCAAGTGCATTTAGAAATTCTAAACTCTTCTTACACCATATATTTGATTCTTTTGGCTGCTGTTTGAAAATATCCATCTGCAACATAATGTTCAACATCACTGGCCATCACTGACCATAGGGGGTGAACATCTAGCTCCCGTGGATCGGGCACGCAACTTAGGCGTCCTCCTGGATACCCGGCTGTCTATGCAAGACCATGTGACGGCCGTGGCCAGGGGGGCGTTCCACCAGGTTCGCCTAGTGCGGCAGTTGCGTCCCCTATTGGACCGGGACGCCCTTCGCACAGTCACTCATACGCTTGTGACATCCCGGCTAGACTACTGCAATGCTCTCTACATGGGGCTTCCCTTGGGGTGCACCCGAAGACTACAGCTAGTCCAGAATGCGGCCGCGCGGGCGATCTTGGGAGCCTCTAGGTACTTCCATGTAACACCGCTCCTGTGTGAGCTGCACTGGCTGCCTGTGGCCTTTCGGGTGCGCTTCAAGGTGTTGATTACCATCTTTAAAGCGCTCCATGGCATGGGACCTAGTTATCTGCGGGATCGCATCCTACCCCATACATCCCTCCGGCCGATTCGCTCCCACAGAGAGGGACTTCTCCAGGTGCCGTCCACTAGGCAATGCCAGCGGGCAACACCAGGGGAAGGGCCTTCTCTGTGGTGGGCCCAACCCTCTGGAACGACCTACCCCCCGACCTCAGAATAACTACGGACCTCCACGCCTTCCGCCAGAAATTAAAGACCCATTTGTTCCATCAGGCCGGTCTGGCCTAATTTATTTTACCTAGCCTATAGTCTGTACCTTAAATTGTTTTAATTGGTTTTAAATGGGGTAAGAGTTTTAATGATTTCAAATTTTAGCGCAGGGATAATTTATTTAATTTGGTTTTAATTATTTATAATTGTGATATCCATATGTTTTTTAATTTCCTGTGCACCGCCCCGAGTCCCTTTGGGGAGAGGGAGCAGTTATATAAGTCTAAATAATAAATAAAATAAAATAAATAAATAAATATCTCTATAGTTGGGAGAAAATGCCTTACAGGTCTGTTTTCACTGTTGACTTTGCAAAGGGACTTTCAGGAATCTGTAGCTCTTTACAATAACATATTCTTAAATCTCAGTAGGTTTCTGGGGGATTGAATGGAACTAAGTAAAATCTTCAGCAACCCCAGTATCTGAAGGCCGGATAATCAATCACGTCTTACAATGCAATACAATACAATACAATAGCAGATTTGGAAGGGACCTTGTAGGTCTTCTAGTCCAACCCCCTGCGTAGGCAGGAACCTTATACCATTTCAGACAAATGGCTATCTAACATCTTCTTAAAAACTTCCAGTGTTGGAGCATTCACAACTTCTGGAGGCAAGCTGTTCCACTGGTTAATTGTTCTGTCAGGAAATTTCTCCTTAGTTCTAAGTTGCTTCTCTCCTTGATTAGTTTCCACCCATTGCTTCTGTATGTATCATGTGGCCTTTCTTTTCTCCATATAGTATGCTGTAGAAAAAGGAGTCCGTGTTCTGGTAGATGCCGAATACACTTATATCAATCCTGCCTTGACATTAGTCACTATCGCAATGATGGCTACTTGGAACACCCAAAAGCCTTGGATTTGGAACACATATCAAGCATATCTCAAGGTGGGTCTATTCAGGGGTGGGCTGCTACAGGTTCACCCAGGTTTGGGAGAAACCATAACTAACATTATAGCCGGTTCGGAGAACCTCCAAATCCCACCCTTAGCTGACCCCGCCACCCCCTCCCCTCCCTTCCCAAGAGTCTCCATGTGGCCCATTTTGGATGCAAGGTAAGTGCAGGGCTTGCATGGAGGCTTGGGGAGTGGGGGGAAACAGGCTTCCTAGAAGTTCTGGAAGGCTGAAACAGGCCCATTTCCAGCCTCTGGAGCCTGGGAGAGGCCGTTTTTGCCCTCCCAGAGGCTCAAGGAAAGCCTCTGGAGCCTGGAGAAGGCTAAAATGGCTTCCCTACCATGGTGCAGGAGACCAACTAGGCCACGCCCACATGGCCATGCCTACCCAGCAACCAGGCAGGGAACCTGTTGCTGAAGTTTTTGAAGTCCATCCCTGTGTCTATTCTTAGAATTTTTCCTCCTTTCTCCCGTACGCTCCTGTACGCTCCCACAGAGAGGGTCTCCTCATGGTGCCGTCGGCTAGACAATGTCGACTGGTGACACCCGGGGGGAGAGCCTTCTCCGTGGGAGCACCTGCCCTCTGGAACGAATTGCCCCCGGAATTAAGGACTATCCCTGACTTACGCACCTTCCGCCGCGGTCTCAAAACCTTTCTCTTTCAACAAGCCGGACTGGCATAAAGCATGTTTTTAAAAATTTAAATTTAAATTTAAAAATTTAATTTTTTATTATTTTAATTAGGGTTAGTTTGGGTTTTTTCCA
The DNA here is from genome assembly GCA_039707465.1 of Rhabdophis nuchalis. Taxonomy (NCBI): domain Eukaryota; kingdom Metazoa; phylum Chordata; class Lepidosauria; order Squamata; family Natricidae; genus Rhabdophis; species Rhabdophis nuchalis. The sequence continues at coordinate 149,203,528 of CM077647.1, forward strand.
CGTTTCGGCCAATATGTTAATGATGTTTTTTAATTATGCCTTTTAAAAGCTTTTTTTTAACTTTTATATATTTGGTGGGGTTTTTTGGCTGTACACCGCCCTGAGTCCTTCGGGAGTAGGGCGGTATAAAAAACCAAAAAACCTAAACCTATACCTTTGTATTTTATTCATCACACTGCCTGGGAATTCAAAAAAAATATGCACTTTTCATCAGAAGGATTAAGTGGTGCTAGGGCGCTTTTTAAAACATTCCATGGCAGTTGTTTTGTTTGTTGACCTCCAGGACACTTTGGAGCGCTTGAAGCAAGATGTGGCCCTTGCAGGACGCTTGGGGGTATGCTTCGGAGTGAAGCTGGTCCGGGGGGCTTATCTCAACAAAGAACGGAAATTGGCAAAGGAAAAGGGGTACCCTGATCCTGTACAGCTCAGCTGGGAAGCTACCAATGAAAGGTGATGATTTTTTCCCCATTAGAACCGTTCTTTTGTTTTGAGCCTTGACTATGTCAGTCTGTGTGCTACTTTTAGGATTTCTGTTGGGAATCTCCTTCTGTAGTAACATTTCCCCACCCCCCTTTTTTCCCCTTCTTTTTTTCCATTTTCCTTGGCAAACAGTTACCGCCGTTGTCTGGATTTTGGCTTGGACCAAGTATCTCAAGTCAAGGAAAGATTTGAGATGATTGTGGCTACACACAATGAAGCCTCGGTGACACACGCTGTACAAAGGTATAGTAGTGAAAAAGGGGAATGGTGTAATAACACATCTGCAAATAAAACATCTACAAAAAATATGTTGAGACTGGAAAAGTGCTGAGAAGAGCAATTAAGATGATTATAGGCCTGGAGACTTAAACATAAAGAGGAGGGAGTCAATTTATTTTCCAAAGCACCAGAAGGCAGGACAAGAAACAATGGAAGGAAACTAATCAAGGAGAGAAGCAACCTAGAATTAAGGAGAAACTTCTTAACAGTGAGAACCGTCAGTGGAACAGCTTCCCTTCAGAAGTTGTGAGTGCTTCATCACTTGATGTTTTTAAGAAGAGACTGAAATGGTATAGGGTTTCCTGCTTGAGCAGGGGGCTGGACCAGAAGGCCCCCAAGGTCCCTTCCAGCTCTATTCTGATTGATTGATTGATGTTGCATGATTCTGTGAACATTTCTACTTTCTTAAATGATCTATACAAGAAATTTCATGGACAAGTAGCAAACTGAAAAACTGAAAGCCAAGAGGAAGAGAAGAAATAAGGCAATTAGTTGTGAACCCTGAAAAATTTCATTTAGATCAGTGGTTCAAATCATACACCCTCCAGATTTCTAAACTTCAACCTTGTTTGGTCAGTAGTGACATTGCTCAGAATTCTGGGAATTCGTCCATATGGCTGAAGACTGACAAGGTGTTCATCTTCCAGGACGTATCACAGGAAGGAGGGGGTTGACTTATTGTACAAAGCACCCGAACCAATGGGTGGAAATTTGTTAAAGAAATATTTAACTTCAAAGTAAGGATACATTTTCTGACAGTGAGAATAATTAATCAATGGAAAAGCCAGCCTCCCAGAGTTGCGAGTGCTCCATCGGATGTTTTGAAAAACAAACTGGACAATCATTTGACCAGGATGGTACAAGATCTCCTGCCTTTAGCAGACGGTTGGACCAGAAGCAACAAACTTTGTGCTCAAGGATTAACATGTTTTCCAATTTAACACAACTGAGAGGGAAAGGTCAAAATAGCCAGAGGCTTAAAAACATTAGTGTGCATGTAAAGGCAAATAGTCATTTGCTCTCCTCAAACGTGTGGGAAATTAGGGCAAAAAAATAAAAAAGAAACTGATATTTATGGTTATGTGATTTGCATAAAGGAGCGGAGGGAGCCTAGAGCCCTCAAGATTTTGTTGAGTCACAATTCTCATAATCTGTCACTTTGGGCCATACAAGCTGAGATACTGAGGGTTGACATTCAGCAACATGCGAATTAGTTTGGTCTAGTAGCGGTTAAGGCACTGGCCTAGAAACCAGGAAACTTTGAGTTTTAGGCTAGCGTTAGGCATGAAAGCTAACTGGGTGACTCTTTCCCAGCCTAAGCCATCTCAAAAGGTTGTTGTTGTGGGAAAAATAGGAGACAAGTGTATTAGATCTGTATGCCATATACCAAACTGGCAGATTTTGGGATACCCATCTCCTTGGTAGAAGCCTGCCAATGAACTTAGGCTTACTACAGAATTGTCTTCTAGCTTACATGTCTGTAGGGATTCTCAGTCATCCAGGTCATAGTTGTCCCAAAGGTGCTTTTTCAAGAGCACTTTTGGGACTTCTGACTTTTAGTTTATGCTGTCTATTCTACAATAAATTCATGCCCATCATTGTCTGTGTTTGTTTCATCTTCTTAAGGATGTTACAGATGGGTATCAACAAAAATGCTGGACCCATTAGCTTTGGGCAGCTGCTGGGTATGTGTGACCAGGTGTCCTTGGCACTGGGTGAGTCTTGCTCCATGCTCTTTGTGACCTTTCCTCACTTTTTCCTTTCTTCCTGTGATATATTCATCTCCTTTGTCTAATTTGGTTTTCACCCTCTGGCCAAGTGTAGGTCAAGCAGGTTTTGCCATCTACAAATCTATCCCATATGGATCTGTGGAAGAGGTTATCCCTTACCTGATCCGGCGTGCTCATGAGAACCAGAGTGTGCTGCTCGGGATCCGAAAAGAACGGGATCTGCTTCGCTTGGAGCTGTGGAGGCGGATTTTAAGGAGGCCCTGATGGAATTTGCATGTACTAAAGACCATCCCTTTTTTTCTAGAATCATGGTTGCTTCCAACCCAGGATCTAACAGGAGGCTAAGATACTGTATTATTGTTAAACTTCCTGTGCTTTCCTACTGGGGTTTCCACTTCTTTTTCTATTATAGAAGATCCATTAAAAAAAGAAAGATGGAATATCTAACATTTTATTTTTTGTCAGTGTCAAGTCTGTTCCTGTTTGCCTCAAACTTTCTTAATCACAGTTCTTTAATAATTCTCTAAAAAGTATTGATTTTGGAAAGCCTGGATGATTTACTACAGTGGTTCTCAACCTCTTCTTCACCATGGCCCCCTTTAAATATCCTTTGTGGCCACATACCAGGACCATGTACCACCAAGACTCAAGATTTAAATTATAACATTTCTTCAAGCCTTCATGGACCACCTGTCATGACATTATAGCCCGCCCTCCCCTCCAGGAGTCCATGAATCAAGTTTGAGAACCACTGATGTACTCCAAATCCCAGGTGGGTTTCTATAGGTTAGCTTATATTAGCTTGGTTTTTAGCTCCTTCTCTGTTTTCTTCTTCAAAAGAATTTTCAATATTGACTGAAGATTATTTGCTTATAACTAAGTTTGCCAGCTAAGGAACCTCTTGGCCATGGCAATCAATTGTGGAGTGCTTGGTGGAGGTTCAGTGCCCTGATACTTTTAAATAAGATTGTAAAGGTTAATATTAAGATTATGCAACTCAACTGCACGTTTCCTTCCTAACAAAAAGCCCCCCTCATCCATGACCTTGTGTCAGAGGGGGACCCGGATCTGGTAGGTATTACGGAAACCTGGTTGGGCCACGAGGGAGGTCATCCCCTCGTAGAAATGTGCCCACCAGGCTACCGAGCCTTTCATCAGCCTAGGGCCCTAGGGAGGGGTGGGGGGGTGGCGATTATGGTTAGGGAAGGTCTTGAGCCAAAGGAGACCACGATCCCCCAGACGACCGGGTGCGAGTCCCTCCTCGTGAAATGGGGCCTAGGGAGGCAGTTGGGCGTGTTAGTTGTATACCTGGCTCCTCGCTATGCAACAACAGCCCTGCCCGAGCTCCTAGAGGTGATAGCCGAGGCGGCGGTTGAGACCCCCAGACTTTTGGTCATGGGGGACTTTAACCTGCCGTCGGTAGGCGAAACCTCTGGTGCAGCTCGGGAGTTCATGGCTTCCATGGCAGCCATGGACCTGACCCAGGTAGTTTTGGGCCCTACCCACGAGGGTGGACACACCCTGGATCTCATCTTCGTCTCGGGACAGTGGAGTCGTGATCTGGGAATAGGGGATTTAGTCATCACACCCCTGTCATGGACAGATCACGCTCTCCTTCGGCTCGACTTTCCGATCGCTGCACCCCATCGCGGGGAGGCGGAACCGGATATTCCTATATGGTTCCGCCCCAGGCTTCTGATGGACCCGGTAAGGTTCCAAAGGGAGCTTGGGCCAATTCCTGTGGACTTGCCCCGCGACTCGACTGAGGACCTAGTGGCCGCATGGTTAAGTGCGGCCACGGGGGCCTTGGACCGAGTCGCGCCCGTGCGGCCTCTCTTGCGGTGACGATCCACCCGGGCTCCTTGGTTCACCGAGGAGCTTAGGGAGATGAAGCGCCACAAGAGACGCCTAGAGAGCAGATGGAGATCCTCTCGCTCCGAAGCCGACCGAACACTAGTGAGAACCTACATTAGGACTTACCTGGTGGCGATAAGAGTGGCCAAACGTGAGTATTGTGCCACTCTTATTGCATCCGCAGATAACCGCCCTGCCGCCCTGTTTGGGGTGACCCGCTCCCTCCTTCAACAGAGGCCGCGGGAAGCCCCTCTACAGGGTCGAGCAGAGGAATTTGGGATTTATCTGCAGGAGAAAATCACTCGGATTCGGAGCGAGCTGCCCTCCATCGACAGTGGTCCAGCTGAGCGGTCCGAGGTTGCTCTTGAGACACCATCTTGGGAGGAGTTTGATTTTGTTACTACCGAGGATATGGACAAGTTGTCAAAGAGACTTAGCGCTACCACATGTTTATTGGACCCGTGTCCCTCCTGGCTTGTACTGGCATCCTGGGAGACGACACGAGGCTGGCTCCAGGGCATTGTCAACGCATCTTTGAGTGAGGGGTCCTTGCCTGCCGTCTTGAAAGAGGCGGTAGTAAGGCCCCTCCTCAAGAAGCCGTCCCTGGATCCAGCATTACTAGAGAACTATCGTCCCGTCTCCAACCTTCACTTTTTAGTGAAGGTTGTTGAGAGTGTGGTGGCTCAACAGTTTCCGCGACACTTGGAGGAAGTTGATTATCTAGACCCGCGCCAGTCCGGCTTCCGACCCGGGCACAGCACCGAGACGGCATTGGCCGCGTTGGTTGATGATCTCTGGAGGGCGCGGGATAGAGGATATTCCTCTATCCTAGTCCTATTAGACCTCTCAGCGGCTTTTGATACCATCGACCATGGTATCCTATTGCGCCGACTGGGGGGGGTTGGGGCTGGGAGGCACCGTTCTACAGTGGTTCTCTTCCTACCTCTCTGGTCGGTCGCAATATGTGTTGGCAGGGGGGCAGAGGTCGGCCTCGAGGCCCCTCGTATGTGGGGTACCTCAAGGGTCGGTCCTCTCGCCCCTACTGTTCAACACATACATGAAGCCGCTGGGCGAGATCATCCGTGGTTTTGGGGTGGGATATCATCTGTACGCTGATGATACTCAGTTGTACATATCCACCCCAGACCACCCCAACGATGCCGTCGAGGTCATGTCCCGGTGTTTGGAGGCCGTACGGATCTGGATGGGTAGTAACAAACTCAGGCTCAACCCGTCCAAGACTGAGTGGCTGTGGCTTCCGGCACCCCGGTTCAGCCAGATTATTCCAACTCTGGCCATTGGGGGCGAAACACCGGCCCCCGTGGAGAGGGCGCGCAATTTGGGTGTCCTCCTGGATTCCCGGCTGTCCATGGAGGACCATGTGGCGGCCGTGGCCAGGGGGGCTTTCCATCAGGTACGCCTGATGCGCCAATTGCGGCCCTTACTGGACCGGGCTGCCCTTCGCACAGTCACTCAGGCCCTCGTGACCTCTCGACTCGACTACTGTAATGCTCTCTACATGGGGCTTCCCTTGAGGTGCACTCAAAAGCTGCAGTTAGTCCAGAATGCAGCCGCGCGGGTGATTACGGGAGTGCCTAGACACTCCCACATAACACCTATCCTGCGCGAGCTGCACTGGCTTCCTGTGGTCTTTCGGGTGCGCTTCAAGGTTCTGACGACCATCTTTAAAGCGCTCCATGGCTCGGGGCCTAGTTATATGCGAGACCGCCTCCTGCCCCATACATCCCTTAGACCAATACGCTCCCACAGAGAGGGCCTCCTCAGGGTGCCGTCGGCCGGACAATGCCGACTGGCGACACCCAGGGGGAGAGCCTTCTCTGTGGCAGGTCCAGCCCTTTGGAACGACTTACCCCCTGAACTCCGCACCATCTCTGACCTCCGCCTCTTCCGCAAGTGTCTTAAGACACATTTGTTTCATCTAGCCGGCCTAGTGTAGCCCCCTATACTGACTTTTAGATAGTTTTTAAATTTGGGGATTTTAATCTGGTTTTAGCACAGGTTCTATTGAATTAGTTTTTTAAATTTTATATGATGTTTTGTATGTATTTTAATTTTCCTGTGCGCCGCCCTGGGTCCGTTTGGAGAAGGGCGGGGTATAAATTGAATAAATAAATAACAGTTACTGTTTACAGTACTGAGTGCCCATCTTAGACGTAGCTATTTAGTGTTTGCACCAGAGATGGATATAGCCTGCTTGCAATCATTCTGCAAGCATCCATTTCCCACCTTCCAAGGTTGGAATTGAGGTTGAGTTTCAAGTGAATTTTTAATCATCAGTGACACAATCAAGTTCATTGGAAGCAATCCACAACAGAGAGGGAGTGGGAATAATTTGCCTGATCTTTCTGGTCTTCCCATTTTTTCCAAATGCAAAAGTTTCCACAAGTTTTACAGTGCTATAGAATGCCTATTATATCATTTGAGAGAATGCAATTTGTCAAGGTCGGCCATGTTCCCTTGTCTTCTTGATTCTAGGATTGACTCAAAATAACAGAATAACCAAGTGGGAAGGAACCTTGGAGATCTTCTAATCCAACCGCTTGCTTGAGCAGGAGACCCTATATCCGTGATGGCGAACCTATGACACGGGTGCCACAGGTGGCACACGGAACCATTTCTTAGGGCACGCGAGGCGTTGCTCTGTCAGCTGATTTAGGCCTTCTTTTGAGGCCGTTTTTCGCCCTGGGAAGCTCCTGAAGCCTCTGGGGGTGGGGGGAGGCTGTTTTTACTCTCCCCAGGCTCCTAGAAAGCCCCTGGAGCCTAGGGAGGGCGAAAAAAGCATGCCAAAAGCAGGGGTCGCGCACATAGCATAATGGGCGTGGCATGCCCAGGCACGCCCCTTGCGCTCCCTCCACTTTTGGCACGTGAGCCAAAAAAGGTTAGCCATCACTGCCCTATATTTGTCCAGAAAAGTTGCTGCCCAGTCTCTTCTTAAAAGCCTCCAGTGATGAAGCACCCATAACTTCCGAAGACAAGCTGTTTCAGTGGTTAATTGTTCAGTTTGGAAATTTCTCCTTACTTCTAGTTTGCCTCTCCAGTTTCCATCCATTGTTTCTTCTCTTTCTTTCTGGTGCTTTGGGAAAGGGTTGTCCCACTCTTCTGGGTGGCAGCACCTCAAATATTGCTATCAAATCACTCTTAATCCTTCTTTTCACTACACTAGACATACTCAATTCCTGCAACCATTCTTCCTATGTTAAAACCTTCAGTCACTTAATCATCTTTGGGTGGACTCCTCATTTTATATCTGCCGTCTGATTTTAGCATCCTACGCAGTGATGCAGTTGCAGTGCAGTGCATAATACGTTGTTATGTTTGACAGCAGCTTTCTGCTGTTTCCTAACTGATGTGTGTTGTAGCTTGAATATGTGTTGACCTGTTTAAGCAAGGCAGAATTGGGGGGGGGGGAGAGAAGGGGGTTGTGCCCTTATATAATGGACTTAATGAAGTTTAGGTATTAACAAACTAGATCTCAACACATACAGGCAGCACTAAACTGGATTAAAAACAGCTGTTTTGCTAAAAATGGTTAAAGACAGTAATCAGGACAAATGGGATTTTTCTCTTGCCAGTGAGCTACAGTGAAAAAAATGTGATGTAGGAAGGTGCCACAGCAGTACTGTATTAAAATTATGTTGACCAAGTTCCTTTTATGAAAACCTGTAACTTTGTTTTTAAAGCGAAGGGGAAATAAATAGAAGAATGGAAAATGGGCTTTGAGGATGCCAATGAAAAAAAGCCTTCCTTTATTGGGCATCCCTCATTATCTGGGAATGGCAGTGAGGTGATGGCTAAGCTTAAAAGCAAGAATTTAGGAGCATTCCTGCTTAGGGACAGGATTTACCTTGGCTTACCCTTGATATCATCAGCTTCTCTTCTGGACCTCCCTCATAATTTGATGGGATGGAAAGGAGGGGTGCCACCAGCTGTTTTGGTTCCCACAGCTCTTAATCTCAAAAAGGTGATTGATGGAAGCCAGCCAGCCTGGAGCTGTAATCCTTGGAATAGGCTGGGTTAAACAAGGTCCTGGGAACATCAGAAGGCCACATGCTTTTCCTGGACAATGACACTCAAATACAGATGCTCAGGTTCTCAGCAGAGTTTTTCAAAAGTTTCCATATTTTTCAAGTTACACAAACTGCCTGTTCTCCATTTAATCTCTTTATTCCTGCGGTTATGTTTTCCTTCAAGGCAATGATCAAAAGCAAAACCATTTTGGTCAGGGTCACCTTTGAGTTGTTGGACAATGTTTTTGACCTCCGCAAGTGTCGACTGATAATTGCGGTTGTTGGATTGTTAGAAATGTACCGTTCGCAGCCTGGGAGAATTCTATATAAGGAAGATTTTATTGTACATTAGTTGGGAGAATAGAAGACCGATCTGATGAAAGATAATGAGAAAAGGAAGCCCTGAGTTCTGCCAGGTTTTGCAAAGCAGGGATTGGAGAGGGATCTTTTTCAGAGGGAGTTGCACTTTTTTTTTTTAATAGATGTAGGTACATGGCAGTGATGTTGAAATACCATTTTTATAGGGACCAGGAGGGATACTAATAGAAAATGGCTGTATTACATTTAGTGAAGGCATAAAACCCCCATTTTAGGATGCATTTCTGAAAATCGGTTTTTTGTTTAAACTTAAGGCAAATTCCTTGTGTGTACAATCACACTTGGCTAATAAAGAATTCTATTCTATTCTATTCTATTCTACTCTTCCTATTCCTACTCCTATTCTACTCTTCCTATTCCTACTCTACTCTACTCTTCCTATTCCTATTCCTACTCTACTCTTCATATTCCTAATCTACCCTTATTCCTATTCCTATTCCTATTCTACCCTACCCTACTCTTATTCCTATTCCTATTCCATTCCATTCCATTCTATTCTAAGGCAATGTAATTTTAAGTCACAAAACGGGGTTGGAGGTTATATATGGATTTCAAATTGCATATCTGATTTGGGAAGAACGTAAGACATCTACCTGTTCCCTCCCCCAATCTCCTGTATACACTGAGTTATTTAACTTCACGTCCCAGTTTAGACAAGATCTTTTGTTCATATTATATAGCTCAAGACAGATTAGGTTGGGCTGAGAGAGCGTGACAGCCAGAATCACCTGTTAACTTCCCATGGCCAAGGGTAGATGACTCTGGGTCTCTCCAGTCCTTGGGCCCATCCACGCTTACAATTAACTGAAGATATTCTACTGATCAGTTTTAGAGAACACAGGTGCCTTTATCTCATCTTCAGCTTCCTGGGGAGGCATTTGTCTTTAGCAATGCCAGTTTATCAGTAGTGTTTGCTTCTTCTGAACCAAGTAATCTTGTAAGAACATCCTATGATGACTCCTTAATGATGTGCCATGGGTTGGTTCTACCTAGTTCCGATCAGCCCCTCTCAGATTCTGCAAACACAACCTTGGGCTTCTTTCCTCTCGTTGCCTCTCTCCATTATGTTCCTTGAACATTTTGACTGGGTTTGAAGGAGAGATCGGATACATGGCTTCCACAGAAGCACCTGCCTACTGATACCTGACCAGTATTTCGCAAAGCATCAGCCAGATATTTCATATGCTTCTTATAGAAGCATACAGAGAGTGATCAATTCGGCACAATAAACAATCGGTTGCCCTCTGACATCACTGGATAACATCGCCAGATCTCGCTGCTTTAGCAGAGCAAGGAAGATTCTCAAAGATGATTCACACCCTGGTTGGTATCTCTTTGCCCTTCTACCATCAGGCAGAAGATATCAAAGTATAGCCAGCCGAACAAACAGGTTTAAAGATAGCTTCTATCCTTGGGCTGTGAGACTTTTAAATTCAACCACAATCACTCCATGCACATGCTAGTTTTTTCTTTTTTCTTTTCTCTTTTTTGTTTCTGTTATAATTTTGCACCAGTGAAGTTAAAACCAATTTCATTGTAATTTTTACAACGACAATAAAGATTATTATTATTATTATTATTATTATTATTATTATTATTATTATTATTATTATTATTATTATATAAACAGATTTAGCATTCTTCTGCAATACCATAGTTTCTGTTTTTAATATGCATTTTGCAATCCCAAAGAAAAGTCATACATCTTTAATTTTTTAAAAAAACAGCACTATCACTGTCTATAATCAAGCTAGAAATGAGAGCTGGGTTTTTCTAGCTGTGGGTGCCGGTTCTGTTCCAAATAAATTCCTTTCCACAGCTCCTGCCAATAAGGATTCTTACACAGCCTTGGTTCCTCATTTCTTGGAGGTATGAAGACCTTTTGCATCTCCAAAATCATCTTGTTTATTCAATGGGATGTTTGTAGGGGCTGTTAGCAGTTGCCAAATGCTGCCAGCACTGCCATTTAGAGATAATTGGCGGTTGAAATGAAATGGAGAAGAATTCTGCAAATTTGCCCTTTCCCGAGAAAGAGGAAGATCAGTAGACCTGTATCCTAAAATAGCTTGGATGATAGACTGCCGGAATGGACAATGGTTGAACTAGGCAGAATCTCCTTTGATGTGCCCTGCAAGCTTCCCTCCTCTTAAACTCACATGTTTCTTCTATTCCACTGACCTGTCCTCTGAGATATTTTTGGACACTACAGGTCTTCTGGAATATTAGTAAAGCTATGTCCAAAAATAACTTGGTTGACAGGTTGGTGAGATGAACAGGCCCTGAATAAAGCTGGGGAAAGCTCTCTCACTACTTATCCTACACTTCTAAGTCATCGCATTAACCTTTCAGGTGGCCATTTTTAACACAATTCTCCTGGTCTCCTGGAAATCGGATAGTTCAAAAATAGCCTGAATGTCAGGTTGTTCCCCAGAGGGAACATTTCCATTTAAGTAATCTTGTCATTTGGGAAATTCAAAAGGTGGCTACTCTGTCAGGCACCTTCCCACTTTCTTAACCTTGCCTCTTGGGATTTTAAACATGGGGCTTCCCTTGAGGTGCACTCGAAAGCTGCAGTTAGTCCAGAATGCAGCCGCGCGGGTGATTACGGGAGCGCCTAGACACTCCCACATAACACCTGCACGAGCTGCACTGGCTTCCTGTGGTCTTTCGGGTGCGCTTCAAGGTTTTGACGACCATCTTTAAAGCGCTCCATTGCTCGGGGCCTAGTTATATGTGAGACCGCCTCCTGCCCCATACATCCCTCAGACCAATAGGCTCCCACAGAGAGGGCCTCCTCAGGGTGCCGTCGGCCGGACAATGCCGACTGGCGACACCCAGGGGGAGAGCCTTCTCTGTGGCAGGTCCAGCCCTTTGAAACGACTTACCCCCTGAACTCCGCACCATCTCTGACCTCCGCCTCTTCCGCAAGTGTCTTAAGACACATTTGTTCCATCTAGCCGGCCTAGCGTAACCCCCTAAACTGACTTTTAGATAGTTTTTAAATTTGGGGATTTTAATCTGGTTTTAGCACAGGATCCATTGAATTAGTTTTTTAAATTTTATATGATGTTTTGTATGTATTTTAATTTTCCTGTGCGCCGCCCTGGGTCCGTTTGGAGAAGGGCGGGGTATAAATTGAATAAATATAATATAAATATAAACACAGGATTTGGTGTTCACCTCAGCCCTCTCTGGTTTGTGACATTGAGTGGGAAATAAAGGTAGGATTTTCACACGCCGCATTATTGAAGCAGATTAAAATAAGACCATAGGGTACAACAAATTGTGCCAGCATACTTTTTTGTTTTTGAAACTCAAGAACTAAAAGAATGCACATTTATTTATTTATTTTTAAAGTGCGGTGTGTATTTTCACTCCTTGAAAGCAGAGGAAGGCCGATGATTGCATCAGCGTGACATCATCCAGACAAATTCTGTAAGGGAAATATCATGAGATAATATTAGTACACTTACACTAGCCCCGGTTGTTTTAATGTCAAATCCTTACTCCATCCATGAAGTTTGCTTAATGATCTCAACTGGTTTCGGTTTCTGATATGAACATACCAGGAATGTGACAAAGGTGGAATTAAAGCAACTAAAGCAGTTAAGGACTATAAAGCTGAGCTAAACTAAATTTATTATGTTGCCTGATTAGGTACAGATCAAATTTTCTTTGATTATACCACAATACTATGGAAATGGCATATGCACAGAGCCTTCATCTTAAGTTCTTAAGATGTGATCTTCTGATTTTCTATTAGAAGAGGCTAATTTTTCCAAACTGCTGGCCTCAACTCGTATCACCCCCTCAGTCAGCAGTCAGTTCAAAAGTCCCCCCCTCCCGTCTTCCTCTCTAGTTCACACCTCTGGTAATGAATATCTTCTTGGTATAAATCAGTACAATTATAATGCAAAGGGGTTGGGGAAAATAATGGATTGGGGCGCCACTAGAATGTTCCTGTTTTTTACATTTTAAAGATGGAACACACTAAAGTCTTAGAAAACAGAAATATATAGCTTAGTAGGAAATATTCCTACAATATTTACCTTAGTCATTCAAACTTCAAAAATCTGCTCTGGATGGGTGGAAATTGCAGCCGAGCTTCAATCTCCATGAAATTGGAACAATGCAATAAATAAATTTCTAAATCTATTATCCAAACCCTTTTAAGCCTGTATCTTGTCACTCTGTGCTTCTAAATCCTATCTCTCTAGAGCTTTAATACTTTAATCCCTCACCCTGATTTCCCTAAGCCTGTAATCTCTTTCCATCAATCTTATATTGCTAGATATCACCTTCAAAATCCACAGTCCCATCTCCATTAACGTCAGCATCCTTCACCATATCGTTAATCTCTTGAGGGGTCATTGTCTCACTCATCAACCGTTGCATGGTCTGACGCAGCTCAATCAAGGTGATCTTGCCATCCCCATTTGTGTCAAACTGGAAAGAAGACCCAGAATTATTCAGACTATCTATGCACATTTTCTATACCACAACCAACAGGAGGATTAGCTGTGGAGCAACGTAGTAATGGCACTTGAGAGAGCAACCACCATAGCTGTGGTGTAATATCTAAGGGGTTGCCACAAAGAAGAGGAGTCAACCTATTCTCCAAAGCACCTGAGGGTAGGACGTGAAGCAATGGATGGAAATAATCAAGGAGAGAAGCAACTTAGAACTGAGGAGAAATTTCCTGACAGAACAACTAATCAGTGGAACAACTTGCCTCTAAAAGTTATGAGTACTCCAATACTGGAATTTTGTAAGAGATAGGACAACTATTTGTCTGGAATGATATAGAGTTTCCTGTTTGAGCAGAGGGTTGGACTAAAAGACCTCCAAGGTCCCTTCCAACTCTGTTATTCTATTCTATTTCTCAGATTTCTGGAACATATTAAACATTACCCTCCAGTGCAGGAATTGTTCCCTGCCACATGCCATAAACTGACTATGATCACATACCATTTTATATTAAGAGTAGGACTGTTTGATGTGATTTAGAAAGTACACAGCTTTCTTACATATGTAGCAAGACAGATGCTAATTAGAAATAGATGCCTTGGTCTTAGCTGGAAAAGCATTAATTTCTAAACCTCCACTTTCCATAGGCGACATTACAGATTTAATTGTCAAGATTCTGGTAGGCCTGATAGTTTTTTTCTTTCCTTAGACAATTTGCACTCTCCAAGCATGGACTACAAATATCACCAGCATGGTCTTTTTCCATGCTGAATGAAACATGTTTAAATTTTGCAAATGTAATTTCAACAGCACAAAATTAGAGCTTCCAAGATGACTTTCCATGGCTGGAAATGTTCATACACCTTCAAACAGTTAAGGTTGAGAAACATAGTTCCAGTTGGTTTCCTCTAGATGTCCTCGAAGTACAATTTCCAGGATTCTCTTTCAGACTTTTGAAGGGGAATGTTGGGATGAGCAATTTTATTGAGGAAGAGAGAAGGAAGTTAGGCCTCTCCATATCCATGGTCACTACGGGCATCACATCTATCCAGATAGCCAATGGAATGTGCTGTTATCTATTCTAAGAGGCAGTACAAAATATACCATAACTAATTTGCTTGGTACACATAGCCAATTGCTATTTGTCCTTGCTAACAAGGCAGTTTGTTAACAGGGCAATTAATGTACAGAGATTAAAAGATTCCTGTACTGATGGCACAAAAATGCCTAATGATCCCTTTTCAAATGTTGGTTATGACTGGATAAGATGCTAAATTTAGATGCTAAGTTTAGCCAGTGCCACCACAGCTGTCAACACATCCCTAGCTGAACTGGGGGGTGGGAATTGCCCATTTCAGGCAGCACAGCCCCTTATGTAGTCACATAATCACCTGTACCAAAGGCAGCTTCTATTACCCCATTCTGTGGATCAAATCCTGGGGGAAATGTTTCAGGAAACCTCACCTTTATATGGAAGTCATAATCCATACAACCTGCTGACAAGCTACATTTGGGGGTGGGGGTGGGGGAGACGACAACTGCTAAAATTATTGAAGACACCCTTCCCACTTCAGTCAATGCTGCCACCCTGTGCAATCTATCACATCCCATCTACCAAATCAAATTTCAGGACATCCGGAAAGTAAATATGACATCCAAGTTTGTCAATCACTATCCACCACAAGAGATTGGATAGATTAGAGCACGCTCACTTCAGTCAAAAGCAACTAAATGAGCTGAGCATATCATACCCTCTTCTACGTCATCAGTTCCATCTCCCCTACGGGAGACATTAATTTCATATAGGATCAGAAATTAGCCTCAGCAATGGTTTGGAGAGACTACCATTACATCATCATGTAGACCTGTTCTTAAAAGGGGTGTTTTAGATATGCCCTGAACTTTAGTCTGACTCCTATGTCTATGTCTACATAAACAAACACATTAGGAGATGTTAGCTCCACTATGTGCATCCAACCTAGAAAATAACTTGAAATGGGAATTCAAGATATCATATCTGCTATAGTAATGGCAACTTGCAAGTCTGATTGTGCTTTATCCTCACCCCCACTCCAAAGGTAAAGGTAAAGGTTTACCTTTACCTTACATATGTGCTAGTTGTTCCCGACTCTAGGGGGCAGTGCTCATCTCCATTTCAAAGCCAAAGAGCCGGCATTGTCTGAAGATGTCTCCGTGGTCATGTGGCCGGCATGACTAAACACCGAAGGCACAGAGAACGCTGTTACCTTCCCACCAAAGTGGTTCCTATTTTTCTACTTGCATTTTTACATGCTTTCAAACTGCTAGGTTGGCAGAAGCTGGGACAAGTAACGGGAGCTCACTCCGCTACGTGGCACTAGGGATTCAAACTACCGGCCTTTCTTATCGACAAGCTCAGCATCTTAGCCACTGAGCCACCATGTCTCTACAATAAACAAACTCCAAACAGAGGAACACAAACAAGGAACTAAGGGACATAAACAAGGAACCAAGGAAAAATCTGAGCCATTTCGTCTTTCTCCGCAGGTTGAATTGGGCTTGAATTATTCATCTCTCTGGGAATGGATCTGGCTTCTCTCTGTCAAGGTCATTTTCTTTACTCTCTACAAGAGGCTGTCTCCTACAGAAAACCAGATACTGGGCAGAAACTACAGCTAAGGGTAGATTGTCCTTACATTTTGTTTGTACAACCCTAAGAAGATGCTGGTCTGGGTGAAGTTTTGCTCAAATAAAGAAATTAGGAAATAAACTTAAGGTAAAGAGTGCCCATCTTAATCTACCTTTCCTTTCTGGATCTAACTCCTATGTCCTGCCCTCTGTTTTTACCTCCTTGAAGACATCTCTCATCTCTTGAACGCCAATCATGCCTGCTGTTTCTGCCAGCAGTTTTGGGGCCATCAACTCTACAAAGTCATCAAACGCTACATGTCCCCCAACTGCAATGAGAAAAGTGACATTTACTGCTCAAAGTGGATTTTTTTTAAAAAAAAAACCCAAATACCACCAACAAGAGCATCTAGATATCTTGCCTTCTACTTCAGTTCCTTGATTAAAAGCTTTTTCAGAACATTGAGGAGAAAACAATAGGAAACAGATCAATTCTGAATCCTCCCACTTCCTAAGTGAGCCCCAAAGCACCCTTTTAATAATTTAGTTTTGGATTTGGTAAACACCTGGATCAGAGACCATATGAGATCATTTCTATCAGAAAGAGGAATGGCATAATTATAATAAATGCACTTTATTTTTGAAATAATGTGTTCTACTAATCCAACTATTATTGTTGAAAGAATTCAGAAGAAGTTTCCCATTATCGTTCCTTAAAAAATTGGAGGATGGGATGCTGGGGCGAGAAAGAATTAATATAAGCCCTTGGACTTGCTATGGTCTTTATAAAAACATTTTCCCTTAGCCATTATTTTATTGTGGGAACAAAATAGAGGAAAACTTTCTTCCCAATTTAAACAATTGTTTCAGAAGAGAAGTTGTAGTATAGTAAAAGGGAGTCTTTCCTTTCTTCTGTAATCATCCCTTTCAGCAGCTGATCTTTGCTCATTTAAAAAAAAAGTCCATATTAAATAGGATGTATAAACAGCCTGTGTAATTTATCCCTGAAGGGCAATCACTGGCCAGGATTGTCCA
This sequence comes from Rhabdophis nuchalis, assembly GCA_039707465.1. Lineage (NCBI taxonomy): Eukaryota > Metazoa > Chordata > Lepidosauria > Squamata > Natricidae > Rhabdophis > Rhabdophis nuchalis. The sequence goes on from CM077647.1 coordinate 149,220,386, forward strand.
GTAGATCTGAAACAGACCTTCAGTCTTAACCAATTTACACCATGGTTTCCAAAAGCCAAAAGTAACTTCCCTTAAAAAAAAAACCCTTCAGTTCCACCCCCCTGAAGTAGGAGCTTTCCTTCAGAGACAACTGCACACTAAGATAAGACAATAGTTGGGAAATCATAGATTTCCAACAGTGGTTGAAGTACACTTCCCATCACTCAGTATTGGCTACAATTGGTACAAGTTGGAGTCCAGAGATATCTGGAGAGTCTCACTTAGGTTTCCCTCGCTCTTCCCAACAAGCACTTACGATTCATGTTGATCTGTTGAGACAGCTCTATGAGCTCCATCTCAGTTGGCATGTACCCCATTGTTCTCATGAGGTTACCCAGATCTTTGCAGCTGATATATCCATCTTTGTCCTTGTCAAACTCCTGAAAGGCTTCACAGAGTTCTGTTTTTGCAAGGTGATGAAGAAGGAGGAGGAGGAGGAGGAGGAGGAGGAGGAGGAGGAGGAGAAGAAGAAGAAGAAGAAGAAGAAGAAGAAGAAGAAGAAGAAGAAGAAGAAGAAGAAGAAGAAGAAGAAGAAGAAGAAGAAGAAGAAGAAGAAGAAGAAGAAGAAGAAGAAGAAGAATCAAATAAAATCATACCTGGGTTTTTGTAACATGCTTAAGTAATTTAAGTTTCAGATTGTTGCGGGAGCTCAGCCCTTTAGCATGCTATGTGTACCAAATCACCACCTAAACCATAATATGATTTTCATGCTTGGGCATACCATTTGTGTTTCGTTAACCTGGATTTAGTATTTAGCTTGGAGCCATTTTGGAGCAGAATGACACAGAAACGTCATTAATTGATTGACTGTTAAGCAAGCAAGCATGTTTTAACAACCTAGCCCATGAATCTCATTGTTTTAAACACTGTTAATAATGTGCTTTTGCTTCGTGAATTCTATGTCAATTTTCTAATTAGAGACCTCCCACTGAAGCTACATTTACTGAGAAAATTAAACTAATTCGGAATTTATTTTTATAAGTTAGACTTCAAATAGTAGGTCCAGAAAAGCACCTTTTTCACCATGTCTCTTCATGAATTCATTTCAGCACACAACTGATATTTGTCTTCTTTAACAGTCTCCAGGAGAGTTCTGAGCGCACACTTTTTCAAGGAAGATTATCTGCTACTGATGTCTCTTCAATCTTTCCTAACCTTCCAAAGGATTTCAGCATATCTTGGAGCACTAGTTTAATATATTAGTCAGAATCATATATGTGTACAAATAGAAGTTTGCACTTACCTTCAATTTCATCTCCACTCAGTTCACGTTGCTATAACAAAACAAAACAAAATAGTAGAAAGACATAAACAAGGAACTCCGAAGCCAAGGCTGACGATTCCAAACCCAGAAGAAAATTGCTCCTTTTTTGGGGGGGAATTGGAGAAATCAAGGACCTAGTCACCATACTTCTATACTTAACTCTCCACCCAACTGAGCCCAACCATAACAACTCAACTAGAGCATTTTATTGTCCTGGGCCAATGGAAAATATTGCACTGAATGACAAGAAATCAGCAGTATTGCAAAATAGCAGGTTAAAACCCAAATAACTAACAGGAGAGGAAAAGCTAAAGCCATTGAGCTTTCTGATTCACTGGATCCTTCCTCAATGAGATGAATAAATGCAATGTAGAACAAGTCTTATAGATAATTCAGGCATCTGCTAGCTACTGATTGTGGATCAGGCTGCAATAGACAACGGATGCTTTCATTAAGAAATTAAAGAAGATTATTTGAGAAGACAGCCTAAACCAAGATGTTATAGCAGAGGTCAAAAAGATTCAGCTTTTTTGTTGCAAACTTTGCTAGTGATTGGAACAAGCCCCTAACTAGAAAATCAAAGAGAAGTTGCAAGATAAGCATCACTTCACATGGACCAAACTTATATTTTCTATCATCTCCATTGTTTGTAAACCTAGCAACCATGTCTTTTTTCAACTGCCTTTCTCTCTCTAATATATGTTCATATATTTACTTTTCTTCTGTCATGTTCTCATCATATGCTAAATTAAATCTAATTAATCAATGAACAATAACTTGTAAAATACAATTATCTCAGTTAACCTTCTCCTACTTACAGTATTATCTTCCTGCTGTTGAATTACAGTACAGTTGAATTACAACACCCATCATTCTGGGCAAATTGGTTGGGGCTCAGAGCTCAATACATTTTTAAAAGGTTGTGGAATGTTTCTTTAGATTTCTTTTGAAGAAAACTCAGACATCTATCTATTTCTCCCACCACCATTTCATACCTCTACCATCTTCCGCCTAATTTGGACCCGTGATCCTATTGCATATCCTGAATTTAAAACAAAATAACTTCCTATGGCAGGGCATGAAATCTGGTAGTATTACAATCCTGCCCTGGACCACTTTTGATTAATTGCACTTTCACTGAAAAAAACACAGAAGTCCAGTTGGCTGCATTTTCCCTAACCCCACCAATTCCCATGACCCAGTCCCCACTGGCTGGCCCATACCCTCTGCTTGTCAGCAATGTTCTTGCGCAAGAAGATGCATGCTGGTCCCAGGGCGTTCTGCATGGTACAGAGAGATGCGGGTCCCAATCCAGTCGCCAAGTCCCCAGCCAGTCTGCCTGGCACCCAATCTTCAGCAGCAGAAAAAAAGGGCTCTTTGGAAGAGGCTGATTTATAGAGGGAGAAAGGGATCATCTCTCCTTCATTTCCGACCCCTCCTCCATCCAGGCCTTTTTTGTTCTTCTCCTGGCTGTGACATCTGTAGATTAAATCTCTCCTCCTTTGCCCAGATTAACATCGGCCACGTGGTGAAAATTGGCAGCCTGGACCCGCTTGGCTTCTCAGGAAGTATGGAAGAGACGGAAGCTTCCAGAACATTAAAATGGTGTAGAAAAGGATGCATAGTCGGTGGGTAGCAATTAAGCCATCAGGCTAAAAACTGGATGGGCATGTGTTCCAGTCCTGGCTTAGGCAGAAATACAGCTGGATAGGCCAGTCACTCTCTATCAGCCCTGAAAAAGAGGCAATGGCAAATTATTGCCAAGAAAACTGTGGGGACTAGTCCAGGCAGTCATAAGGAATCAACAATGTCTTCACACATCCCACCCAAATACGTACTCAAAACTCCACCACAGTATAAACTATTTTTTTTAAAGTCTAGGTGTAAAAATATAGAAAACCTCCACTCTCTCCAAATCTCAGAGGAAAGCCCCACATAATCAAATCAAACCTTTATTGTCAATGCACAACATGTGTACAATGAAATTGAATGAGCCTCCCTTGATGTAGCCTCCATCCCCACCAAAAAAACCACAAAACACATCTCATTAACTCAATAGATGAAAGAAATAGAATTCCTAAATCTAAATAAGTAATACATTAGCAGAGTTGGAAGGAAACTTGGAGGTCTTCTAGTCCAACTCCCTGCCTAGCCAGGGAACCCTATACCATTTCAGACAAATGGCTATCCAACATCTTCTTGAAGACTTCCAATGTTGGGGCATTCACAACTTCTGGAGACAAGCTGTTCCACTGATTAATTGTCCTAACTGTCAGGAAATTTCTCCTCAGTTCTAAGTTGCTTCTCACCTTGATTAGTTTCCACCCATTGCTTCTTGTTCTGCCCTCAGGTGCTTTGGAGAATAGCTTGACTCCCTCTTCTTTGTGGCAACTCCTGAGATATAGGAACACTGCTATCATGTCTCCCCTAGTCCTTCTTCTCATTAAACTAGACATACCCAGTTCCTGCAACCGTTCTTCATATGTTTTAGTCTCCAGCCCCCTAATCATCTTTCTAATAACTAGCACACATTCCCGTATAACCATATGTATGTAACATTATATTATATTACATTGTTGTGCTGGCCCTGCAAGTCTATCATATTAAACCCAATTGTAGTGTTATGTTGCATTCAGAAGTCTGACAGCCCATGGATAAAAGCTATTTTTCAGCCTATTCGTTCAGCTGGCTTCTATATCTCCTGCCCAGTGGTAGGAGAATAAAGAAGTGCTGATCTGGGTGTGAATCATCTCTGAGGATTTTCCTCACTCTGTTGAGGCAGCGGGTCCTGGCGATTTCATCCAGTGATTTCAGGTAACAGCCCATGATTGCTTGTGCTGTGCTCATCACCCTCTGTAATGCCTTTCTGTCCGCAGCTGTCAAGCCAACCTATCATAGTGTAACACAATATGTAAGGACACTTTCTGTCATAGACCAGTAAAAGTAAGTCATCAACTGTTGTTCCAGCTGATTTTTCTGCAAGACCTTAAGGAAATGGAGTTTCTGTTGAGTCTTCCTGACCACTTGGATCGAGATCTTTTTCCAGGTGAGATCTTGGCTAAGGTGGACTCCCAGAAATTTGAAAGAGGAGACCCTCTCCACACAGCCCCCCACCCCTCCCTTGATATAGAGTCAGGCAGGTTCCTCTCTATGCTTCCAGAAGTCTAATACCATCTCCTTTGTCTTGCTGGTGTTTAGATGCAAGTTGTTTTATGAGCAATATGTGGATAACTTCTGGACTTCTTCCCTGTATACTGATTGGTCTCCTCCTGTAATAAGATCCAGTACGGTTGTATCATCTGCAAACTTTATTATCACATTAGATGGATCAGAAGATATACAGTCATATGCGTACAATGTGAACAGGTAGGGACTGAGCACACAACCCTGAGGAGAGCCAGTGCTGAGCTTCAGGAAGGAGGATATGGAAGACCTAGCTCTCACTATTTGTGACCAGTCCGTCAGAAAGCCTTTAATCCAACCACAGGTGAGAGAAGGGGAATTCAAGTCAGTCAACTTTTCGATGAGGATGTCTGGCAAAATGGTGTCAAAAGCTGAGCTGTAATAAATAGGGTTTGTCCACTTGGCATATAAATACACCGCCCTTAGCCATAAAAAGTCTGCCCACCATTGTGATAACATAAATACTGCTATGGCAGGTTGCACCTGAATTGGCTCTAATTTGTAGACTCATTTGAGCCTTGAGAGCTTTAGTCATGACCTAAATCTGGGATGGCGGACCTATGGCACGCGTGCCATAAGTGGCATACGGACCCATTTGTCAGGGCACACAAGGCATTGCCCTGTTAGCTGGCCAGCGTGCATGCATGCTCTGGCCAGCTGAGTTCAGCCTTTTTTTAAAGCATTTTTCGCCCTCCCCAGGCTCCAGAGGCTTCATAGAAGCCTGGGGAGGGCAAAAACAGCCTCCCCCGCCCCACCTGGAGGAGCTTCCCAGAAGCCTCCGGAGAGCAAAAAAACGGCCCTATGGGCAAACCGGAAGTTGTGGGAACGGATTTCTGGTTTGTTCGTAGGGCTGTTTTTAGTCCTCCGGAGCCTTCAGGGACCTTCATGAGGCTTCCTTGAAGGCTCGGGGGGGCTAAAAATGACCCTACGAGCAAACCAGAAGTGACTTCCGGTTTGCTCTTAGGGTCGTTTTTAGTTCTACTGAGGCTTCAGAGAAGTTCCTGAAGTCTCCGGAGGGCCTCTGCGGGGACGAGAGGCTATATCCCCCCTCTCCAGGCTCCTATAAAGCCTCTGGAGCCTGGGGAGGGCGAAAAAAGCATGCAAAAAATGGGGGGAAGGGCTGTCATGCACGCATGCACGCTTGGGAGGTTGGCACATTGCATTATGGGTGCGGCACATCCACGCACAACCCCCCTGCACTCCCCGCTTATGGCACGCGAGCCAAAAAAGGTTTGCCATTGCTGACCTAAATCAACCTCTAAGTGTGCTTCTTAAAATCAGAGAAAAGGTGGTGACAACTCAAAGGTTTCCTGCCTAAGCAGGAGGTTGAATTAGAAGACCTCCAAGGTCCCTTCCCACTCTTATTATTCTGTAAAGTTATCTCAAGGGATAACTTTAAGTAGCAGTCTCTGATACTCACCATCTTGCTCAGCACATAAACACACACACATACACACACACACACATGAGCTCCACACATGTAGGATAAGAAAAAGGAGAGGACAGCAGGCTGTTGGTCCAGCCTCTTTTCCTTGTGAGTCTTCATCCTTCCTTGACTGCTGTCATAGTAACCAGGTAGATTCTTCCTTCTCCTTCATTGGTTGCTAGGAGCTGGAATAGAATCAAAGAGAGAGGAAGAGAGAGAAAGGCTGGTGCAGGAATGAGGGGCAGAAGGCTTTATAGGCAGTTGGGAGTGTGGGACATGGGGATGATGGGTTGGGAAGAAGTTTGTATAACTGGCAAGTAGTTGTCTTGGAATTAAAGACATGGTTGGGGGAAAGGGCTCTTGGATCAGTCACCTGGGAGGTCAGGGAATGTAAAGAAGGGTGGTAGCTGTATGGTGCCACATTATATTTGCCCACCTAACTCGGTATTTTATCCTAAATGTAGAAGCACTGAATGTTCTCAGGAGGGATCTGTGGTTTGAAAGGTGACTCAGAGGGCTCCTGAATGCAACATCCGTGCTCCAAGGCTGAACTCTCCCCCAGAATGTTGGGAATCTATTGAGAAAATAGGAATGTAAAATCCCAGCAAAATGTCTAACTTCCCTCTTGTCCTTCTCCTTGAAGACCTATACCCCCCAGGCCATGCAGTCTGGACGCCGGGGACGCTTGTCCGTTGCAGGGCCAAGCACCCAACCCCAAGAAACCATTACCAGCAGCCCCTCCATATCTGGTGACCTTCGGCTACTCCATACAATGTAGGTAACTATGGGAAGGAGGTGATGATGATGTTTTCTTCTCCCCATCAACAGAGGGTTTCTAGCTGGCTGAGACCAGGTCAAAGTGCTGGTTGTTTAAAGCTTTGGATAGGTGGGGGTGTCCCTCAGAGGTGGGTTCCTACAGGTTCAGCCAAACAGGTAGTAACTTGGTGGCCTGAGCCACTGGAGCCGGAAGTGACCCATGCCTGTCACACCCCTGAACTGGTTCTCCTAAGGGGCCACCATCTTGTTTTTCGGTTCTGTGCGTGCCAGAACAATTTTCAGTGGAAAGATTTGTTTATTTTTTTTCATTTTTTAAGTTTTTGTGCCTTTTTATTTGCAAATGTGCACATGTGTGCAGCAAATTTTTTGAGACACTGAACCGGCAGCAATGCTGCCAGCAACCCACCCCTGGTGTCCCTGTGTAAGGAGCATCCCGTCCCATACAAAACTGTTTAATGCTGGCTCACATGTTTCAGCAGAGATCAGGCTGATGCTGCTCTTAAGCCATCATTTTTAGAAGCAGCTGAAAAATACATCCCTTCTTGGCAATTCCTACAGCTATGACATGGCAAGGCTTTTCAGCTTGACCTTGATGCATTGTTAGATTTCTGGCTACCTTCTGCCTGATTTATTCCTTCGGTATTTATAGCTGGGCTATTATTTTGTTTTCTGCTTGGCTTTATATTTGAATCCTTTTAAAAAATCATGACTTGTTTATTTGGCATGAAGACCTTGCAAATATGTTGGATTTTCAACCTCCGTAATTTGAAATGTTAGGTTCCTGGATTTTAGCATTGCTATTGTCATCAGTGACAAAAGAGGAAAGCTACTAAGTATGAATGTTTTGGTCATCCTTCCCAAACAGAGACTGTGGAGATCAACTTCTCTGCTGCCAGTTCAATAACGATGGGACCAGGGTTGCAGCAGGATTGCGTACTGGAGCCATTAAGGTCAGTGTCAGGCAGGGAAAGTTTCGGAAACTGGGGTTGTCCCCAGAGGGACAATCAAAAAAGTCAAGAACACAGCCACACTCATGCAATTGAAGCTCTGCCTCTTTTTCATATATGACACACATATGTTACATATATGTGTGTGAGAGAGAGAGATCTCAATTGCTTAGCCGCAGCCCAAAAATGGAAGGACACTTCAATCCCCAAAATGGAAGAATGGTTGCAAAAGTTGATGGAGTGAGCAGACTGCTTTGATAAAAGAAAAAAGCATAAGTACTTTTGTTTCTACTTGGAAACCATTTCTGGACTTTCTGCTTGATGTGGTAAAAAATGAAACTTTGGGTTTTACCAATTAGATAGATTTGTTGATATAGTATGTAAAACTAAATAGTTGAGGTTTGATCTTATTTTACTGCACCAAGGGAGTCAGAAGTCAGTGCCTTTTCTTTCTTTGTCCCTTCTTTTCTGCACTCTTCAATTTTCCCTCACCTATTTTTCCTACTATTTGTTTTTGTATTTTTTATATTTTATATTATAAACAAATATTTTTTTAAAAAGAATTCCCAAGCAGGGGCGGTTAAAATCCAAAAAAATGTCTATTTGCAGCTGCCTTCCTAATTCACACACACACACACACACACACACACACACACACACACACACACACCACCTATAAACAGGTGTCGAACTATCTTTGGCTTCTATGTTCAGTGGCCTTACCTTATCGGGCTCCCTCTCTAAAGTCTGCTACACTCTCCAAGAGACTGAGGTGTGTGGTTCAATTTCCATCTGAAAAGCTACAGGTTCGAAAGACTGGTAGTTTTTGAATACACACCTCTGCCTGCTGGAAATCAAAAGCAGGGGATGAGCAGGATCAGAGATTACAAAATTCTTTGCCCTTTCTTTTTTGGCATCTGATCCATCATCACATATTTTGAGCAAGCTCAAAGCATTCTGCACAAGCTCAAAGCATTCTTGGCATTGCCAAGAGAAAGATGAGATACATGAGACCGAACAATGCAGAAGAGCTGAAGACCACTATTGAAGCATCCTGGTCTTCCATAACACCTCAGCAGTGCCACTGGCTGATAGCTTCCATGCCACACAGCATTGAGGCAGTAATTGCTGCAAAAGGGGCCCAAGCCAAGTACTGAGTACATACGCATGCTTATACTTTTCAGAGGTCCGATACTGTTCTCTGTACAATCCTTGATTTATTGATTGCATGTAATATTCTAATTTTCTGAGATTGTGGATTTGGGGTTTCCCCAAAAGTAAGCCCTCCCTATTGCGACACACCAGCAGCCTCCTGCACCTCAAAAATAATAAGCCCTCCCTGAAAATAAGGCCAAGTGCTTATTTTTGTGGGAGGGGTGTCAAAAGAAAATAAGACCCTATCTTATTTTCAGGGAAACACGGTAGCTCCACACAGAACTGCAATGAATGGTGATTTGATGGGCTCATGTTATCATTACAATTAGATCATGTATATAGTAGTATACAGATAGTACTTGGCTTACAATCATAATTGAGCCCAAATTTTCTGTTGTTAAGTAAGACATTTGTTAAGTGAGTTTTGCTCCATTTTATGACTTTCCTTGCCACAGTTGTTAAGTGAATCACTTCAGTTGATAAGTTAGTAACACTGTTGCTAAGTGACTATTAGACATTTCTTGAAAATTGTTAACCTATGTGGTCCTGATATCTCTTCTCTCCTGTGCTCAGTTTATTCTCGCCTGCCTGCAAGGTTTAGCTCTGATATTTTTTGTCTCCTCTCCTGTGCTTAAGATTTTTTCTGTCCATGATGGATCACTTCATCACATTCTTGCTGATAATGAGACAACAACCCTGGGACTTCCCACTACCTCACTGCACTTTATGCCCCGTGGACCTGCCCACAATGGAGATGTCTTACTTACCACCTGTGAGTAACATTTTTCTGATATGATGAAGTTTGATTGCAACTTCTTGGCACACAGTATTTATTTTTTGTTTGTTTGAAGTATGCGCATCTTCGAATATTATTAAGCCTTCTAATAAACTAAATGTTGAATTTATTTAAAAGAAGGACTATGGGTGACATGAGAACAGTGTTCTGATATCTCTGGGGCTGCCACAAAGAAGAGGGAGCCAAGCTATTCTCCAAAGCACCTGAAAGCAGGACAAGAGACAATGGATGGAAGCTAATCAAGGAGAGAAGCAACTTAAAACTAAGGAGAAATTTCCTGACAGTTAGAACAACTAATCAGTGGAACAACTTGCCTCCAGAAGTTGTAATTGCTCCAACACTGGAAGGTTTTAAGAAGAAATTAGACAACCATTTACCTGAAATTGTTCATGCCTAAGCAGGGGGTTGGACCTCTAAGGTCCCTTTCAAACTCTGTTATTTGGTTTAGCTTGATATGAGAATGGAACTATTTAGCATTGCCATTTGTACTTTTCTTGATCATCTAATTGTGGCTGCATCCTTAAGCATTGATGCAGAAAACCTATTGTGCATTTGATGTTTTACAAAGGTTTTCAAGTCAGAAAAGGACTCTTCCTAATTGTGCTCCATTTTGACTTCTGCTGCCTTATGAAAAATAATGTTCTCTATCTATGACTGAATAATAATATCATTACATCTCTGAGCTTTCTCCCAACCATAGATTCTGGTGGGAAAGTGAAACTATGGCATGTCTCTACTCACACCTGCGTGCGCACCATCACAGAAGATCGCCAAACTCTCGCAGCCTGTTTCAATTTTTCTGGCTCAAGGTTTCTCACAAGTGGAGCAGGACCTGGAATTTACATGTATGACACTCAGACCTGGGACAAAGTGCAAAGTTTTATGCCCAGGTACACTGTTAGGTTTCTGACATTAGCTCTTGAGAGGGTCAGAAATGGTAAGAACTACCATATTTTTCAGAATATAAGATGCACCTTTTTCCCTTCAAAAAAGAGAGTGAAAATCTGAGTGCATCTTATGCACTGAAAATAGCATTTTTGGCTTCCCAAAACCTCATCCCTTTGCAAAACTGGATGTGCAGAGGGTTTGGGAGGTTTTCAGAGAGTAGCTGGGGGATGGAGAAGGTAGACATGAGCCAGAAACGGACCATTTCTTTCTCATTTCCCCCCCCCCCCAGTCCCCAGGAGCACTCCATAAGGTTCCTAAAGGCTCTGCATGCCATTTTTGACCCAAAAAAAACGGGCTGTTTTTGGGAGGTCTGCGGAGTGCAAAAACTTCTTTTTTAATTTGCCTCTTCAAAATCTTGGTGTGTCTTATATTCTGAAAAATACGGTAAATAATGGGCTCAAATTAGTAGGGAATTTTGTGGATGGTTTTCGGCTTTTAAGTGCAATTGTAATGGGCAGAAGTAACAGGAGGAAGAGCTCCAACCAAGACAACAGTCAGGTTAAAAGAAAATATTTGTAGCTATTATTAATGGTTTGGTTCCCCGAACTTGCTTTTGGCTTCCGAACATTTCATCACCAGGTTAGGTAACGTCATCAGCAGAATGTTGGTTGAAGTTTCTCATTCCAGTTCTCCTCTGCTTTTAAATGGTCTTGTGTGGTTATGTGGTTGGTTGACAGGTCATATAATGCAAACATCACATGGGTGGGAAGTCGTGCTAGTTGGAGGTCCCATGAGGCCATGTGATTGATTGGTCCTGGCATTCAAAGGTCACCTGGAGGTCAAAGGAATGCTGAATTTGGGCTAGTACTGTAACTTGAATCTCAGACAAGATTCTCTTAGACCACATGAAAATAAAGGGAGGGAGGGAACAAAGCTCATTCAAATTTTCCAAATTGTGTTACTACAGCCTTATGATAAAAGTAGTATTTGCCTGCATAACTTAGGTTTCCTAATCTGACTATAGCCATCTTTTTCCTCCAGTGATTCCCCAACTGCGATGGACGGGCATATGTCCCGAGTCTATGCTTTGATCTTCTTCCCAGAAAGCAATGACCGTTTCATTTCTGGAGGATGGGATGACACAGTGCAGGTGAAACTCTGGGACTCAACCAGGAACATGGGTTGTGCTGCTGAGAAGTTATGGGGTTGAGAATTGGCAAATGGAAATTTCAGGATCCAGTACAGAAAATGGCCCATGAAAAATAATGTTTTCTATTTATAGGACATACCTTAAAAGTAAAAGCTGCATGGGAATAATTCTCACTTCATTCATCCCAGCTTTTTTATTTGGAGGGCGGAGGGGCTGCTGGTAGTGTCTTATCCTGCAAATATCAGAATTACTGTAGAGCTCCAGGTTTGAACAACCCAAAACCTCAGCCAGGCTGACCACTATTTTGCACAAATGCAAGGAGAAAATATGCACAATACCCATTGGTGCTGCTCCACCTTACAGAGGACAAGATTACGTACGGGTGGGTAGCAATGTGGCACCGTCTCTGGAGGGGATGAGGCTGGATTTTTCAGCCATTTGGAGGGTAGGATTTGAATTGGTCAGGTAGCTTCCAACACAGGGATTCCCAAACTTGGCAACTTGAAGACTTGTGGACTTCAACTCCCAACTCCCAGGCAAGGGAAACATTATCAAGTGGGCCTTGAAGGGTGTGAAGTTATCTAACAACATTTTTTTCTGCCTTTTGTCCTTCTAGTATTGGAACACACAATTTCCACATTCGCAACGGTAGGCCTAAATATCTCCCCTTCTTCTTTATTCAGTACTCTTACTTCACCTTTTGGCCATTTCTCCACCCTCCTCCCTCTTCCATTTCTCCCTCCCCCCCTCTCTTTCTTTCTCTAAGCTATTGTTTCTTCTCCTGTAGCTTCTATTCTTACATCTTTCCTACCTTTGCTCTGCCCTTCTCACAGGCGTATCTCTGGGCCCCACATCTGTGGGGATGCTCTGTCAATAGACAAAACGGGCACACAGATTTTGACGGGATCCTGGAGGCGGCATAACACCCTGCAGGTAAGAGTGGTAAAAAGACATCTCTGAAGCTCCAAAGTTGATTTAGAGCAAGATTTCCCTGTGCAGAGTGAAACAAATTTGCAGGGAATGCTCCCAGATCACTTTTCTATTGTTGCATTATATAGTAAAACATATGTGTTCAGAAGCTCCAGTTTGATTCTAATGGTCGAGATAAATGAGATGTGATATAATATGAATCATTCAGCTGTTCCTTTAAACAACAGATGTGTCATATATTTATACACATTTCAGGTAATTCTATAAGCCCTATAAAATTCATGAATGAGCAATACATTCATTGCAGTGGTGGGATTCAAATTTTTTTTTACTACTGGTTCTGTGGGCGTGGCTAGGGGCATTGTCTCTGAGAGGGAGTGGCCAACTTGATGTCACTTATGACCATGCCCACTCAGTCACATGCCCCTCCCCACCAAGCCACGCCCAAAGAAAAAGGTAGGAAAAAATTTCTACCTACCTACCTATTTTCGGTGCGTGCAAAATTTTTTGCATGCACTTACCTGGCAGTAATGCCGGCAGCAAACCACCTCTGGAAGATACGTGCGACTGGTGAAGGGAGAGCAGGCGATAGCTCTGGGACAAGGCTGGAGCCCAGGAATGGCACATTCCCCGACCCGCCCGAAGCGGGCGATTGCTCCAGGGCCTCAGGGAATTGAGAATCCCTGAGGCCCCTGGCCCAAGGCGAAGGGCGAGCAGGCAGCATGCTTAATTACCTTTGGTCAGCTGAGCAGAGTAAGACAAGGCATGGAGGTGACTGGTGAGGCGAGTAGCTGGGCCACGTGGCAAAGCAAAGGCAACATATACAGGGCTGGGATGGGTGGAGCGAGTGTCAAACTGGCAGGCAAGGCAGGCAAGCAGCGACTGGGTGGGTGAGGTGAGCAAGCAGTGACTGGGTGGGGGGGTGACTGACCGGCAACCAAGTGGGGGGCCTGGTCAAGCAGAAATCGCTACCAGTTTGGCGATCCAGGCCAAATTTTCCCTACCGGTTCACCAAAATGAGTGCAAACCAGCTGAATACCATCTCTGATTCATTGGATTTAAATATCTCACTAAGATTGGTTAGAGATTTAAAACCTGCCATTTTGCTTTGATTTATTGCTTAGCATTATAGGTAAACAGGTTTGCAATAAGGATGAATATATGTAGCTCGGATGAAGGATGAAGCTCTCCAAGCTTGTGGGTTGGTTTCTGAATGTTTCACTTGAGGCAACCCACACCTGACCCATCACAAGACCTTCACCTGACATGACCCTCACCTGATGTGACTTCCCCACCACAAGATCTACTGACCACACCTGAAGCCCATATAAACAGAAGAACACTGACACGGTCATCCCATAAATTCCCCTGCAGATGTTACCTAGCCTGGTAATGAAATGTTCAGAAACCAACCCACAAAACATTTCTTTGAGAAACCATAGCTTCAATATCTGGAATTACAGTCTAGAAACAAACCAATAAAATACAAATAAATATTTTTTATCTCTATCCTAGATTTGGGATGCTGAATCATGTGGCAAGATAATGGACATCCCAGAAGATTTTCGGGGTCATTCACAGGTTGAAGAACTATTTCTCATTATTCCCAAAACTCAGACGAAACCAACATTTCCCAAAGCCTGGGTCATTTTGCATAAACTCTAACCAGTGTTGAGTAGGCTGAAATTAACCCAACATACATTTTTCAAAAGGGATCCTTTCTGAAAATAGCTACCAAACCACCAAATTTATAAGACACATGAAACCCCTTCTCACTGAAAAATCCACTTGGATTTAATATTTAGAATGGAATGGAATGGAATGGAATAGAGTAGAATAGAATAGAATTCTTTATTGGCCAAGTGTGATTGGACATACAAGGAATTTGGCTTTGGTGCCTATGCTCTCAGTGTACATAAGGAGAGTAAAGTACATTAATCAAGAATAAAAGATACAACCATTAGTGAAAGCCATAGGTTACTAATAAGCTATCACGTCATACTAGTAAAGACATAAAATAATATAAATTGAAAGATACAAGCAATCTGGTTAGTCATAAGTTGATATAGATAGATACTAGGAAGGAAGAGAAGAATAATAGTAATAGTCTTAATAAATTATTTGACAGTGTTGAGGGAATTACAGTGGTTGTTAAACAGAGTGATGGCCTACAGGGGAAAACCTGTCCTTGTGTCTAGTTGTTCTGGTGTGCAGTGCCCTATATAGGATCATTTATAGGATAGAAGTTGAAACAATTTATGTCCAGGATGTGAGGAAGTCTGTAGATATTTTCACAGCCCTCTTTTTGACTCGTGTAGTATACAGGTATACAGTATACATTATGCAGTTTTTTTTCTGTCATTCTACTTATCCATTGAAGTTGAATTTCCACCTTAAACTTCTCCAACCCTGTGATCTGACATCATTACCTTTCTTCCACAAGACTGTTCATTTTGCCTCAGCTGTGGTGCAAGGCAAAGCTCCCTGAATTTGGAGCTCACATAGCCCATTTCCTCTTCAGAGGGAACTGTCCACTTATCCTTTCTCCTGGCTTTTGGAGTTCAGCAGCCAATAATAATAATAATAATAATAATAATAATAATAATAATAATAATAATAATAATAATAATAATAATAATAATAATAATAATAATAATAATAATAATAATAATAATAATGTATTATATTTATAAACCTTGTAGTTCTTGTAATGGGAATAGTGGATTAATGGCTTTCCATCCTGGCCTTATTTTCCTGGAGAAATGAGGAAGGATATATGGTCACTGTCCAATCATTTTTTCTTTTCCTCTGAAAAACAAACCAGACCAGTCTGCTGTTTTATGATTATAGTATGCCCAAAAATGTGAAATCACAGCTGCCAGCTCTTTAGCTGGTTTTGGCTGTTTACAGATCGAGTTCTTTCCAAGAACCTAGGGCATTGCAATGTATCAACATAGTCAGTGGTAGATTGCCCATTTTTTTATTATCAGTTCAGGCGCGCCCGCAGAAGCATCCAGGTGGATGGGCAGAGCCTCCCACCACCACTACTACAAGTTCACCCGATCTGGGCCGAACTGGGAGTAACCCACCTCTGAACATAGTATATGGTATAATACTACAGTAGTGGCTCCAAGCAGTATGGCCTTTTGTAATTGACAGATGGAAAATTTGCCAATGCGCAGATTTTCTAAGAGCCATCCAAGATTTTTGAATATAGCACCCAGCATGTCAATAAACCACTGGGATCACCATGACTATTTTATACCATAATCTTTCAATTGAGTAGACTTGGAATTTTCTTGCCGCTAGTTCTCAGTCTTGCAATATCAAGGGGGTTGAAGATATTTGCAAGAAAACTCTTTTCCAGGATTGGGGAGTAAAAGTGAGAATGCCTCAGTTTTATTTGCCATGATTTCAACAGCCATAGTTTATCTGTCTATCACCCCACCATGTAATCTTGTTCACTTATTTAGATTGTGTCTCTTAGTGTGATTTTAATGATGAACATCTGCCAACTGAAACCTGATCTTTCTTGGCAAAAAAAAGAAAAAGATAAAAGGATTCTTTTTTGATTGATTAAATGAAGAGACTTTCTCTTGTTTTCCCCTCAGTTATATACTTGCCACTTCCTTGGCAACGACTATATTATAGCTGGTGGAAGTCGGAACAACTTGTGCCGACTCATTGACAGAAGAATTCTGATGGTAAGGTAGCTTTGCTAATCCTTGCAGGAAAGGGCTTGGCTTTGTGTTTCATGGTTGCTCAGTGACTAAGAAGCTGAGCTTGTCAATTAAAAAGGTCGGCAGTTCAGTGGTTCAAATCCCTAGTGCCGCGTAATGGAATGAGCTCCCACTACTTGTCCCAGCTTCTGCCAACCTAGCAGCTTGAAAGCATGTAAAAAAAAATGCAAGTGGAAAAATAGGGACCACCTTTGGTGGGAAGGTAACAGCATTCCATGCGCTTTTGGCGTTTAGACATCTCCTGACCACGGAGATGTCTTCGGACAGTGCTGGCTCTTTGGTTTTGAAACAGAGATGAGCACCGCCCCCTAGAGTCGGGAACAACTAGCACATATGTGCAAGGAGAACTTTATTTTTGCACTCTGTGTTTAGTCTCCAGGAACTTGAGGACCACACAACATCATGGACTTTGTGGTATTTTTATACTTATTAATTAACATTATTTTGTATTTTATTTTAATTTATTTTTCTCTCTTTTAAAATTGTGATAAAGGTTTATCAAGTCATTGCAGACTGGAATGTAGGGAAACTTGTTATCCTATTTCTGTGTGAATAGATTGATGATTTCTAACATTCCTAAATTGAAAAGTTAAAATCCCCAGGCCAGGATAGGATGGGATCATGTTTGATTTAATAGGATGTTCTGGAGTTTGTTAAGCTAATTGGTATCTGATTTGTCTCTTCGTGAACTCCAAAAAACCTTTTTTCTCATTAACATCCAAAATTGTATACCCTTTGTCACCAGAACTCATTTAAATTGACATCCATGTAACATGTTTGACTACATGTAGTTGATTTACTGTGCAAAGGAGCGCTTTCATCCTGTCAAATCAACATTTCTCTTGCATTTTTTAAAATGTGATAATTATAAAACGGAATGTAAGCTAAGGATCTGGGTTCCCTCTTGGAATGAGAGGGCTTCCCTTTAATCAGAATGTTCTGAATAAATTGTAATTAAATGTCTCATTGGAAAATATGCACGCCAAGGTACCAACCTAAAAGGCTATATTTGGCCTTCAAACTCCAAAGAAATGAAACGTGTAGTGGTAGCAGCTGATTTATATATGTATGCATGTATGTATGTATGTTTATGATAGATAGATAGATAGATAGATAGATAGATAGATAGATAGATAGATAGATAGATAGATAGATAGATAGATAGATAGATAGATAGATAGATAAAATCTCTGTTTTTCAAGCTCAGCAACTTTAAGATATGTGAACTTCAACTCACAGAATTCCCCAGCCAGCATGCTAGCTGGAGAATTCTGGGAGTTGAAATCCACAAATCTTAAAAGTTGCCAGGTGTAAAAAATAGTTTATTAAAGCCTCTTTTAATCTCAATTTTCTTCTTTTTTCCAGAGCACGGGGGTACTTAATGACCTGCCCGGAGGTGTTTATAGCAGCGCCATCAGCAGCCGTGGAGTCTTAGCTGCAACTTCCAACAATTTCCTGTATCTTGCACAGACTCCAGTAAAACCTTGAAGCTTTCCTCTATCGTTGCGAGGAACTCCTGCTACCACCTGAAGAATATCACCAATGCCTTTGATCATCATGACTTACTTTCCTGGGATCCCAGACGTCAGTTGAAATCATGCAAAATCAGTTACCCTGGTATGCCTGCCATCTCCCCATCATCATCTTTGTCTGTGGACAAACAGAATCATGGCCTGTTCATAGATTCCTGCTTGATTAGATGTGCCCCATTTCATCATGCTGTGCTGAAATCAATCCCTTCTCACCACTATCCTCTGGAGATATTGTTCTGCTGGAATCACCTCATCATGGTTTGCTTCAATCATCTATCTCATCATGGTTTGCTTTTGCAGAGACGTTTTGTTTTGGGGACTGTCATCACATGGAATATTCCGTGCAAGAAATCTTAAAATGTGCATCTTGTTTCCTGGGACTGGGACTAACTATGTTAGTTCTGCAGCTGGTATCCCATCTATTGTTGCTGCTGGCAATCCCAACATGCCTTGCTGCTTCAAATCTTTGCTTGATCACGTCTGTCCTACACTTCATATTAAATTGACAGTGCCCGTTCTGAGGACCATGTGGGGTTCGAAATGGCTCCCAGGGCCCCAGATTGCAGAGAATTCCATCATCCTCTGAACAGCTTTCTAATCCAACTACTGGAGGGGAAAAGGCGTCCAGTATTTCTGCCTTAAGTTTCCATCCAGGCTCGGGGGGGGGTTAAGCTTTCTATGTCACTTCTTTCTCTCTTTTCATAGCTACCTCCTAGGGTGGCTGCCCTAAAAAAAAGCCTGCCTTGGTGCCAAAATAAAACATCTTGGCTGAGCCCTTGTGTGTGTCCAGTAATCCTGGGTATCTGGTGAGGAAAATGAGATCTATTTGAACAGCAATGCAACAGAGGGGAACTAAGGAGTCTGGATTCCTTGAAATGGTTAAGGATTTCGTTCCTGGGGCTAAGTCATTGAATATGTGAAACAATAATATAGATAAATAACAGAATAACACCATGATGGCGAGCCTATGGCACGCGTGCCAGAGGTGGCACGGGGAGCCATTTGTCAGGGCACGTGAGGTGTTGCTCTGTCAGCTGGCCAGAGGGCATGCGTGCGCTGGTCAGCTGATTTTGGCCTTTGGGGGCCATTTTTCGCCCTCTGGAGGCTTCGGGAACGTACTTCCGGTTTGCTCGTAGGGCCGGTGTTAGCTCTCTGGAGCTTCAAGGAAGCTCCTGAAGCCTCTGGAGGGACTCCAGGGGGAAGGGGAAGGCTGTTTTCACCTTCCCTAGGCTCCTATAAAGCATCTGGAGCCTGGGGAGGGCAAAAAAAGCATGCAAAAAATGGGGGAAGAGTGCTGGTCATGTGCACATGCGCACTGGGTCATGCGCAAAGCATTATGGGTGTGGCACACTCATGCATCACCTGCCTGCACTCCCCCCCGCTTTTGGCACGCGAGCCAAAAAAGGTTCGTCATCATTGGAATAACAGAATTGGAAGGAACCTTAGAGGTCTTCTAGTCCAACCCCATCCTCAAGCAGGAGAGTGGCTGTCTAGTCTGTTCTCCAGTGACTGAGTACCCACAATTTCTGAAGGCAAGCTGTTTCACTGGTTAATTGTTCTCCCTTTATAAAGCTAGTACTTCCCGTGATCTTGATTTTATCCCTCTTGTTAATGCAACCTAGGATTGTGTTGGCTTTTTTGGCTGCTGCTGCACATTGCTGGTTCATATTTAAGTGACTGTCCTCCAAGGTCCCTTTCACTGTGACTGCTAATCTGTATGTTTCATCTAATCTGTAGCTGTGCATTTGATTTTTCTTGCCTAAGTGTAAAATTCTATGTTTTTTAAATTTTATTTTTATTTATTCTTGTAAAAAAACATAATTTTAAACATATTTGCTGTCATAGCATGAAAGAAACATATAAGTAACCAAAATTAACATAAAAATCCTAATAGTAGGCATAATATATAACCCCAGCATTTACGCTATATACAACCCATCTAAACTACCTACTACTTCATCAGTTCTTATTCATCATTAATTTTCTTATTAATATAGTTCACCAATATCCAAATTAAGCGTGTGTTATTGCTTCAGTCGTTGCTATTACATCGTTTCCGTAAAATTCTATGTTGAATTTCATTTTGTTAGATAGGGCACAAAGTGCTCACCACTGGGCAATCACATCACTCATCGATACCTTGGAGATTAGAGAGAAGGTTTTCCAGGTCAAATTCCGGGCCAATTCCTGTGATCCTGCCCCGCGACTCGACTGAGGACCTAGTGGCCGCATGGTTAAGTGCGGCCACGGGGGCCTTGGACCGAGTCGCGCCCTTGCGGCCTCTCTTGCGGCGACGAATCACCCAGGCTCCCTGGTTTACTGAGGAGCTTCGGGGGATGAAACGCCACAAGAGACGCCTAGAGAGCAGATGGAGATCCTCTCGCTCCGAAGCCGACCGAACACTAGTGAGAACCCATATTAGGGCTTACTTAGTGGCGATAAGGGTGGCCAAACGTGAGTATTGTGCCACCCTAATTGCATCCGCAGATAACCGCCCTGCCGCCCTGTTTGGGGTGACCCGCTCCCTCCTTCACCAGAGGCCACGGGAAGCCCCTCTACAAGGGCGAGCAGAGGAATTTGGGATTTATCTGCAGGAGAAAATCACTCGGATTCGGAATGAGCTACCCTCCATCGACAGTGGTCCTGTGGGACTGTCCGAGACTAGTCTTGAGGTTCCTGCTTGGGAGGAGTTTGACTTTGTTACCACCGAGGATATGGACAGGCTGTCAAGGAAACTTAGAGCGACCACATGTTTATTGGACCCGTGTCCCTCCTGGCTTGTACTGGCATCCTGGGAGACGACACGAGGCTGGCTCCAGGGCATTGTCAACGCATCTTTGAGTGAGGGGTCCTTGCCTGCCGTCTTGAAAGAGGCGGTAGTGAGGCCCCTCCTCAAGAAGCCGTCCCTGGACCCAGCTTTACTAGAGAACTATCGTCCAGTCTCCAACCTTCACTTTCTGGTGAAGGTTGTTGAGAGTGTGGTAGCCCAACAGTTTCCACAACACCTGGAGGAAGTTGATTATCTAGACCCGCGCCAGTCCGGCTTCCGACCCGGTCACAGTACCGAGACGGCATTGGTCGCGTTGGTTGATGATCTCTGGAGGGCGCGGGATAGAGGGTATTCCTCTATCCTAGTCCTATTAGACCTCTCGGCGGCTTTTGATACCATCGACCATGGTATCCTATTGCACCGACTGGGGGGGTTGGGGCTGGGAGGCACCGTTTTGCGGTGGTTCTCATCCTACCTCTCTGGTCGGTCGCAATATGTGTTGACGGGAGGGCAGAGGTCGACCTCGAGACCCCTCTTATGTGGGGTTCCTCAGGGGTCGGTCCTCTCGCCCCTCCTGTTTAACACATATATGAAGCCGCTGGGTGAGATCATCCGTGGTTTTGGGGTGGAGTACCATCTGTACGCTGACGACACCCAGCTGTACATATCCACCCCAGACCACCCCAACGATGCCGCCGAAGTGCTGTCCCGGTGTTTGGAAGCCGTACGGATCTGGATGGGTGGTAACAAACTCAAGCTCAACCCTGCCAAGACTGAGTGGCTGTGGTTTCCGGCACCCCGGTTCAGCCAGATTACTCCAACTCTGGCCATTGGGGGCGAAACACTGGCCCCCGTGGAGAGGGCGCGCAATTTGGGTGTCCTCCTGGATTCCCGGCTGTCCTTGGAGGACCATGTGACGGCCGTGGCCAGGGGGGCGTTTCATCAGGTACGCCTGATGCGCCAATTGCGCCCCTTACTGGACCGGGCTGCCCTTTGCACAGTCACTCAAGCTCTCGTGACGTCCCGTCTCGACTACTGTAATGCTCTCTACATGGGGCTTCCCTTGAGGTGCACTCGAAAGCTACAGCTAGTCCAAAACGCAGCCGCGCGGGTAATTACGGGAGCCACCAGAAGCTCCCATATAACACCAATCCTGCGCGAGCTGCATTGGCTTCCTGTGGTCTTCCGGGTGCGCTTCAAGGTTCTGACGACCATCTTTAAAGCGCTCCATGGCTCGGGGCCTAGTTATATGCGAGACCGTCTCCTGCCCCATACATCCCTTAGACCGATCCGCTCCCACAGAGAGGGCCTTCTCAGGGTGCCGTCGGCCGGACAATGCCGACTGGCGACACCCAGGGGAAGAGCCTTCTCTGTGGCGGGCCCTGCCCTTTGGAACGACCTACCCCCTGAACTCCGGACCATCACCGACCTCCGCCTCTTCCGCAAATGTTTAAAGACATATTTTTTCCATCAAGCCGGCCTAGCCTAACCTCCCATGGGGACTTTTAGAAAAGTTTTAAATTGGGTTTTTAATAATTGGTTTTTAGCACAGGATTGGGGATTATTTAATATATATTTTAAATTATTTGTCTATCTTCTATTGTGTATGTTTTTTAAATTTCCTGTGCGCCGCCCTGGGTCCTCTGTGGAGAAGGGCGGGATATAAATGTAATAAAATAAATAAATAAAATAAAAATAAAATAAAATAAATAAATAAAAAGGAGTTATCTGTTGCTGAGAAAGAGAGAAACTCTGGACTAAAACACTCTCCTGTTTTCTAGGCCAGTATCTCAATCATCACATCAAACTGTCTGGTTTCCCAGTAGACGATCAATCTGATCGCTGTAGATTGATGGAAGAGTTGATTTTCCCTTCCATATGGAAATAACCCACACTCCAGAAAACCATTTTAGTTTCAATAGTATTGAAATGCTGCTATACAAGTTGTTTTTGAATTATGGCCCTTTATTCAGCAACTCTTCAAAGTTAGAATGACTGCTGAATTAAAGACAATGGCCATGGCAGCTTCCCTACAGTCACAGAATTGTGGTTATGGCACTTGTCAGCCATTCTGCATTTATGATGGTTGCATTATCCTGTGAGCATGGGATTGCCATATTCAATCTTCCTAACTGGCTTCTGTCAAGCAAAGTCAATGGGAAAGCTGACAGGTCATAAGTCAGGGTCATGCCTTAGTTAACAATTGTGGGTGATATGCTTAATGACTGCAGACATGTGATATTTCATTTAACGGCCAAAGCAGAAAAAGCCTTAAAATCGGGTGCGGTCAGATGATGCCACACTTAATAATCACATTGCTTAATGAAGAATGTAGAACAAGAAGCAATGGGTGGAAACTAATCAAGGAGAGAAGCAACTTAGAACTGAGAAGAAATTTCCTGACAATTAGAACAATTAACCTCTGGAACAGCTTGCCTCCAGAAGTTGTCAATGCCCCAACACTGGAAGTCTTTAAGAAGATGTTGGATAGCCATTTGTCTGAAATGGTATAGGGCTTCCTGCCTAGGCAGGGGGTTGGACTAGAAGACCTTCAAGGTCCCTTCCAACTCTGCTATTGTAATGATAAATTTTCTAGTCCTATTATAGTCATAAGTTGAGGAGTAACTATTGCATTCATTGCACTGTCCAAGGGCTTCTTACCAGGAGTTCAGGAAATCTTTTAAAAGAGGGCTTATTTAGATTTCTAATCGTAAAATTGAGTTAAGAAAATATGCGAGAAAGCCCAACTCACCCACTGCATCTTTGGCTACAGATCTAGATTGCGAAAGCTACTGGGGAACAAAATTCATACAACAGAAGTGAGAGGAAGAGAATATTTGAACATCTGTTGGCATACTTTGCACGGTGCAAGTATTAAGCAACTTACAGCCATGTTCACTGTACCATTCCATTCTCAGTTGAGTTGCATAGCAAAAGAGCTTGGCAAGTTGGTTGAACAATGGTAGGGGGAGGGTAGAAAATATTAAAAAGGGTTGCAGTGATTCAATTTAAACATGATTTTGGAGGACTGGCAAAATGAACAAGAAAGTTCCCAAACACAGCAGAGATAAACAATGGAATTAAAAAGGAGGCTGTATAAACACCAGGTTTAGAGTTTACCATTTCTTAACTGAGGCAGAGATTGAATATTTTAAAACTGTTGCATTTTATAGCTTTTGTTTTATTTTATTAAAAAAAAGTAGGATGCCCCATTGAAGCTGCTGCTGTTTAGATTCAGGAACATAAAGCATTCTGGTTTTGAAGAGGAGAGGTGAACAATTTGTTCCTTATAGATCAACTGCTGTTTCCTTTTTTCCCATTTTCTGCTGCTTCAGCATTTTTCATGCCAGTCAATGCCCTGACTTTTCCAGAGTCCAAGCAAAGTCAAAGTCCAGGGGTAAGCTCTGACAAGTGAAACCTTGCCAATGAACATTGTTATGCAAGTTTATTCATACAGGCTGGCTCAGGTGTCCTGTAGCCAGGGCTCAGTTTTATAGATTGGACCTGCCACCCCATTGGTCTGCTAAACAGCCTAGTGTTTAAAGATCCGGGTGTTGTCTTTAAATCTCAAGCATCCAGGTTGACATGGATGACAAGAACATGATCTCTAAATCTGTAAGAGACATTAATTTTGCAAAGTGGCTTTTTCATGCCCCCACTATATCACAAGAACTTCAGGCAAAGTGAAAACATGTTTATTGAGGGGTGGGGTTTTTAATTGTACAATTGATGCATCAGAAAGCAACAAGACATTGATTAGATGAGAGAAAAGGCAGAACATCCTTAAAATATTTTGCATCTTCCCCTTTCCCATCCAGGCTTGTTGCTTTAACACTTGCCAACACACAGGACTCCAAATATGCTCCCTATTTTTAGTTCATGAATAGGCATATTTTTTTAAAAAAGGCTCTGGCTAAAAAGCCAAACCGGAGAGCCAGTTTGATCTAGTGGTTATGGCAGCAGGCTAGAAAATGGGAGATTGCGAATTCTTGCCTCTCCTTAGGTATGAAAGCCATCTGGGTGAATTGGGCCAGTGACTCTATCTCAACCCAAGTCAGTTCACAGGGATGTTATTGTTGGAGGAGCATTAGATATTTTTCTATCCTGTCATTGTTTTTACAAATAGCTCAAGGCAGTAAATATACCGCCCTGAGTTCTTTGTAAAAATAATAATGGTGGGATACAAATAGATAAAATAAAAAATAAATGAAAAAGCATGATTGCCTGAACTTCAAAAGGAGGCACAGATGCAATGCTAAAATATGCATCTACCTGTGTTACTTGCAATTTTAGGCTTCATTATTAGCTTTTTAATAAAGGTGATGCACCTAAATATATTTACGATAATTTTTATTTATTTTTTAATAAGAGCACTGCTGGCATTCTTGTGTCAGAATAGGAATGGATGCTGAACTTGTTTGCTGCTCACAAAAGCAAGGCAGAATACAGCTACAATTTATTTTGAAAGCAGCAGTTTTCAATCTATCGAACGTTTTCAGTTATGCCTTCCCAGGAATTGAGGATATTAGATATGGCAATGGCTTCTCAAGCAGACTCCTTCTCCCAAGCCAGGCGATAGAGACAGTCGGCTGCAGAGACCATCCTGTCTCGGTATTCCAGTTCCATGTGGTTTCCAGATGGGATGTCTTGGAGACCATATGTAAGGCCCCAGCAGCAAGCTGCGATCACCCCTGTGGAATCACTGTCCCCTGGAGGGCAAGAGAAGCATACAAAAAAAAAAAAAGATTATGAGTGGCTGTGATGACTCCCCTGGATGCTTCCCCAGACTCCTCTCCAAATGCTAGTTCAAAGAAGGATGCGCCCACAGCAGAGAGCTATGAGTCAGGAGTGAAGGGGCTGAAGACAGAGGAGCAACCAGACGAGTAGCCGGCTGACTTAGAGACAGGAGAGGCAGAGCTGCAGATGGGAAGCCCAGAGGCTTTGGGTAGAGAGGGCACACCCAGCTGGTTGGTGGAGATGAAGAACTACTACTTCCTCCTTTAGATCAGAGAACATATAGGAGGCAGGCATAAAGAAGGTCAGCCAGATAATGAGTAAACTGACATTTGAAATTAGAGAACAAGAGGATGAACAATTTTATAAAGTATGGAATTTGTTTTATCAATGGTTAGATAAAATAAATCAGGAGACATAATATATAAAAGAATTTTAAGAAATAAAAGTCAGTCATTATGAATGGTAGATATTGTAATAAGCTGAGATTATGTTATCTTAGAAAGATATTTTGTATATTAACTAGGTTATTAATGAGATACATATATAATGGAAAATTTGGATAATCTTTGGGTTTTATGTAGAGAAAATATTATGGGTGTTTGATTAAGTGATATATTTTATATTAGTAATGTATTTGCTAATGACAGTTGAGAACAATGTTATAAAACAGGAATTTACGGAGAACTTTTATTTTTTTCTTTCTACTTGTTGAATAACTATAGAAAAAGATTAATTTTTGATAAATACTACTTGTTACTATACAGATAATTAATTATCCAAGAGGATAAGGTGGTATGAAATGAAGGGGGGAAAAGTCTTAATTCCATACATATATATTTATATATTTAAACTTAATAATGATGATACATTGGGTTACACTGGTGGAAAATTAATAACTACATTGGTAATTGTAAAGACCGATGCACAAAAACGTATGACCGAACGACATGTTATACAAAGAAGGTCAGCCAGATTACTCATGAGGACGCAGCCTGCACCAGTTATTTAGCTCAGTAAGGGAAGCGAAATGTTGCTAGGAACAACATGTCCATTTCCTTGCTGTGTGTTCTTGCCTTGCCTTTGTCTTTGCCTTAGGGATTGGCTTTTGCCTAGTGGACTGGGCTTGCCTTTGCCTTGAGGACTAGTGTTGACTCCTTGTGAGTACTCGGTGGAACTCTGTGGGACTGAGCTGCTGCTGGCACAATACCAATTCAGGCTTGGAAACTTAATAAAGACTCCTAACACCTGTGGTGTGTGTGTGTGTGTGTGTGTGTTTGGAACAGCACATTGTCAGCTAGTTCAAGGGTCAAGCATTTTACAGGGGAGGTTGCCACTCACCACCGTGGAACATGGACCGTCCACAGAGCTGCTCCCAGCTGCTCCCAGCGCCCAGGAGGGCATCATAGGCAATCATGGGGGCATCGTGGCCGCTGCGCCCAGCCCACCCATCCAGGCTGAAGGTTTTGTAGATGACATCCCGCTTGGCAGGACCGTAGGCAGGAGGAAATCGAACTGGGCCCCGACCATCGATGAGACCTCGTTCTGAGAGGTACCTAAATGTGGGATAAGTTACATTTATTCATTCTAGTTATATGGCTGTCCAGCTCTCAAACAGGGATTCTGGGAGGGTGGCATGGGGCTAAAGAAACAAAGTAAACAAAAGGACAAAGCACAGCACAGGATAGCATGAACAGTAAACATAATCAGATCTTCCCCAAAAGTGTTTTTTTCAAAAGGCATCTGAACACCCCCGGATGTAGGGGGCGGCTGCGGAGCTTGTTTGTCTATGGAGGTTGGCCGCCATTGCCGTTGCGATCAAAGCAGCTTGTGCGGCGGTAAGCATTGCCGCCGCTGCGATTCCATTGCTGCAACTGTGGCTGTGAACCTCGGTGTTTCATTCCCTTTGTTGTCCTCATTGCCTTATGCCGTTTCGGCGGTTCAGTTGACGTTCTGCTTATGTTCTGGTTTGTCTTTGTGGACATGCTGCGACTCCAGGCGGATTTCTTTTTCCGCCCTATACCATCATGTGGCTGCGGCGGTCTCTGTCGTCCTGCTCCTTGTTCTCGACCTCTCCTGCTGTGTGCTCCCGCTCCATTCGTCTGCTGGTCACCGTCATCATTGTCATCCCTCTTCGCCAGTCCTTCGTTGCCTCCGCCACGCTCTGATGCCGTCCTGCTTCTTCCTGCACTGTGTCCTACTTCCGTTTGTTACGCTTTGTTGCCTGCCTCATCATCCTGCTGGATGTGCTGCTTCTTGTTCTCGACCTCATCTGTTATGTGCTACCTGCTCTATTCGTCTACTTGGTCACCGTCGTTCCTTTGTTATCTCCGCCATCTTCCGATGTCGTCCTGCCTCTGTCTGTTGTGCTTCCCTATCTATCTCATCATCCTGCTGTGCCGCCATCCTGTCTTCCTCTGGTTGGATTTGCTTCGTCTCTTTGCACTATGACATTGTTGTTTTTTATTTCTTGTTTCATCTGTTCATCATGGCGTTGCATCACCATCTTTATTGATGCATTGCGACTTTGCGGCCTGCATTGTCTGCTTTGACTTTCACTGCCTGTTCCATCTCACTGCTTTCGAACTGAACTGCATTATTTCTATATTTGTTGACATTTGTTTAACTTTTGACTTTTACCCTCCCCCCTCCATTGTCTTGTTCTGTTTTGTTATTTGTTATTTTAATTGGTTGTCTTTGCTGCCCTCTTCCCCTTCCCTGCCGCCCTGCCACCTCGTACCCCCCCTCTTCCCCATCATTTTTACCATCCTGCCTGCCTCTGAATCGAGAAGTATAGTTTTTACATCTAGGCACTATCCCTCCCAGACTCATTTTGACCAAACCAGCCATGTACTCGGTAGCAGGCCTACCGCAGGTTTGGCCCCCTGTCCTTACAAGGACCCACCTCAATGACGGACTACTGAATCCAGAGAGGTGGAGAAAATGAAAGCTTAGGGGGGTTTTAGGGAGATTTTTAGTTAGATTTTTAAGGGGTTCCAGGGAAGAGGGAGGGTTAACAGAAATTATGGAAGTGGGTGGGGGAAAAAACCCACAGGGTATTATATCCAGGCCGACCCACGGCCCCGATGGGGAGGACATAGGGTCCAACACTAGGGGGGGAACAGAGGTCAATTTAACAGAGGGCCATATCATCAGGACAGTGTATGGGAGGGGTAGGTATGGCGAGAGCCGGAGACCATATCATGTTGTGGGAGTGCGCACCCGCTGTTTACAAGCGGTTGCACGCTCCGGTCTCCATGGCTCTTCTCGCAACCCAGGAGGTCAGGGCTCACAGGGCCTGGGTCCTAGGCTGATATTGTGTAACGCCAGGTCCGTAATCAACAAGGCCCCCCTCATCCATGATTTGGTATTGGAGGGGGAGCCGGACCTAGTGGGTATTACGGAGACCTGGCTGGGCCACGAGGGGGGAGTGCCCCTTGTTGAGCTGTGCCCGCCAGGCTACCAGGCATTTCATCAGCCACGAGCCCAGGGTCGGGGTGGGGGCGTGGCGGTTATCGTAAAGGAGGGCCTAGATCCGAGGGAGACCGCTGTGCCACAGACAGCCGGCTGTGAATCCTTGTGTGTGAAGTGTGGCCCTGGGAGGCAGTTGGGCTTGCTGATTATGTACCTGGCTCCCCGCTACGTCTTTGCAGCCCTGCCCGAGCTCCTCGATGTGATAGCCGAGGTGGCGGTTGATACCCCCAGGCTATTAGTAATGGGGGACTTCAATCTGCCATTGGTAGGCAAAACATCCGAGATGGCTCGGGAGTTCATGGCCTCCATGACGGCCATGGACCTGACCCAAGTAATTCACGGTCCCACTCACACTGGGGTCACACGCTGGACCTAGTTTTTGTCTCCGGCCAGTGGAGGAGTGATCTGGGATTAGGGGATTTAACATCACACCCCTGTCATGGACAGATCACTCTCTCCTTCGGCTAGACTTTCCAACCGCTACACTCCACCGATGGGAGGCAAAACCAGAAATACCAAGATGGTTCCACCCCAGGCTCCTGATGGACCAGGAGAGGTTCCAGACAGAGCTTGGGCCAATACCTGTGACCCTAACCTGCGACTCGACTGAGGACCTAGTGGCTGCCTGGAATAATGCAGCCCCTGGGGCCCTAGACCGGGTCGCGCCCTTGTGCCCTCTCACTCGGCACCAATCCACCTTGGCCCCTTGGTTTTCCGAGGAGCTGTGGGTGATGAAGCGCCGGAAGAGATGCCTAGAGAGCATTTGGAGATCCACTCGCTCCGAATCTGACCGAACACATGTAAGGTCCCATTTGAGGACCTACCTCGTGGCGATAGGAGCGGCGAAACGCAATTATCTCGCCGCCCCTATCGCATCCGCAGATAATCGCCCTGCCGCCCTGTTTAGAGTGATCCGCTCCCTCCTTCAACAGAGGCCGCAGGAAGCTCCCCTGCAGGGTCGTGCAGAGGAATTTGGACTTTATCTGCAGGATTAAATCGCTCAAATCTGGGACGAACTGGCCTCCAATGAGGTTAGCCCAGGCGGGCAGACAGAGGCAGGCCTTGAGACTGTTTTATGGGAAGAGTTTGACCTTGTGACTCCAGATGACATGGACAGGTTGCTGGGGCGACTGAATACTACCACATGTTTATTGGACCCATGTCCCTCCTGGCTTGTACTGGCCTCCCGGGAGGTTACACGAGGCTGGCTCCAGGAAATAGTGAATGCTTCCTTGAGTGAGGGGTTTCTGCTGGCCGTCTTGAAAGAGGCGGTGGTGAAACCCCTCCTCAAGAAGCCTTCCCTGGACCCAGCAGTGTTGGCTAATTATCATCTGGTCTCCAACCTTCACTTTCTTGCGAAGGTTGTTGAGAGTGTGGTGGCACAACAATTCCCCCGGCACCTGGAGGAAACTGTCTATCTAGACCCGTGCCAGTTCGGCTTCTGACCTGGATACAGCACAGAGACGGCATTGGTCCCGTTGGTAGATGATCTCTGGAGGGCTCGGGATAGAGGTTGTTCCTCTATCCTGGTCCTATTAGATCTCTCAGCGGCTTTCGATACCATCGACCATGGTATCTTATTGCACCGGCTGGAGGGGCTGCGGTTGGGAGGCACCGTACTGCAGTGGTTCTCTTCCTACCTCTCCAACCGGTCGCAATTTGTGTTGGCAGGAGGGCAGAGATCGACGTCAAGGCCCCTCACATGTGGGGTGCCTCAGGGGTCGGTTCTCTCACCTCTCCTGTTCAACACCTATATGAAGCCACTGGGTGAGATCATCCGTGGTTTTGGGGTAGACGAGTACCATCAGTACACTGATGATACTCAGCTGTACATCTCTACCCCTAACCACCCCAACGATGCCGTTGAAGTGATGTCCCAGTGTCTGGAGGCCGTGCGGGTCTGGATGGGGAGGAACAAGCTTCGACTCAACCCGTCCAAGACCGAGTGGCTGTGGTTTCCGGCGTCTCGATATAGCCAGATGGTTCCATCTCTGGCTATCGGGGGCGAGTCATCAGCCCCCACGGAAAGGGCCCGCAACTTGGGTGTCCTCCTGGATTCTCGGCTGTCCTTGGATGACCATGTGACGGCCGTGGCCAGGGGGGCTTTCTATCAGATTTACCTGATACGCCAGTTGCGCCCCTTTCTAGATCGAGACGCCCTACGCCCGGTCAGTCAAGCCCTCGTCATTTCCCGCCTGGACTACTGCAATGCTCTCTACATGGAGCTCCCCTTGAGGTGCACCCAGAGACTCCAGCTAGTACAGAATGCAGCCGCGCGGGGGATTCTGGGAGTCTCATGGTACTCCCATGTAACACCTCTCCTGCGCGAGCTGCACTGGCTGCCTGTGGCCTTCCGGGTGTGCTTCAAGGTGTGGCCTTCCGGGTGCGCACGGGTCCTGGCTACCTGCGAGATCGCCTCCTACCACATACCTCTCTTCGACCTGCCCGCTCACACAGAGAGGGCCTCCTCAGGGTGCCATCTACCGGTCAATGCCGGCTGGTGACCCCCAGAGGGAGGGCCTTCTCTGTGGCGGGTCCGGCCCTCTGGAACGACCTGCCCCCCAACCTTCGCACCATCACGGAGCTACGCCTCTTCCGCTGGGCACTTAAAACACACTTTTTCCATCTGGCTGGCATGGCATAGATTAAATGATTTAAATTTAAATATAATGTTTTTAATAGTTTTTAATTACTTTTTAGCACAGACTTACTAATTTAATTCTATTTTATACTGTGATTATATGTTATGGGTGTTTTTATTCTTTCTGTGCACCGCCCTGAGTCCCACCAGGGAGATAGGGCGATATAGAAATTTGATAAAATAAATAAATAAATAAACAAACTTTTGTGGGTTTTTTTCCCTGGAGAGAGAAGCCCCTGGGCTGTAGCAAATTCCTCGACTTCTGCTACAGTTTCTCCACAGTTCTAGAAACCTCTCTGGGAAAGGGGAGGTTTTGGAAGTCAACCCTTTTGCTCCTCTGAGTAGCCGGACACTCTTGGACTGCTTCTTGAAGTAATCGGGTGAATCCCTGGCTGGGGTGGAGCAACCATGCAAGTTCGCCGTGGAAGAAACAGACGTTCAAAACAGACAATAAATGGTGCCATTCGCTTTTCTGCATAATTTATCTTTCATGCTAAAAGAGGCTTCCTCTGGCTCCAATTGCCTTTTGAAAAAGAACTTTTGGACAACCATGACCTGGATAACTGACATTCTCCATAGACATAAACTGATCCTCAAATCACTCTCAGGTGGACTCTGTGGCCCAACTTTAACCTTGGACCCAATACTTGGAGGGGGGGGGGGTGTTATCAGCACCTTGTACCAATACCTGAAAACTTATAGAAAGCTAGTGAAGCTTGCGGTGTTAAATGGGCTTAGTATGATACATTTCCCATGCCACCATATTCTGGTCTAGTAGCTGTTCCTAGATGATCTTATTTATTTATATCCTGCCTTTGTTATTTTTATAAATAACTCAAAGAAGTGAACACACAATATTTCACTTGCTTGCCTCAGGGTAAAGACATTAATGTGTTATTATCAGCACACTCATGAACTCTGACCCTTCGCTGGTAAAAGCATAGGAGCAGAAGGAACAAAACAGTCCTTGCAAAAAACTTAGCAAACTAGAAACTATGATTTCTCCCTTCCTCCATACCAGTTGAAATAGTCCCAAATTGGGAAAGTAGATCCTGAAAAAAATTGTTCTTCAAATTGTGTGTGTGTGTGTGTGTATGTCTGTCTGTCTGTCTACTACCTATCATCTACCTACCCAGTTTCCCTGAAAATAAGACCTCCCCAGATAATAAGCTCAATCGGGCTTTTGAGTGTCTGTGTTAAAATAAGGCCTTCCCTAAAAATAAGCCCACTCTGAAAATATTGGAACAGAGCCGCAGCCATGAGGTGACCACGCTCGCCGCCTCCTGCACCTCAAAAATAATAAGATCTCCCTGAAAATAAGGCCAAGCGTTTATTTTGGGAGTCAAAAGAAAATAAGATCCTGTCTTATTTTTGGGGAAACACAGTATTATCTATCTATCTATCTATCTATCTATCTATCTATCTATCTATCTATCTATCTATCTATCTATCTATCCATCCATCCATCCATCCATCCATCCATCCATCCATCCATCTATCTATCATCAACCTATCACTCATCCATCCATCCACTCATCTATCTATCACATTTTTGAATCGCATATCACCTCTTCTATGGCTTCCAGTTGTAATCAAAAACCCTGCATTCCTTGTTCACTCTCCTGCCCCAACTACTTACCATTCCCACTTCTCTTGAAAATAGGACCAAGCTGCTACATTGGCTTCAGTCTCAACCCCAGCAGCCTGGATGTATTCCAGGGCAAGGGGCAGAGTCTTCAGCAACCCAGATCCCCAGAGCTGAAGGGGGAGTCCCTGGACAGCATACGCAGTGAAGAGGGCCGAAGCCAGGGATCCCAGATAGCCTAAACAGAGGAAGTAGAGAAAGGACATGTCTTTCAGGACTCCATAGTCCCCCTTTTTTTTCTTTTTTATTGAATAACTGAAATTTACCCCTAGCTTCCAAAGTTAAGGCCTGTATAACAACCTTGTTCAATGACCAGCCAAACATGCAACACAAAAATAAAATAAAATGGGTGAGATAAAATATGAACGTAACAAGAAGCTCTGTAGTTAAAGGGTAGCATAGGTTACTGTGATCGATTACATGCTATCAAATTGTTTTCCACTTCTAGCGACCACATAGATAAGAGCATGTGAATGAGAGTTGGCTTTGGGAATGGGTGTGTTGTG
The DNA here is from genome assembly GCA_039707465.1 of Rhabdophis nuchalis. Lineage (NCBI taxonomy): Eukaryota > Metazoa > Chordata > Lepidosauria > Squamata > Natricidae > Rhabdophis > Rhabdophis nuchalis. The sequence continues at coordinate 149,253,983 of CM077647.1, forward strand.
ATGTTTCACAAAAATGTCTAGCACCCAAAGAGTAAGGAGAGAAAAGGAAACAGACAATATAGCTAAGTTCATCCCCAAAGGATTTTCATAGGACAAGAAATTTCATAAAAACTATACTATGTGTAGTACAAGTGTAAACAGTGCACCTAAAATATTACAATCTATGAAGTAAAATAAAAGGTAAAGGCAAAGGTTCCCCTTGCACATATGTGCTAGTCATTCCCGACACAAGGGGGCAGTGCTCATCTCTGTTTCAAAGCTAAAGAGCCAGCGCTGTCTGAAGACGTCTCCAAGGTCATGTGGCTGGCATGACTAAACGCTGTAGGCACATGGAACACTGTTACCTTCCAACCAAAGGTGGTTCCTATTTTTCTACTTGCATTTTTTACATGCTTTTGAACTGCTAGGTTGGCAAAAGCTGGGACAAGTAACGGGAGCTTACTCCATTATGCGGTGCTAGGGATTTGAACCGCTGAACTTCCCCCCTCTGATCAACAAGCTCAGCATCTTAGCCACTAAGGCATCAAGATATCATGTACCCCTCTGAAGTAAAATACATATTGCCTAAAACAAGAAAACTAAGACATAATAAAGCTGAATTGATAATTCTGATCTGTAACTATAATAAAACCTGATTGATTGAAAGTTGAATTGATGAATAAAACAGAAGCAAATTATTCCTGAGACCAAATTTGCCTTATTTTCATTGTGGTGTAGAGTTATGGTAATAATGATACAAACTTGTTGATTAATAGAAACATTTGCTTTCTGTAACACACATATATTATGCCTTGTATTTGTAATGTAGATGCTTGCATGCTGTGGATTCCTTTGTGCCCCGGGGCTGATTTCCTGGGATCCTGTTATTGGGGTCTGTAAGATATCTGGCAAATGTCAAATCCTGTGATAAGATCTGAAATCTTCTCACCATGTGTGATGGGCAATTAAGCAAACAGAGAAGGGAAAAGATAACAAACTTTTTGAGCCAGGAAGGATGCAAATCTGAATTAAGATATATGATCCAAGTTTTACAATGTTAGGTTATATGACTTATGGTTTGACTTGAAGTTTACAATGTTGTTTAGAATGATTTAGAATAGCTAGAGTAATTAGAATCGAAGAACAAAGATCCTTTTGAAGATCAAACATCTTTTCGTGTATAAGAATGGACACTACACCCTTGAGTAGAGGGGTGGAGGGGTTTTAGGAGGGGGGTTGAGTAGTAGTTGAGTAGTTGAGTTTTGTAGAACTTTCCTACCATGTCTCTTGTACATGTGTATGGAGATTTCTCACCCAGAACTTTAACTTTGATCAAAGAATAAAGTCTGTTTCTTTGTTTTCCAAGCCTCCGTTTAAGTCTTCTTTTGCTTCGTTTTTTGGCTTAAGCGTTTCCCAAACCTTACATTTTTGGCGCCCAACGTGGGGCTCGAAGGCTTTTTTCTTCGAGGTAGCCGCTTTCGGCTTCCCACAAGCCGAACCCCTTTGAGGATCGGCAACGGCCTTCACAACGGTGGACGGAGAAAACTGACAGGGACCTGAGACGACGTCAAGAGCGCTCCCGGCCAAATTTGAGTCGGTGACCTCGGCCTGGTCATATGTTGGCAGACTCCGGTTCCATCCGGACCTGAACGCCAAAGAGGCTTGAAGCAGGGAGAGGGAAAATCGTACTCTCCTAGGTGAGTAAACATTTTTTAGGGAGGAGTGGGGTGTGTTGCCTTGTGAGTGCGTGAATGAGAGGAGGGAAATTCCTACTAGAGGATTGCCTTCAACCTGAGTGAGGAGATCTAATCTGCGTTTTGAGTAAGATCAGCCAGAAAGGATCGTGTTGAAAGGTGTGTGTTTGTTGGAATAAATGTAAAACTGTTTAATTGCAAGGGAGGGGGATCTGAGCAAACTCCGAGTCCGGTTGGGGTGACCCGAGAAATCCTTTAAAAAAGGAGAGTTTGTCAGATTCGAGCTTAGACAAAGCCCGAGAAACACTCCCGACTGATAAAGCCCCATAGAAACTCAGGGGACTGGGTTTTAACCAACTCAAACCCTACTGACAAAGCCCGAGAAATTCTTTGCAAAAAGGAGGGTCTTTGGCAAAGCTCCGAGCTGACGAGCCCGAGAAATTCTTTGCAAAAAGGAGGGTTTTGCCATGCCCCGAGCTTCTGTCAGGAAAAATCCCCTCAGAAAGAAACTCTTTAAAAGAGTCAGAGCCGTGTTCCCCTCTGGACTGCATGTTGGCCCAAAGGGACACAGAAAAAACTCTCTGCACATCTATCTGACCACTCTGCTCTTAGTCCAACCTAAGAGTCTCCATACATTTTCATCTTTAAAACTATGCCAGCGTGTGCTGGGAGATGAAGATAGATATGGACGAATTTGGATTTTTAAAACTATGCCAGCGCGGGCTGGGAAATCCAAATTTGGAACTGAACATCCCATGGCAGAGACAGATAGTAACCATCTAGTGCTTAAGGAGATCAAACAATGGGTGTAAACTTTGAGCAAAAGTAAGAAAATTCAGCAGGTAATAAAAGGTAAAGCCTGCCTGAATGAGAAGACCTAAATAATTGGACTTGATTAATTTGATGTGAAGATTTAGATAATTTGACCTGATTGATTTGATGTAATTTCTGCCAAAATTATTGTGTGCATCTATACTAATATGCAGAATTGAATGACATTGAATTGATTGTGATATGTTTGACCAGCTGGCAAAATAAGTAAACTTTTCACTTTATCCTTGAAGCTGTGGGAATGTGAGAGAAGTTAAGATTTAACTTCTGAATTCCCCCACTGTTTCAGGAATAAGCCACGGGTTCCCCAAGCAAATACAAATTGAAGATTTAAGGGACAGAGCCTCCTCATGTCTGAAAATGTTGTCTCATGATGTGTGTGTATGTGTGTTCATTTCCAGACCTGGAGGGAGGATCCTTTAATAATAAAAATTGAGCTCATTGGCTTTAATATAGCTCCTTGAAATGATTGTAATGATTGATTTGCATGAAGAAAGAGTGAAATGGGATTTTTGTATGTGAAATTGGTTTACACAAACAGTCTGATTGTAGTGCAAATGTGAGTATGTTGATGGTGAAAGTTGGTGTGAATGTACTTTATTCTCTTTCCTATAAAGAAAGAGTAAGTTGCAAGGCTATTTAATGGCATATGGTGTGTGTGTGTGTGTGTGTGTGTGTGTGTATTTCCAAATCTGAAAGGAGGGTGAGATCCTCTAATGCATGAACAAGCATCAACCTCTGATTGCAAGTATGAATGTGAGTCTCCTATACTCTAGGAAGTGATAAGTGAAAGAGATGTGGCCTGTGAGATTTCCCCCCCACCCCCACCTCTTCCCCCCTCTTCCCTCTGGGTTTTTCTTTGGAGGGAAGCAGGCAAGGGGGGGAGTGGGCAAAGGGGTGTGTGGGGATGCCTGCTTGTTTTAACTCTTGTGTGTGAGAGTGAGAGAGAGACAGATGTCCCAGAGAGAGCATCTCCCCCCCCTTTTCTTTCCCATTAAGGAGGGGCTGCTCCCATTAAGGGGGCTGCAGTTTTCCTGCTCATTTTAAAACTTTTTTTTCTCTCTCTTCTGAGAAATTCAGGGCAAATGGGTGACCTGCTCATGTGCACCTTTTGCCTTTCACTGTTTTGATTTTCACCTGCATACAAAAGCTATGATTTTGATATTTCTTTTTCTGCTCTGAAAACAATTTTGATTTTTCTTTTGGAAGTTTTGTTTGAGCTTTAAAAAGCTTAATTGAACCTATAAGAAGTAATGATTTTGAGATATTTTGAGATTTTGATTTGGAGATATTTTGCCTACATTTGTAAATGTTTCAACATACTTAATGAATCAAGGTGCTCCACTCCATGATATTTTATTTTATTTTATTTGTTTGTTTGCAACACTAGTTGTTGTCCTTTTGGAATTATTACAGATAATCATTCATCATGATAGAAAGAATTCTATCCTTTGAGAAAAAGGGAGGAAAAATACAGACAATAAAAAGTAATGAGTTTTATCACAAGAAGTAGAAACCTGTTTTTTAAATAGACATTTGCTCTATTGTAGCATGTATATGTGGGGTTGTGCTGCTGTAAAAGTGTTTTCCTTTTGAGCATTTGTTTTTGAGCATTTGTGCAACATCTACCTCTGCGAAAGCAATTGTATCCTTTTCCTTCTACAAATATTGGATGTTGAATAGCCATTTGTCTGGAATGGTGTGGGGTTTCCTGCCTGGGCGGGGGTTGGACTAGAAGACCTCCAAGGTCCCTTCCAACTCTGCTATTGTATTGTATTGTATTGTATTGTAAATGCCATCCCTTTCCTTAAGAATTGGCAGGTAACTATACTCTTATTTACTACCAAAGCAATTCTCACACGTTTTGTGCTCTTAATAGGCCAATCAAGAATAACAAAATATAAACTGCCAGAAAGGAATCTGTCTGATAAATCTAAGTTAGGGAATATGACTTAAGTTTTACAATTTAGTTAGATGATGTGATTTATTTTTGAAAACTTCTGGATGCTGTGAATTGTGACAAATATGTGAAATCTACTCATCTTACTGTAAAAGTGCTTGAATCATAGAGGCAGTGGGAATGTCATCTTCCATGAAATTAACGTCATCTGCCTTCTGAAATAATGTTTGGATTTCCACACTTGGACAGAATGGGAGAAATTCCACAATATGAGACTAAAGGTATGCCTGTAGAGAACTGTATTCTTGGCCTCTTTTCTCTTCTTTACCTCAGAGACAAAAGACTGCTAGCTCAAACCATACCTCTCAAATTTGCTGCTGGTGATTAAAACCTGACATGAGGAAAAAAACGTAGCCAAGCCTGGGAAAGACCTTTGATAGTTAACCCTGCTAACCACTGAAGCCCTGTAAACCATTGAAGCAACAGCCAAACACTGGAGAAAAAGGGCAAATTACTACACCTGTGGAAAGTGGTTCCTGGAGAAAATCTACTAAGAATGGACATTTCCAAAAAATGAATTTAGTCATTGTGATATGCAAAGATTTTGTTTGTGACTTTTTCTCATTGCAGGAGTAGCAACTTTCTGGCTTATTCCACTTGAAGATCCTAAAAAAGCAGCTGTACAACTTTGCATTCTACAGATTGTGTTGATTTTGTGATTGTAACTGTATCCCTGAATATTACTGTTATTTTTGTTGTACTTGTAACCTGATACACACCTGTGGGGGAGTGGGACACTATAATTGTGATTGTTCCCATATAAACTACATATGTTGGGACATTGAATCAGATCAACCTGACTTGAATACAGTAGTCCCAAGAGATGGTGATTTCATAATCCCTGAAGATATAAGATGTATTGATGTAATGCAGTGGTTCGATATTATGCAATAATTTTTTTGTGCATAGGACAAATTGAAGGAGAATGTAATACCTGAAGAGACAACTGGGAAAACATATATTCCAAGCAAAGGTGTTTTCTTCGCTTACTCTCACCTTGCAGTCTGGAATTAACCTGACACAACCTAGTAACTCACTTGTAACAATAACTGGACAGAGTGGGTTATGGACGGATGTGGTGACTCTTAATTAGCATGCTCCAGATGGCTTAGAAGGTTTACCTATGTGCCTAGCTGATGGTATAAAGCATGTGTATATGCTGAATGCACCTGCTAAGTGCTCTAACTTTTACAACAACAATATCCAGAATATGTTTGCTTCACATGATTTGTTAGCAAAATGATATATCTGTGGAAAATCTATCTCACAAATTTTGGTCACAAAACCAATGACCAGAAAAAGCCATACAGAGAAAACACTGCCTGAACTGGGGTGTTGTCTTCACCTGATTTGGCAAATATCTTTACTACAATAGAAAGCATTCTATTATTTTTTTTAAAGGGAGGAATGTAGAGTTATGGTAATAATGATACAAACTTGTTGATTAATAGAAACATTTGCTTTCTGTAACACACATATATTATGCCTTGTATTTGTAATGTAGATGCTTGCATGCTGTGGATTCCTTTGTGCCCCGGGGCTGATTTCCTGGGATCCTGTTATTGGGGTCTGTAAGATATCTGGCAAATGTCAAATCCTGTGATAAGATCTGAAATCTTCTCACCATGTGTGATGGGCAATTAAGCAAACAGAGAAGGGAAAAGATAACAAACTTTTTGAGCCAGGAAGGATGCAAATCTGAATTAAGATATATGATCCAAGTTTTACAATGTTAGGTTATATGACTTATGGTTTGACTTGAAGTTTACAATGTTGTTTAGAATGATTTAGAATAGCTAGAGTAATTAGAATCGAAGAACAAAGATCCTTTTGAAGATCAAACATCTTTTCGTGTATAAGAATGGACACTACACCCTTGAGTAGAGGGGTGGAGGGGTTTTAGGAGGGGGGTTGAGTAGTAGTTGAGTAGTTGAGTTTTGTAGAACTTTCCTACCATGTCTCTTGTACATGTGTATGGAGATTTCTCACCCAGAACTTTAACTTTGATCAAAGAATAAAGTCTGTTTCTTTGTTTTCCAAGCCTCCGTTTAAGTCTTCTTTTGCTTCGTTTTTTGGCTTAAGCGTTTCCCAAACCTTACAGTGGTAACACAGAGTTTGGCTACTGCACAAGCGAAGAAGGGTTTAGAATCTCTAAAAGATGATTCGCATAGAAATTGTCTGGTTTTCCTAGGATTTTACATATTAGGAATACACTAAAACAGAATTTGTCCAATAATAATTTGGAGGGAAATGGCTTGGCCCCCTATTTATTTAAGAAATCCCATTCAGATTACATCAAGGAAGATCGATAGGAAACGTATGTATTATACAGTATTTGTGGTGTACCATAACAATTACTCGTGTTTAGCAACTCCAAATCTCAGAAAACTTCAACAGCACAACAACAGGTCCTTCATCTACACCTCAAAAAAAGCCAACTGCACTGCTTCAGGCTCTACCACCACATCCTGTTACATGGAAAGAAGCCTGCTCAACCTGTGTTACTACTGCAGGCCCAACCCTAGGACAATTTTTCTGTATTGTAGAAAAGCTGCCCAATATAAATATAATCTTGTTTTGTTTTGTTTTTGCTTTTCTTAAGCCTTGACCTTCGCACAGTCACTCACGTGCTTGTGACATCCCGGCTAGACTACTGTAATGCTCTCTACATGGGGCTCCCCTTGGCGTGCACCTGAAGACTGCAGCTGGTCCAGAATGCGGCCGCGCGGGCGATCTTGGGAACGTCTAGATATTCCCATGTAACACCGCTCCTGCGCGAGCTGCACTGGTTACCTGTGGTCTTTCGGGTGCGCTTCAAGGTATTGATCACCATCTTTAAAGCGCTTCATGGCACGGGACCAAGCTACCTGCGAGACCGCATCCTACCTCATACATCCCTGCGGCCGATTCGCTCCCACAGAGAGGGACTTCTCCGGGTGCCGTCCACCAGGCAATGCCAGCGGGCGACGCCCAGGGGAAGGGCCTTCTCTGTGGTGGGCCCAACCCTCTGGAACGACCTACCCCCCGACCTCAGAACAACCACGGACCTCCGCACCTTCCACCAGAAATAAAAGACACTCCTGTTCCATCAGGCCGGTTTGGCCTAAGTTATTTACTTAGCCTTCAGTCTGTATTATAAATTGTTTTAATTGGGTTTTTAATGGATTATGTTTTAACTTTTTAAATTTTAGCACAGGGATAACCTATTTAATTCGATATTAATTATTTATATTTTACATTGTTTGTTTTAACTTCCTGTGCACCGCCCCGGGTCCCTTCGGGGAGAGGGTGCGGTTATATAAATTTGACTAATAAATAATAAATAAAAATAAATTGAGACCGGTCAGTCATGCAACAATGGCTCCATACATCCCTTTACCTGTGGGGTGGTGATGCGTCATTCTTCCACTTTCTATGCTGACTTGGATCAAGGTGTTGAGATCAGAAGGCTGAGGATACCTGGAAGAGATAATGGCTGAGAATCAGAATGATCTTGTGTTGACTTTTGATCATTCAGCTATTGCTACTTTGCACGTATTTTCTTCTCCAACATGTATTACCTCAGCCCAATGCACATGGATCTCATAGCAGCACCACAACCAGTTGCGTTAGAGTTGAAAGGAATGTAATATCCACCTGGCTCTCCTGGACGTAGCTGAGATGTTCCTAGAAGCAGATGGGAGGGGGGGATAGCACACTGATATTTTTATTGGCCAAATGACATTGGATTTTCAGTTAGACATCCTTTGTCCTGGACATTGTACTCATTTACAAAACAAAACAATAAAGGTTTTGATCTAAAATGGAAGATTCGTGTATGGCTAAAGAAAGTTGACTACTTTGAAATAATAGAAAATACTTGTAGCTCAGGTTTTACCTTTTGGCAGTGATTTGCTCTCCAAGATTGTTTCAATTTAGTTTCTGAACATTTCATTACCAGACTAGGTAACATCATCAGCAGGATTGTGTTGTCCTGTTCTCCTTAGCTATAAATGTCTTGTGTCCCAGTGTGGTCAATTGGTCATATGATTGGCTGTTCATTTGGACCTACATTTAAATTATGAGAAGCTGATTGGTTCTCTTATTGATCAGTCATTCGAATGGTCTGGTTTCTTATGTGTTCATATAAGCATATTGCTCTAGATCAGGGGTGTCAAACTTGATTGCATTGTAGGTCAGATTGTGATGTATCACGTTTTTTGCCTTTGTGGAGCCAGGGTGGGTGTGGCCTACACAGGCTATATCCGACCTGCAGGCTGTCAGTTTGACAGGTCTGATCTAGATCCAGCATATGAATACATAAAAAGCCAAATCATTCGACTGACCAATCAACAAGAGAACCAATCAGCTGCTCAGAATTTAAATGTAGCTCCAAATGAACAACCAATCAAACAACCAACTGACCTAACTGGCACACAAGACATTGAGAAGCTAAAGAGAATAGGACAGCGAAACCTTGCTGATGATGTTACCTAGTCCGGTAATGAAACATTCAGAAACTAAATTGAAACAAGCTTGGAGAGCAAAACACTGTCAAATTTTGGCTACTTTTTTAAAACTATTTTATTCCCCTCCTGAAACTGAAATTAAATCTTTTTTCTTCTTTGATTAAAGAAAAGGAACTAATTAAATTCATTGATTATGTTTCCCCCCCCCCCCCCCACTTTTTTAAAAATTAATGTATAATTGGTGGTTTAGGAGTCGTGGGGGTGCAGTGGTTAGAATGCAGTATTGCAGGCTGACCCTCCTCACTGCTCGGAGTGATCCTCACCAGGTTCAAGGTTGACTCAGCCTTTCATCCTTCCAAGGTTAATGAAGTGAGGACCCAGGTTGTTGTGGGGGACAATATGCTAACCCTGTAAACTGCTTAGAGAGGGCTGTAAAGCACTGTAAAGCGGTATATAATAATAATAATAATAATAATAATAATAATAATAATAATAATAATAATAATAATAATAATAATAATAATAATAGTTGAATTTATTGACCGCTCCCTCTCCCCACAGGGACTCGGGGCGGTGCACAGGGAGAATAAAAGCAATAAATATACAAAATACATACCAATTTAAAACAGATTAAATTAATTCCTGTGCTAAAATCCCATTAACTAAAAATCCGCACTAAATATAAATATACATTTAAAAACCCATAGAGAGAGAGACTACCCTAGGCCGGCCAGGCGGAAAAGATGAGTCTTCAATTTCAGGCGGAAGGAGCGGAGGTCCGTGGTCGTTCTAATATCGGGAGGAAGGTCGTTCCAGAGGGCCGGGCCCGCCACAGAGAGAGCCCTTCCCCTGGGCGTCGCCCGCTGACAAAGTCTAGTGGACGGCACCCGGAGAAGTCCCTCTCTGTGGGAGCGAATCGGCCGTGAGGATGTGTGAGGCAGGATCCGATCCCGCAGATAGCTAGGCCCCGAGCCATGGAGCGCTTTAAAGATGATAACTAACACCTTGAAGCGCACCCGGAAGACGACAGGCAGCCAGTGCAGCTCGCGCAAGAGCGGTGTAATGTGGGTAAACCTAGTGGTCTAAGTCTAAGTCTAAGTTCTATTGCTATTGCTATTTTGATAATCAGACAGGATAGATTTTAGAATGGAGAATGATATAACTTTCGAGAGAAAGGATAAAGTATATTGGTAATTATAATTGTTGTGAAAAACATTGGAAGTCATCTCTTTGTATATTTTCTTTTCTGTTTTAAATTTTTCTTGCACTTTTTGCTCTTTCTTTTTTCTTCCATGCTTTACATTGGCTTGTATTAGTTTTATCTTATTGTTTAAATGTTTTAATGAAAATTGTACAAAAAAGTGAACAAAAATATAACGGTCATCCATAGCATGACTGTTATAAATTGTGGCTCTGACTGAGTGGTGATAAAAGAAGTCTATTGTTTAGTGATAGTTTCTATTGTACATTTGCTGTGTAACCTTACGCTGTCACTCTGTAAAGAAATTTAGAGCTAACCTTGGGAAAGGGGAAGGAATAGGCAAGCTATTAAGGAAAGAGAGGAGGAATGAATTTTTAAGGCAGAAAAGAAGAGGAAAGTGTAAGAAATTCAAAATAAACCCACAAGATCACATAGAAGATTCTTTTTTCAAACTTTAAGATATCTGGACTTCAGTTTCAACAATTCATTAACCAGACATGTTGAATTCTAAGAGTTGAAGTCAAAACATCTTAAAGTTGCCAAGATTGAGAAACACTGGGGCAGAGAGAAACACTGCTAGGTTTCAAGATTCTGTTATTCTATTTTACTACAATATATTCGCTGTGTTGCCTTAGGGTGTCACTCACTCTTCATGTAAAGAAACTTAGAGCTAAAGTTGGAAAAGGGAAGGAATGGGCAAGCTATCAGGGGAAGAAAGGAGGAACGAATTTTTAAGGCAGAAAAGTAGAGGAAAGTGTGAGAAATTAAAAATAAACCCAGCTGGATTTTGTTTGCCACAAGATCATGTAGAACACTCCTTCTTAACCTTGGAAAGTTTAAGATATCTGGACTTCAGTTTCAACAATTCACTAACCAGACATGTTGTTGAATTCCAGGAGTTGAAGTCAAAACATCTTAAAGTTGCCAAGGTTGAGAAACACTGGGGCAGAGAGAAATACTGATAAGTTTCAAGATGCCGTTATTCTATTTTACTAAAATAAACAGCATCTGGAATTTTGAACATGCCTTTTTTTAAAAATTAGACTAATTCAAAGATATGCTAGTCTTGTAACTTTAATGCAACATAATTTATAGTGGCATTTACAATGTGAAGATAGTAAGTGGGTGGTCTGTCTGTCAGGATTGAACTTTCCAAGTTGTGAAGTGAATCCTGTTTTCCCCATTGAGTTGGCTTATTGAAAGCCAGCTGGGAGTCATACATGGTAAGCACATGATGCTGGGATGCTGCAACCATCGTAAATACATGCTGATTGTCTAGTTCAGAATGCGGCCGCATGGGGGATTTTGGGAGCATCTAGACGCTCCCATGTGACACCTCTCCTGCATGAGCTGCACTGGCTGCCTGTGGCTTTCTGGGTGCGCTTCAAGATATTAGTGACCATCTTTAAAGCGCTCCATGGCAAGGGACCTGGCTACTTGCAAGACCGCCTCCTGCTGCCAAATACCTCCCACCGACCAGTCCGCTCCCACAGGGAAGGCCTCCTCAGGGTGCCGTCAGCCAGGCAATGCCGGCTAGCGACCCCTAGGGGGAGAGCCTTCTCTGTGGCAGCTCCTGCCCTCTGGAATGACCTGCCCCCTGAACTACGGACAATCACGGACCTACGCCTCTTCCGTCGGGCCTTGAAGACCCATTTATTTTGTGCTGCCGGCCTGTCGTAGTTTTTAAATTGATTTTAGCAAGGGGTTTTAATTGGCAGGCCAATCCATTTAATATATCTTAACATATGATTTTAGCTTTTGTATTACCCACTCTTACTGTTGGCTGTACACCGCCCTGAGTCCCAAAAGGGAGAAGGGTGGTATATAAATTCAATAAATCTAAATCTAATCTAATCTAAGTGCTTTAATTGTGTGATTGTGAGGATGCTATGATGGTCATAAGTGTGAGGACCAGTCATAAGTCACCAGTCATGTCACCTTTTCAGTGACCTCCTAGCTTTGAACAGTCATTAAATGAATGGTTATGAGTCAAGGACTAGCTGTACTTAAAACTTGCAAAAATAATACATGGTGTATTACCCAGAATACTGGTGGGCCCAGGTTTTCTTCCCTCCATATCTTTCATGGCCTCTACATAGCATCTTGCCAGCTCCTGGAACAAGGGCTCCCCAGTCTTCCCTATGCAAAAAAAAAAAGGAAACACAAGAGAACCATTTTTATTTTTAAATCTGAGACACCCCCGAGGACTTGATGCAGTTTATCACCAATAGAAGCTTACTCAAAATTCCTATATGCTTCTGGAGGATCCCTTTCCCTGTAATATTTCTCTTGTTGACAATGCAGATTGTAGAGGTAAAGCTTGTAGGGTAACCAAACTTTACTGCATTCAATTGGGAAAGGTTGTTGAGAAAAACTTTGGTGTTATCACTGCTAAGAATATGAGCCTTCATACCTCAGCACTGTCTTGAATCACCCACCTCAAGAGCGTGAGTACCCTAAAATGATGTGAGCTACCCAAAAACACAAATGTTGAGAAACACAGCTATACAAAACTGAACAAAGAACTAAAAAAAATGAAATCATACTGTAATCCCAAAATCTAAACTCGGAAGGCTTGTAGCAGTAGTTGCAAGCTAGCATCCTAGGAATTGTCTGCTGAGCTCCTATGACCCAGATACTCCAATTCATCTCAGGTAGCTACTGTTCCTATGGACATTGTGTTCATTTTCACTAATCGTTAACAGTACAGGAGTAGTCTGCCACTATTATCTTCTGACTTCTAGTCATCTAGGTCAGTGGTCACCAACCTTTGCAGTTTGATAGCCCAGCTTGGGGGGGGGGGGGGGGAAACTGGGCTGTGCGAGTGGTGGGCTGACACCCACATGCGCCCAGCTTGACTTGCATGAGCAGCGGGCCAGTGCATACACACATGCACACACAGAATGACTGCAAGTCGAGCTGCGTGCACGCACCTATGTGTGCCAGCCTATGTCCTGGTTGCCAATAGGCCTCAGCCCAGCAATGGGCTGCTGCCCAGGTATTGGTGACCCCTGATCTAGTCACTGTTTCATAACCTCAGCAACTTTAAGAAGGGTGGCTGAAGAATTCTGTGAACCCATGCAAAGTAGCTGAGGTTAAGAAGTACTAATCGAGGTTGTAATCCTGATATTTCCTGCTATTTGCCTAGCTGAGTACTAACCAGCTTGTATCCTCAATACAATACAATACAATACAATAGCAGAGTTGGAAGGGACCTTGTAGGTCTTCTAGTCCAACCCCCTGCGTGGGCAGGAGCCCTATACCATTTCAGACAAATGGCTATCTAACATCTTTTTAAAGACTTCCAGGGTTGGGGCATTCACAACTTCTGGAGGCAAGCTGTTCCAGAGGTTAATTGTTCTAACTGTCAGGAAATTTCTCCTTAGTTCCAAGTTGCTTCTTTCCTTGATTAGTTTCCACCCATTGCTTCTTGTCCTGCCCCCAGGTGCCTTGGAGAACAGTTTGGCTCCCTCTTCTTTGTGGCATCCTCTGAGATATCGGAACACTGCTATCATGTCTCCCCTGGTCCTTCTCTTCATCAAACTAGACATACCCAGCTCCTGCAGCCGTTCTTCATATGTTTCAGTTTCCAGTCCCCTAATCATCTTGGTTGCTCTTCTCTGCACTCTTTCCAGAGTCTCCACGTCTTTTCTACATCGTGGCGACCAAAACTGTATGCAGTATTCCAAGTGTGGCCTTACCAAGGCACTATACAGTGGCATTAACACTTCACGTGATCTAGATTCTATCCCTCCTTAGTTTTTCCAACATTGGGCAAGGAGTTAAAATGGTGATCTGTTGACTTTCTACTATTAGATAAGTCCTGCAGGGCCTTCTAAGATGGGAGACAGATGCACCTGGGAACAGTTTACCAATACATTATATAAACCAACAACTCTTATGAAGTGCCATGAGATAAGTATTATTTGGGGGTAGGGGAAACCAAAACTTACAAGATAAGCCTACAAGGCTTCTCATTGCTTCCAACTGCTCACCTGTAGCAAGGGCCTCAGCAGTCGCCAGGTGCAGCACAGTGTCATCGCTGACTGGCCAATCAGGAAGAACTGCATGGATCTTGCCAAGTCCCCCCATTTCCTGGAGCTCTTGGTGGATCTGAGGCCCTGAAGTACAATATTCCCAGCGTTGGTTGCGATATCCAAGGGCATCACCAGCTCCAGAAAGCACCATGGCTGCACGATAGGCTTCTTGGGAGGGAATACGGAAGCTACAGGAAAATAAATATATTACAAAAGGCAGCACCCACATACACACACACTGTAAAACCTTCCCATGCATGTGTTGCAAAATATTGAAATGTATTTTTAAAATATCCTTCTGAAATGTGCAACTTGTATTAATTCACTAGGATCTATTGGCTGAAGTTGCATATTCCATCGTCTTTCCCCAACTAAACTGGCCAGTCCTTAGGAAGGTACACATTTAGTTGAATTAGTATTTTGAAACCAAAATTATTATTTCAGGATTAACCTGAAATTTGCATGCACAAAATAAAAATTATAATTTACATTGAAAGACTCAATTTTGTAATTTCGGTAGCACTTTATTCAGAATGACATTTTATTAGCAGTTACAGATCAGAGTAATAAAAATGGATAATTGCTATATGCAAGGAAGCTTAGACATGAACCGAAAGTATGGTGTTTCTCTGAGGAATACACGTAGTTCTGGACATACAACCACAATTGGGACCAGAATTTCCATTGCTAAGCAAGGCAGTTGTTAAACAAATTGCATCCAATTTTACCCAAAAAAATTTTTTTGCCATGGTTTGGTAAATCACAGCACTTTTAATGTAAATCACATGATTGTTAAGCGAATCCAGCTTTCCCCATTGACTTGCTTGGGAGAAGCCAGCTGGAAAGGTCACAAATAGTGATCACATGACCCTAGGTTGCAACCATTGTGAATACATACTAGTTGACAAAAATCCAAATTTTGATCACATGATTGTGGGATTGCTGTGAAAATTCTAAGTGCAAAGACATGTTGTAGGTCACTTTTTTCACTACCATCGTAAATTTGAACAGTCGCTAAACAAATGGCTGGAGGGCTACCTGTAGTAACTTTCCAGTAAAAATCTAACTAGTTAATTTGGTGGTTGATCTCTGAAAGCTGCATAAAAACACCCTCCAAATCAAGATCCTGTAACAGCAAAACCACATTGCGGTTCTTCTGCCAGAGTGCATCCATCAAACAACCAGCAGAAAAGCTCAATTTAAAAAAGATTTTAGAATAAACTTGAAATCTGGGAAGTTCGCAACTGTGATCCTATGGAAACTTACACAAGAGAAAGCCGACTGAAAACCGTGAAGTTTTTAAAAAGAGCTCCATTCTACTGGTGTACAGCGCCAGGCTTAATATGGCTGTTATTAGGATGCCGCTGTATTACATCTATTACGGTAGCAAGTTCCCTAAGCAAGAATGCTACCTGCTGGAGAAAGCGATCTGAAGCTGGTGATATTGCTGCGGTCTGAGAGCCGCGATATGATCCGTTAGCTGATTCTCACGCCCTTTCTCCTAAAACACCCGCGAAAGAACCGCGTTGCACACACACACAAAAAAAGGCAAGGAAACGGAAGCAAGAGGAACCAGATGAGAAGGTAAAAAGGAGGATCTGGCGGACGACGGGCTCTTAAAGCCATTGCCCTGGCAGGTGACTAAGAAAAGCCACAGGAACCGAACACATTTGGGTGTTTATAGATTTCTTTATTGGCCAAGTGTGAACACAAGGAATTTGTCTCCAGTGCATAAGCACTGCACATACAAGCAACCAGTGATAAATCATAAGAATAAAACATAATCATAAGATACATCGCAGTGATTGTTATAGAATATAAGCAATTAACATAAATCAATGATTATTGATTGGGTGATTGATTGATTGATTACTGATTGATTACTGATTATTAACAGGCGAACTAGAGGGGGTGCGAACAACTGCTTACGAGCCATCCATGACTGCGGGGAGGGGGGGGCGACCGCTCTGTCTTCGTCCGTCCGACTTTGAAAAACTACTCGCCAGGCGACGGGCTGATCCTACCCTCTCCACTCGTCCAATTGGAAGACTTTAAACAGAAAGAGTCTACAAATCCGCCCCCCCCCCTCCTCAACCGTGTTGGGCCTGTCCGTCCCCCCTCCCCGCCCTCTGGCAGCGCTTTACTGAGAATTCATGTCGCTGCCCGGAAGGTTTTTCTGTTTATAACTATTGATTTTCGCATCATGTAAGATGGATGTGCAGAGAAGAGGCTCGGGGAGTCTCTTTGTTCAGGGCTCTCCAACTTTGGCAACTTTAAGACTTGTGGACTTCAATTCCCAGAATTCCTCACTGGCTGAGGATTTCTGGGAGTTGAAGTTCACCAGTCAAGGTTGGAGACCCCTGTCCTAACAGATCTCTAGGGATTTCTAGATTCCGCAGGCTGATTGCAGAGGAAAGAGAGCCTCGAACGATGTTCCTCAAACTCAGCACCTTTAAAGTAAAGGTAGTTCTCAACTTACTGAACAGTTCGTTTAAAGTTACAATGGCAATGAAAAAGGTGACTTACGGCAATTTTTCACACTGGCAACTGTTGTGGCAGCCCCATAGTTATGTGATTAAAATCCAGATACTTGGCAACTGGCACGTGTTTTTTATGGTTGCAGTGTCCCAGGGTCCAATGTGGTTGCCATTTGAGACCTCACAAGTCAATGGGTAAGCCAGATTCACTTAACAGTGTTACTAATTTAATTACTGCGCTTATATGGTGGGGCAAAACTCACTTAACAAATGTCTTGCTTAGAAACAAATTTTGGGCTCAATTACAGTCATAAGTTGAGGACTTTCAAATAATTTAACATAAATAATTTAATCCCCTAATGATTTCTTCCAAAAACCAGTTCACCAAACTGCTCAGAAAGTTAACAACCGGTGTTCCCGAAGTAGTGCGAATCCCACCACTGGGACTTCCTGTATGTGGATTTAAGCTTCCAGAATTCTCCAGCCGTCATGCTGGCTGGGGAATTCTGGGAGTTGAAGTCCACATTATCTTAAAGTGGCTGAGGTTGAAGATCTGGTTTTAGATCACCTGGTAGTGTATATTTAGATTGTGCTTCATGGAACTGCAAAGTGCAGAGAGAATTTGGTAGAACTGTGGGATAATTCTTTTCAATGCAGCTGGTTTTCTATCACTACAGCTTTGCCACTTGATCAGGAGTTTGGGACTTTTATTTTTTGTAATTAACAGATCTTGTGTCCTGAAAATGTTTGAAAATTCCTAGTCTAGATTGCTCATCCCTCTTCATCATGGGTCTGTATTGGGGAGGAAAAATGAATAATCTTAATTTATGGCGTGCTAACTCCTATATATCTGGCATTTAGCAGCTGGATTCCAGTTAATTATACATATACAAAGTAGGGCCAGGTAGGGCAATTATTGTACTCTGAAGCAAAGGCTACTCAAAAAAACAACACGCTTAATCCTGCTACACCAGTGTTTCACAACCCTGGCAACTTTTAAGATGTCTGGATTTCAACTCCAAGAATTTTCTAGTCAACATGATGGCTAGGGAATTCTGGGACGTCCACAGGGCCTATATTTGCCAACTTGAGAAACATTGGGCTAGATCATAAGTAGTTAAAAATGCTGCAGAGGAGGGGAGGGAGGGATGGTTACTGCTTCAAAGGAGAGTTTCATTTTTACAGCTTTCATTTGTGTTTTTGTTGTTTGGGTTTCTGCTCCTAATGTCAGCCTGATCTCTCCAGCATGGGTTTCTGCAGCATGCTTTCTATCAGCTGCCATAGAAACGGGGAGTGGGGGAGATGGACATTGGGGAGGGGGAAGCAAGTTGGCATATAAACATCCCATAAGAACTGGAAGGGAGGTTTGTACTCATGAATTATGATGATGCTGAGTGGCGTTGTTTATACTCGGTCAAGGTCAGCCATCCTGAGACTCCAGATGTGAAAAAGATCTGAAGAGCTTTACAATAACGTCATACGGGACGCTAATTGGACTCTCAATGCTGGACTCTTGGAGGAGGATTTTGAATCAGATCTGACTTTGCTTTCACTTTTTTCATTTCAAACTTAGTAAAAAAAAAATCCTCTTCTGTAATTCAATGGAGCTGGGGATTTTCTTTCTTAAGTTCTGAATGATGGCAGGCCTGACATCTGGTCTATTCACTCTATTCTTAACATAGAGATCCACCAGAAACAATATATTAAGTCATAATATGTTGTTTTGTTTTAGTGTTGCAGCCACTGTGATTTGCAGACTCTAGTTTATAATTTAGCATATCATGAAACCCAGCCAGTTGTGACTTATAGAATTATAGTATTCAATCACAGAATGAATTAGCTGGTTCAAAACTCCACCCATTTAGCCAGCCTGTTTAAAATGGTTTATTGAACCAGTCAAAATGGCACATTTCACTCAATGCTCCAACTCAAAAAGTTGCAGTCTAAATTTTGACAAAGTATATCTACTTATCTGAGTTTAGAGTAAACACTGTTAAAATTTACACTAAGGGGATTGGGTAGGCAATCTCTACTGCCTTAGCACATAATTGTTTTTCAGCCTTTAATGCCAGCGTTGTTCATAATCTGTTGTCTCTAGAATGTTATAGTTGTTCATTTCCCACCATAAAAATTGTGTCCTGAAATTTGAGGTATAATAGGGAAAAAGGCTTCTTCTCTGATAAGAAGTCATTTATCTCTTGCTACTGGGCAGCAGCAGTGTTTCACCATTTGATGCCTTATAAATGCTTTGGGCTGTAATTGCTATATTGAACCAGCTAGTATCACAATAAAAAGAATTGTAGCCCCAAAGAGTCGAGATACAGCCTCAGTATAATGCATATGATGTTTTCTGCCTTACGAATCGTTGCCTGAAGTGTTGAAAGGACAACTGGTGGGCAGCGCCCCATATTCACCCCCCCTTGACCAATATTCAGGGAAATCACCTGCTTCAAATAGAGTCGGCCCTCTCTGTGGGAGCGGCCGATTCGCTCCCACAGAGAGGGACTTCTCCGGGTGCCGTCCACTAGACTCTGTCAGCGGGCGAAGCCCAGGGGAAGGGCTCTCTCTGTGGCGGGCCCGGCCCTCTGGAACGACCTTCCCCCCGATATTAGAACGACTACGGACCTCCGCTCCTTCCGTCTGAAATTAAAAACACACTTTTTCCGCTTGGCCGGCCTAGGCTAGTCTCTCTTTCTATGGGGTTTTAAACTTATTTATAGCCGCTGGGTATTTTAGTTTAACGGGTTTTAGCACAGGAATAGATTTAATCTGTTTTTATATTATGTATTTATATTTGTATATTTATTGTTTTTACTTTCCCTGTGCACCGCCCCGAGTCCCTGTGGGGAGAGGGAGCGGTTCTACAAATTAAATTTGAATTGAATTGAATTGAATTGAAGTCAACTTCTTTCTCCCATCACAGTTCAGAGCCCTGAGAACTCCTGTTATAACCCTGCTACTTCAGTCTCTACATGGGGGTCGCCAAACCTCTAAGACTTGTGGACTTCCAACTTCCATACATGGCTGGCTGAGGAATTCTGGGAGTTGAAGTCCACAAGTCTTAAAAGTTGCCAAATAGACACCCCGTCCCCCACGCTGTATACCAATGTTTCTCTTAGTAACTTTAAGATGTTTAATCTGAGAACTCCTCAGCCAGCGTATTGGCATGCAAATACTTTAATCATATCTAATATTTACCTACATAATTTAACCATTTAAAAAAACTGGCTTATTATTGAAATGTATTTAAAAAATACCTTCTGAAATAGTCTCCTTTTGAAATTACACCACTGAAAAAATGACGTTCCAGTCCTTACAGCAACGGTCTCAAACTCAATTTACCTGGGAGCCGCTGGAGGCAGAGTCTGGATGAGGCTGGGCCGCATAAGGGATTCCATTATATTGAATATTATACTTTCATATCACTAATATTATACTTTCATATCACGGTGGGGGCCACATGATACCGTCCTGCGGGCCGCAATTGGCCCGCGGGCCGCGAGAATGAGACCTCTGCCTTACAGTAACAGTATGTCTGTCATAGCATCCCCGTGGTCATCTGATCAAAATTCGGATGCTTGGCAGTCAGTATTTACAATGCTTGAACATCTGGGGTCATGTGGTCACAATTTGTGACTTCCCAGCTGGTTTTCAACAAGGAAAGTTAATGGGGGAAACTGGATTCGCTTAACAAATGCAGAGATTCACTGTGGTAAAAAAAGGTAATAACATTGGGCATGATTCCTTTAATAACCATCTTGCTTAGCAGCAGGACCTCTAGTCCCAATTATGGTCATAAGTTAAGGATTTACTCTCCTGGAAGTGTGCAAACGTTGTGAGACAGTTTTTAAAAAGCCTGGCTATGCACATTCTAAATCCTCGTTTGGACTCCAATCTGGATTTCTGTACAGCTAATGATTTGTTAGCTACTGAAATCCTGTCACGGACTTATAATGGCTGCAAGTTTCCCTTTAATGGAATGGAGACAGGCAGATGAGTGGCTTTGAATCCAGTCTAAAGTATGAGGCGGTGTAAAAATAGTTAGGGCAAGGGCTGTTGGGAAACAGCATTAGAACATTTTGTGGGAATCTGCCTGGCAAGCTCCCGAAGGTTTGCTCCCAAGTTGTTTCAAAAGCTTTTGACATTTGATCTAGTTTGCTCAGGACACATGAACAGCCAAGGCATTGGCGGGGAGGGGGGGGGGAAGCGGTGAAAATAAATGTTCTGAATTATTCTCAGTTTATTGAATGCTATAGGGGGCACTCAAGAATTAATGCTGAGTGTTAAGACTACAGATCTAACTTATTTATTACATTTATATGCCTCCCACCTCACTATGGAGTGACCGTTATTTAAAGGTAGGAGAAAATAGGAGCCACTTCTCCTGCATTCCATCTTGAAAGGCCAAAGCTTGACAAATCAAATAAGTGCTTATTAAGGATTGGCAAAATCTACTGTTCCACCTCTGGATCATGCTGAGCTGGCTAATCTGGAGAGGCACCGGTGAGTTTCCAAAAATAATGTATTGGTCACAAAACAGTTTGATTGGCTTGATCCAGAGAAGGAATAGAACTTTCCAGAACCCACTGGAGTATTCTGTTCCTTAAATACAGGTAGTACTTGACTTACAGCCACAGTTGAGGCCAAAATTTGCTAAGCGAGTTTATTTTTTTGTGAGTTTTGCCCCATTGTATGACCTTTCTTGACACAATTATTAAGTGAACCACTGCAGTTGTTTAAGTTAGTAACAAGGTGGTTCAGTGAATTTGGCTTCCCCTTTGACTTGGCTTATCAGAAGGTCTCAAAAAGGATTCACTTGACCTCAGGACACTGCAGTGACCAAGCCTGAATTTTGATTACATAGCTGCAACAGTCATAAGTGTGAAAAACATCACAAGTAACTTTTTTCAGTGCCATTGTAATTTTGAGTGGTCACTAAACAAATTGTTGTAAGTCAAGAATTATCTGTAGTTGGTTTTGCACATCTCTTAATGCTCACCTTTTCCCCTCCAGATGAACAATATAAGAGTGCAGAGTCCTCCATCATAGAGCTCAGTTGTGGCCATAAGTTGAGGACTTCTTATACAGTTTTGGCAAGTAGGTGACATAACACCTGTGAATGCTGGAGTTTTTCACATCAACCTGTGAGAATGGAGAGGAATGTGTTTTGCAATTTCATTCCCCAGTTCTTCCTAGCTCAGCCTGATCTCTTTTCAGTATGTGATTGCCATATCATCTTCAACGCCACCAACTGGTTTGAAGATGAGGACAATAAACTGCTACAGGCCCACTTACAGAAAATGTGCATTTCAATTGAATGTCATCTCCAGTTGCAGTTTCCACGCGTAAAGCAAATGAATGAGACAGCTGTTAAGCCCTCCAGGGGTGGGTTCCGGCAGGCACTACTGAAAGTTCACTCATAGGTGTTCTGCGCGTGCATGCACAGTGCAATAAAATGTGTTCTGTGCATGTAGAGAAGCCAAAAACAAGATGGCGGCACCTACGGCGCCTAGAGAAATGGTTCGGAGACGTGGCAGGCCTGGGTCGCTGCCGGTTCCAGTGACCCAGGCCACCAAACCACTACCAGTTTGGCTGAACCGGTCTGAACCAGTAGGAACCCACCACTGAAGCCTTCCATGGAGTCCTAGAAGTGAGGAACAAAGTCAAGAAGTCTCTTGCGTTCCTTGCAATAATTGGCATTGCCTGTTTTTGTATCTCACAACTCATACTAACCTAGAAGTGGGGAATGATGGCCCCTTTTATGATTTGCGGACTTCAACTTCCAGAATTCCTTAACCAGCATGGCTGACTCAGAAATTCTGGGAGTTGAAGTCCACAAGTCATAAAAGGGGCATTGTTCCCCACCCCTGCTCTAACCCTCTTCATTAGCCAAACAAGTCAGGGAATTAAGGGGAAGGAGAAACAAAGATCCCATAGTCATTACCTCATGAAGGGAAGAAAAGTGCTGAAATGGAATAAAGTTGAGACAGAATTGGAGGGAGCAAGAGAAGAGAAACTGCTAAATATGGAACTCCCAAGAATGTATATGGGAGTTCCCAATGGTCCACTTCACAAGGTCTCATTAGCCTGGGGAGCTCTACTGAATAATATGTGATAGTGACATACAAAATAGGTGATTGATTTACTGACTGGATTAATACCGCACAATTGTTATATTTATATAATATGCTATTCCAAAGATATGGACTATTATTATAGTTTATTATGTTGACCTAGTCTCTCAAAAGGCACTCTTTTTTTTTTTTAGCTTCATCTTGCACTTTATGCAAACTCTAAATCAAATTGGTTAAGTTTTCCAAACCTGCTGTTGAAATGGGATCAAAGCTCAGGAATACATAACTTTACCTAAACAAATATCCCACTATATATACTTCTCATTTCAAAAACTCCATTGTCTAGAAAAAGACACAGGTTCAATTATTGAAGGTTGCAAAGATATGAAAATTTATGTTTAACTGTATGGTATGTCCTGCCCAGTACACAATTACTGGGCTACATAGACCAGGGATGTCCTTGCAACTTTTTGCAAGGCGGGACAGATTTGGTGAGGTGAAAATGTGTGGGGCTGACCATTCAGCCTGACATTCTTTGAACCATTGATATTAAATGCAAATGAACTATTTAATGAAAGACTAAACAAATAACTCTGGTGGGGAGAAGAGGCTGCGCGCCACTCGAAATTTGAAAATGGGCTGCAATTGGCCCATGGGCCAGACTTTGGACATGCCTGATATGGACTATTATCCAGAGGGTGCAGCTATTTGCATATTTACAAATAAAGCAAACATTTAATACATTGTATGTCTCATTGCTGTCACATCTATATAATTAATAACACTACTGTCTCTTTGAGAAAATAAATGGCACACAATACTTCATTTTTAAGGGATCTAATGTTTAGGGCTCATTCTACTCCATCACTTAATCACCAAGACTCATTCGCTCAGGTGATCACATTGATCAACTTGTTACCATCTAATAGACTAATCCAGACTTCTCTCCATTCCCTGGATCAATCATCTCTCAAATAGAAATGATGGTGCAATTATTGTTTCTTTATTAGTCATCCAAACTTAAAAGCAAAATTGAATTGCTTTGGAAAAAGTCCATCGAAATACTGCTACTGGTAATTGGGAGAAATTCTCAGGATGTGTCATCCAAAGTGCAAGGGAGTAAAAATAGGGCATGGCAAAATTGGAAGTTGTTCAGGAGAAGGTGTCTTGCGTGGTGAGCCATCGTTCCCAAAGATGATTCGATCCACCAATGCAAAACTGATTCTTTGAAATCCTCCTTTCAACCTAGGGGAAAGAAAAAAAAAGGAAATGATACTTTAGACTGGATACAGCAGGATTTGCAGCCTTTTCAGCAACAGACACTATCACAGGCTTTAAAAGAATGACCAATTTTTAGAAATTGCAGTCACTTTTAGTTTATTTTTTAAAACACAAAGGTCAACATGCATAACCTAGTAGTATCACAAGGACCTCCACTGTGCAGTTTATTGTATTGCAGTACTTCCCTCATTATTACAAATATAGTAGAAATGTATTAATTAATTGATTATTAAATTTATATATTGCCCAGCTTGCTATCTGGTGCAACTCTAGGCTGCTTAATTTAAAAAATAATACTCTTGCTCAGCTCAACTTCTGTTAACTATTCGGACACATCCACAGTATTTTCTTAGTGACTTCCAAGGAATTTTTCTGATGACCACAATTTTGGGAAAGTGTTTACCAAGTTCAATCATGATTAACTTTTTCAAGATCAGCCAAATTGGTTTGATGTTGCTGCAACAAAGGCAATGCTGGGATTAATACAAACCATTATCACATTATATCACAGTTCAAGTCTTATTTACTCCAGGGATCTAGATACCTCAAAGTCCAAAACAGACATTCTCATAGTCTGGAACATCATCTTCACTTTCTCGGTCACTACTGCCAACTACTGAAACATGAGAAACAATGAAGTGTGTTAAAGTATGTACATGTTTATGCATATATTTTAATAGCTCTTGGGGGATAACTGGTTAATGAGAGACTACCGTAAATCAGAAGGCAATAACTCCTGGCCCAAGGCTACAAGTGGCCTTCCAGGTCATTTGCTTCTGCCTGTCACAGTGACTTATCACTTTCTGTTGCAAACCACAAAAAAACCATTTATATAGAGCCTGATGGTCATAGAGTTGTCTCTATCATAGAAGGCTCTGAGAAAACTCTACTGTTATGGCTGTGGAAGTATAGCCATTCCCAAAATCAATAGCAGCTGCAATGTAATTCAAAAGAGAACTGGCAAATAAGGAAGGACTTTTATTTTCCTTCTGTTTGGAAAGAGCTTGGAGGAGAAGGCTCATGAGATACTGTACATTTGCCTGGGTAAGAATAAGACACCAACTCAACATTCAGTATGGCATACAATTTTAGATCTAAAAAGGCTGGTTTTTTAACAATGGGCCAAAGGAATTGAATGCATTGCTGAGAATAAGGACTTCTTCCCTTGCCCATCTTCTCAGCTTCCCTCACTCACCAAAACAAGAATCTAGTAAGATCGGTTCCGGCTCTAGTACGTTCACATATTCACCTTTGCAGGAGAAAGGAAAAATGAAAAATGGATGACATTAAATACCATATCAATGCCAGTAGAGGTCAACAGCCTTCCCCAGTGTAGGTCCTAACCAGCGTGATTTGCTGAAAAAGCTAGAATAAATCTTGCAGGCAAAATAGCTATAAATACCTTTTAGTAGCTCCTCCTGTCTCACACCTTTATGATTAGTTGGAAAGGCTTGGGTGGGGAACCAAAATAGAACAGGAATAAATCAGGAGGCACACAAAAATGATGCCATCAGTGACTGGCATCACACATTCAGACCGAATCAGGGTTTATTTAATTGTGGGTTATTTAATAAACCACTACTGGCTAGGTTCAGCCAACATAATAAATTCACAATTTATTGTGCCTAGAAATTACGATAATTATAATTCAAAAGACCTGGGAGGCAGATTGTAAGTCAAAAATTAGGAACTGCTTTCCCTATGAAATTCACTGTATTTCTATTTAAATTGACATTTCTATGATATTTCTTTGAGATTCACCATAATAATATTTCAAAATGTGCATTTTTATGTATGAATGAATCCTTGAAAATGTAACATGGGTCTTATTTTCCTTTGCTCTTGTTCATTAAAGTTTACAGTGAGAGAGCTTTTTCTATAGTGGAATCCCACATATGGAATTCTATTCTAAAGAAGTCCAATTGAGATGATATTCACGTCATTTTGGTATCAGACAAAGATCGATTTTCCCAGGCTTTTTATTGGTTTTTAAATTTTGTACTTATTTATTTTTACTCCACATGAGAGCCTTTTTGTTGCTTATTTTGTATGATGCCTTAATTTTGCATTTTATTTATAAATGGCTATGTTTATTCCATGTTTTCCCCAAAATGAATTTTTAATGTGTTTTGTTATAAAATGCCAGAAGGCTTCAGCTAATGTGAGGTTTTAAAAATTTTCATAAATGAAATAAAAACAAAATACCCTTCCAATATATCTGGTAAACAAATCTTGTAGAACAATGTTTACAATAGAATACAATAGCAGAGTTGAAAGGGACCTTGGAGGTCTTCTAGTCCAAACCCCTGCCTAGCCAGGAAACCCTATACCATTTCAGACAAATGGCTATCCAACATCTTCTTGAAGACTTGCAGTGTTGGGGCATTCACAACTTCTGGAGACAAGCTGTTCCACTGATTAATTGTTCTAATTGTCAGGAAATTTCTCCTCAGTTGTAAGTTGCTTCTCTCCTTGATTAGTTTCCACCCATTGCTTCTTGTTCTGCCCTCAGGTGCTTTGGAGAATAGTTTGACTCCCTCTTCTTTGTGGCAATCCCTGAGATATTGGAACACTGCTATCATGTCTCCCCTAATCCTTTTTATTAAACTAGACATACCCAGTTCCTGCAACCATTCTTCATATGTTTTAGTCTCCAGTCCCCTAATCATCTTTGTTGCTCTTCTCTGCACTCTTTCTAGAGTCTCCACATCTTTTCTACAGCGTGTGACCAAAACTGAATGCAGTATCCCAAGTGTGGCCTTACCAAGGCATTATAAAGTGGTATTAACACTTCACGTGATCTTGCTTCTATCCTTCTGTTTATGCAGCCTAGAACTGTGTTGGCTTTTTTGGCAACTGCTGCACACTGCTGGCTCATATTTAAATGGTCGTCCACTAGGATTCCAAGATCCCTCTCACAGTTGCTACTATTGAGCAAGGTACCACCTATACTGTACCTGTGCATTTCGTTTTTCTTGCCTAAATGTAGAACCTTACTCTTTTCACCATTGAATTTCATTTTATTAGATAGTGCCCAATGTTCAGGTTTGTCAAGATCCTTCTGTATCTTAAGGCTATCTTCTGGAGTGTTGGCTATTCCTGCCAGCTTGGTGTCGTCTGCAAATTTGATGAGTTCCCCATTTATTCCCTCGTCCAAATCATTGATGAAGATGTTTAAAGATGTAGGCTAATATTATTATAGAACACCATTATAACTTGCTTTGTTCCACTATATGTCAACCAGACCATATTCTAAACTCAACTCCACCATTACATGTTTTTTTCTTGCTAGTTCTGTCCCTCCTATCAGTCCATGTCTTCTACTTACTGGGCGAATGCCGTTGAGACTCAGGCACATTTTCATATTGGTCCATTATGGACTCTAGAGGGGGGGAAATAGATGAAGGAAACATGTTTAAAAGGGATAAAGCAATACATACTACTCAGGATTGTTGATTTATTTTTATTTTATCCAATTTATATCCCGCCCTTCTCCAAAAGGACCCAGGGCGGCGCACAGGAATTTAAAAACAGCATACAAAGATAATACAAAACATATAAATTTAAAAATCTATTAAATGGTAACCTGCGCTAAAACCAATTAAAATCCCCCAATTAAAACTATCTAAAATTCGTCACAGTAGAGGCTATCCTAGGCCGGCTTGGTGAAATAAGTGTGCATAAATAAATTAAGATAATGTATTAAATATAGTAATTACAAAACAAATTATCTTTTTTCAGAAAACCAAAGTTTTAAACACATCAAGTAGTGCAAATCTGTGCCCAATCTTACAACATTTTTGGCAGCAATTGTAAAGCAAATCCATTTACCCAATGGGCGTTTTTTTGTTGGAAATGGGAAGTAAATATTGGAAACCAGCAAAAAACATTAAAATCACAGTGTTGTGACGACAGTGCACTGCAAAAGACTGTAGAGATGAGCTGCGTGCCAAGCATTCAAAATATGATCACATGCCTATGGGGAATGTGTGTGACCTTTTTAAAAAACCAGCATCATACAACATGGAACAAATATATCCGTATTTGGGTAGACCATTTTCTTCTTCAACTTCCTTTTCTTCTAAGGGTTCCCTTCCTTTTTTTCCCCTCCCTTAGTTCTTCTTAAATCGTGCTTGGTTTGGAGGTTCCTCTCTTTCCAATTCTAGTGCCATGCAAATCAAGAAACTATGCGAGAGCAGAATGAGAAACTCAAAGGCAAAGAAAGGCAACTTAATGCAACAACTCTAAAGAGGCTATGACAAGCAGGGACAAAAGAATCCTCCTGGTTACCAACTTACCAGACGAGGCATGATCTTTGTTCTTCTGTTCTGTGAGGACATCAGGCAACACCACTCTGTTGAAGGCAAGCAAGGCCCAAGCCAGTAAGACAGGGGTGTCCAAACTTGGGAATTTTAAGACTTGTGGGCTTCAACTCCCAGAATTCCCCAGCCAGCATAGCTGGCTAGGGAATTCTGGGAGTTGAAGTCCACAAGTCTTAAAGTTCCCAAGTTTGGACACCCCTGCAGTAAGAGCAGAATGAACAAGTGAATCAATATTGCTAGTCCTTGCCCACAACTGCCTTCAGTAAGCTGTTATAAATTGAGTTTGGTTTCTATTTCTACTGCTCACTCTTTCATTTTTGTATTACCTCTATTTAATTGCTAAGAAATAGTTATTAAATTGGTCGACCTGACGTGAATGAACTGGCAAGGAATGCTATCAATGGGGGGTGGGGGTGGGGATCCAGGAACTCCCAAGTATGGAACCATTTGATTGAAATTTCTAGTTCAATCATTCTAGCTCATCCCACACATCTACGATCCACAATTTTTAATACAACTTCTAGATTATATTTTTACATTAAACATTTTGAGCCTCTGCATTGTAAAACTTCTAAATTGTTCAGATGTAGACAAAGGAAATATATTATTTTTTCTTTGTATATTAAACAAAGAAGTATTAAATTTCTGAATTACACACACACTCACATACAAATATACACACATAGGGAAAATGTGTGTGTGTGGGGGGAAACCATACAGTAGGTTTCACACAAAGTATGTGTCATTTCTTCACCCAGATGTTTAAAGCATACAATGGTAGCATCTTGCAGGTCGGGGAGAGCATTTCAAAGAAGGAGAACCATCACAATACAACTACAATACTATACAGGTACTCCTCAACTTACGATCTCAATTGAGCCGGACATTTCTGTTATTAAGTGGGACAGTTTTTAAGTGCGTTTTGCCCCATTTTACGATCTTCCTTGCCACAGTTGTTAAATGAATCTGGCTTCCCCATTGACTTTGCTTATCAGCACCTTATAAAAGCTGATCACATGATCCCTGGACACTGCAACCATCGTAAATATGAGTCGGTTGCAAAGCTTCTGTATTTTGATCATATGACCATGCGGGCATTACAACCGTTATAACTGCGAAAAACCATCATGGTCACTTTTTTTAGTGCTGTTGTAACTTCAAACGCTCACTAAACGAATTGTTGTGATGTAGGGGGCTATCTATAACTGTAGTTACATTCCCTGGATATTCTCTGTGCAAACTGGGAATGATAGAAGACTACATGATTTGGAGCCTAAAAGTAACACTATAGTGGCTTAAACAAGCTTTTTCCCTGACTCAGGAGTGGGCTTCAATAATTGCAGCAATGGGTTCGCTGCCCTGTTGCTGGGTAGGCGTGGCCATGGCGGGCGTGGCCTAGTTGGTCTCCTGCACCAGGAGTCTGCAAAGTTGTCTCTTTTAAGATTGGTGGACTTCAACTCCCAGAATTCCCCAGCCAGCATGGCTGGCTGGGGAATTCTGGGAGTTGAAGTCCACCAGTCTTAAAAGAGACAACTTTGCAGACCCCTGTCCTACACCATTGGGGGGGGGCATTTTTTACCCTCCCCATGTTCCGGAAGCTTTCCTCAAGCCTCCTGGAGGGTGAAAGCTGCTTCCCCCGGGCACTGGAGGCCGGAAACAGGCCCATTTCTGGACTTCTGGAACCTCTGGTTGGCACATTTCCCCCCCTCCCCAAACCTCCACATGTGCCTTGCGCTTACCTGACATGATGAATGGGGCATATGGAGATTCCTGGGACGCAGGGAGGGGAGGGGAGGGGTGGGCGTGGCCAGCCAGGGGTGGCATTTGGAAGTTCACTGAACTGGGCAGAATCCTAGCTAGAGGATCGCTGAAACCCGTGCGAACCCCCAGCAACCCACCCCTGCCCTGACTCCTATCCTTCCCAAAGACTTACATGTATCCGGGAACATAATTTTCATCATCCTCAACGGGGCAACGTAGTTCTGGGAAGACAAAGTCCAAAAAGATTAGACGGTCTTCTTTAGATATAAATGAGTTCTAACCTCACCTCATCTTGAAAACGCAACCCCACTGAATCTATGAAGAAGCTCCGAGAATACAGAGAAGGATCATCTGCACAGCGCACAAGTCCAGATCAAAAAGATTCAAGAAAAGTGAGGCAAAGATTGTGGGAAGGGGAAGAGAAAAAGAATATTTACTGTATTATGCTGCTACTTACCTTCATTTTCATAACTGGGAACACTTTCTGAAAAGAGACAATGTTTGTAAGGGAGATTAGGTAGTCAGAATGCCCTGCAGCGGATTCTCAAAGGTACATTTCTGACCTGTATCCTTGCTCTGCTTCGCAATTTTTTTTCAAAAGACTGTTTATTCCAACAGGGTTTATAGACCTAGAGCAGCTATGATATGGGTAGTTTCTCTTTTTCTTCCGCATATATACACATAAGGAAGCTCCATTATATTGTGTAAATGCACACATAAATATATGAGTTTTTACAACTTACCATTATCCTCAATTTTGATGAATGGAGGTGCCTGACCACAAAAATTATATGCAGAGCCTGTGCTGCAAACCAGAGGAAGAAAGTGATTAATACAGGTGAAAATATCTGAAGAACATAATCTAATGTGGGAATGTGCTGCCCTTTATTTTCTTAACTTTTTATTTTTAGCCA
Organism: Rhabdophis nuchalis; assembly: GCA_039707465.1. Lineage (NCBI taxonomy): Eukaryota > Metazoa > Chordata > Lepidosauria > Squamata > Natricidae > Rhabdophis > Rhabdophis nuchalis. Next base: position 149,284,962 of record CM077647.1, read on the forward strand.
TTTCCTTCATCTGCCAAGAATCGTGGGAGTTAAAGAGAAAATGTGGCTTTTTATCTCTATTAACTGTGAAGAAAATTATTTAAAACTCTTAAGACTGTTTTACATCTACTATAACATTTTTTTCTAAAGAAAAAAACTCCTCACATTTCCATAATGCAGGGGTTTGTACTCAAATTCAAAGCAGAATCTTTGATGACAAGTTATTGGGACATGTGCATTCTAGATTCCTATTCCTGATCTAGCCTCTTCACTTTCAACATAAAGCTTATATGAATTTCCCATCCATTTCCCCAAAAATTCCCACCTACAAACCCTCACACCAGTACACCCAGCTTGATACAAGGAACCCATCAACATTTCCTAATAGGACAATTCCTCACAATTCTGGCAATGTAGCAGATGTAGCCCATAGGAGCACCTAGGACAACTCACCACAGCCATCTTGTCACAGCCATCTTATCATGGCCAACTCACATGGCCATCTTGCCACAGCCATCTCATTGCAGCCAACCTGGCATGGCCATCTCACATTGGCTATCTCATTGTTTTAGGCCCAGTACTCTTCAACATCTTCATCAATGATTTGGATGAGGGAATAAATGGGAAATTCATCAAATTTGCAGATGAAACCAAGCTGGCAGGAATAGCCAACGCTCCAGAAGATAGGCTTAAGATACAGAAGGATCTTGACAAACTTGAATATTGGGCACTATTTAATAAAATAAAATTCAATGGTGAAAAACATTTAGGCAAGAAAAACGAAATGCACAGGTACAGTATAGGTGGTACCTTGCTCAATAGTAGCAACTGTGAGAGGGATCTTGGAATCCTAGTAGACAACCATTTAAATATGTGCCAGCAGTGTGGAGACTAAAACATATGAAGAATGGTTGCAGAAACTGGGTTTAATGAAAAGCAGGACTAGGGGAGACATGATAGCAGTGTTCCAATATTTCAGGGGTTGCCACAAAGAAGATGGAATCAAACTATTCTTAAGAGCACCTGAGGGTAGAACAAGAAGCAATGGGTGGAAACTAATGAAGGAAAGAAGAAATTTAGAACTGAGGAGAAATTTCTTGACAGTGAGAACAATTAATCAGTGGAACAGCTTGCCTCCAGAAGTTGGGAATGCCCCAACACTGCAAGTCTTTAAGAAGATGTCGGAATTACCATTTGTCTGAAGTGGTGTAGGGTTTCCTGCCTAGGCAGGGGGTTGGACTAGAAGACCTCCAACATCCCTTCCAACTCTGCTATTGTATTGTATCACAGCACAATCCATCTGTGATAACTCAACATGATGTTATCGCCACTTTTTCTTCTACATTATTTCCATTTTTGTCAATGGAAATAAATGTCAAAGCAACGATTGCGGCTAACATTTGTCATGTTGTTATCCCACATGGAATCGTCCCATGGTGAGTTGTCCTGCGGCTAACTGGCCGCAGCAAGTTGTCCATGGCAAGTTGGCTGCAAAAATATGGCTGCGTTGAGTTGGCCAAAGCAAGATAGCCACGGTGAGTTGGCCCATTCTGCCCACAGGAAGCCTTAAGCCTATATTACTGTTTCCCCTTGGAAAAGCAGCTAGGGAGTGCCTTACAGGAATAAGAAACAGCAGACAAAGTGACAAAGCATTTGCTATCGAAAGCAAATCAGATGGACAGTCTGCTTCCATTAAATAAAAATGTACCCACATTAACAGCTGAATCAAATTGCAGCTCAGAAGCAGGACAGCTTTCTACAATGTAGCTAAGTGGAGCTAAGTAATTTAGGAGGGCATGCAGCAAGTGATTAAAGATACAAAGCTGTACTTTTTAGTGCTTTGCTGCTGCTGCTGCTGCTGCTGCTGCTGCTATTCACCTCCCAGCATCCATCATCTTAAGCAGACGTTTCATCATACCCATAATATAGAGAGAACAGTGGGAAGGAAAGCAACTCACCTCTGCAACTCTGGCTGCGACTGGATGGCAGACCAAGGTGGTGCTGCAAACAGTGACAGGAGATGGAGGGAAAGAAACAATCTCAGAAAAGACGGCCAGAACCTAGGTTCCTTTCTGTGGCTCAAAGCAACGACTGGCATGAGGGAATGGATGCAGGAGTGGGTTCTGCCAGGCACTACTGCTGATTTGCTCATGCGTGCACTTGATGTGCGCTGTGTGTGCAAGCGCAGTGCAATAAAAATTGTTCTGCACATGCGCAGAAACGAAAAACAAGATGGCAGTTTGGGGGCATGACAGGCCTGGGTCGCTGCCGATTCCAGCAACTCAGACCGCCAAACCATTACCTGTTTGCCTGAACTGGCCTGAACCAGTAGGAAACGACCACTGAATGACTGGTTAGACAAGTTTAAACCATATTTTTAAAAAGTTACACATGTAAAGGAGAGAGTGTTGTTATGTGTCCCCATTCATTCATTCAAATTTGCTGTAGCTGCCCAATTGTTTTCTTCTGGGGAAAAGTAGGAGTTAAACTGAAACAAGGCCACTTTCAAATTTTAAGAATATTGGCTTATTTATAAGAACTCAGCTTGTTATCAAGAACTCAGCTTTTTCTTCAACATATCAACTCACACTATTTCTTTCATCTTTCTATCAATAGATATTTTTCTAACAAGGGAGAAAAAACAATAATATTTAAGTGCATACACTGATACAGAGCAATAGAAAAAATTTTCTCCAGCCATTCTTTGTTCAGGTTCAGGGCAGGAAGATATTTTCTCAGGCCATCCCCCAAAGAGCCAGAGCACTATTGGTAAACTAACATAGTAGTTCATCATTTGCTGCCTTCTCCTCAAGATGAAAATGGCCTCAGCTAGCCATCCCATTCTGCCTGACACAATTCACCCAATGGTATGGCTGGTCGCGAGATTCAAACATAAAAGCTACATCTGGAATTCACCAAATATTGTTCAGTGACATTACAAATCTTAGTTCATCTTAGATCTAAGCCAGTATTTTTTTAAGAAAAACATTTCCTGTGATAAGCACAAACGGGTTTGTATAGATAGACATAACCCCGCATGCTAAAAGAAAAATGAACAGATGAACCACACAATGTAATACTAAGTGTTGGCTTGAACTTCTGAGGAACAGATTGTCCTAATTAAAACCAGGTCCAGACACCTTTACCCCTTTCAAATACTATACTATGTTCGCAAGTTATAGTCTTCAGCATCAAATGCCACTTTCGTGACATAAGTGGCATCTTACATTGAAAACTATTAACGGAAGGCAGCATGGCTTGAGAATGGTAGTGCAGAGAGTTCAAACTCTCAAAAGAATGGTAAAGCTGAGAGTTTAGTAGCAGGGCTACTGAATCCTGAGATGGAGGATCCACTTCCCCAAATTTTAAACCATAAGCTTCAAAAAACAGCAACAAAGGCAATGAAGAGGTAATGTTAAAACCCTCTTAAACAGGTCATTTTTGAAATATGGTAAAACTGAGGTCTACTTACAGGGGGGACGCCTCAACACTCTGAAAGTCTGGGAATGACTATTAGTGGAAGGCCTGTGAGAATAATAAATCATTTAGAGACTATTCTTAATTTATATATCATGCTATGCCAAATATGGTGTGATTTTGCTTTCTTTTTGCTTTATCCAATTATCAATTTGTGTGATTACTGTTTTCCAGAATAACTCAGCAGTTAGCATAAAAATAATACACAAAAAATAAAAACAGATACCCAATTCCAAATATCATACACTTTGTAAATCCAACCATTGCAACTTATAAACCTTGATTAATAGCTGGATGTTGTGTGAACCCAGCCAACGTGAGATGTAGTCATGTCATGCTTCAGTTTGATGCGTGAATCCAGCTCCTCCCTGCCTAAACCAGAAAATTTTTTCCACGGGTAGACTTATGCTGCTAAGCCAAGGAAGTTGGAAATGTAAATTGCTTAAATTTATATTTTAATCTTCCCATTTCACATTGCTGTCAATTTTCCTCTATCTATGACTATCAAAAACCCTTCTTCACAACCCATTTAAGATTGTTCACTGAGGACTTGCAAGTTCTGAGAACCTTTTCTTTTTTTAAATTACAAGTTATAACAGAAAGTCCGCATCGAATGTCCTTGAAAGACATTATAACTGCCTTGTTCTTTTTTATCAGGAGAAACCAACTGTTCCTCAGTCCTGGAACAAAATATCATTGCTGAAAGGAATATTGTCAGAATACCAGTATTTTGATTAGAGCTGCCTATGATAAGAATTACAAGCGACCCGTTGTAAACCAAAATATAGCCACAAGATATTTCACATAATTCTGAAGTACTGTGCAATGGGGGGGGGGGGAGCCAATCAGGGAGCAAATCTATTCATATTGCAACACCCTTTGAGTCAAGCTATATATTCATAGCAGCAGCTCATCCAAAAGAATGGGTTCAAAGACTGTTCCAGACTACTGTATCACTTTACGGTATATAAAATATCATATTACAGAATGCTGCTAATATTTTTTTTAAATAAAAATAAAAAGCAAGGGCAATGGACAGAGACGATAATATATATATTATTGTATAATAAATATATTTAACAAGTCATTTACCCATGCATCTCCATAGAGATGCTACCAAATGGTACAGCTCAAACATTTCATAATCTCATCTCCTGAACTGTTGTGTGGATGTATACAGATTATGACAGGGGTCACTCACAATTAAGCCATACTTGCTTAATGTGAATTCCTGAATAAGTATTGAATGGGTTCGCATACTAAACAATAAACCATGGATCACAATTATAATGACAGGGTCCACAGAAGATGCTAATTGAAACTAAAGAAACCACAGTTTGACTTTGCATGATAGGTGAGCCAATTCATAACAATTGATAGCCTTTTTAAAAACAGCCTTAATAGTACCTTCTCAGAACAGTCATAATAAAGTATCTTTCTGTAAACTTTCCCAACATAACTGCATTTCACTGCTTTCTCTTTCTTCACTGCTGCTGCTTTCTCTGTTACATTATTACTGAAATGATTTAGATGTTGTGTGTTTGGTAATGCATTTTGCTTTTGTCACTGACTGACACTGCTTTGTATGGATTTTAAAGCCTTTATAATCTTCCCTATCAAAGGGAAGACGTCAATAATCCAGCTTGATAAAATGGCTGACAGTTTTGAGTTTGTCAGCCTGCATATTGGCCAAGCGTGTTTCTGTTTATTTATACTGTAAGGTATTTCAAGATAAGGATGAAAACAGGCTCAACAATCTATAAGCTCTTAAAATTTGGAACACTCACAAGGGCATCTCAATATACCTTTAAATCTTTTTAGCTGAAGTAAAATGAAAGACATTTTGACATGTGGTTCATATGGCATCATGTTTTCAGGTGACAGGCAGCTTTCCTGTCTATCACCTGCTACCTCACCTCTATTTTAAATTGGGAGATGGAGTAGGGTTGAATGGAATACTCAAAAAATGTGTGGCACTAGATAATTATGGCTGCTGTTTAGATTTTTTGATTGCTACCTCGATCAGGGTAACCCCACAACATCTGGAGTGTATATTTGATGGGGGAGAGCATACAAAAGTAGGATAATTCTTTGTTGCATAGAAGAAAACATTTTGGAGACAGATTTTTCACCAGGAACAAAAGTTCCTAAGATTACATTTTACTTCTGCTTTCTAAATCTGCCTGAATTCTGGTATCCCATTCTTTATTTTGCCCCAAGAAAAGATAGTCATGGACTCACTTGTATTGGTAGTCATCAATAGCAGGTGCTGTTCAGAAAAAGAAACAGATATACCAATGAGATTAGGAAATCCCTATAAATTGTCTTGAGATGAAAAGCGTTATAGAAGATTTAAGAACCAGAGGCTATTCCCCAAAATAAACATTTAGGAACAAGAAGGGCAAGACTTAACTGTCTAAGTCAGCATCACGGCAATCAGTACACAGTACCAATAGAATCACCAGGATTGGGATTGCAAGTGCCAACATCCAGAAGAAATCACCCGTGTGGAAGATATCCATGCCACCTGCAAACTGATAGTAGAGATTGTAGACTTGGGATGGCAGCAGAATCCAGAGTGAAATATAGCATTGAGCAGGCTACTAGAACATATCAACAGCCCTGTTAAAAATAACCAAATTAGAGGTAAGATGATAAAGCAAACATTTTTCTCTCCTATATCCTTCTTTGGCATTCAACCTATGTAATATTCCTTATTCTGAATTTAGCTTGGAGAGCATTTGGAGTTTTTAACACTAAGTAGAAAAACAAAACAAAAAGAATAAAAAAGGAAGGGTGCCTAAGGATAGAAGATACAGAGTAGATTTTCTTAGAAAACCCTTCCTCCCTCCCTGCCTCCCTGCCTCCCTCTTTATTATTTTAATAACTCAAGGTGACAAACACACTGAATATTACTTCTCCTATTTCCCCCAATAGCCTTGTGAGATAGTTGGGTTGAGGAATTAGCCCAAAATCACCTAGTCAGCTTTCATGCCTAAGTCAAGACTGGAATTCACTGTCTTCTGAATTTCTAACCTGGTGCCCTAACAACTAGATCAAACTGGCTTGGTCAGGTGAATGGCAATTCCAAAATGGTGGACATTTGTTAGAAAAACCAGAAACCACATTCACAAGTAGAAAGTCCACAAGCAGCCAATAAGAGTGGAGGAGAGGGAATGTGCTTCAGAGGTGACATGCCTTTCATACTCTTGCTTTATGATTGTCAGAGAAATGAAGAGGAGGGTGGTAGGAAGAAGCTGAATTAGATGGACTGAATTCACAGGATGTAACCAGAAAGTCCTAATAATGGCCTGTGAACTAACAGTGTTTTGTTTAGTTTCAGTTGGGGAGATGGGCTTAGCACATGAGATAAACTTGACTTGCTTTGAGATTGAGTTTGGGTCAGTCACCAGGACCAGAGACCAGTACTATTTGGAGCTTTTAGATTTATTCTGGAGTCCATCTTCAGGGAACGTCGCTATACTGGAATACGTGCTTTGGTTTGTACTGGTAATGTTCTGGTAAAGCACAGAGAGAATTTCCTTGAAGGTGGGCTTCAGCAATGAGTCCAAAAGCTCAGAAGACAAAACTTCTGGTCCTGGTGACCAATTCAAATTCGATCTTGCATCATTATCCTGGGACACATATATTTGCTTTCATTCATTGGCTTGTTTTAATAATAATAATAATAATTTTAATATTTCTAAACCGCACCCTCTCCCCACAGGGAATTTTGTTAATTTATGATTCAATCTATTGTTGTAAAGCAGAAATTAATTCATTAAATCCAGTAAAAATTAATTGCAAGATAGGCATTTTTTAAAAAATGTCCAGAATATGTTCTTAACATATTTGGGAACATACAGGCTTCAGCAGGTGAGATACCAATGCCAAATTAATGGGGGCATATGAAGAGAAAAGAAAGAGAAAGGAAAAAGGACAATGCTTCTTTGAGGAATTATTTTTTTAAAGCTACGTTACGATTTATTCTATTAAGACTTATTCTACTATTTTCACACTTCTCTCAAAATGTGGGAAACTCTCTGGCCAATTTTCAACAAAAGGTAACTTGGATTTTTTACATAAATGATAATTTGAATAAATCAAGTCTTTCTCTTCACATTTTAATAATTAAAATCCCATAATTATTCTGTAATAATTAAAGCACTGAGTTGCAGACAAGTAAGAAGCAAGCAAGCTGTGTGGTATTATGGATTCAAAAATGAAGAGGCTTAAGAGCACCACGCAGCATCCACATAAAATCTCTCTGCCACTTCTTAAACCAAATGTATCTTTTCCTAAGACTGAGTTGCAGTTACCATGGAAAATTACCCAATCTCAGGAGAAGATACAGCTGATTTGAGGAGATTTAGTGCTACATGAGCAACTTATGCATTTCAAAGCTTCTTTTTTTTTGCTTTTGTATATGAAGCACTGCATATCCCTATTAAGTATCAGTCCCAGACTACTGAGTGTTTATAAGCAAATACCAGTAGAAGCCTCAATTGAGGGGAGAAAGGAATAATTTTCAGAGTGCTGAGACAAATTGTTCTTTCCCCATGTTCCTTAGGTAAATGGTGCAGATACTTCCTTAATTTCCTTCAAAGGGCCAGTCTTAGGGAAGTATTTCTAACCACATGATCTTCTTCACAGCAGGGCTAAAATATAAAAATGCAGTGTTTGGGCCGACTATGACTTCTGAGGGGCATGCTAGGAGAAATGCACTTTATAATAATCAATTGAAACAACATTTTAATATCCCTACAATTAAATGAAATTAAAAGCAGTGAGTCTGATTCATTGCTATATATTTAGTACAGGTAGCCCTTCACTTTTAACTAGTCATGTAGTGTTATGATAGACCTCCCCCTCAAAAGGGACATGACCCGATTTCAAAGTTCTGACATCAGCCCCCGACCCCCATTTATGGCTCCTTGCAGTGTCCAGCAGACAGATGACTGCAATTTACAACATTTTTGCCAGACATCGGCATTTACTTATGGTTTCCGGTAAAAACTGTCCCATAGCAAACAATGAGTTTATTTAACAACCACGGCGTTTGCTTAACAATTGCTGCAAGAAAAGTAGTAAAAATGGGTCCAGTCATGTAATCAACTTTACAACCATCACAAATTATGACCATAATTATCAGGCTCAATTAAGGTCATAAGTCAAGGACTATCTTTAATTTCTGCCATCTGCACATTTGACAGGTAAGATTTGGAGAGGCTCTGGGGACTGCATCCCAAAGTCGCTGAAGGCTGTTTGAAGTTGTGAAGTGTCAGGCCGCGCCAATCTGTAATAGGCCTCGCCATCGGGCGCAAACTGCAAATGGGTCTTTGAGCACATGCAACGTTGCCCTGCAGCAATTCATCTTCGCAGGAGGAAGTCAACATTGGGAAGGAGTGGGAGTGGCTGCCTTTAGAAGGTAATACTTCACCATTACTGAAAGATCATAGAGCCCCCCACAACATCTACAGCAGATAGGGAGACCACATAACCAGGTGCAGCAAAAGGGGAGAGTGAGGCAGTGGTTTTCCAACTGAAACATAGCCAACCGCACAATACTGTAATTTTTCTGCAACAGAATGTATCTCTAAAGGAATAGTTGGCACAGACCAGGACATACTGTTTTGAAAATAAAGTATATTTAAAATGGAGAAGAGCACCACAACGGAGTGATTGCAAAAACAAATGTTGAATGCGGTTCTCAATATGAAATGATGGGTATTGAGGTGCAGATCTGCATTGTAGCTAATAATCACAATTACCAGTATGAAGCATTGCCACGTTAAAGAATTCTCTTCTAGGGAAATGTGCTGAAAAATAATTATTTTCAAACCAGAATCCAGTTCTCCCTTTAGGCCATTAGATATAGTCATTTTGGTGTGTAGCGAAGTAGCTCTCAGGAGGGAAGCTACCTAAATAACCTCATGTATTCCACTGATGTATTTCTTTCATGGGAGGAAGGAAAGCATACAATAATCACTAAAAAAGCAAAAATCCTCAAAAATATCTTTGTAGATGGGCTACTCTGTCAAGGACTTGGGATTTTCATGGAGTTGTTTGCCAGCAAGATTTTTTCTTCATTCTTCTGCCAAAACTTTACAATTGTACTTCAATACCATTATTTATTCAGGAGTTGAAAGTGTGTGTGCATGCGCGCATTCTCCCCTCCATTTTCTTGTGTAACTATCTCCCAGTAGAAAAGAACTGCCTTGAAAAATAGTGACTGTTTTTTTTATCATTAAGCAGTCTCAAAAATTTGGAAAAAAGTGCATTGCTTGGCAGGAAACTGCATTGGTTATCTGATAAATTAAGCCAATCTGTTGTTTTTGAGATAGAATGATCAGTATAATTAAACACAATAATATAGTGGGCATAGAAACTTTGGCTTTAGCAAAAGATTTGACAACAAATTTCAAAGGGGTTCTAATAGAGAAAATGACAAAATTTGATTGCATTATGCTAATGCTAAATGGATAGAGAGGTGGGTGGACAAATGTGCGAAATAACTATATATCAATGTTATTTATGTCTTGAAGAAGAGTTAGTATGACATTTGTGAACGATACAAAGAGAGCAGGGATAGCCGAACAACAAGATGAATTTCAAGGCATATATAAAGTTTTACATCTGGGGAGGAAAGAAAGGAGTTCTGGAGAAGAAGACAAGTGAACAACTGTAGTGGAATTAAAAGTATACTCTTTGGAACTTCCCCCAAAAAGGAGAAGACTTGAAATCATCATACAGACACCAGTGGCAATCTCCAGTGTGCATAAGCTCTGGGAGACAAGGTGTCGCCATCTTGTTCAATCTGTGGTCAGCATCTTTGAAAGGATATTGGATTTGGATATTTTCTCTTCTAATGCCTTTTGAAAATTGCTTGACAAATATATACCAAAGATACCAAACAAATCTTTCCCATAAGGAATAATGTATAGTGAGTCACAAGGCAGCTGACAGCAACAAGTACTAGCTTGTGCATTGAGTACCGAGCAAACAATGAGTATAGGGACAAAATTGTTGCGTAAAAATGCATTTACCAAATTCATTAAGTTTCCAAAATTGTTGAGTATCAAGGTATGACTGTATAAAAAAAACAAAGCTTTAATCACAGGCACACAAATAAAACAATGATTAAAACTTTGATTTTAGAAAGTCACAAATAAGGGTTTGGTTAAATTTGAAATAAGATTTTAGATTTAATTATAAAGAATAGTTCCAGTGGAAAAATGATTTTGTTTTGAATTATTAAAAAATGGTAAGACTTAAAATTGGGCATTAGAGGAAACTAGTAGGATCTAAAGAATACAATTAAAGCACACCACAAGGGAAACTTGACTTACAAATACAGAATGAAACAAAATATGTTAACATTAGACATATTTTTGAAGAATAGATCCAAAAGTTAATTTTAAGAATTTCTGTCTCTATAGATGGACTGTGTTTAAAAAATGTTATAGAAAAGCAAAAATTTTACTTGACATGATTGAAAATGATTTGATTGTGAATTTAAAAATAACAGGCTACCTGAATAAGATGGAAAAAGATATTAACACTGGACAAAAGAAATTGGCTGATATCTTAATAATTAAAATATGCAAATAAGAAACCAAGACAGTTGCCTGGATAATTTTCCTACACGGGATTTACAAAAAATGGCTTGTTAAACTTTGAAGAATTTTACGACAAGGACAGAGAAAAAATGGAAAGAAATCAAGTTTAAAGGCATTTTTTTTGAAGGTATTAAAAATCAAAATTGTTAGAAGTAAAAAGAAAGTTGTTTTTTTTAAAAGCTTTTAAAAAATCTAAAAAATCTAAAACCCTTGACTAAATAATGTCTATGGTATTTCCTTTTATTACATTCTACAACTGGTCCATAGAGTTTTCAGAGAGGTTCGGAGAGAGGTTCACGTTTAATACTTTAGCCCAGGGATGTCCAAACTTGGGAACTTTAAGACTTGTGGACTTCAACTCCCAGAATTCCCCAGCCAGCATAGCTGGCTGGGGAATTCTGGGATTTGAAGTCCACAAGTCTTAAAGTTCCCAAGTTTGGACATCCCTGCTTTAGTCCAATGTGGCTAGCTGGTGAATTCTGGGAATTGAAGTTCACATATCTTAAACTTGCCAAGGTTGAAAAGGTTCCTTAACCATGAACTCCACTGGCTGTCCTGGCTAGGCTGGCTCAAAGTTCTGGGAATTGAATCAGAGATGGGTTCTAATTCTTTTACTACCAGTTTTGGTGTGCTCCCCCGCGCATGAGGCGCAGAAGTGTCCGGGCAGAGGCTCCCACCGTCGCTACTACCGGTTCACCAGATCCAGGCCGAACCGGCAGCAACCCACCTCTGAATTGGATCCCCAACACAACACATGATGATGGTAGGGAAACTGATCTAATGGCCACTACTGCATTACGATGGGACAAGCACACAGTAAGTAGGGCAGATTTCCAAACTGACTTTGCGCAACTTACTAAACCATAAAACACACATTAAAATTGCCTTTAATCATGCTTTTACTATGTTGAGAAAAGGAAGACAGTTTTAAGTTAAATTACATTGTATGAATTCATGCTAAACGTCAGATGCAGATATGAATGGCCAAAATTGTCTATACAGATAGTCCTCAACTCATGACCACAATTGAGCCCAACATTTCTGTTGCTAAGGGAGATATTTGTTAAGTGAGTTTTGCCCCATTTTATAACCTTTCTTGCCACAGTTATTAAGTGAGTCACTGCAGTTGATGTTAGTAATCTGGATGTCAAGTGAATCTGGCCTCCCCATTGATTTTGCTTCCCAGAAGGTCGCAAAAGGTGATCACATGACTATGTTTCATATTTATGACCACTGTAGCATCCCCATGATCACAATTCAGACACTTGACAATAGATTCACATTTCTGACAGTTGCAGTGTCCAGGGATCATAGGAATCACCTTTTGCGACTTCCTGAGAAGCAAAGTCAATGGGGAAGCCAGGATCACTTAACAATCATGTTACTAACTGAACAGTTGCAGTAATTCACTTAACAATGATGCCAAGAAAAGTAGTAAAATGGGGCAAAACTCACTTAACGAATGTTTCACTTAGCAACAGAGATGTTGGGCTCAGTTGTGCTTGTAAATTGAGGACTACATATGTAGTTACATGTCAATACAACTGGAAGACAACAGGATGCAGAAGATGTAGAGAATCTGGGATATGACCTTGAGGGAAACAGACAAGAGCAAGCAAAGAGGGAAGGGAGGTAAAGGATCTTGAGGTTTGCAAGATGCATGTCAACCAGATACAGACAAACCAGATCAAGAAATGGCTTCCAGAGAAAGACTGGAACTTAGCAATGAGTTATACTATACTATAACTATGCCTTACAGATATCCTAAACCTATTCCACATAGATTTTTTTTTTTAAAATATTGGGAAGAAGCCAAAGCTTATTTGTTTAAAAGGATCTCAATCCTCCCTATTCATTTCAACATTAAAAAAAATGTATGGGAACAGCACAGGACACAGAGATGAGTCACATCAGTAACACTGAACCAACACCGGATTTGGGTGCCTGCAAAATCAGTCTTGCAGAGTTCTGTGGCTGTCGTGGGAGAGATTGCAGTTAGAACCTTGCAACTGCAAGATCAGATAGCCTTACTTGGGAGAAAAGTTTTAAAAGCAGCAGAGGCAATCTATTAAAAAAAGAAGAGCTCAGTATTTGGAATGGAGAAAAGGGAGGGGGAGGGGGGGACAGAAAACATCAGAAATAGAGAGCACTTTTACTGTACTACACAATGCCGTACTGTAAAACACTTGTTCAGCCCTCGGCACTTGACTGGAGCTCTTTCATCAGGTGAAGAGAGCTATAATCTTAGGGTTCTATCACCAACATTGCAAGAGAGCTTGTTAGTAGGAACTGGGAAGAATCATAATATAGGAAGGTTAGCATGGAACACCCTCCCCCAGGCTAAACATAGAAGGGGATCATTCATTTATTTTAACTAACACAGCCTGTCACGTCCCAGTTTTCAAACTTTAACCAGATTAAGAGAACTAAGGAACATATGAGATATCAAGGTAGGAAAAAAAGACAGTATCAAGAGAGAAAGTAGGGAAACACGCAGGGAAAAACTCACACACATCCCTTTCCCTTCATTCTTCTCTATGGTCTGTCACATTATAATTTCCTCTGTTGTTTCCACTTTCTTACCTCCCGGCTCTAGTTCACTTTGTAAGCTTCAATTTTGTGAAATTCCACTGCTTTCTCAAGAACCACCGAGGAAATTACAGCTTGGTAACATAGAAAATGTAATCAACAGAACTGTGGCAGCAGCTGTTCCACCTCCCTCAAACCCTTTCTCAATTCCCCCTTGTGTAAACTCACATCTAGGGTCTCTATTTCCACATCTGGATGAAGGCTTGTCTGCTAAAGCAGAGATGATGCACTGTTTGATCGTTCCGGCAGGAAGGAAGTACTACAGCCACTAGCAGGAAGTCAAAGGGCAGATGCACTAAAGCACGGCATGGGGAGGGGTGGGGGAGGTAAGGGGAATCACAAATAATACCATATTCAGAAGTTTCAGGAATATACACAGCATGAAGGGATGATTTCAAGACTTATTTCATCCCAGCCACCAATTTCCTAGGAAGTCCTAAATCGCTTACCTGATCATAATTTAGATTATAGATGCTTATCAGGGTTGGGGGAAGTATTACTGTACTTTCCAAAAACTCTCACTTGTAAGCTTAGATAAGAAATTATATGTGATAATTTTGAAATGTACCCTCTGACTCTTTTTTTTCCAGAAGTTTTCCCCCCCAGCAGATAAATATATTATAAAGATACTTTTACAGAAGTAAATCTCTACTCCAGACCGCTGCACAATATAAAAATTTATTAAAGGGTAAAAGTCAATTTAAAGAAAATATTTAGAACGCTCTTTTTGTGAATTAGCAAATTTTGAGGACTCAAAACATCGAAAAATGATAAACCTTTCATCTTCAAAAAGTGATGAAAATAAGAGAAGATTTTCAATAGAAACCTGAAATGTATTCTTTGAACGCTTTTCTTCCTGCTTCAATGAGATATTACTGTATATTGGATGGATAAAATAAACAGGTTTTCAAATAAGGTTCAGGACCTCCTTGTATAGGATAGCAATGACAGCAGCGGTGGACACAGTTATTTGAGAAATATTCAGATAGGAATCTAACCCATAAAGAATTCTGAGACAGATTATATATGAATACAAGAACCATTTTATCAAGGTATGGCTGTAAGAACAAAGGCCAAGTTTATATGATCATTGGCATTATATCCTAAGTAGGTTTATTGGACTGCACATGTTGGGCAATGGAAGGGAAATGATTACAGATTTCAGAAAAAAGTCTTCTGATACACAGTAAAATCAAGACAAGAAACCACAGTCAAAGTAAACATGATAAAGCAGCTTCATGTTTTATTAATACATATATCCTACTCATGTATACAAAGTGGTCATAGTGTTCTTTGCATAAAAAAACCCAAGGCAGAGGAAGAAAATTATATCCTCTCTTATTGTTGCTTATTTTTTAAATATAAAAGGCTTTCTCCACACTATCCAACTTTTTTTTTTAAAGTGTCATTTACTTATGAGGATGGGATAGACACAAGAGCTATCTATAGGAACTTTTTAAATTCTTCAAAGAGCTGTCTTTGTCTTCTTTTAATTTGGTATTATGCTACATGCATAATGACTTTTTAGCATGCACCTTCACTCAAATATCCACAAATGGTTCCATCCAGGAAAAGCATTATGAATTTCTGATTACTGCATATAAAGTCTGCAAACAGCAGAGTCTGTTTCATAAGACTTTACGTATCAGTGAGCTCAGTAAAAAAGTTGTACTTACCAGGATTGAAACGTTATGCTGCTTCTTACTTGCACCATACAACACCAAACTGCAAATCCAGAAACATTCTTACTAATTGTATCCTCCTATTTCTGCATCAATCATGTAGTAGCTATTTACACGTGTCATTCTGTGCTTTTCCCTTCTCTCCCACCCCACCTGAAATTCAAAACAGCAAGCCACAATGATCATGGTTCATGTAAAAGATTCCCCAAGCATCTGTAAAATTAACATTGACTTTCAAGTTCAAGATACCAAAGGAAGGTCAAGACAGCATTCAAACTGATTTTTTTTTAAAGTGATAAATGATTAACAAGTCAAACGTTATATTAAAATCTGCATTAAAGAAAATATTATTTTGAACCCAAGGCCTGATAGCACATTGGTTGGAATGCAGTTCAAACCTGACCGGTTCAAGGTTGACTCAGCCTTCCATTCTTCCGAGGTTGGTAAAATAAAGACCCAGATTATTGGAGTCAATGTGCTGATTCTGTAAACCACAGGGCTTTAAAGTACCATGAAGCAGTACATAAATGCTATTGCTATTAAATGCTTAAATTACATTGCTAATCTGTCTTGGTTTTCTATCTGGGTTGCCCAAGGGAGAGATAACATCCTGCTATGATTTCAGTAGATATTGCCTCCACATACTGTATTTCAATCATGCTTTTACTACTCCAAAGATCTGTTTTATAAACAAAACCCGTCAAAGCACATAATCACATAATTTTTACATTTGCTATCACATGATATTCCATTTGGTTTTGCCTTGAAGATTTTGCAAATTCTATGCTGTTAAAAAAAAGTTATCTTATCTAATCTGATAACAAATTATTCCCACCTCTAGTATCTGAGGAAAAAAAACCATTAATGCAAATTAATAACGGCTCCTCAAAAAAATTCAAAAATGAATTAATTTATTGTGGCACAAGCCAAAGCCCAATTTTTTCAGATGAATGAAGAAATAGTATTCAACTCAGGCGACAGAACAAAAAAGGAATGAAATCTGTAGGCAAAAATACACCAGCTGCAGACTGTAACATTAGTTTAAGAGAGACTTGCCAGTTTAAGAGAGACCTACAGCTGGAGGTTGAACTTATTTCAAAATATTTGTAAACTATCAGGTAAGAAAAAATAATTTCAATTACAACTCGTTTTTCTACATCTGATTTTACATTGAAGAACACTGAAATGGACAGTACTGGTTCTAATCCATTTACATTACAAATTAATAAAAATCCACATACAGGTAAAACTTGAAAAATTAGAATAAGTGAAAAAGTTCATTTATTTCAGTAATGCAACTGAAAAGGTGAAACTAATATATGAGATAAGATTCAATACATGCAAAGCAAGGTAATTCAAGCTGTGATTTGTCATAATTGTGATTGTGATTGTGATTATGGCTTACAGCTCATGAAAATCCCAAATCCACCATCTGAGAAAATTAGATTACATGCAATCAATAAAACAAGGATTGTACAGAGAACAGTATTGGACCTCTGAAAAGTATAAGCATGCATATGTACTCAGTACTTGGGCCCCTTTTGCAGCAATTACTGCCTCAATGCTGTGTGGCATGGAAGCTATCAGCCTGTGGCACTGCTGAGGTGTTATGGAAGACCAGGATGCTTCAATAGCGGCCTTCAGCTCTTCTGCATTGTTCAGTCTCATATCTCTCATCTTTCTCTTAGCAATAGCCCCATAGATCCTCTATGGGGTTCAGGTCAGGTGAGTTTGCTAGCCAATCAAGCACAGTAATCCTATGGTCATTGAACCAGGTTTTGGTGCTTTTGGCAATGTGGGCAGCTGGAAAATGAAGTCAGCATCCCCATAAAGCTCATCTGCGTAAGGAAGCATGAAGTGCTCCAAAATCTGGTAGACGGCTGAGTTGACCCCGGACTTAACGAAGCACAATGGTCCAAAGTCCTGTTGCTCAATGGTCCAAAGTCCTCTTTTCTGATGAGAGCAACTTTTGCATCTCATTTGGAAACCAAGGACCCAGAGTATGGAGAAAGAATGGAGAGGCACAGAATACAAGTTGCTTGAAGTTTCCACAGTCTGTTGATTTGGGGAGCTATGTCATCTGCTGGTGTTGGTCCACTGTGCTTCATTAAGTCCAGGATCAACACAGCCGTCCAGGGTCAACACAGATTTTGGAGCACTTCATGCTCCCTTCCAGACAAGCCTTATGGGGATGCTGACTTCATTTTCCAGTAGGACTTGGCATCTGCCCACATTGCCAAAAGCACCAAAACTTGGTTCAATGACCATAGGATTACTGTGCTTGATTGGCCAGCAAACTCGCCTGACCTGAACCCCATAGAGAATCTATGGGGCATTGCCAAGAGAAAGATGAGAGACATGAGACCGAACAATGCAGAAGAGCTGAAGGCTGCTATTGAAGCACCCTGGTCTTCCATAACCCCTTAGCAGTGCCACAGGCTGATAGCTTCCATGCCACGCCACATTGAGGCAGTAATTGCTGCAAAAGAGGCGCAAACCAAGTACTGAGAACATATGCATGCTTATACTTTTCAGAGGTCCAATATTGTTCTATGTACAATTCTTGTTTTATTGATTGCATGTAATATTCTGATTTTCTGAGATTGTGGATTTGGGGTTTTCATGAATTATACGCCATAATCATCACAATTATGACAAATCACGGCTTGAACTATCTTGCTTTGCATGTATTGAATCTTATGTCATATATTAGTTTTACCTTTTAAGCTGCATTACTGAAATAAATCAACTTTTTCACGATATTCTAATTTTTCGAGTTTCACCTGTACTTGGAGTGCAACCACTTACTTTCACAGATGTCTTTGCAGGAAGCCTTTTTACTTAAGCTTCTTATCCCCAAGGTAAATTTATGTAAAATGCAGCTAGCAACTACGTTACAAGCACTTCAAAGTGACAAATGAAACAAACAAACCTCTGCACTTGAAGCCAGATGCCAGTGGAACCACGAATAATAAACACAGTAAGCATTGAAAAATAGGAAAGGGAGCTGAAAGTAGTCATCACAGATAAGTTCCTCCATGGGTTATAGGAAAAAAAAACAAGACGGTTGTACAAAACAAAGTATCAATTATCCAAACTTTCCCCATCTTCATTCCAATTTTCCACAGCAACGATATGTTAAGAACAAAAATATTAAATAGAAGTCTGAGGCTACAACCTCTTATGTATCATTTTTTCATGCAAATTTTCATACTTCAGAAGTTGACAATGGCGAGATGCAAACCTTTTTAGCTTCTCAAGTAAAGTATAACTGATACGTTACAGTGTGATTTTTTTAAAGGGTCCCTCTTAGCACTGACTTTGTCATGAATACTGTTTTTTTTCCTGAAAAGAAAAGAAAGCAGGGGGCATCTAGGTGGTCAGTTCCTATCAGATTGTAAAAACAGAGACACCATCCAAACATTCTTGAAAAAATATATGAAGGCAGAGAAACAACAAATAGAAGCCTTTATATGAAAGCATAATGTGGTCTGCAAGATTCTGTTTTTCTTAAAACCCAAGGTTATTATTCAAGATTGATCTTTTCAGTTACTTCTTTATAAACCTTTTACAAGTTGCTTTGAATTTCACAATGTAGGGAAAAAATAAATGAAATAATAAAATCATTCAAATAAAAGTTGGAGATTAAGTAGATGTGTTTTTGCTATTTCATCCTCATTCATCTGAGAAATGCCACACAATTCTGAATAGTGTTTGTGATTTATAAAAAATGTCCTATATACATAGCAAAAAAATGTGATTTCATTTCCTGTTGTTCATAATCCCTGCCTTGGTGCCTTTAAGAGTCTCTTTTCTCTCTCTCTTTCTCTCTGTTTCCTTAACTGCCAAATACAAATCTGTACAAGTTTCCAAAACTGAAGCAGGATGAAGATGAGACTTCAGATAAGGACACTGGAGACAGGAACTTTTGTTGATCGCCCACGCTGAGGAACAACAATACGGTCCTCCCCTTCCAAAGACTCGTGCAGCTGACCTGGAGTGAGGAAAGGTGCATGTTAAGGTCCGCCTTCACAGGGGAGGGCCTTGTCCAAAAAGGACAAGATTCTGAAAGGCGAATGTCATACGTCTGTGCTCCCTTTCCTATTTTCCAGTGCTATTGTCTTCCCTTATTTCCTTCACACAGTTACATGTTGCCATATACAGGTAGTCCTTGATTTACAATAATTTGGTCAACTGTTCAAACCTTACAAAGGCATTGAAAAAAGCGACTTATGATTGGTCCTCACACTCACAACCATCTGAGCTTCCCTTGTCACATGATCAAAATCTGGGCAGTTGGCATTTACAACAGTTGTAGAGCCCCAGGGTGCCATATCTATATAAATAAAAATGTAAAATAGTTTGTACGAATCCACTAATCTCAAAAAGTACTGGACCGATTTACACCAAACTTTCACACAATGTTGACAAGGACTTCTGATAATAGAATAGCAAATCATTTTGTGCCTAGCACACGTGTATCATGTGTAAGGCAGGCACAAATAAAAGTTACTCACTGAACACGGTTTAAGCTCCGTGTAACTCCTCCCATCCGGCTGTACGTCATGGACACGTAACGGCAGAAAACCGCCTTGAAGGAACGTTGCCAGGGGCAACGTGGAAAACAACGCATGCACCTCCCTGTCTGCCTGCAGCCGCTCTCTTCCACACGCACACGCACACGCACGCAGGGCCACAGGATCAGAAGCGTCCGAGCCCCGTGTGGTAGTTGCCTGGCGGGCGTGTTGGGCAGGGCAGCCGGCCGCGTCTCCACTAGCTCTCTCCGATGGCCACCGAGGTGCACCTTCCGGAGCCGTTGGAGAGAGCTGGTGGGGGCATGGCCGGCTGTCCTGGCCGCGGTGCGCCTGCCGGGCAGCGGGGGCTGCGTGTCGCGGGGCTCGGAGGTGGCGGCGGCGCGGGGCTGGTGGGGGTGGGCATGTGGTGCCCGGACGGCCACGCTCACTGTGGGAGGAGGCAGCCCTAGACTCCTCAGCCCGATATGCCGGCCTTTTCGCTGCTTGCGGAGGGGAGGGGGGGAGACTGATACACAGAGAGACAGAGAGAGAGGGAGAGACGAACAGAGAGATAATGAATGAGAGAGATCGACAGGCACACACACAGTGACAGAGAGAAAGGGAGGGGAGAGAGACAAACACACAGAGAGAATGAGTGAGGGAAAGATAGACAGGCAATCATACGCAAACAGAGTGACAGAGATGGGGGAGGAAGGAGAGAGAGAGACAGAGAGACAGAGAGAATGACAGAGAAAGACAGAGAAGGAAGGAGGAACAGAGGGACAAAGAGACTAATGACTTTGCCCACTACTGTGTTAGGCACAAGGGAGGGAGGAAGGGAGGGCCTGGAGGGGGTTGACTGAGGGGGTGGTGGTCTGGGGAGGGGAGGGCTATTTATTTAGGTAGAGGAATATAGAGAGAGGAAGAAATACAGTAGGTAGTTAGGTAAGTAGAGGGATAAACGAGAGGGATGAATACAGCAGGTACAGGTAGATAGGTACAGGTATATGGAGATACATACAATAGGTAGGTAGGTAGGTAGGTAGGTAGAGGGAGAGAGGGAAGAATACAGTAGGTAGGTAGGTAGGTAGGTAGGTAGGTAGGTAGGTAGGTAGGTAGGTAGAGGGATAGTGGGAGAAATACAGTAGGTAGGTAGGTAAGTACAGGGATAGATAGAGAGGGAGAAATACAGTAGGTAGGTAGGTAGGTAGAGGGATAGATAGAGGGAGAAATACAGTAGATAGGTAGATAAATAGAGGGATAGATAGAGAGTAAGAAATACAGTAGGTAGATAGGTAGGCAGGTACAGGGATAGATAGGGAGAAATACAATAGGTAGGTAGGGGGATGGATAGATAGATAGGGAGAAACACAGTAGGTAGGTAGGTAGGTAGGTAGGTAGAGGGATAGATAGGGAGAAATACAATAGGTAGGTAGGTAGGTAGAGGGATAGATAGGGAGAAATACAGTAGGTAGGTAGGTTGGGGGTTATACAGTGGTTGTGTGTATGTGTGCAGATTGGTTGGCCATTTAATCAGACTGGCCCATAGCAATGCGTGGCCGGGTATAGCTAGTACTAAATAAAATAAATAAGGGTCCCAGGGTCATGTGAACACTATTTGTGACTGTCCCACCCAGCTTCTGATTAAAAAAGGGGGGTGGGAGTCAGATTCTTTTAATGAGTGTATGATTCAATTAACAACTGCAATTATTAACTTAACCATCACAAAAAAGATAAAATTGGGTGTGATTCACTTAACCACCTTGCTTAGCAAAGAAAATTCTAGTTCCAGTTCTGGTCACAAGTCAAAAATTATCTATACAGCAATTCTAAGTGCCCTGGTATTACTCTTGTTCTGGGGCTACTGCTTCAATGGTTGCAAGTAGAAGCACTTGAGATAAGTTATTTTCTTCCCTCTTTCTTTCAGAATTAAAAAAAAAAGAAAAAGAAAATAAACAAAGAAATACACGAAAAAGAGAAAGAAGGAAAAAAGGAAAAAGAAAAGGACAAAGTAGATAAAATAGAGAACTAAGTATCAAGACAGTGTTGAAAAGAAGAGAAAATATATTCATGCGATTATAGATGTTGAGGAAAACTTGGTCAGGAGCATCTGTGAAACGTCCAAGGTTAAGAATGCTTCCAGGGCATTCAATACCAGTGACTATCTCCTGAGGAACCCAAATTGAAAATGTTCTCAAACACATAACATTTCAGGATAGCTGATTCATTTTTCCACTTCTAGTACTGCCTTCTTTATGTGTGGTATATAATAAAACCAAAGAGTATACACCTCTGTGTCACAAAAGCATATGCTTTTGTGACACAGCACTGAATTTAGACACAGTCTGAATTCTTGAAGCATTAATTCCAACTCTATGGAGATGGTAGAGGAAAAACGTTTTACCTTGTGCATATAACTCTGTCCGTTTACGATCTGCCTGAATGAAACAAGCTGTAGCTAGGAAGAAACCACCACCGATAACACCAACAAAGCTGCAGACCATAAGGGCATATTCCAGGCTTCGGAACTGTGATAGCAATGAAACTGGGCGATCACTCTGGATTCGGTCACTAATCTATGAAAATAATAATAATAATCACGCAATCTATTAGGTAATTTCCCTAAGGAAAGCCTTCAGGAGATTAATATTGTTATTTATTGCTTCTCTTGCTATTTCATCCCACTTGAAATAAATAGCAAAACAGACCCACCCCATAGTTTATTTTTCTTTTGCAATGGAAAATATGAAAATGATAATTTCATTTCATAAAGTTCAGCTACTCCATATCTAAAATCTGAACAATAGTAGCCCACTGAGCCAAAACATAAAAGAAGCAAACATGATTTTACAACAGCAATTCCACACAAGTTTTCAATTAAATCTCACATTTTGAAGAAACATTGTTAGATATCTCTAAACAAAAATTGGTATGGAATCTACACTGTCTCAAGAACAAAAATCATAGTTTTATAATCACATATGAATATGCCTTTCTTTAATCTTATCTATTAATTCCAATTCTCAAACCCAGCATCTGCAGTGGCCTTGCAGTCCTAGGGAGGTTATAATACATAGAGCTGTGCTGGAATGTTTACTTTTAATTTGAAAAGGAATTACAAGGAGAACCTGGAATTCAGGTAGCTCCAAGAGGTTTTTGATTTGTTTTGATTTGGTGAGGACTGCACTAATTGGGAGAAAGAAGGGGGGGGGAGCTGCTTAGGAGGAGGAACAGATGACAGGAATATCAGTTCTACATCTCCAGCCTAAGCCTTATATCCAAATGCTTACCAAACCAATAAGATAAGGGCTCCCTGCATCACCCAAAAGATGGGACAACAGAATCTGAAAAGCTTCAGCTGTGGAACGGCGAGTTGGGATGACAACATACTGCAAAGAGAGAAGGGGATATTTTATTTGATATGCTTTGTCAAGAAATATCAAGTGACTGCAGGATAAAACTATAATTGTTTAGATCTTTTTTTTTTCCTTTTTATTGTTGTAAGCTACCCAAATAACCCCATGCTGAGACGGGTAGCAAATAAAGCAAACAAACAAACAAACAAACAAAGGAGGGGCAGAGAGTTCGATTCTACAGGCTTGGGGTCACTGGCTACTCTACTTATTGTCACTTTTGGGGAAAGCCAAGAAATATGGATAGATAGGATTGGTGTTGCTGCCATTAAGGTATGAGGCAATTATAAACAAACACAGATTCAGTGATGAACCTTTCTGCAACATTATCTAGGGAGAAGGGAACAAAATACCAGAGATTGGTCATATGAACTATCAGAGTCCTGTAGGATAAAACAGTTACTAGTGATATAACTCTACTGCTGATTGTTTCTCTATTTCTACTTAAAAGGCCTGCACTTGTGCTATCAATTTCCAAATCTCAGACCGTTTGTTGAGCAAAAGTACGTTTTTTCCCTTCCCCATTATCTCACCAGAAGCATGTCTGCCACTATGGCCCAGTTGAGGGAAAGGAGGGTTTCACCAATAAAAATAAATACCTACAAGGAAGAATGAAGAAGAATCATTTTGTTATATTTTTAAAAGATATTTTTCATGAAGTGCCATACATAGAAATACCATTTTTTGTGCCCCCAACTATTATATTAAAGTCAAGAAGAAACTTAAGAAACTCACATAAGTGGCAACAATGCTCTGCTGAGCAAAGACGACAGCCAGGAACAGGAAGGGGGCAGAGCCAAGCAGTCCAATGGCGCACACCAGGGGATCAGCACGGGGATTGATGCGATGCCAGCGTCTTGAAATCTCCACTCCAGCAGTAACGCCCAGGACACCAGTCACACAAGTGATAATACCAAAGATGAGGCTGCAGAGATAATTGCATATGGACTGGTGAGACTCTTCAGAAATGGTTCAAAATGGTTAAATAATCAGCATGTTGGAATCTTTTCAAAAGCCATACAAAGGATTTAGAAGAACTCAGAAATGGGTTGTCATGATGTTCTCAAGAAAATAAATTAAACTAGAAATCAAGATACAAGTCAGTTCCCATTGTTAACTCACCTGTCAGAGTCTCCATGACAAACCTTACCACTAGGGCAAGGTGGGAGATTTCCAGTGGCCAACCGTGAGCGGTACAGAAATGCAGGTGCCCACAATGCTAGGGAGCCTGTTACAAACGCCACAGCTGTGAATCCTAGTGATGATAACACGAAGCTACGGCTGGTCAATCGGGGGACAGAAAGAAACAAAGAAGTAATGTCAGCATGTACTATAGCCTTCTGGATTCCCAGAACCAAACAATAACAGATCTGAACAGTCAGAGATCTGTCATCTCAACAGAATACCTCTATGTATTCATGATTTATAACTGAGTCACAATTGTCCAAAAAATGACTATAGATGACACAACCTAGTTAGAAGTCATAAATGGCACTTTTCTAATGGTATATAACTTAGGCCAGTGTTTCCCAAACTTTTCCCTTCATTACCACTTAGAAAGTCTTATTGAACTTCAAAGACTTTAAGTCCCTTCAGCACCACTGAAATTTCAAATGATTGCTGAATGAATAGTTGAGAACTATCTGCGTTGTAAAATCAATATCAATAGAAGAAAACATATGTAGCTTGGGGTTGGATTGTGGAGTATTTGGTGTTCTCTGAGTTTGGTTGTTTGCTTGCAGACATTTCATTGCCCAAATAAGTAATCATCAGTGCATCAGGACTCCAAACAAACAATATCAATGAATAATCTTTATGCCATTTCAACAAAGTATCCCTAGTAATTCAATCAATTTTCATCTCAATAAAAATACTTCGGGAGATTTTCAAATATATTTTAATAAAAAATTCAATTTTAAGTGAATATGAATGTCCCTGTTGTGATGGGTAATTGGTTCATTTATCCTTACCTAAATAAAAATTGCTTTTACTCAATTTTGGGTAAGATTTGGGAAGCACTATCTTAAGCCATGAGTAATCAATTTGCTATGTGAATAGCACAAGACTGATAAGCATTATCTAACTGCAGAGGTCTTGTAAGCTAACATTTCTGACTATAGCATCCCTGTCTCCCTCTCTCTTGCAGTGCAACCTATACAAATTGATTAGATTAGAGACAACCAAATCCCAACCCCATCAAAGTGTTGAATTAGGCTTTTTAAAAGAACACTAGGAACCCAGGTAATGCTTCCTACTCTACTAGAGTTTTTTAGTCATCGTTTATTGAATAAATCTCATTGAATTTGTTGAATTCAAATATTTATTAAGCAAATCCTACATATGGCTTAATACAATGTGTAAACTCCATGAATCAAATTTATGTGACAGGCTAAGCCAAAATATGGCTTGTTTTAGAGACCTGTCTATTGTGGCTTATTCACCTATCATGGTTAAACAAAAAGAGCTTAGCAGAAGTATTAACACACCTCATTTCTTAGAAAACCACCATGCTGATGACATTTAACCCAAGGTTTTAAACTATGAATCAAGGGCTAAGGCAAGAACAGTTTCTATATTGACTTGCTGTCGTAGTTTCATTGCAGAGAGTTTAGGGTTATAATTTCATGACGTACAGAGAGAACTGACCAGGCCTCTTAAAACTCAGTCGATACTCTATGTTACACCCAACATCTCTTACAACTTCTTTGCCAATTATGTTTGTCAAGATTGGCATTAACAAAATAACAAATCTGCTAAAAAGCTCTTTACCTTCATACTAATAAAATATCAAAAATATTATCCTGAAAATGTATCCACACACTAGCCTCCTATAGTAATCACCACTTTCCTGCTATTATTCTATTTCATATGCATTTTTTAATGTATATCTCAAGTTGGTGAACATGCCTTTTATTCCTGCCTATTTACTCGAAAACAACCCTGTGAGATGAGCTGATCTGAGTGACTAGGCCAAATTCACCTAGCAGGCTTTCATGGATAAGGGAGACGTTAAACTAACTATATCCTAGTTTCTAGGCCAGTATCTTAACCACTACACCAAAGTAGTTAGCATTTCCCTGGTAATTATTAAAAAAAATCTAATACACTACAATCTACACACAAATGTCTAATTCTTTGGCCAGACATTTTCTAGAAATCTCCTACCAAGACTACCAGATCACTACCATAACAATCTATTGCTCTCTGTCAGCCTATGAATTTCATACTGAGTAGTGAGCTTTTCTTTAAAATAATACAAACCAAGTGATTTCTGAGAAATGTCAGTGATCCAGCCCTCTTCACTAGCCCTTTCACGTGGAGGGACAAAATTTCATGTCACTTCTGGCTATCCTGCAAGTTATGAAAAGCTTGTTTTTAACTCTCATTTATGAGAATTTGCACTGGAACCATTAAAACGAAGGCTAGAAGGTAATTCAGGGAAAAAACAGAGAAGCAAGATCTCTTTCTGTCACATGACTCACTTGTGGCTCAGGGCTCTCAAATCAGCTGTCCATGAAGTGTAATGAAGAGGGGCATCAGTGCGCGTCTCTACAGCTCCTCGGGGTGGTTCACGCACCACAGTTATCAATAATAGCAAAGCTAATACTCCCAAACCTGGAGTCACCTGTGGGGAACATAATTAAAAAATCCGGTGTGAAACACCGTGAAAAGAGAAAAATATATGTGAATGACTGGAGAACAGGCTGCTGTCTAACTTTGGGTAAAAAGAAGTTTCAGAATTAGATTTAAAAGGAGTTTTAACGTAACAACAAATATTAACTAAAGTAAGTTATAAATTCTACTTACCCGCAAGGCCCAATGCCAGTCATCAGCTACATCTTTCACCTTTGACCCCACAATATAACCCAGTCCACTGTAGGAGAAAATCAGGAGAGCATTCAAATCTATATATACTCTGACAGGTTTTCCAACTTCACCAAAGCTAGTTAACACTTTATCAGCTTAAGTCTTTAGGATATGGATATGCAAGTTGTATAATGTAATGTTAGTTTTTGATTTTCAACAAAGATCTCTAGTTAAAAACCCATTTTTCATTCTCCCTCCAAATATAGAGCACAGGATGTTCCCACCTGCCTACAGGTATAGCAAAGTAGAAGATGCTAAGCATGCGGGATCTCCGGTCACCCAAGTACAGGTCAGCAATAATGGTGGGGGCAATAGTTGAATAGCTAGCCTCTCCCACACCCACTAGGCCTCGTGTAAGTAGCAACATCCAGAAGAACTGAAGAGGAGATAAAAAACAGTGTATGAAAAATAGAGAAGCAGACATAAGCTTTAAATCTAGAATACCCTCAATAGGAACCTTGAAACTTCTGGCTGTGAGTTATGAGTTAAATATTTTAACAGTTCAGATTTTATTTAATTTATTTATTGCTTACTTAAAACAAAGGTGCCTTCAGCAATAAAACAGGAAACCTTAGAAAGATTTATTTCTAATTTTGGATAATTTATTTGAGGTTTGATTAAAAGAGAGCAAGAAATGTAACTACTTGAAAACAGCACTAGCCAGAGGGTTAATTCCCCCTCTCATTGCCTGCTATGAAACTTCATGCAACTGAATGTATGGAATTCCTCATCACTAAGCCGATTAGAAAGATTTCATCTTGAAAATGAATTTCAAGAAGAATTTTTGGAGAATGCTAATTTCTCCATCCCCGTAATTTTAATTTACCATAAGTCCCCTCTTCCACACCTGATAAATACCTGCTTGGGGATGAAACTGCTCCCTAGAGTCACAATAGACCAGAAGAAGATTCCTATACACATCAGGTATTTGCGATTGTATCGATCACCCAGGTAACCAAAAATAGGTGCCAGTATCATGTAGCTGCTAATAAAAACTGTTAGGAAAGGGAAAAAGAGTTTTATGTTCCACCTATGTTCCATATGAACTGTGTAAATGGCTACAGAGGGGATAGAAAAGACAAGCAAGGCCTATTGCATCAGTCCTCACCTGTCTGTAACAATCCTGATTTGCTGTCATCAATATCAAAAAAATTCTCAATGTCAGGAAGAACACCTGAAACAAGGCCAAAAAAATAATACAGAATTTCAGATATATAATACTTTTCATCAATTTCATCCATAATTATCTAACACAGGTGTGTCAAAGTCACATTGTCATGGCAACCATATGAAGTACTGCAATTTTTCCCCCCTTTCACTAAACCGGGCATGGCTAGTGCATGACACATCAGATCCATGGGCCGCAAATTTGACACCCCTGATCTAACCAAAGCCAGGAACAAATGGGGTGAATCTATTTACCTTTGCTTTAAAAGTTACACGCCTTCACCCATTTCATCAGTTCAAAAAAGAAACTAGAAAAATTTCAGCTACCATTCTAGTATGCTTACCAGCCACAGTGAAGCGATCCATGTAGTTCAGTAGATTAATAAAAAAGAGTACACCCACAATAAGACAAGCATGTTGAGAGGATATCCCTGTCAGGGCCCGTACTTCTTCTTCCCCTATATGTTCCGGCTGAGGATCATCATCTTTTCCTTCACCTTCAGTGTCATCTGCCTGGGTCAAAATTGGAGCTGTATCAGCATAAGGTTGCTGCTGGGATCCCATGGCTGGGAATGAGAAAGATCCACCGTAAGAAAAATATATATAATTACAGGGGAAATGGACTTTAGATTTGCAGGATCTACTTTAAAAAACAGAAGGTCTACCAAAACTGTACAATTACAGGAGAACAAGATTAGAGAGGGGGGGACGGGACCCACAACACCTATCAATTTTTGTAAGCCACCTAGAATAATTGAATGTGTGTGGGAGGCCCTACAAATTTTCTTCAATCAATCAACTGAAGCATGGTGGAAAAACAAATGCTACTATTTAAAGGCACTGATCAATTTAGAAGCCAAAGGTAGTTTCAGTTATTCTAAACGTCCTTCGTTTGATGTCGTATTATGATTTTTGTTGACTGCTTTAGATTTGCATGATTATTACTATGTTGTACCTTTAATTTGTGATGATTTGTATTTTACGATTATGACCTGTTGCTTGTATGTATACTGAGAGCTTTGTCGGAGGCAAATTCCTTGTTTCTGTGTGTCCAGTCACACTTGGCCAATCAAGAATTCTATTCAACAGAGGGGGAAAGTTGCAAATTCCTTTGGCGGATGCCTTCATTTCGCAACCGAACTTCAGGAATCTTTACCAACTCTACCACAAATTCCTGATATTTTCTAGCCATCTATTTTCTACCCACGCCTGCTTCTAAGAAAGCGGGGGAGAAAAGTTCTTAATAGGAGAGCCTGATCCACAGGGCTGTTGTTAGAAATGACCCACAGAACTACATTCCCCCCCACCCCTCCTTGAAAAAAACACTCTCGGGCCTCTTCCGAAAGAACAGAGGCAAACACGGGTGGAAAGAGACAGTGGAGGGCAGGCTGATTCTTTCAAAATATGAACTATATCCAATCACAATTGAGAGAGGCTTAACTGCCCCCAACTAAATCCTAAATGCTGGTTTCATCCTGCAGGTATAATTCAGCCAGAAGCTCCCCCCCCCCCCGGATCAGTCAACCCCCACCTAGAATGATCCATTAGAATGAACTGGGGGGGGCTCTTTAACGAGCCCCCCCCCCCCAAGCTCCCCTCCATCTCCAAATTCAATGTAATATTTCCCTTCCACAAACTTACCCGGCCTTTCTCCCCTCCGTTTGAACAGCCGGATCAGATCACGTGAGTGGTTTTTGTGTTTTTTTAAAGAAGAGCAGCTCTTTGAAAAAAAAGAGACCACCACCTTCCTTATCATGTGACTTTTCCCCCCGCCTTTTCCGCCCCCGCCTCGCTCGCTGCGACTCGGAGCACTTGAGAGAGGCGGAGCCCTCAGCGGCCGAGGGAGAGGGGCGATTTGCCTCGGCGACAGCCAATAGAATGGGCCCTTTCATTGGCAGAAAGGAAAATGGCAGTTTCTGTTGTGCTCGTTACCAGCCCTGGCACAGGCTCCTCCTACTTCTCCCCTCGAGCAACGGGGCTCGTGTCTTTGTCGGTTGTTATGGTTACGGAGTATTGCTTTTTGCCCAGCTCTGTTTCCTTGCATCGCGCTGTCTCTATGACATTCAGTGTATCCTAATTTACAAAATATCACATTTTATTTTATTACTACCAGTATTGCCCTGGCTTGCTTCTTTATCGCACCTCTCTTAAGTTACAGAGCCATCTCAATTATCTTAAATCATCTTAGATGTTGGCCAGTCCCTTTTTTTAAAAGAAAAAAATCTGGATGATGATGATGGGGCAGGTGGGAGTGAGAGAACAAATAGTTTAGTATAGCTATAGGCTTACAATTTACAACTCTTGTAAACCTTCTGTTGAACTAATAAAGATAATGTTAACATCAATTTTAGTTAATTTGGCAATAGACGCATGCCATATGTAGTGCCTCTGTGTGTTGGCAGGGGGACAGAGGTCGGCCTCGAGGCCCCTCATATGTGGGGTTCCTCAGGGGTCGGTCCTCTCGCCCCTACTGTTCAACACATATATGAAGCCGCTGGGTGAGATCATCTGTGGTTTTGGGGAGGGATATCATCTGTACGCTGATGATAGTCAGTTGTACATATCCACCCCAGACCATCCCAACGATGCCGTCAAGGTTATGTCCCGGTGCTTGGAGGCCGTACGGATCTGGATGGGTAGTAACAAACTCAAGCTCAACTCGTCCAAGACTGAGTGGCTGTGGCTTCCGGCACCCCGGTTCAGCCAGATTATTCCAACTCTGGCCATTGGGGGGCGAAACACCGGCCCCCGTGGGGAGGGCGCGCAATTTGGGTGTCCTCCTGGACTCCCGGCTGTCTATGGAGGACTATGTGGCAGCCGTGGCCAGGGGGGCGTTCCATCAGGTACGCCTGATGCGCCAATTGCACCCCTTACTGGACCGGGGTGCCTTACGCACAGTCACTCAAGCACTCGTCACCTCTCGACTCAACTACTGTAATGCTCTCTACATGGAGCTTCCCTTGAGGTGCACCCGAAAGCTGCAGCTAGTCCAGAATGCAGCCGCGCGGGTGATTATGGGAGCGCCTAGACACTCCCACATAACACCAATCCTGAACGAGCTGCACTGGCTTCCTGTGGTCTTTCGGGTGTGCTTCAAGGTTCTGACAACCATCTTTAAAGCGCTCCATGGCTCGGGGCCTAGTTATATGCGAGACCGCCTCCTGCCCCATACATCCCTCAGACCGATACGCTCCCACATAGAGGGCCTCCTCAGGGTGCCGTCGGCTGGACAATGCCGACTGGCGACACCCAGGGGAAGAGCCTTCTCTGTGGCGGGACCAGCCCTTTGGAACGACTTACCCCCTGAACTTCGCACCATCTCCGACCTCCGCCTCTTCCGCAAGTGTCTGAAGACACATCTGTTCCATCTAGCCGGCCTAGCGTAACCTCCATTACTGACTTTTAGATAGTTTTAAATTTGGGGATTTTTAATTCGGTTTTTAGCGCAGGATTTTATTGGAATAAGTTTTTTAAAATTTTATATGTTTTTTGTATGTATTTTAATATTCCTGTGCGCCGCCCTGGGTCCGCTTGGAGAAGGGCGGGGTATAAATATAATAAAATAAAATAAAAATAAATAAATAAATGCCCCAAAGCAGCCGGTTAACCATTTCCAGCTGTTGGTTACATAAAACTAAACAATTGTGGTACCAGTAATATTCATACAAAAACATGTTCATAGGTTATGTCGTGTAAGTTTATAGCCCTATGCAGATTTACTCAAGTTATGAGCACAGAATTAAGCTTGCTTTCATAGATAATTATTAATAGGTTTTCATAATTATTTTTGTGAATATTCCCCTTCAAAACCAAGTTTACTAATTTCAAACTTGCACCCTAAAATCACATTCTAAATTGTCCCAAAGGTGCTTTTTCAAGAGGCAACCGGACTTTCTGGTTTTTCTTTGAAGATGTTTCATTTCACATCCAAGAAGCTTCTTCAGCTCTTAGGACATTTAGGAAGCTAAATGTCTTCACAGAAAAATCAGAAAGTCCAGTTGTTTCTTGAAAAAGCACTTTTGGGACAACCATGACTCAGAATCTTCATTAGATACATGCTAAATTATATACAGTACTTTGCTGTACTGGACAATTGCTTGATAACAATAGCAAACCCAAACATTATGTTGTGGTTTAAAACATCATGTTCTTATATAATACTATGTAATAATGGTTGGGCTCATACAATTCAGTTACCCATGCTTAACTATGATATTTCTACTCAAGCAATATTTCTGCATTTGCATGACACAACTATAAACTAGCCAACCAGTATTTGTAGAAAACATTAAACATGGTAATTAATATGATTTATCTTTTTTTTGGGGTTTGTCAAGTATAAGAAAACAAGTATAAATATGAATATAACATATAAACATAGGTATAAGCAGATGTAAGTATATACATAAGAAATGAGTACAAATAAATGGAAACAGTATGACAGGGATGATAGCAGTGGTGGGTTTCTGCAGGCTCGCACCTACTAGCGAGAGCCGATTGGTGAAATTTAGAGAACCGGTGAGAGGGGGTTCCACTGGCGTACCTGGAAGTAAATCTGGCCCGCCGCTGCCAGTGACCCAACAGAAAGGAAAGGAAGAAAGGAAGAAAGAAAGAAAGAAAGAAAGAGAAAGAAAGAAAGAAAGAAAGAAAGAAAGAAAGAAAGAAAGAAAGAAAGAAAGAAAGAAAGAAAGAAAGAAAGAAAGAAAGAAAGAAAGAATTTATCATCACAATTGGGTCCAAAATTTTGATTGCTAAACAAGAGCGTTGTTAAATGAGTTTCACCACATTTTACAAGTTGGCCACTCCCACCCTGTCACATGACTGCCAAGCCACGGCCACAAAATAGGCCATACCTACAGAGTAGGTTCTAAAAAAATTTGAAACCCACCACTGGACGATAGGCACGCTGGTGCACTTATGAATGCACGGTTACAGACCTCTTAGGAATGAGGTGAGGTCCTCGGTAGGCAGTTTAAGGTTAAATTTTTGGGGGGTTGAGGATATAACAACAGTCCAGTAGTGCATTCCAGACATTGACCACTCTGTTGCTGAAGTCATATTTTCTGCAATCAAGTTTGGAGCAGTTTACTTTGAGTTTGTACCTATTATTTGCTCATGTATTATTGTGGTTGAAGCTGAAGTAGTCATTGACAGGTTTGGCTTTGGCATGGCCACAATGATTTTTAATCATGGCTTATGCCTTATAGTTTGGCTAGTTTTGTGAACACATCTCAAGCATAATGCAGCCATCATCACTTGGTATTAGGTAGGTTGGAGATGGTGGTATTAGCTAGGTTGGAGATGGTGGTATTAGTTGGTATATATTGTCCAAAGCCCCATTCCTGCAGTATGTTATTACAGATTTATTGTGAATTATCTTTCTTACAAAAGTATTGCGAACAGCTGCTGTCTCTTCCAGCAAAGCAATTTTCTTTCTTCTTTTTTGAAAGGCAGCTTCTTAAGAGTTATATTGCTCAAATTGAAAATCTGCAAAATGGGTATGGGTAGTCTTTGACTTAACAGTTGGTGATTCGTGACTGCATCAGAACTGGTAGTTTAAGGCCCAAAAATCACTTTCTGCCAATATAAAATATGCTAAGCATCCTCCCACGCACACCCTGTGACATAATTAACCTACCAATTAACCTGCTGGAGTCACAGAACTATTTAAAAGCCATATGCATTGGGAAGTTCTCTAATGTATTTTACATGATGCTGTTAGATGTACAAGTTACATTTAAAAAACTTCCAATTGTTGAAGTGGAAATAGGCAAGATAAAACTGTGTGTTCCATAGAATTGTGCCTCTGTTTATCATCTGTCCATCCATCCATTAAAATCTTCATTCCAGTAATCTCCATCTTAGGGCCAGTCTTAGGGCCAGTACTCTCCAATATCTTCATAAATGACTTAGATGAGGGAATAGAAGGGGAACTTACCAAATTTACTTACTTACTAAGCTTACTAAGCTGGCAGGAATAGCTAACACCCTAAAAGAGGGGTCCCCAAACTTGGCAACTTTAAGACTTCAACTCTCAGCAGAGCTGGCTGGATAATTCTGGGAGATGAAGTCCACAAGTCTTTAAAGTTACCAAGTTCGAAAACCTAGAACATAGACTCAAGATCCAGATGATCTTGATAGACTTGAACACTAGGCCCTATCTAACAAAATGAAATTCAATGTAGAAAAAAGTAAAGTCTTACACTTAGGCAAGAAAAACCAAAAATACACATATAGACTGGATGAAACCAGCTTTAATAGCAGTAACTGTGAGAGGGATCTTGGAGTCTTAGTGAACAACCAGTTAAATATGAGCCACCAATGTGAAGTGGCAGCCAAAAAGCCAACATAATCATAAACTGCATTAACAGAGGGATATAATCAAGATCAAGTGAGCTATTAATACCGCTTTATAAAGCTTTAGTAAGACCACATCTAGAATACTGCATCCAGTTTTGGTCACCACACTATAAAAAAGATGTTGAGACTCCAGAAAAAATGCAGAGAAGAGCAACCAGGATGATTAGAGGACTGGAGACTAAAACATATGAAGAACAGTTACAG
The DNA here is from genome assembly GCA_039707465.1 of Rhabdophis nuchalis. Classification (NCBI taxonomy): domain Eukaryota; kingdom Metazoa; phylum Chordata; class Lepidosauria; order Squamata; family Natricidae; genus Rhabdophis; species Rhabdophis nuchalis. The sequence goes on from CM077647.1 coordinate 149,319,833, forward strand.
AAACTGGGCATTTTCTAAGGCACCTGAAGGCCAGACAAAGAATAATGGATGGAAACTGATCAAGGAGAGATTCAACCTAGAAATAAGGATACATTTCTGACAGTGAGAACAATCAGCCGATTTGCCTTCAGAAGTTGTTGGAGCTTCATCACTGGAGGCTTTCAAGAAGAGATTGGACTGCCATTGGTCAGAAATGGTATACGGTCTCCTGCTTGGGGTGGGGGGTAGGACTAGATGACCTACAATGTCCCTTCCAACTCTGTTAATCTGTAATCTATAAACCTTTCACTAAGAGAAACAATGCATGACATACCTCAAATGAGCTAATTTACAGTATGCATCCAAAATCCAGGACCTATAACTCTAGGGAGTTGAAATTTGGCAACTACAGTGGTACTTCATTATGGTTTTGGGACATGTGATAAGTACCAAAAACTATGTGCACCAAATTTTTCCCATAAGAATGTAATGGGTCACATGGTAACCATCACCACCAAGTTCTAACTTGAGTACCAATCAACTTAACAGTACCGGGACAAAATGTTCACATCTAAATGTGTTAAATACCAAATTTGATGAGTTGCAAAGCAGTTGAGTATCAAGGTACCATTGTATTATAAAACATTTATAACATAAACATGATCACAAAGCAGTTTGTGATATTACAAAATATCATGAACTGTTTCCTGTGTTAATGTTTGGCTGTACTATTCAGTTCAACATAGGCTATTTTTGAGGCAGATGCCTCTTTAAATACCTCCCTGAATTTTAAAGCACTTTTCAATTATATTACTCTACCATTGTTGAAGGATTGAGGGAAATATCTCTGAAATGACTCTTCAACCACATTTTTAGTCCACTCTAGCCTTTTCCTGTCACTCAATCTAAAACCCAATGATAAAATCTTCTACCATCAGTACTCTTGAAGGGTATGGCTTGTGCTAGTTAGGAAATACATTGTATTTATTCTGTTCCTGTGTTATCTGTAGATGTTTATCAACTTAATTATTCAGCAGATTCTTTAGGGATCAACGTTCATTTTCATTGGTAAAACTGTAATCTTGTTTTTATCCAAATCCTGTGAGCTCAATACAAATACTGGCATAAATAAATTTCCAGTTCAACTTACTCTATGAAGAGCTTTGTATCTAACTAGAATTTGCTTGAAGGCAGGCAAAATACACCTCCAGCACCTATGCTGCTCCTGTATTATTTCTTCCAGATTGAATAATTTCAATTGCCCAAGAGAAAGGAATCCAGGACAGATTAAAGATAAAATAAGTTTCCCACAGAACTCCTTTGAGCGTTTGAGTTCTTAGTGTATTCACTATGGTTTACAGAAGTTCTGCAAATCATGATTAAAAAGTTTTTAAAAATGCAAAGTAAATTTAAAAAAAACATTGTCGGTGTGACTATCCAAGAGAGAAAAAAAGCAGGAAAGGCTTTTTGGCTTGGATTACATACAATTTTGGAATGTTATTTTTCAACATCTATCAAAACAAAGTGTTCATAAATTAAAACATTGTGTTTTCTATATGCACGGTATGATTTACCCTTCTTTTAAAATGACAAGCTGTTTGATTGAAGAGCAAATGTGCATAGGGTTTGAGCATAAGCCGATTTTCTTCCAAGTTGGTATTCTCCCCATGCCTTATTGGAGGCCAGCACCTGATCAGTACTATTGACAAGCTAAGGATGGTCAGCTGATTTAGCACTTCTGGGGAAATCTACTAGAAAGTATCAGGATTCAGTGACTAAACTGGAAGAAAGTCAATATAATGGTAACACTTAGATAGAAAAACCCAAGTGTATACCTTTGAAGTTACTGGGATTTCAGTTCTACACAATGACACTTGATATATTCTTCAGTTGTATTGGACCATCACCATAATCACCATGCTTGGGGATTATGAGAAATTCAAAGTAACAGCACATAAATGGAATACATATCTGTTTATCCAAGACAGCAGTGTTGGAGCTTTTCTAATTGATGTGATTACACTTAGGAAACCTGGTTAATAGCATGGAGAGTTAAGAAAATGCAATATTGGGATTGCATTGCTTTGTTTTTCATATTATAATTGGTTAAACAGCCAGCGAACAGCTAAACAAGACTGTATTTGGCATTTTTGTCCACCTAGAGCAGGGGTCCCCAACCCCCGGTCCGTGGCCCGGTGCTGGTCCGTGGCTTGATAGGAACCGGGCCGCAGGGCTGGAGAAGAGGAGGGGGCAGCCCCCTGGGCAGAGCGCGCACTGGATGCGGGAGAGCACAGGCGTGGCCGTTCGAGCCGTTGGAGGCCCTAGACCTAGAGGGCCGAGTGAGCAGACTCCCCAGCCCATGTGCGCATGCGCAGGCGTGGCTGTTCGCATCATTGGAGCACCTAGAGGGCCGAGTGAGCTGGCTCCCCCCCCCCCACGTGCGCATGTTCCGCCTATTCCCCCTCCCACCCCCGATCCTCCTCTACGCCAGCCGGTCTGCAGAATTTTTTTTTAAATGAAACCGGTCCCTGGTGCAAAAAAGGTTGGGGACCCCTGACCTAGAGTCCTTCCCAAGGACAGGCCGATGTTGTGTAATAATATTAAAATATTGTCACAGGATGAAAGCTATTCCACGTAAAGCTGCTTTTTCCAATTGACTTGTGATTTTGTTAATGCCAATAGTTTTCAAGTATTTCTGGTTTCAGAATTACAATCAAAGTATGGTATCTCTTATGAGCTATGGTGGCGCAGTGGTTAGTATACAGTACTGAAGGCTACTTCTGCTGACTCTCTGCTGCCAACAGTTAAATCCTGACCGGCTCAAGTTTCAGCCTTCCATCCTTCCGAAGCCAGTAAAATGAGGACCCAGATTGTTGGAGACAATATGCTGACTCTGTAAACTGCTTAGAGGGGACTGTAAAACACTGGGAAGTGGTATATAAGTTTTATTGCTATTTCTATTGGTCATATCTTTGCTTACTTTTCTCGTTCTATTTATACTTACAGGAATTTATATTTTGGGATATGCTCCAGTTCTTTCTCTTCTGTTCTGCTGTCTTTGTATTGTTATGGTTGGTTGAAGTCAGCTAGATATTTAGACTGTGTTTGGCATTTTTACCCACCTATCAAATCCTTCCCAAGAACCCGAGATAGGCAAATATTGCTGTTATAGTGTTGTTAATATTTATTGACATAGAATTATTAATAACATAGAATTCTCTTAATATCCATCATTATTCCTCTACAAAGTTTGTCTGCAAGCAACCAGACCAGTAACAAAATTAAATTTTATTACATATTCCAAATCTGGAATACAGGACCTAAAAGAATAAAGTAAAAGGTGTCCTGCGTTTCATTTTTTCCACAAATTAAGCTGCCATTTCCCACTGCAATATCAGGAAAATTAAATCAAGGAAAGCAGAGTCGCTTAGAGTGGGTAAATATCAAAATCTCATACTGTGGGTAAATGGCAAATATCACACTGAATACAGTTAAGTCACTTAGAGTGAGTAAATAATAATAATAAAGTCTAGACATGGATTCTTTGCAATGGCAAGGATCCTAGTTCCACACTTCAATAACATCACCAGATTCCATCCCAAGTTGTTCAGGGGTCTGAGTTTCTGCCAAACGCTGCCCATCAAAATAGAAGACAAGTTTGCCTTTGCCTTGACCTTGACCTTCTTTGTAGTTGTTCATAAGGGTTTCCAAGGGCTCACCCTGCAAAAAGGAGAACATAATTACAATACTGTAAAGCTTCCTCACTGCAGAAATCCTACAACCCACACCTTAGTTCCTTTACCTTCTGGATTGTAATATCCATCACAGAACTTCTGTCTTTTCCTTGTACTCGAAGCAACAGGTTTCCAGAACCATCAGCCCGTTGGCTATTGGTCTCCACTATACAATCTGGAAGTTGCACAACAGAGACCGTTAATCCTACTTTTTCTCCACTGAGTTCAAAACAGAAAAATAATGATTTACCCCAATATTATCCTCACCAACTGCCCCATAAAGGTAGAGCTGGGCCACATTAATTAAGAATATGTGGCTAAAGGAGGATTAGAATTTAGTATCCCCCAAACCTTGCAGTAGTTCTAATTTTGAAAAAACAAGCAGTTTTAGATAATAGAGTAGGGGGGACTCAAGCAAATAGCTGTAAAATACTGGACAGTATAGAATTTTAATTTATTTGGGAGGCAAAAGGTTTGAGGAATTTAAAACAGTCAATGAGACTGGAAGCCATGATGATCTGAAGTAAAAAAAATAGTCCCTAAGCTATTCACCGATGATGGAAGCAACACCAAGGTCCAACTTAGCAGGAGTAGCATCAGCTGAAAGTTCATGATCATGATGCAGAAGGATGATTCTGTTTGGATGAACCTTCAGTATCTGTGACATGTGGTCAACCACTCGCCGAAGAGGCTCTGTCTACAGAAGGTGAAGTTAAGTAGCTGTGTTAGAGGACAAAGTAAATGGATTCTCTATGCTCTTAACCATGGCTAAGACTGATATTACAGCATTGGGACAATAAATATATGGCAACAGTCACTCAGTGGATCAAAGACCTAGCCCTTTATGAACATTCTTGTATATTTGCATTAGATACATAAAATTGAAACTGTTTACTATTGTAACAATGTTACACTTCATTTCCTTTTTTCAGCTGTTTTTTTAAAGCACTTGTTATGCATTTTTTTGTTTAATAACATATTTATATCACCATTATCTTTGCTTTATTCCTTTTGTTTTTTCTGTTGTTTTAAAAACAATAATAAAAGTAGCTGTAAGAGAGTAAGAATAGGATATAATAGGATACTGAGAAAGATGTCAGACCCTCCTCAGTGACAGTACTTCCCAATTCAAAAATTGTTGCCCCTCGTTTTGCCTAGATGAAGGTTACGGGTATGAGAAATTTAATAGTATGTAGATGGCTTTATAAACAAAGCAAATAGAAAATTATGGCAGAGTTTGGGAAACTTTTTAAGCTAAGATATGTGTCAATTTTATTCCACTGAAGTTAGGCCCTCAATTTTTGGCAAAAAAAAAAAAAAAACTTCAAGAGGCTATAAAAAGATTTCAGGAATTGCAAGTTGCCCACTCCTGGTTTAATGTGAAATGTGGATTCTGAAATGGTATTCTGAGGCAGGCATGTTTTTCACCAATGCTATTTTGAACCCTAAGCCCACATTCCATTTTAAATATATAGTTTTTGTTACAGGATGTAAATTAATGGTGTGGTTATTGGAATTCACATATAATGATGGATTTATGCAGAATTATATATGAAAATCCATCTATTCGTTGGGAAATTTCTAATAGTTAAAAATAAGTTTCCCAAACCCAAGCTGGTTGCTTCTGTGTTGAAACTCATTAAAAAAACAGTCTCTACTGCCGATGTTAGGACTGAACCCTAGACAAGCATGAGGAAAAAGAAAAAGAGAAAATCCCAGGTTATGACAGAAAAGTGAATATCAAGTAAGATATCAAATACCAAAGCTTCATACCATTAATATACAAATTTTATACAAATCAGCTCGGCATCGGACTTTCAGCAACAGTTCCTGGGGTTCAAAGGCATCAACCAGAATTACATCATCGTCGTCGAATATTTGATCTTGCAAGGTCCTCTTAGCAGCTGAGAGGGAGTTGTTTAAATTTTTGAGACGCTGATCAAACATTCTGCCGAGAAAGCAAAGACAAACTTGAGTGAGAAATCCATATGCTGGATTTTGCCTTGGGATGCCATTATTTAGAGGTATGTTGCATTCAATTTGAAGCAGGCAAGGGTACTTGGGATCTGTTATGGAAACCCTTTCTGTATCTGACAGCACCTTAAGGAAGCAGCACTTCATGTTGACATAATCATAACAGATTCAAGAAAATAGAGGTTGTTCTTGACTTACAAGAGTTCATTTAGTGACCGTTTAAAGTTACAACAGCACTGAAAAAAGTGTCATTATAACTTCAAATAGTCACTAATCGGATGATTGTGAATTTAGAACTGTCTGTATTATTCTGTAACTCCTCATCTAAGCTCACCACCAAGAAACCAGTCTTCCTCCCCAGCTCTTGAGTATAAACCAAAGTGGCACGCAACACAAAAGCAAGCTAAATAAACAAAGAACAGCTTGGCGTGGTCCTGTCTTATCAGTTATATCAGCAAGTCACTGAAATCTTGCATGTAGCTGTATTATAAATATAGGACGTAACCAACCCTATGTAATAACTATTTCTTTCAGCACAATATTGCTGTTCTCATGCTTTTAATCAGTGTCAAAGGAAATTATGGCATCAACAGAAGTAGAACAGCAAAAATTTTACTGGACAATATGCTGCATTCAGATAACAAACTTAATCAAAATGTGCTTACTACCATCTGTCAACTTTCTTCCTATGCACATTAAATATTTGCAGGGCTATCTGAAGCACTCTAACCTGACATGCCGTGTTGTTTCTGATGTGACGGCTCCTGCTAGCTGGAGCAAGGTAGGGAAAGAAACCACCAATTTAAATCAATTATGCCCCAGAGACCCCCAATCCTTCCCAAAGATTTTGTTCTTCCATTCTTATAAATCCACTACACTTCCACCTCAATTCCAGAAATACCAATTTCTTATTGGGCTTTGACATGACTCTTTTGTTGTGGAGGTGAAGGGGAACATGAAAGGTCTTAACATCTGCCAAAAAGAGAACAAAATAATGATTTAAATTCAGCTTTTCTGGAAAATCAGGAAGAAGAGAACTGAAACCTTAGTCTTGGCCCCAATTGCTTTAAAGGAACTGGCTTCTCCTCCTCGTCGTCGTCATCTTCTTCTGAGCTAAAGGGCAGATTCTTATTACAACGCTCTTTGATTTCATCCGGAAGTTTCATAGAATGTTTAAAGATTTTTAGGTTGTTCTCAACCTGCAGATAGGAAAGGGAGGGGGGGTGTAGAATTTATCAGGAATTAATCATTCAATGTGTAGGAGTCAGTTACACTAGTATATCTAGATCAGGGGTTTCCAAACGTGGCAACTTTAAGACTTGTGGACTTCAACTCCCAGAATTCTCCAGCCAGCATAGCTGGCTGGAGAATTCTGGGAGTTGAAGTCCACAAGTCTTAAAGTTGCCACGTTTGGAAACCCCTGATTCGCAAAACATCCTGATTCGCAACCCCTTCTCTTCGCAAAACATCCAGAAGTCTTTAAAAATAGTTTGGATAATCAGCAGCTCTTTAAAAAAAGAAGAAGAAAAAAGAATGCACCAATGAACACTAAATCACTTTTTGTGTTATCTGGACATCATGTTTCTAACAGAACCTAAGACTTTAATATCTGTAGTTACTACGTCTCTCTGCTGGCTCATATCCAGCTCATGATTCACTAACATCCTTTTTACATACAGTATATATCCAGATTAAATTAGTTCTATAGATAATTCTTGACATGATCAAACACCAAAGTTACAGTGGCTTGAAAAGAATGCTTTACAGGCCTAAAGTACTTCTGGCTGTTGTAAAATGTTACACACATGCAAACCCCACAATCATATGATCTGGATACTTGGCAACTTATTTGCACTTTCAATTGATTATCAAGCTCCCCACAATAGATGATTGCCATTTGAAATAAACTCTGTTGCCTTCTCCAGAAAGTCAATGGGGAAGATGACAGGGAAGTTTGGAAGCTGCTGCCACTGAGCTGAAATTCTCTCTGGATTGGCAGTTCATTCAGAATGCCATGTCTACCTGCCAAGAGGGAATCTCAGCCAGGAGGGAATCCTCTGTGTAGGCCTGAGATTTCCCCCTCCCAAAAAGCATCCGTTTGTGGTGAAAGACCTATTTGCTGATGGGTAGAGAAACTTCAACCAGCTGTAGAAATAAAGCTTGAATTCCAAAGATCTGAACTTCCTTTCTACAGTCTGCTACAGAGGTTCCCTTCTGTGCATCAAGGCGAAATCTTTCACTGGATTACAGAAAAGTTCAGATCACTAAGAACTGAACTCTTCCTGCACCTCACCAAAGTTTCCTTTGCAGGCAGTTCTTATACTCCATCTGCTTAACAAGCCATATACTGTTGCTAAGAACAGTACATGGATGTGAGCATCAAGTAGAAGGTTGGTTTCACATGATGCAAGTTACATGTGAGATGGATTCTTCTGTCAGTTTTGCAAAGAATAAACCAAAACTTAGCAAAGGACAATTACAACACTCTTTTCCTCGGTAGTATAAGGCAGGGGTCTGCAACCTTAGTAACTTCATGACTGGTGGACTTCAACTCCCAGAATTCCTCAGCCAGCACGTGCAGGCTGAAGAATTCTGGGAGATGAAGTCCACAAGTTGTAAAGTTTCCAAAATTGCAGACCTATGGTATAAGGGACAGCATAAAAACTGAGGAAAACTGGGGCTGTACAATACCAGGGGCTAATATAGGGTCATTAAATTAAGCTCTCTCTTGTCTCTGCAAGCAACACCAATATGTTTGCAAGCTAAATAAACCTTTTCATTGACTTATTTAATAAGGAGATCAGGCACATTTCTTCCCTACAGAACAAGCAGCAGCAGACTAACAATCTCATTTTTAGTTATAAATAGTCACGTCTTTGAGTTTGTGTTGATCATCTGTGTTTGCCCATACACATCACTATACACATTTTTGGCAAGCTTTTCAATAATAATAATAATAATAATAATAATAATAATTTTATTTGTATACCGCATCCTCTCCCCAAGGGGACTCGGAGCGGTGCACAGGGGAAAATTAAAATACTATACAAAATACATAAATAGAATAAATAGAATAAGTAAAAAACAAATTAAACTAAGATTATCCCTGTGCTAAAAACCCCAATTATAATTAGCTAAAATCCCCTAACACCCTATTAGGCGGAGACTAACCTAGGCCGGCCAAGCAGAAAAAGTGTGTTTTGAGTTTTTGACGGAAGGGGAGGTCAGTAGTTGTTCTGATTTGGGGGGGGGGGGGGAAGGTCGTTCCAGAGGGCTGGGCCCGCCACAGAGAAGGCCCTTCCCCTGGGCGTCGCCCGCTGGCATAGCCTAGTGGACGGCACCTGGAAAAGTCCCTCTCTGTGGGAGCGAATCGGCCGTGAGGATGTATGGGGCAGGATAGTGTTCTGTCATTACTTTATTCCTAAAGCTGAAATTTTATGCCTAAACCAGGATTAGATAGTCTGATTTCTAGTCCATTGCCTTTGAACCAGGGGTCACCAACCTTTTGGACCAATAAATTCATTATTTTAAATCCCACAGACCAGTAATATGAATTTCTTAAGATAAATAGTATTTAGGGCAATATAAAAAAATGCAAATAATTTTTCTGCAGACCATCAACATTTTCTCACACACCACCAACCAGTTGGTAACCACTGCTTTAAATAACTGCACCAAACTGGCTCTCAGCCACGTTATACAGATTTATATTAATTACAATACATAAATACAATATAAAAATTGGATACAGCAGCAGCATACAGGAATTTAACTGGAAACGTACTTGCGATAAAGTCATTGAGGAAATGAGGGCACCAAAAAAACCAAAAACAAACCCAAACCCCAGATCCCTAAATTAGGGAAAGTCTGTTCTTTGAATAAGAATTACATTGATACCGTCATTATCTCCCAGCAGCTCGTTACCCAGCCGTTCCTAATCACATGCTTTGCAATTAAATGCTTTAGGCTTCACCTGGCAATTTTACCTCTCCCTGAGAAACTGGGTTTGAGAAGGGGATAATTTACTCAACTACAGGCGGCCTTCAATTTACAAGCACAACTTAGCCCAGCGTTTCTGTGAGAAAATGTGTCGAGTGCGTGAGGTCAGGTGAGGCAGAAGAAACTAACGGAGCGAGCGAACTCTGTGGGGAGACCTGGGGAGGGAAGGGGGAAGAGACGACGTCGCGCACCCCTGAAAATGTCACCCCGCCAAGCACGTACCTGGGTCGAATAGACCGGGACAGGTTCGCTGGTGAGAAGGCGGCGCCGCTTGGGTATGGGCTTCCTGGGGGGCCCCTCTGGCTCCGAGTCGCTGCTTATTATCACCTGTTGGGGAGGAGAGGCGAGAAACACCGAAGGGCCATCACCCGCAGGCCGAAATCCCCCCCCGCTCCCTTCCATTCCCTCCGTCCCTTCCCGCCCGGCTTCTGTTTACCGGGTCGTCCATGGCTGGGCAAGAGCCGTTCCTATTGGCTTCGCTCTTCGCGTCGTTCCTCCTCCGAGGCTCCGATTGGGCTCCACCCGAAGCTCTTTGTTTCTTCACTCGGCCGAGAAATTATCTACGGAGCTTCTCGGGCATCCAAGTTGCGGCTGGTCCCCAAAGGCGTTTCTCCTCCTCCTTCCCTTTCGCGTCTCCTGCAGAGCTGGAGAAGGTCCTGGGGGGGAGAGGGGAAAAAAAGCAGTTTCGGTTCCTCCGAGAAAAGTTTGAGCGAGCGACGGGAGCGGTACGTTCCTGCCCGCAGCGCTGAGGAGTCTGGGGACGGCCGTGGGTTTGTTTTGCTTTTTAAAGGCGAGGACGGCTCCTGTAATTCGTTTTCCGGGGCGGGTCGAGAGGAGGAATGTGGGATTGTCCGCTCTCTTGAGAGACGCCTCTCTTTCCCCCGACGCAGTAAACCTCTAGAATAGGCAAATACGTATTATGCACCATCTTAATCCTTGCAGCGGATCGTCCATTTTGGAGGTATTATTACTTGGATTACTTGGAGGGATTAATTATTACTTGGTAGCCCACGTGCCACCTCTAAGGAGCCCTTGACCAGCCAGGATGGGCATGGATGCCGATCTCACAGCTGCAAAGGGCCCTATCCATTTCCTCAAGCTCAACTCCCATGTAACAAGGCTCAGGTGTGTCTCCCTCCAAGGAGTCTGCCTAGCCAGAGTCCAGCTTCTAGCAAAATCTATTGATTTTTATCTGACACATGCCCCCCCCCTTTCACCTTGGCTACCTGTAGATAAATAAAAGCAATGAAGTCATTATGCTTATCCCCACAAGATAAAACATTAATACAGGTTGAGCTGTCTTTGAATATTAGTAGCTCCAGTTTAACAGATTAACAGAGTTGGAAGGGACCTTGGAGGTCATCTAGTCCAACCCCCTGCCCAAGCAGGAGACCCTACACCTGCCTCTACCTAGAATCGAACTCACAACCTTCTGCTTGTGAGGCAACAGTTCCACCAGTTGGTAGTTATGGTGTTGGTTTGAACTCTGAGCTTGGCAATTTGGTTGCAAATGTTTCATCCCCATTCATGGAGACATTTTCAGTGTGCTTTGGATCGTGCTTGTCTGGAGGAGCACTGGCCTTTAAAGAAACTGGCTTTTTTTAATGGCCAGTGCACAATCCAAAATGCACTGAAGATGTTTCCTCAATTAGGGACGAAATATTTGCAACCAAATTGCCAAGCTCGAGCTCAAACCAACATCATAACTAATACACCTGTGTGTGGTCAGCTTTGCACTTTAAGCAGTGCTGTAGTGTTAGAATGAAGGAGGTGCCTGCTATATTTTATCTGTGTATCTGTTGGAAGTTAAAAGGCCTCCTATTTGCTCCACACTACTTTTAGCAATCTTTTGATCTGCTGGATCAACAGTCAATCCTAGCACTTAAGACTAGGATCCCACATTAAAGAATAGGAATTCCCTCGGGGTAAGGAAAACAAGGTGAAGGAAGGGAGCTACATATCTGAGGGCAATCTTTCTTTCCAGATTTCATGCATTTCAGAATCAAGGCATCCCAAACAGAATAGAAAGGACTCATTAAACTGGCATGGACACAAACCACACCCCTGAATTCACACCAAGAGTTAGGGTAATGGAAGAATGTGTCTGATCTCCGTTATTAAATAATTATAAATATAATAGCTTGGGTAGGTCTAGATTAATGAAAAGAAGGGCTAGGGGGTGACAGTCAGTGTTCCAATATCTCAGGGTGTGCCTCAAAAAAGAGGGAGTCAAACTATTCTCCAAAGCACCTGAGGACAGAACAAGAAGCAATGGGTGGAAACTAATCAAGGAGAGAAGCAACTTAGAACTGAGGAGAAATTTCCTGACAGTTAGAACAATTAATCAGTGGAACAGTTTCCTCCAGAAGTTGTGAATGCCCCAACACTGCAAGTCTTCAAGAAGATGTTGGATAGCTATTTGTCTGAAATGGTATAGGGCAGGGGTCTGCAAAGTTGGCTTTTAAGACTGGTGGACTTCAACTCCCAGCATTCCCCAGCCAGCCTGGCTGGCTGGGGAATTCTGGGAGTTGAAGTCCACCAGTCTTAAAAGAGCCAACTTTGCAGACCCCTGGTATAGGGCTTCCTGCCTAGGCAGGGAGTTGGACTAGATGACCTCCAAGGTCCCTTCCAACTCTGCTATTGTATTGTATAAAACTAATCAAAGAGAGAAGCAACCTAGAACTAAGGAGAAATTTCCTGACAGTTACAATTCTTCAGTGGGATGACTTGCCTTCAAAAGTTGTGGGGATTCTAACATTGGAAGTTTTTAAGAAGAGATTGGACAGCCATTTGTCTGAAATGGTGCTAGGATTCCTGTCTGACCAAGGGGTTAGATTAGACCTCCAAGGTCCCTTCCAACTCCAACAATCTTTTTCACACTATGTCTGCAATTCAGTTTCTTTTATTTGTTCCTGCTTCATCCTGGCTTGTGGCAACTCCAAATTACAGGTAGCCCTTGTCTTATGACCACAGCTCAATCCAAAATTTCTGTTGCTGAGCAAAACAGTCATTAAGTTAATTTTGCCCCAGTTTATGACCTTTCATGCTATGGTTGCTAATGGTATCACTGAAGCTGCTAAATTGGTAACCTGGTTGTTAAGTGAACCTGGCTTCCCCATTGACTTCACTTATCATATGGTCACAAAAGGTGATCACATGACTCGGACACTGCAAACAACATAAATGTGCGAAGCTTCTGAATTTTGATCACCTAACCAGGGGAATGCAAGCGTGAAAAATGGTTGCAAGTCACTTTTTTCAGTACCATTGTACCTTCAAATGGTCACTAAATGAACTGCTGTAAGTTATGGACTACTTGTATTCTTGCAATACGACTCACATTTTCCTCCACAGAGGGAGGATGTGCAGTGCTGCATTAAAATGTTAAAATATAAAAACAATACATAAAAGTTTAAAAAAAATTAAATGGCCAAGGATGCTTAATCCTATTAGAAATTAATTGAAGGATGAAGGGAGGATTCTCAAGGAAACAGCCAGTCCTATGGCGGTGACCTCATCTGAGCTCCCCACGCAAAGCTGCAGAGCCGTGTTTCCACTCCCTTCCAGAAAGTCAGGAGGGTGGAGGCCTGACTCATCTGGGGAGGGGGGAGGGGGGGGGGAGATTACACAGCGTAGAAACAGAAGCAAAGGAGGCTCTCCACCTGGAGCCTGCCAGTCAGAATGCAGGTAGTCCTTGGTTTACAACCAGAGTTGAGCCCAACATTTCTGTTGTTATGTGAGACATTTGTTAAGTAAGTTCCCATTTTATGACTTTTCTTGCCACAGTTGCTAAGGGAATTGGGATGTTACATCAGGACAGGGTCATTGGGAGGTGAACTGCTGGTGCGGGGGGGGGGGGCTTGCATGGGTTGGTTGAGGGTCGGTGCTGGGTCTGGTTGGCTATGTGGTTGATTTGGATTCTGAGAAGTTCGTAGGATGGTTGTAGGTCAAAATGTCTATGGATGGAATTGCTGGTGGAGTACCAGTCTTGGATGAATTCAGCAGCCTGGCATGGCGGGTGGTAGTGTGGCTGTTGATTTTTGTGTTGCTCCAAATGATGCTGTTTGGTGGTCAGTGTAGGTAGAAATTAGGGATTTGGGACCTTGGCGTTTGATTGCCAGCTGGTCTTCGTTCATCCTGTGTTTTAATTGACACAATGTTTTTCCCACATAGAATTGGTAGGATGTTTAAAACTGATTTTGTAGATTACATTGTTTCTTTCATCCTTCTGTATCTTGTTTTTGGTTCTGGATAATTCCTGATGAAGTGTGGTTGTCGGTTTGTGGGCTATTGCTATTCCTAGATGTTGGAGAATGCTGGCTGTCATTTCTGGCACACCTTTTGTGTATTGTAGTGTTAGTTTTTGTGGGGGGATTGGCGGTATGGTATGGTGTGTTTGGCTGCTGTATGTTGGAGTATAAAGTTTTGGGTAGCCATTATGGAGAAAGACAGAGGGATGGGTTGGCTCAGTAGCTAAGACACTGAGCTTGTCTATCAGAAAGGTCGGCAGTTTGGCGGTTTGAATCCCCAGTGCTGCGTAGTGGAGTGAGCTCCCATTACTTGTCCCAGCTTCTGTCAACCTAGCAAGTTCTAAAGCACGTAAAAATTCAAGTAGAAAAATAGGAAGTACCTTTGGTGGGAAGGTAACAGCATTCCATGTGCCTTTGGTATTTAGTCATGCTGGCAACACGACCATGGAAATGTCTTCTTTCAGCGCTGGCTCTTTGGCTTTGAAACAGAGACGAGCACCATCCCCTAGAGTCGGGAACGACCAGCATATATGTGTGAGGGGAACCTTTACCTATGGAGAAAGACATCAAGAACCTGATGATCTTCTACTTTTCTTAGTGTTGTGGTGCTGTAGTGTGTCCTGGCCCTTCTGAAGTGGGTTTGGACATAGCTTCTTTTATGTGTGGTGGGTTGGCTGCTTGCGAAGCTGAAAATCTGGTCTGTGTGCATGGGTGGTAGACGCAGGTTTTCTGTTCTCCGTTGTTTATGTTGCTATCAAAGAATGGAAGTCTGTGGTCGGTTTCTTCTTCACATGTGAATTTGATCCCAAGGAATATGTTATGGAGTAGGTGGTGTGTTTCTTCAATTTGGGACCATTTGATGATGACAGAGGCGTAGCGTGGGGGGTGCAGGGGGTGCCGGCCGCACCGGGCGCAACATCTGGGGGGGCGCGCTCGGGAAGCCCCCTGCCCAATCCAAAAAGCCCCCTAGATGGCATCTCTTGGGCGGCATGAATAATACATTTAAACACTTCAAAACCCGCGTTTGATCCCCGGCGCGGCTCGACGGATGGCGCTGGGCTCGGAGCTGTCAGAGCTTCTTTTGCAACAGTTTTGGCTTTGGGGGGGGGGGACGACAATGAAAGCAAAACGCAAAAAAATCCAAATTGTTGCAAGGAGCGCCTTTCCTTTCCTTCCCGACGCAGCGATCACGCCAAAGCTATGGGAGAGTGGGGGGAAGGAGGGAGGGAAAAGAGGAGGAGGAGGAGGAGGAGGCGGCGGCACGGGGGGGGGAAGAGGAGGTGGGCGCCCGTTGGCAAAGAGAGAGAGAGAGAGAGAGAGAGAGAGAGAGAGAGAGAGAAAGAAGAAGAAAGAGAGGAAAGAAGAGATAAATTGGGGAGGGGGAGGCAGAAGGAAGTTTCTCCGCAGCAACCCCCGCTGGGCTCAGGAGAGGGACCAAAGAAATGCAAACCCCACTCTGGATCCAGACCAAAGTCCGCCGAGAGATCGAAAAATCCCACCACGGAGTTGAACAGGGTTTAATGCCAAGTTAGCTTGAGGAAAGGTTGGAGCCCCCGTTCTATATTTTCTTCCCAACAGCAGTTCTCCAGATGCGCTGAAAAGTTCACATGCAGGGCATGAACCTCATCTCCCTCCCGCCCCTGTCAGTGCTTGTTTCAAGGATCTGGGGATACTGTTGCTGTGCACTGAAGATCCGTCGGTGGACCTGCCATCTATTTCTTTGCGCTAAGACGGATCCGTCGGTGGTCCTCTGATTTATTTGCCTAGGCGCATTCTCCGTGTTCCCGACATACTTACTCCAAAATCCCAGCGAGATCAGATGGGACCTTCTCTGGCAAGTGGGCATTAAACTGCAGCTTGCTTCTTCAGGGGTTTTCTCCAACTTGAGTTCTGTGAGATTTGCTCTTGGGGAAGTGGTGCATGGAAAGGATGTTTAAACCTTGGTGGATGTCAATGAATCTACTTTTAAAAAGTACCAGTGTTTTCCCCAACCTAATGCCCCCCCAGATGTTCTAAGCTAGAACACCTATCACCATTGGTCCTTGTAGTTGAGGATAATGGAAATCTACTCCAACATAGCTTGAAGATGTCCAGATGGAATCTATACTGTCCAGATACAATATATAAACTGTATCTATGAAGCTTATTTGTGAGTAGTGAAAGTGATCTCTATCCTGAGAGGCACGTGTTCCTATTGGAAAGGAGAGATGTAATTTGAGATAACAAGGGGGGGGGGGGGGTCACAGTACAGAGTTGGAGCAGGAATCAGCCGAAGTTGAGAAATTCACTTTACAATCTTGTACAAACAATTCCCTTGGATTAAAACTAGAAATGTGAACATTCACCTTGACACAAAATCCTCTTTAGTCTTTTTGGAAAGGTACCAGAAGAAACTGGCCCATGCCTCACATCAGGAGAAAGCCACCAGGCAAGGTATAGATCGGTTTTTAAAAGGAGCATGTGGATTGACCTGTTTTATTCAAGATGGTCAAAGTAATTGGTTAAAATAAAATCACCAAGCACACTCACTGATCTTGTCCTATAAAGCAGGGGTCTCCAACCTTTGCAACTTTAAGTCTGAACTTCAGACTGAGAAAGCTCTGCAGGTATGCAAAACCTATTGCATACCTACAGAGAGAAGAGTTGGAAGATGCAAGAAGATGGATGGTGAGAACAGTTGCGATGCTGGCTTGACCTTAATACAGGAAACAAGCAGAGAACAACTGGAAGCAATTGATCAGCTTCAGGCAGAAATTAAAAAACGTACTACGCAGATGAATACGCTGCACCAGCGATTTGCTTTTTTGCAAATCCAAACATTGTTGGATACTAAAAAAGATGATTTTATTAAGAAACAAATTCAGCACACGTGTGCTCAGTACACGGAATTGAATGCTGCATCTATGCCCACCAAAATAACTCGACTTCGGCACCACATTATCTTGTATAAGGAGGTCAATCCTGATGAGCAGGTTGCAAACTGGTCAGCTTTAGATTTGCTTCGCTGGGTGTATAAGTGGAAGCTGCAAGAAAGTTTAACTAACTGTTGTCACATTAAGAATCTTTCTTACTATCACTGTTTCTACAGCGAGTTGTGAAAGAAGTTTCTCAAAACTTAAACTAATTAAAACATATCAGAGATCTACAATGAGCCAAGAAAGACTGAGTAATCTAGCAATACTGTCCATTGAGAGAGACTTTAATGTAGATTTCAATTCCGTTGTTGAAAAATTTGCGCTAATTAAAAGCAGGCAAATTTAAATTAATCTGTATATTATATACAGATTGATATCTTGCACTTCTATTAAAGAATTACAATTAGAGGTACAGGATTGAGGAAGTTGGCTCCATCTAGCCCAGTCTTGGATCATCTCCAGGGTATGGTTCCATTTTGATGTTTAGTTTTTGTTCTTGATATTGATATCATCTTGATATGATGGTTGTGAGACGACATATAATAGCATGGCCCATGCTAGGTTACTACATTTGTAGATTTGTATTCATAGACCTGCTGAAAATGTGGAGAATGTGTAATGCATGTTCGCACTCAATAAAGTGTGTGAAAATAAACTTGTATTTAGATGCATTTTACTTTAATTACATCAGTATTTTCATAACAAACAATACATGTGCTTAGGAGGTAAGGGTTTCTTTAACTAATCTAGTGGAAGAGACTCGAGTGCTAAAATCTACGGGTTAGGGGGCGCAAATTACTTGCCTTGCCCCGGGTGCTGACAACCCACGCTATGCCACTGGATGATGATGAAGGTGTCATCTACAGAGCGTGTCCAGAATTTTGGGTGAATGGTGGGTGGAGCAACAGAAAAATCATTGGCCATGCTATCACCCCCCACGTGTGAGTTCATTAAAACCTGGCATTCCACAAGCAATTCCATCAACACACATGGATGTACAACCAGCCTATGAACTCCTCAGAATGCAAATCAACCACACAGACAACCAGACAGCACTGACCCTCAACCAACCCTGCAAGCCCCCCCACCCCCAACCAGCAGTTCACCTCCAAATGACCATGGCTTGATGTAACCTCCCCACCACAAGACTCTCATTTAACATACTCACACCTGAAGCCCTTGTAAACAGGAGAACACTGAGACTCACAATCCCCTAAACTCTACTGCAGCAAAGCTGGCTGGAGAATTCTGGGAGCTGACGTCCTTCAGACTTAAAGTTGCAAAGGTTGGAGACCCCTGCTCTACTGGAGATGTTACCTAGCTGTTGCAGGAAACTGCCTTATAGGCTGGTAACAAAACATTCAGAAACCAACGCAAAAGCTCAGAGAATTAAACCTTCAACCCTCAACTTCGTGTTTTGTTGTCTTTTCAGTTCTTCTACCCTATTGTCTGCAGTACTGCCATGGCCACTATCCAGACTTTTTGTCTATGTTATCCACAGTTGTAAAGTCTGGTTTGTTATGTAGCAAGCGCCTTTCTCTTTGAATTCTAAAGTCCTAGAGTACTTTAACTTCTTCATTTTCTATTACTCTCTGTACTTTATGGTCCCACCAGTTTTAGCTTGCAGGCAGATGTTTTTTTCTTGCAGCTATTCTAATGCACCATTATTGCTACTTTTTCCATGTTGTTGCTGGGCAGTCTTCTTGCATCAGTTAACCAGGGGGCCCACTGCTTCTTGAACTTTTTTGTTCAGCTGCTTCATCTTTTATCCAAGTTCCAGCTTCAGTTTCTTTGTTTCTTCTACTTTCCCGCTCTTAGCTATTGCCAAGTCTTGCTCTTATCTGCTTTGTTTGTCTTTTTTTAAAAAAATGTGTGGCCTTGTAATACTTTATCTTTCCCATGTCTCCTTTTCTGTTCTTTATTTAGTCTTTCTTGTAGGCCAGCTTGGTCTCTCCAGTACTTAATAACCCTTCCTGGTATATCAGTTTTTGTGCATCTTCTTCACTCCCCTTCAACTTTTTTCTTAGTCAATCATTTGATGTAGTTCCAACATTCCACATCCACCTATTTTCCTTGGTAAACAGAACCTGCCAGCATTGTTGCTAAGAAGAGGAGTGTGATTCATTATTTTTCTAGTCTTTTTATCCAGGGCTTTTAATTTTGCTTGTGTCTACTATCCCAGCTGTGTATCTAATAACTGGAATTACCCAGGTGCTAACAGCCTTGATGGTATATCCCAGGGGTCTGCAAAGTTGGCTCTTGGAAGACCGGCTGGGGAATTCTAGGAGTTGAAGTCCACCGGTCTTCAAAGAGCCAACTTTGCAGACCCCTGGTATATCCTCCATTTGAGTTTGGACTTTAAAATCTTCACTCTCTTGATGTATTCATTTCTGGTCTTTTTCTTGAGTTCATGCTGCTTTGAAGTTTGCCCAGATATTTGTAGCAATCGTCTTCCTCCAGACTCTTGGTATTATTTTCAAAGGGAATTTTGAGTTTTCATTTTCTCTCTGTTTGATGGTGACCATGGCACATTTGTCCAATCCAGACTCTATTGCAGTATTTTGGCTGTATGAACAGACACATTGAGCAGTAATTCTATTTCAGATGGTGCTTTTCCATACAGCTTCAGATCATCCATAACAATCATAACAGATAGTCTTTGATGTACAGCCACAAATAAGACCAGAAGTTCCGTTGTTAAGCAAGGTCGTTATTAAGTGAGTCCTGCCCAACTTTACAACATTTTCTGTCATGGTTAAGCAAATCACTGCAGATGTTAAGTGAATTATACGATCATTAAATGAATCCAGTTTCCCACATTGACTTTGCTTACTGGAAGCTGGCTGGGAAGATCACAACCGGTGACCCCATGACCCCAGGATGTTGCAACTGTTGTGAATACACGTAGTCCTCAACTTACGATCTCAATTGAGCCCCAAATTTCTATTGTTAAGTGAAATATTTGTTAAATGAGTTTTGCTCCATTTTACAGCCTTTCTTGCCACAGTTGTTAAGTGAATCATTGCAGTTGATAAGTTAGTAACACTGTTCTTAAGTGAATCTTGTTTCCCCATTGTCTTTGCCTGTCAGAAGGTTGCAAAAGGGGAAATCACGTAACCCAGGGACACAGCAATGGTCATAAATATGAACCAGTTGACAAACATCTGAATTTTGATCACATGATCATGGGGATGCGAGAAAGGTTGTAACTGTGAAAAATGGTTATATGTCACTTTTTTAGTGCCATTGTTATTTGAACAGTCACTAAATGTACTGTTGTAACTTGAAGACTATCTTTATAGTACCGTGATGGCGAACCTATGGCATGCATGCCACAGGTGGTACAGGAAGCCATTTGTTAAGGCACACGAGCCATTCCCTGATCTTTTTTTGGGTGGGGAGGCGGTTTGTTAGTAAGTGGGAGCCTAAGCAACAAGTCTAAAGTTGAATTAACACTGAGATTTATGACTACAATGAAAGAGTGTGTGACAAAGGTGATGGAGTTGATGGAGACCCTAACTCTAACCCTAAAATTTACTGTTTTGATTAAAAAGAATAATTTTATCTAGCTTTGGTTCTACTTGGAAACCACTTCTAGACTTTGTACATGAAATTGAAAATAGTGAAACTGATTTTAGGTTTTGTTGATTAGAATGGCTCCAAGGTCCTTTCCAACTCTGTTATTCTATTCCAGTGGTCGGCAAACCGCGGCTCGCGAGCCACAAGCGGCTCTTTGGCTCCTTTGGCCTCTTCCTCCACCGGGCAGACTCCGTCTGCGGCATAGCTGCTTCTGCTACCCACGAGCCTTGCGATGCACAGCTCCCGCCACCAAAGGTCGCCCGGCAGGGGCATCGGGCAGGGAAGCCAGGCGCGTCTCCGACAGCTCCCAAGGCACACGTTCTAGGGCTACGTGGCTGGGAGGGAGGTAGATGCGCGGCCCCAGAATGTGTGCTGTAGTGGCTGTCGGAAGGAGTCGGTGGAGAGGCGCCCAGCTTCCCAGCCCAATGTCCCTGCCGGGCGACAGCCTCGGTGGCACTGATGACGGTAGCC
Organism: Rhabdophis nuchalis; assembly: GCA_039707465.1. Classification (NCBI taxonomy): domain Eukaryota; kingdom Metazoa; phylum Chordata; class Lepidosauria; order Squamata; family Natricidae; genus Rhabdophis; species Rhabdophis nuchalis. Next base: position 149,340,734 of record CM077647.1, read on the forward strand.
TTGGGTGCTCGCCTCGCTCACCCGCTGTGGGAGGAGGCATCCATAGCCTCCCCAGCCGGCATGCCGGCCCTTCCGCTGCTTCCCGGGGTGGTGGGGAGAGAGGAGAGAGGGAGGGACTGAGAGAGGCAGAGGGGGAGGGAGGGAAAGACAGAGAGACAGACAGAGACAGAGAGAAAGAGAGGGAGGGAGAGAGACGGAGAGAGGCACAGATAGAGAATGACATAGGGAGGGATTGAATCGGAGACAGACGGGGAAAGAGGGAGAGACAGACATACAGAGACAGGGAGGGAGGGAGGGAGAGAATCAGAGAGAGTGACACACACAGAGACAGGGAGAGGGAGGGAGAGGGAGAGACATAGACAGAGACTGATTGAGAGACAGACACACACACACACACACACGCACAGTGACAGATGGGTGGAGGGAGGAAAGAGACAGATGGACAGAGAGAGACAGATGGACAGAGAGAGAGAGAGACAGAAAGAAAAAGAGAAGGAGAAAGAAAGAAAAAAGAAAGAAAAAGAAAGTGGGAGAGAGAGAGATAAAGAACTTATGACCACAATTGAGCCCAAAATGTTGGTTGCTAAGCAATACCGTCGTTAAGTGAGTTTCATCACATTTTCCAAATTGGCCATGTCCACCTGGTCACATGACCACTGAGCCACTCCCACAAAACAAGCCACACCTTCTTTTGGCTCTCAAAAGAAATTTCAATCGTCGTCCTGTTGATATTTGGCTCCCTTGACTAATGAGTTTGCCCACCTCTGTTCTGTTCTATTCTATTCTACATGACTTGAAATGTTTAGAAATGTAAAGCAAGGGGTTGAGGCTATAACTTTTTTGTATTCTACTGTACAGAAGTGGGAAGTCTTACAGTTATAATTTCATTGTAATTTTAGTACAATGACAATAAAGATTATTATTATTATTATTAAGTCAGTATTTTTTTCCTTTCCATTTCTCTGCAGTGATCTAGTTTCCCCTTTAACTTTTCTAACTTTTGTTTCGATTTGTATTTTATCTCATAAAAATCTTTTAATAAACATTTATAACTAAAGAGAGAAAAAGATTTATGTCTGCCCCTTGTTTCTCAATTTATTAGGATCTATACACACTTATGCCTCTGGCTAAAACGATCAATCAAAATTGTTCAAGCATTAAAAGATTTACCTGATTTAAGATCAGGTTTTTTAAAATAGCATATTTTACCATACAAACCTACAAGGTTATAAAATGTTCAAGAGATGACTCTTGGCTTGTCTCACCAGTATTAGAGACATGATGGATAGGAGTACAGAAAAATCATTTACAATTGCATTTTCCACATTTTGCTCCTCACTTTCTGTAACATGGCTCTAATAATGAACATGGTTTTAATGCATTGGTAGAATTATTTTGAAAAAATACAGAAACTCCAATATTTCTTTCCATTTAATAGATGTACAGCCTACTTTCTTCCTATTATATTTTGGGTGAGGCAGCTTCATGCAAAACACAAAAAATGTAAAAAAGAATAGTAAGCATGCAAAAGCAGGAAGGTAGCTAAATTTATATCAGTAACACTTATTATATCTTTTCATACCTTTCTAATCTTGAAACCTTACTTCCACATCCATTTCATACATTACCTTTCGTTCTTTAAACTTCTCAGTTCCTTCTTTTTGAGAATCTCATAACTCCACCCAAACATAATTTTCTTGCTGGCTTCCTACCTTTACACCCACTATTCTTATTATTTAAAAATGTGGTTTTAATTTAAAATAATATGATTTTTTTTTCCATTCAAGGCTCAACTGGTAGCTACAGCAACACTAAAATGTCTTTCTTTTCTGTTGTTGTTTTTTAATGGCCAGCAAACATTAGGGAATATTTTTTTAAATGAAAAATAGCTCCGTAAGTTTGTACAGGTAGTCTTTGACTTATGACCACTGAGCCCAAAATTTCTATTGTTATGTGAAACATTTGTCAAGCAAGTTATGCCCCATTTTACAACCTTTCTTGTCACAGTTGTTAGATGAATCATTGCGGTTGATAAGTAGTGCTGTAGTGCTGGCATAAATGATTCCACATGGTCAGCCAGAACAACTAACAGAAACTAACTAACTAGCCAAAAGGTGTTCAATCATATTAAATCAGAAACAGCACCATGTCTGATTTATTTTTGCCATGTCATGCATGCAAATTCACTGGACAAGTCAAAAATGCTAGAAATGAGTAGAAAAAGGGGCTGCAAAGGACTTGCTTGCTTAATACCATCAAAGCTGATACAAAGATGAACATCCAAGAATTGAAAAAAAGCTATGCTTGACAGGATAACACAGTAAAGTCGCCGCCTGTAAAGTCACCGCCAAGAATCAAACATGAATGGTGAAGAATGACAGAATGAATGAAATGTTTGATATTCAAACAGGTCCATTTTGAATATCAAACAACTTATTTTGAGTTGGAAAAGCTTCCAAACTGATCGAAGCAGTCTTTTTCCCATTTGAAATAATTATTTCATCCTAAAAATAAGGTAGTTCAAATGTGAAGTTTTTCCTTTGATAAAACTTTTGCATGCATCTAGCTAGAAAGTTAAAAGGAAATAGGAAAGGTTGCTCCCCTTCCCCTTTTCTAATAACTAACTAAAAGAGATGGTTAATGTTAAGCTTCACAGCATAATTTGTACACCAACTTGATTTTTAAAATTGAGAAGTAGAAATCTGGGACTAATGGCTTATTCCAAAGAGATGCCTTGCCCTCACATGAATTGGGGTTTCCTTAAGCCATGGAACAATGAACTGTACATATCACCAAAGAGAAATCTGTAGCTTGCTTTACACAGATCACATTTTCCAGCGGATTATATATAGTAATCATTCAGTCAAAGTCGCTGTTCCTGCACAGAGTCCAACTCTTCTGTGTGTATGAATTCACTCCTGGTCACTCCTGGTCTTGGTTTTGAGATGTCAAGTAATTTCTCTTCATCTTTATTTTGAAGTGGCTTTTTCTCATTGGTTGTTCCGGTAACGGAGTTATTCTTGGCTGAAAATAGAGACAAATTTTTAAAAGTGTAACTAAAAGGTACATGTTAATTTACTTACCATTGGTCTGGGGGTGAAATGCTACCAGTTCGGACTGGTTCGCCCAAATCGGTAGTAAAAATGCTACTCGTTCGCCTGAAATGATAGTAAAAAAAGTGCTACTGGTTTGGGCGAATAGGTTTTTCCAATGATCAGCTGTGATGCACGATTTATAATAGATAGAAAGCAGGATTTCCAGATTTCTAGCTAATCTAAATTGTGTTGCACAGCAGATTTTCTCCCCTCTCGCTGTTCGCTTACCTTTGCAGGTGCACTCTGCAAATACGTGAAAGGTCCTGTGCATGCGTGGAGGTGGCATGTGCGAGCATGCACACACACTCAACCAGTAGCAAAGGTATGTGGATTTCACCCCTGGATGGGTCCTTTAATTATCTTTAAAAGATACTACAGACCTCCAAGAAGCTAAATACAACTTCTTTCCACTTAGGACAGCCATATCTTTGGCATGTGGTGAAATTTGGGCCCTTGGCAACTGGATCACCTTTACTGCTGTGTGAAGCATCTCAGTCACCTGACCATAATTTGCAATTTATTGACGAGTTTCCAGCATTTACTTCCAGTTTCTGGCAGAGAAAGGCCATTGGGGAACCACTGTGTTCACTTAACAACTGCCACAAAAATTTCCCAAATGGTTCTGGTCATGTGTTGCTTTAACTTAGGACCACAGCAACCTATGACCATAATTCTAGTTTATTCACTGGCTTTGCTTTGTCCCTGCAATTCATCACTGCCATTAAACTCTTCATTCTTTAGATATGAAAACTTACCTTTATATATACAGTATGCTATTCCAGCTCCTAGTATCAATCCAGAACCGAGTCCAGCCAAACACACCAGCCAAGGAGACACTCTAGTTGATGGAACTGTGGGCCGAGAAGGTGAGAGAAAAAATGTATTCCTAGTACTTTGGGTAACTGGGAGACTGGGATGAATAATCACATCTCCCTCACCTTCTGGTCGCCAAAGGACAGACTGTTCCAATGAGGTTTCCAAAGCTTCATGTTCTACTCGACAAACATAGGTGACTTCAACACCACTCTTTTCTGGGAAGAAGACACTGTTGATGGAAAACATCCCATTGGGCATGTGGTGCACCTCTGACTTTACTTGCTCTTGTGGCTCTCCATTTTGCAACCACTGAATGTTGATTTGAGAGGGATAAAATTTGCTCACATTGCACATGGCCACTACAAATTTCTCCCCTTGTGGCTTTGTGATCAGCTGAAGGATGGGCCGAGCTGCAAAGAGAAGAAGGAAATTTGAAGCCCTGCATCCAATAGGCCAGTGTTTCTCAACTTTGGCAACTTGAAGATGGGTGGACTTCAATTCCCAGAATTCCTCAGTCAGCCAGCAAGGTTGACAAACATTGCAATAGACAATTCCCATCATCGGTTCCTAACTTCTTGAAGCCAGTCTTGGAGCCACCTGGGATGACAGGTTGTCCTCAACCACAACCATTTATTTAGTGACTGTTTGAAGTTAGTGTCAATGAAAAAAGTGAGTTATGATCATTTTTTACACTTACAATCATTGCAGCATCCTCACTGACAGGTGATCCAAATTCAGATTAGCAAGGCGTGTATTTATGATGGTTGTAGCGTTCCAGGGGCATGCAATCATATTTGGGACCTTCTGACAAGCAACTTGCATGGGGAAGCTGAATTCACTTAACAACCATACTACTAGATTAACAACCATTGGGATTCATTTAACCAGGAGTCCCCAATCCCTGGTTTGTGGACCAGGAACTGCTCCCTGGTGCCCAAAGGTTTGGTGGCCACTGTACTTAACTGGGGGGGGGAGATTGTAACATTGGGTAAAATTTACTTAACAACTGTCTTGCATAGTAATGGAAATTTTAGGCTCAATTGGGGTCATAAGTCAAAGACTACCTGTATGGTTGACACAGCTGCTGTGTGAAGTAGGATCAGTTGATAACAGCTTCTTTCAGCTAATCAATCAGGGAACCCCAAAATCAGTTTCCAGCTACTGACTGTTCCTCTCTTCCGTCTAAAACAGCGTTTCTTAAACTTGGCAACTTTAAGATGCTTGTACAGATCAACTTATGAATGCAATTGAGCCCAAAATGTCTGTTGTTAAGTGAAACAGTTATTAAGAGAATTTTGCCCCATTTTATGATCTTTCTTGCCAAGGTTGTTAAGTGAATCACTGCAGTGATTAAGTTAGTAACGTGGTTGTTAGGTGAGGTCTGGCTTCCCCATTGACGTTATTGCCTGCCAGCAACCAGAGCTGCTGCTGCAGGGCTGGCAGCAGATTCGGACAGTGAGGAGGTTGGGGAGGAACCTGGGCCAGTCCTGGAGTCTGGGGAAGACGCTAATGAGGGCTCTGTGTCGGAGGCAGAGAGGGGGCCAGGGCCGTACGCCAGTTATCAGCTGCCTTCAGAGTCAGACATCAGTAAGCTAGACTAACAGCTGGAGCCTGTTCCTAGTGTGTGCATGCAGAGAATTGCCAGACAAAGGGAACAGCTAAGGAACAAGGGTCAATTTGGGAGTAAGGCCACAGGTGGATGGTGAATCCCCCCCCCCCCATGGGGAATAAAAGATGAGCTAAAGAAGAGGGGTGTTTGCAGGAGACAATTAGTTCATACCTGCATTCTTGCCAAGTATTGTGGAATCTGGGAGATATCTGGCCTGGCTACTCACCAAGCCTGATAAGGGTGGATAATTGTGTACTATCTGAAGGCTGTGGGAGAGGAAAGACTTTGCTGGAGAGGAATTCACTCTAAATTAAATAAAAGGTGTTTATCGGGACGAGGACTCGACTTCGTGCTGCTGGGGAAACCTAGGTCAGAACATGACATTGTTTGTCAGAACTTTGCAAAAGATGATCACGTGATCCTGGAACATTGCAATAAATCTCTTAAATATGAGTCTAAATCTCATAATTACAAGCCTAACATCCAAATTTTGATCACATGGCGATGGAGATGCTGCAACGGTTGTAACTGTAAAAAAAAAAAAGGTTATTAGTTACATTTTTTAGTGCTGTTGTAACTTTGGTCACTAATGAACTGGCAAGGGATTTTGGGAGTTGATGTCCATGCATCTTAAAACTGCCACATTTATAATACAATAGCAGAGTTGGAAGGGACCTTGGAGGTCTTCTAGTCCAGGGGTCTGCAAAGTCGGCTCTTTTAAGACTGGTGGACTTCAACTCCCAGAGTTCCCCAGCCAACATAGCTGGCTGGGGAATTCTGGGAGTTGAAGTTCACCAGTCTTAAAAGAGCCGACTTTTCAGACCCCTGTTCTAGTCCAACCCCCTGCTTAGGCAGGAAATCCTATACCTTTTCAGACAAATGGCTATCCAACATCTTAAAAACTTCCAGTGTTGGGGCATTCACAACTTCTGGAGGCAAGCTGTTCCACTGATTAATTGTTCTAACTGTCAGGAAATTTCTCCTTAGTTCTAGGTTGCTTCTCTCCTTGATTAGTTTCCACCCATTGCTTTTGTTCCACCCTCAGGTACTTTGGAGAATAGTTTGATTCCCTCTTCTTTGTGGCAACCCCTGTGATATTGGAACACTGCTATCATGTCTCCCCTAGTCCTCTTTTTCATTAAACTAGACATACCCAGTTCCTGCAACTATTTTTCATGTTTTAGCTTCCAATCCCCTAATCATCTTTGTTGTTCTTCTCTGCACTCCTTCTAGAGTCTCCACATCTTTTTTACATTGTGGTGACCAAAACTGAATGCAGTATCCCAAGTGTGGCCTTACAAGGCATTATAAAGTGGTATTAACACTTCACGTGATCTTGATTCTATCCCTCTGTTTATGCAGCCTAGAACTGCGTTGGCTTTTTTGGCAGCTGCTGCACACTGCTGGCTCATATTTAAATGGTTGTCCACTGGGACTCCAAGATCCCTCTCACAGTTGTTACTATTGAGCAAGGTACCGGCTATACTGTACCTGTGCATTTTGTTTTTCTTGCCTAAATGTAGAACCTTACTCTTTTCATCATTGAATTTCATTTCATTAGATAGTGCCCAATGTTCAAGTAAACACTGATCTGAAATAAATACAGGTGATGAGCCATGAAACTCCCTCAAAGCTCAGTTTGGGTATATAGTGGCATAGTGGGAATATAGGCAGCTTCCCTAAGCTCTACAGACCCCTGGGCTGACATTTGAGTTCTGCTAGTAGAGGGAGAAGTGTATTTACAGTCTCAAAGAACCAATCTATCAAGACAGTAAACCTACTGTAGCTTTTATCACATGCAGTTTGAACAACCGATCTATGAAGTTGCTGCAATACTCTTTATGTTTTTATTTCTTTCTTCCAACAACAGCTCTGGGGCTCACATCCATTGTTTGGGCAGCTATAGGTAGCACTGGGACCTTAGATTTTGCACTACTGTGTCTGAAAGTTGCAATGTTGTCAAAATGGTGTGTGCCATGTTCTGATTTTACAGCGGACACAACTTAGTACTTTAATCTTTTTCCCCTCTTTGGCAGTATTGGAAGAAAAAATCCCTTGGTTCCTCCTTCCAGCAGAGATAAAGCTATTAGCACTGTAGGATAGTTTAGTTTTAGTTTTATTTGATTTATATCCCGCACCTTTCTCCTACAAAAGGACCCAGGGCGGTGCACAGAAAATTAAAAACACCATATAAATATACAAATACATAACATCCTAAAACCACAATTACACTTAAGAACCCTGTGCTAAAACCACGTATTAAAATCTCTCTAATTAAAATTTTGTAGACTAAAACTCAGTCGTTAACGGGTGGTCACGCTAGGCCTGCTTGATGGAACAGGTGCATCTTCAGGCGCTGGCGGAAAAGGCGGAGGTCTGAGGTGGTGCGGAGTTCGGGAGGCAGGTTGTTCCAGAGGGTAGGGCCCGCCACAGAGAAGGCCCTTCTCCTGGGTGTCGCCAACCGGAATTGCCCGGCCGACGGCACCCGGAGAAGACCCTCCCTATGGGAGTGGATCGGTCGAAGGGATGTGTGGGGCAGGAGACGGTCTGGCACATAATTAGGCCCCGTGCCATAAATAGTCTATTTATCCCTGTGGATAAATAGACAAGGAAGCAAGGTTCCGGAAAGAAGTTTATTTTTGGAAGCCAGAGGATAGTGACATCAGCAATGGGTTCTGAGCTTGCTAGCTGACTATGAACCACATATAGAAGGTTTTATATATGTATATTTTTAGCGTTTGACATTTAGATATTTTCATGGGGTTTGCTGGTGTGCCTTTTGATGGGATAATTTCTTCTGGCTTGGTCATTCAGGAAGGAAGAGGTTAATCCTAGCCACTGGTAGGGATGGGAATATAAATCTGGTGAGTTTCTGTGTGCTACTGTCTTACTTTTGTCAGTCCTCATTTTGGGCTGAAAGCAAAAGAACTATATTCTGTGGTTTCAGAGTTTACTTTAAGCTGCTCTGTTGTAGGCTCTTATCAGCTAGCCCGATGCTATTATGCTTAGCTGAGTGCTAGACTGTTTTGTTTTTCCTTTGTGAAGGACTTTGATTCTGGAGCTTTTGTGCTATTGGCTCAGCTTCTGTGGGAATGATTATTATTATTATTTATATTTTCCTATTTGCTTGGGGGAAGGGGGTGATTTGCACTTTTTTTCTATCACCAGATATCCAAGTTCTGCATATCCTTCTGGCCACCCATATAAAAAACACCATGTGGTATCTTTCAAGTTAGCATGGGAAAATACACATGCTCCCAAGAGCTTCTCTTATTCCACTAAACACAGATTACAAAGATACTTTTCAACTAGACAGCTGTTTGAAGGTACAACTGCCAAAATATCTTAGGGAGATATTTACACAAGCAAGATTCGAACAGCTTGGCACAATGATCATATATGGGAGATTCTATTCTATACCCTACAATGAGCATCTCTGCATTTGCAGAGCAGCAAAGATGGAAGACCTGGCTCACATCCTATTTGATTGTTGCTTGTATAAGGGGGGAAGAGACACATATCTTAGTCTATATACCGAACGAATGACCCATTGGGATCCACATATCAAAGCAAACTTACCATATGTGTGGCCAGAACTGGAAAATAACATTTAACACAGCACAGTACTTAAACAATATGGTTCGGTTGAGATCTGCATATGTGGGACTGATTGGGGTACATTGCAGGGGTGACACCGAAATATAATTTTATCATATTTTATCTATATCATAAATTATTGTGTTCTATTCCAATTTTATTTTAGACTTTATTTTATTCCAATTCCATTTTAAATTGTATTTTATCAAATTCCATTTTAAATTGGTTTTATCAAATTTTAGTAATAATTTGTTTCTGGATCTTTGCACTTTGATATTGCCCAAGGTCTAATCAATAAAGACTATAAAGGGGAATGTTATGTTTTCCTATTTCCTTGGGGGAGAGGGTGATTTGCTCTTTTTTCTATCACCAGATATTCAGGTTGTGCATATCCTTTTGGGCACCTACATAAAAAAAACACCATGTGGTATCTTTCAACTAAGCATGAGAAAATATACAAGTGCCCAAGTCCACTAACTACAGATTAGCTGAAAGAATGACATTACCCATAAGGCAGAAAAGGTCTCCCAAGTTGAGTCTAAAGCTAGCTTTGAACCTTCTGAGAAGACAAGCTAGTGGCTGGTTCATCCTACACAACAGTGTGGTTTTTTTGGGTCACGATAACCAAGCCACATGTGGTTTTTAAGATAAGGATCCATAAGTGGCTGGGTCACATAAATGGAGTCAATTAGGACTTTAAAAAAAAAAAGATTTAAATGAACAAGGTGATGCATTTTGTGCACCCAGCTCTGCCTTTCAGCCCAAATTTCAAGAAAGAGTTTAAAATAAAGAGGTTGTGACTGGACAACTGGAGGAAGACTGGCCTGGATTCCTTGATTTCTGAGCAAAAAATTATACTCACATTGCAAGCGCAGCTGGAATTGTGGTACTTCTGGCCCTTTGAGGGCTTGGTGATTGACACGGCAAGAGTAGTTGGCTTTGGCATCCGAAAATTCTGGTTCTATCTTCAGGAGACTTTCTGCTCTGAACAATTGGCCGGTGCTGGGCTGAATAGGAGGCCGTTCGGGGCCTTGCACAATTTCATCATTTCGGAACCACGTCATGGATATATTGCCAGGATAGAAATCGGTTGCTGTACATGCAATGGTGTTTGGCTTGCTTAACTGCACTTTTGTGGATCCAAGTTCAACAAGTGGGGGAGCTGGGAACAGAGAGGATAGAAGACGACATTCTGATTATCTCCTTGTTAGGACCCAAGGCGGCGCACAGGCATTATTAAAAACCATAACAAAAGACAATATACATTATTAAAAACATATTACCGTATTTATTCGAGTATAACGCGCAAAATTTTGTACCCAAAAAAGAACTCAAAGTTTGGGTGCGCGTTATACTCGAATAAATAAATTCAGGTTTCTGGGCGGCGGCGGGGGGGGGAGAAGCGGAGGCAGAAAGGGACGCTGAGAAGAAGCGGAAGGCAGAAAGAGACGCTGGGGAGAAGCGGAAGGCAGAAAGAGACGCTGGGGAGAAGCGGAAGGCAGAAAGGGAGGCTGAGGAGAAGCGGAAGGCAGAAAGGGAGGCTGAGGAGAAGCGGAAGGCAGAAAGGGAGGCTGAGGAGAAGCGGAAGGCAGAAAGGGACGCGGGGAAGAAGCGGAGACAGAAAGGGAGGCTGAGGAGAAGCGGAAGGCAGAAAGGGAGGCTGAGGAGAAGCGGAAGGCAGAAAGGGAGGCTGAGGAGAAGCGGAAGGCAGAAAGGGAGGCTGAGGAGAAGCGGAAGGCAGAAAGGGACGCGGGGAAGAAGCGGAGACAGAAAGGGAGGCTGAGGAGAAGCGGAAGGCAGAAAGGGAGGCTGAGGAGAAGCGGAAGGCAGAAAGAGACGCTGGGGAGAAGCGGAAGGCAGAAAGGGAGGCTGAGGAGAAGCGGAAGGCAGAAAGGGACGCGGGGAAGAAGCGGAGACAGAAAGGGAGGCTGAGGAGAAGCGGAGACAGAAAGGGAGGCTGAGGAGAAGCGGAAGGCAGAAAGGGAGGCTGAGGAGAAGCGGAAGGCAGAAAGGGAGGCTGAGGAGAAGCGGAGACAGAAAGGGACGCTGAGGAGAAGCGGAAGGCAGAAAGGGACGCGGGGAAGAAGCGGAGACAGAAAGGGACGCTGAGGAGAAGCGGAAGGCAGAAAGGGACGCGGGGAAGAAGCGGAGACAGAAAGGGACGCTGAGGAGAAGCGGAAGGCAGAAAGGGACGCGGGGAAGAAGCGGAGACAGAAAGGGACGCTGGGGAGAAGCGGAGGGCAGAAAGGGACGCTGGGGAGAAGCGGAGACAGAAAGGGACGCGGTTAGGGTGGAACGGCATCGCTCCATCGCCCCTCAGCTGTGGAGCCCGTCAGTCATGCTTTATAAAAATCGGTATAAAAATTTTATACCGATTTTTAATGGAAAATTAGGGGGTGCGCGTTATACACGGGTGCGCGTTATAGTCGAATAAATACGGTAAATTAAATCCCGTGCTAAAATAATAATAATAATAATAATAATAATAATTTAATTTTATATCCCGCTCTCTCTCCCCAAGGGGACTCGAGGCGGGGCACAGGCAAATTAAAAACACAAATAAGACCACAACAAAATACAAGGTTAAAAATAAATTAAATTGATCCTGCGCTAAAAACCCATAAACTAAATTAAGACAACCCCTAAAACCCCTTACCTTAAAAGAGACTACCCAAGGCCGGCCAGGCGAAAAAGATGTGTCTTTAATTTTAAACGGAAGGAGCGGAGGTCCGTAGTTGTCCTAATATCGGGGGGAAGATCGTTCCAGAGGGCTGGGCCCGCCACAGAGAAGGCCCTTCCCCTGGGCGTCGCCCGCTGACAGAGTCTAGTGGACGGCACCCGGAGAAGTCCCTCTCTGTGGGAGCGAATCGGCCGTGAGGAGGTATGGGGCAGGATCCGATCCCGCAGGTAACTAGGTCCCGAGCCATGGAGCGCTTTGAAGATGATAACTAACACCTTGAAGCGCACCCGGAAGACGACAGGTAGCCAGTGCAGCTCGCGCAAGTGTTACGTGGGTGAACCTAGAGGTCCCCATTATTGCTCGCGCGGCTGCGTTCTGGACCAACTGAAGCCTCCGGGTGCACCTCAAGGGGAGCCCCATGTAGAGAGAGTTACAATAGTCCAGTCGGGATGTCACGAGCGCATGAGTGACTGTGCGAAGGGCGTCCCGATCCAATAGGGGGCGCAATTGGCGAACGAGGCGAACCTGGTAAAACGCCCTCCTGGCCACGGCTGTCACATGATCTTCCATGGACAGCCGGGCATCCAGGAGGACGCCCAAATTGCGCACCCCATCCACAGGGGCAAGATGTTCGCCCCCTATGGCCAGCGATGGAATGAGCTGGTTGAATCGGGCAGCCGGAAATCACAGCCACTCGGTCTTGGTCGGGTTGAGCCTGAGTCCGTTACTTCCCATCCAGATCCGTACGGCTTCCAGGCACTGGCACATCACCGCTACGGCATCGTTGGGGTGGTTTGGGGTAGAAATGTACAGCTGTGTATCATCAGCGTACAGGTGGTACTCTACCCCAAAACCACGGATGATCTCACCCAGCGGCTTCATGTATGTGTTGAACAGGAGGGGCGAGAGGATCGACCCCTGAGGCACCCCACATGCGAGGGGTCTCGCGGTCGACCTCTGCCCCCCTGCCAACACAAATTGCGATCGGCCAGAGAGGTAGGAGGAGAACCACCGTAAAACGGTGCCTCCCACCCCCAACCCCCCCAGCCGATGCAATAGGATACCATGGTCGATGGTATCGAAAGCTGCCGAGAGGTCTAATAGGACCAGGATGGAGGAACAACCCCCATCTCTGGCCCTCCAGAGATCATCTACCAACGCGACCAATGCCGTCTCGGTGCTGTGCCCGGGCCGGAAGCCGGACTGGCGCGGGTCCAGATAGTCAACTTCCTCCAGATGACGGGGAAACTGTTGTGCCACCAACCTCTCTACAACCTTCGCCAGAAAGGGAAGGTTGGAGACTGGACGATAGTTGTTAAGAAGAGCTGGATCCAAAGAGGGCTTCTTAAGGAGGGGCCTCACCATAGCTTCTTTTAGGGAAGCAGGCAAGGAACCCTCACTTAAGGATGCGTTGACAACCTCTTGGAGCCAGCCTCGTGTCACCTCCCAGGATGCCAGTACAAGCCAGGAGGGACACGGGTCCAATAAACATGTGGTGGCTCGCAGTCGCCCACGTAGCCTGTCCATATCCTCGGAAGTAACGGAGTCAAACTCCTCCCAAACAAGATCCGCCTCGTGGCAACCCACTGGGCCATGAATGGGGGCTAGCTCGTTCTGTATCTGAGCGATTTTCTCCTGCAGATAAATCACAAATTCCTCTGCTCTACCCTGTAGCGGGGCTTCCCGCACCCTCTGTTGAAGGAGGGAGCGGGTCACCCTAAACAGGGCGGCAGGGCAGTTATCTGCGGATGCTATGAGAGTGGCACAATGATGGCGTTTGGCCACTCTCAGCGCCACAATGTAAGTCCGTAAATGGGCTCTTACCTGTGTCCGGTCAGATTCAGATCGGCTAGACCTCCATCTTCTCTCTAGGCGTCTCTTGTGGCGTTTCATCACCCTCAGCTCCTCGGTAAACCAAGGAGCCAGGGTGGCTCGCCGCCGCGAGAGAGGCCGCAAGGGCGCGACCCGATCCAAGGCTCCTGTGGTCGCAGTATTCCATGCGGCCACGAGGTCCTCCATCGGGGCGCGGGTCAGGGGCACAGGAAGTGGCCCAAGCGCCGCCTGGAACCCATCAGGGTCCATCAGGCGCCTGGGGCAGAACCAGATTGGTGATTTAGGTTCCGCCTCCCCGCGGAGGGGAGTAGCGGTCGGAAAGTCGAGCCGGAGAAGTGAGTGGTCTGACCATGACAAGGGCGTGATGGCTATATCCCCTATACCCAGATCACTCTTCCATTGGCCAGAGACAAAGATGAGATCCGGTGTGTGTCCACCCTCGTGGGTGGGGCCTTGAATTAATTGGGTCAGGTCCATGGCCGTCATGGAAGCCATGAACTCCCGAGCTGCCACAGATGATTCGCCCACCGATGGCAGATTAAAGTCCCCCATGACTAAAAGTCTGGGGGTCTCAACTGCCACCGTAGCGATCACCTCCAGGAGCTCGGGCAGGGCTGCTGCTACATAGCGGGGAGCCAGGTATACAACCAGCAAGCCCAACTGCCTCCCTAGGCCCCACTTCACGTAGAGGGACTCACAACCGGTAGTCTGTGGCACAATGGTCTCTCTCGGCTCAAGACCCATTTAAAACCCTGAAAATTAAAATTTATAGATAAAAGTCAGAAATGGGAGGCTATGCTAGGCTGGCTTGTTGGAATAGATACGTCTTAAGACATTGGCGGAAGAGGCGGAGGTCCGAGGTGGTGCGTAGGTTGGGGGGTAGGTTGTTCCAGAGGGCCGGGCCCGCCACAGAGAAGGCCCTTCCCCTGGGCATCGCCAACCCGCATTGCCCAGCTGACGGCACCTGGGGAAGACCCTCTCTGTGGGAGCGGATCGGACGAAGGGATGTATGGTGCAGGAGGCGGTCTCGTATATAGCCAGTTGTTCGCCCCCAATGGCCATGTTGGACTTATCTGGCTGAACCGGGGTGCCAGAAACCACAGCCACTCGGTCTTGGATGGGTTGAGCTTGAGTTTGTTACTACCCATCCAGACCCGTACGGCCTCCAAGCACAGGGACAGCACCTCGACGGCATCGTTGGGGTGGTTTGGGGTGGATATGTACAGCTGGGTATTGTCAGCGTACAGATGGTATTCCACCCCAAAACCAGGATGTGGCCTGCAGGCCATAAAATGCCCAGATCTGTCCCAGTCAAGGCTTTAAGCTGTGTCACATTTTAAATAAAAACATATTTTTATCATATGACCCTCATTCCGTTCCCCCTGGTTTCCTTTACCTTCCACTCTCAACTCTATTGTCTTCTCTTCCCTGTCAGGGGTGTGGATGACTAAGCAAGTGTAAGTCTTTCCATCTGCATCTTGCACATTTGGAAGCAGAATGCTGGCGTTGCCCCGTAGCACTTGCTCCGGAGACATCTTCACCCCTGGCTGAAAGGTTTCCAAGACATCTTCAAACTTAGCAATATCTTTTGAACCCAAACGCCATACCACACTTAGGATTTTGGGATCTGTGGGCCCAGAAGAGTCCTCAAAGTAACAAGGCAGCAGGACATCAGAACCTGGTTTGGCTTGAATTGGGCCTTCGGGGACTGTAAGGGTCAAAGCTGCCTCTGAAAGAGAAAGGCGAGAGGAAGAATTGCTGATAGAAAATTCACAAGGCACTACTGACGATCCTCACAGTTCACTTAGTGGCTGTTCAAAATTACAATGGCACTGAATATGACTTTTTTTTTTTTACAATTATAGCTGAATTGTAAGACGCACCTGGATTTTGGGGAGGAAAACAAGGGAAAAATATCTGCCTCCCAGCAATTTGCCTCCTTGCAACAAACAGCACAGACAATATACACTGTTTGTAGTGTTATATTTCGGACTATACTTGTGCAGATGCTGTTAAAATTGATGTGCTTTCCGGAAGTATAGTTATTCTCTGCTATTTAAAAGAATAGCACTTTTTGAAACAATAGCATAGGGCCGGTGGGTGGGTGGGTGGGTGGGGCTACATTCAGTCTATAAGATGCACCCAAATTTTCACCCTCTTTTAGAGGGGAAACAGGTGCGTCTTATACTCCGAAAAATACGCTATTTATTATGGTTGAGAAGTCCTGGGGTCATGTGATCACAATTTGTTTATAAGAAAGTCAATAGGAAAAGCAGATTTGTTTAATAACTGTTTTATTAACTTAACAACTGCAGTGATTCACTTAACTGTTGTGACAAGAAAGGTTGTAAAATGGAGCAAATTCACTTAATGCAGGCATGTCCGAAGTCCGGCCCGCGGGCCATTTGCGGCTCGGGGGTCAGTTTAATACAGCCCTCCAACAGCCCTCCCTGCTCTGTGTAAATGTGGCCCTCCCTTCCTCCCTCTGTCTCTGGGGCTGTGTGGCTGGGAGGGAGGTGGACGCGCGGCCCCAGAACGTGCGCTTGGTGCCCGCCGGAGGGAGCTGCGATGGAGACGCGACCGGCTTCCCTGCCTGACGCCCCTGCCGGGCGACCTGCCGGGCGACAGCCTCGGTGGTGCTTAAGATGATGGTAGCCTTGGGTGCTCGCACAAGGTCGCCCGGCAGGTCGCCCGGCAGGGGCGTCAGGCAGGGAGAGGGAATGACTGACAGACACAGAGAGAGACAGAAGGGGAGGGAGGGAAAGACAGAGAGACAGACAGAGACAGAGAGAAAGAGAGGGAGGGAGAGAGACGGAGAGAGAGACAGATAGAGAATGACACAGGGAGGGATTGAATCGGAGGCAGACGGGGAAAGAGGGAAAGACATACAGAGAGAAGGAGGGAGGGAGAGAATCAGAGAGAGTGACACACACAGACAGGGAGAGACAGAGAGAGGGAGGGAGAGACAGATAGATAGAGACTGATTAAGTGAGTGAGAGAAAGACAGACAGACACACACACACACAGAGTGACAGAGACAAAGAGAGAAAGAGAAAGGGAGAAAGAAAGAAAGAGAAAGAAAGAGAAAGAAAGAGAGAGAGAGAGAAAGAGAAAGAGAGAGAGAGAAAGGAAGAGAAAGAGAGAAAAAGGGAAAGAAAGAGTGAAAGAGAGAGAAAGAAAGAAAGAGAGACAGAAAGAAAGAGAAAGAGAGAGAGAAAGAGAGAGAAATGGAGAGAGAGAGAGAGGAAGAAAGAGAGAGAAAGAGAGAGAGTGAGAGAGAGGAAGAAAAAGAGAGAGAGAGAAAGAGACAGAAAGAAAGAGAAAAAGAGAGAGAGAGAAAGAGAGAAAGAGCGAGAGAAATGGAGAGAGAGAGAGAGGAAGAAAGAGAGAAAGAGGTAGGTAAGTTTTTTTAAATTTTATTTTCAATACATTGTGAAAACTCAGCTGTCAGTTGATCTTAATGTTATGAAATGAAAAGTATGTCATTTGCAATTAACTTGGCATAAAACAATTTATTTGCATTTAATTGTAATGGTTCAAAGAATGTTTGGAAAAATGTTCGGCCCTCCACCATGTTCACTTCATCCAATCTGGCCCTCTTTGAAAAAAGTCTGGACACCACTGACTTAATGTTTCACTTAGCAACATAAATTTTGGGCTCAATTATGGTCATAAGTCAAGGACTATATATGCAGCCTGGCATCCACATGTTCAAGATTGTCTGTTTTAGTTAGAAGGAAAGAGAATTTTTTTATTGGTCACGTGTATTTGGGAGCACAAGGAATTTGTCTCCAGTGCCTAAGCTGTCTGTGTTCATACAAGCAACAAGTGATAAATCATGATTAAAATCATAAAACACAATCCTCACAAATTGCAACACACAGCACTCAGTGATAGTCATAGAATATTAAATAAGCAATTAACATAAATCATAATTTTATTAGTATCCTAATAACAAATACTAGTTATACTAATCTATATAAATAAAAAATTAAAATAGTTTGTGCAAAACTGCTAATCTCAGAAAGTACTGCACCGATCGCCACCAAATTTTCACCCAATGTTGCTAAGGGAGTAACAATCATATGTACAAATTGTGTGGCTGGCACACCTGTGCTATCTGCACGCTGTGCAAATGTAAAAGTAACGCACTTCTCAGTTATTTTTCTCCCTTAAGGTCCTCCCACCCGGCTGCTTTTTATGCTGTGCCATGCACACGCCCCTCCCCCGCGCTTTCAACATCACATTTCCAACTGTCATTTCCTCAGCAACCAAATAAGCCTCCAACATTCCCTCACACATGGCACACTCCCATGTGGCCCATTTTTGGTCCCAGAAGGCTACAGGCAGGCCAATAAGCCCAAAAGAAGGCACGGGGGTGGCACACTCTAGGTGGCCCATTTTTGGTCCCAGGAGACTGCACAGACGCCTACTAGACCCAAAACTAGGCATGGGTGTTGGCACACTCCCATGTGGCCCTTTTTTGGTCCCAGGAGGCTGCATGGAGACCTACTAGGCCCAAAACAAAATGCAGCGGGTGGCACACTCCAATGTGGCCCATTTTTGGTCCCAGGAGGCTGCATGGTAGGTAGGAAGGTAGGTAGGTAGAGGGAGGGGAGAGAGAGAGAGAGAGAGAGAGAGAGAGAGAGAGAGAGAGAGAGAGAGAGAGAGAGAGAATACAGTAGGTAGGTAGGTACGTAGGTAGGTAGGTAGAGGGATAGAGAGAGATAGGAAAAATATAGTAGGTAGGTAGGTAGAGGGATAGAGAGAGGGGGGAAATACAGTAGGTAGGTAGGTAGGTAGGTAGGTAGGTAGGTAGAGGGATAGAGAGAGAGAGAGAGAGAGAGAGGGAAAATACAGTAGGTAGGTAGGTAGAGAGACAGAGAGTGGGAGAAATGCAGTAGGTAGGTAGGTAGGTAGAGGGATAGAGAAAGGGAAAAATGCAGTAGGCAGGTAGGGAGGGAGGTAGAGGGACAGAAAAGAAATACAGTAGGGAGGTAGGTTGGGGGTTATGTGTACGTGTTTGTGTGTGCAGGTGTAGATCTACACACAGATTGGTTGGCCATTTAACCAGACTGGGCCACAGCAACACGTGGCCTGGTACAGCTAGTGAATAATAAATATACTAAAAAAACAATCAACATAAATCATAAGATACAAACCACACAGTTATAGTCATAAGAAGCTAAGGAAATAGCTAATAGGAAAGATGAGAATAGTAACACAGCCCTCCTAGATAGTTTGACATCCCAGGGCATAAAACAATGTTGTGGTAAATAGTTGTATAGCAGAATCATGATTTAGGGGGGGAAACTGTCCTTGTGTCTAATTGTTGTGTCTAGAAGTTTTCTTAGTTGAGATCAACCCATCTGAAATATTTTCCCATGGGAAGCTAGTTTTGATTTCCAAGCTTTTGTAAGCTGGGAAGGGGTTGAAGCCAGAAAATTGCCAGAAAAGCAACAACAGCTAGAAAAGCAACAACAGCCCTGCCCTTTTTTGTTGCCAGAAAAGCAACAACAGCCCTGCCCGAGCTCCTAGAGGTGATAGCCGAGGCAGTGGTTGAGACCCCCAGACGTTTGGTCATGGGGGACTTTAACCTGCCGTCGGTAGGCGAAACCTCTGGTGCAGCTCGGGAGTTCATGGCTTCCATGACAGCCATGGACCTGACCCAGGTAGTTTTAGGCCCTACCCACGAGGGTGGACACACCCTGGACCTTATCTTCGTCTCGGGACAGTGGAGTCGTAATCTGGGAATAGGGGATTTAGTCATCACACCCCTGTCATGGACAGATCACGCTCTCCTTCGGCTCGACTTTCCGATCGCTGCACCTCACCGCGGGGAGGTGGAACCGGACATTCCTATATGGTTCCGCCCCAGGCTCCTGATGGACCCAGTAAGGTTCCAAAGGGAGCTTGGGCCAATTCCTGTGGACTTGCCCCGCGACTCGACTGAGGACCTAGTGGCCGCATGGTTAAGTGCGGCCACAGGGGCCTTGGACCGAGTTGCGCCCTTGCGGCCTCTCTTGCGGCGACGATCCACCCGGGCCCCTTGATTCACCAAGGAGCTTAGGGAGATGAAGCGCCACAAGAGATGCCTAGAGAGCAGATGGAGATCCTCTCGCTCCGAAGCCGACCAAACACTAGTGAGAACCTATGTTAGGACTTACTTGGTGGCGATAAGAGTGGCCAAACGTGAGTATTGTGCCACTCTTATTGCATCCGCAGATAACCGCCCTGCCACCCTGTTTGGGGTGACCCGCTCCCTCCTTCAACAGAGGCCGCGGGAAACCCCTCTACAGGGTCGAGCAGAGGAATTTGGGATTTATCTGCAAGAGAAAATCACTCGGATTCGGAGCGAGCTGCCCTCCATCGACAGTGATCCAGTCGAGCGGTCCGAGGCTGCTCTTGAGACACCATCATGGGAGGAGTTTGATTTTGTTACTACCGAGGGTATGGACAAGTTGTCAAGGAGACTTAGGGCCACCACATGTTTATTGGACCCGTGTCCCTCCTGGCTTGTACTGGCATCCTGGGAGACGACACGAGGCTGGCTCCAGGGCATTGTCAACGCATCTTTGAGTGAGGGGTCCTTGCCTGCCGTCTTGAAAGAGGCGGTAGTATTTGAATTTGAATTTGAATTTATTTATATTTATATCCCGCCCTTCTCCACAGAGGACCCAGGGCGGCGCACAGGAATTTAAAAACATACAAAAATACAAAAAATAAATACATAATTTAAAATATATTAAACTATCCTAATCCTATGCTAAAACCAGATTTTAAAACACCCAATTTAAAACTTTCTAAAAGTCCCCGTGGGAGGTTAGGCTAGGCCGGCTTGTTGGAAAAGATGTGTCTTTAGACATTGGCGGAAGAGGCGGAGGTCGGTGATGGTGCGTAATTTAGGGGGTAGGTCGTTCCAAAGGGCTGGGCCCACCACAGAGAAGGCTCTTCCCCTGGGCGTCGCCAGTCGGCATTGTCCGGCCGACGGCACCCTGAGAAGACCTTCTCTGTGGGAGGGGATTGGCCGAAGGGATGTATGGGGCAGAAGGCGGTCTCGCATATAATTAGGCCCTGAGCCATGGAGCGCTTTAAAGATGGTCGTCAGTAAGGCCCCTCCTCAAGAAGCCGTCCCTGGATCCAGCATTATTAGAGAACTATCGTCCTGTCTCCAACCTTCACTTTTTAGTGAAGGTTGTAGAGAGTGTGGTGGCTCAACAGTTTCCGCGACACTTGGAGGAAGTTGATTATCTAGACCCGCGCCAGTCCGGCTTCCGACCCAGGCACAGCACCGAGACAGCATTGGTCGCGTTGGTTGATGATCTCTGGAGGGCGCGGGATAGAGGATATTCCTCTATCCTAGTCCTATTAGCTCTCTCAGCGGCTTTTGATACCATCGACCATGGTATCCTATTGCGCTGACTAGGGGGGGTGGGGCTGGGAGGCACCGTTCTGCGGTGGTTCTCGTCCTACCTCTCTGGTCGGTTGCAATATGTGTTGGCAGGGGGGCAGAGGTCGGCCTCTAGGCCCCTCGTATGAGGGGTTCCTCAAGGATCGGTCCTCTCGCCCCTACTGTTCAACACATATATGAAGCCGCTGGGCGAGATCATCCGTGGTTTTGGGGTGGGATATCATCTGTACGCTGATGATACTCAGCTGTACATATCCACCCCAGATCACCCCGATGCCGTCGAGGTCATGTCCCGGTGTTTGGAGGCCGTATGGATCTGGATGGGTAGTAACAAACTCAAGCTCAACCCGTCCAAGACTGAGTGGCTGTGGCTTCCGGCACCCCGGTTCAGCCAGATTACTCCAACTCTGTCCATTGGGGGCGAAACACCAGCCCCCATGGAGAGGGCGCGCAATTTGGGTGTCCTCCTGGATTCCCGGCTGTCCATGGAGGACCATGTGGCGGCCGTGGCCAGGGGGGGCTTTTCATCAGGTACGCCTGATGCACCAATTGCGCCCCTTACTGGACCGGGATGCCTTACGCACAGTCACTCAAGCACTCGTGACCTCTCGACTCGACTACTGTAATGCTCTCTACATGGGGCTTCCCTTGAGGTGCACTCGAAAGCAGCAGTTAGTCCAGAATGCAGCCGCGCGGGTGATTATGGGAGCGCCTAGACGCTCCCACATAACACCAATCCTGCGCGAGCTGCACTGGCTTCCTGTTGTTTTTCAGGTGCGCTTCAAGGTTCTGACGACCATCTTCAAAGCGCTCCATGGCTCGGGGCCTAGTTATATGCGAGACCGCCTCCTGCCCCATACATCCCTTAGACCGATATCCTCCCACAGAGAGGGCCTTCTCAGGGTGCCGTCGGCCGGTCAATGCCGACTGGCGACACCCAGGGGAAGAGCCTTCTCTGTGGCGGGCCCAGCCCTTTGGAACGACCTACCTCCTGAACTTCGCACCATCTCCGACCTCCGCCTCTTCCGCAAGTGTCTAAAGACACATTTGTTCCATCTAGCCGGCCTAGCGTAACCTCCACAACTGACTTTTAGATAGTTTTAAATTTGGGGATTTTAATTTGGTTTTAGCACAGGATTTCATTGAATAAGTTTTTAAAAAAAAATTATATGGTTTTGTATGTATTTTTAATATTCCTGTGCGCCGCCCTGAGTCCGTTGGAGAAGGGCGGGGTATAAATTGAATAAATGAATGAAAATGAATGAAAATGTTGGGTTTTTTTCATCATCATTCTTCAAAAGGCAGCCTGGGCCCACTTGCTGTGCTAAATTTATTGTGTATATACATCTGACAAATAAATACTCAATTGGGATGGGACTATACTATATATCCTTCATGTGAAAAGTACTTTTATAATGGAAGGTTTATTCTTTGACTGTACTACAATTATAAGGGCTCCTTGATAAAACTCAAATTTGAATGTAGATTTCTTCTGAAATTCATAATCTATTTCCACATTATTATTTCAGGGACAGTTTTTTTCTTTCTAATGATTTCTTTCTAATGATGCAGAGAAGAGCAACAAAGTTGATTAGGGGACTAGAGGCTAAAACATATGAAGAACGGTTGCAGGAACTGGGTATGTCTAGTTTAATGAAAAGAAGGACTAGGGGAGACATGATAGCGGTGTTCCAGTATCTATGGGGTTGCCACAAAGAAGAGGGAGTCAAACTATTCTCCAAGCATCTGAGGGTAGAACAAGAAGCAATGGATGGAAACTAATCAAGGAGAGAAGGAACTTAGAAGTGAGGAGGAATTTCCTGACAGTTAGAACAATTAATCAGTGGAACAGCTTGCCTCCAGAAGTTGTGAATGCCCCAACCCTGGAAGTCTTTAAGAAGATGTTGTATAGCCATTTGTCTGAAATGGTATAGAGCTTCCTGCCTAGGCAGGGGGTTGGACTTAAGGGACCTCCAAGGTCCCTTCCAACTCTGCTATTGTATTGTATTGTATTGTATTGTATTGTATTGTATTGTATTGTATTGTATTGTATTGTATTGTATCTCCTCTAAGTGAGGCATCTCTTGATATTTGATTGGCATGCCAACAGCTGCCATTTCAAAGGAGTATAAAAACGAATGACTTAGCCCAAGGGTGTCAAACTTTATTTCATTGAGGGCCACATCAGGATTGTGCTTGACCTCAGAGGGCCAGGGTGGGCATGGCCAGCTTAATGTCACTTGTGTCGGGGACACCTGTAGTGGCCATGTGCTAAGGCAGGACTTCCCTCAGACTCTCCCTCACATTATAATCTCCTTCCTTCCTAGCTTCTTAGTCTTCTTTTTCCTTCTCTCTTTCTTCCCCTTTCTTCTTTCTTCCTATCTTTTTTTATTTTTCCTTCCTGGTTCTTTCCCCATCTTTATTTCTTTTTCTTTGTCTTTCCTCTTTCTCTTTTCCTGCTTCTTCGTGCTCAAATTCAAAAGGAGAAACATTTTCTCCTTTGTTTTTGTTTTTAGTTTGTTTTGCTAGCCCTCTGCCCGTGAAAACAGAGTGGGGGGGGGGCACAACCCTCCCAAGCTCCATTTTCGCTAGTAGAGGCACTGTGGATCTGGCCCATGGGCCGTACGTTTGACACCCCTGGCTTAGCCCAACAAGGAATCCTGTCCAGATTCAAGTGGCAAGCCCCACTTAATTGGGCAAGAAATGCAACAAAATGAACCAGTGTCAAACTCCCAAGAACCAAGAAAGTTCATTCTGAGCAGCTGCCTTCATTGTTCCTCATCTCTAGACAAAAATCTTGCCAAAGTAAAGCAACTATTGGCATCACTTTAGATATACTTTGGGAATTGCTAGGGAAGAACTTTCTTAACTCTCTTTCTCCTGACCAAACTCCCCATGCTTTACTGACTCTTTGCCCTCGAGAATGCCAAACTGGAAAACCAATTTGGCCTAGTGGTTATGGCACCAGGCTAGAAAGCGGGAGACTGGGAGTTAAAAGTCCTGCCTTAGCCCATGAAAGTCACCTGGGTGACTTTGGGCCAGTCACCTGACTCTGAAGGTGGGTTGCATATGTTTGCCACAAAATACATACATACATACATACATGCATGCATGCATGCATACATAACATACATACATACATACATACATACATACATACATACATACATACATACATACATACATACATTTCCCCTTCTGGCTATGCAAACTATATTTCATCACAACTACATAGACAGAATTCAAGCCCTCTTCAACTAAGGGCTTTGATCCACCAATCCCCATTGCCACAGTTCTCACAAAATGGCCATCAAGCTGGGTCCGTTGCCATCCCATTGCATTTGCCACTGGCAAGATGCCAGGCATCATCAATAGCTTTTCCACCACGTCTCTCTCTACGAGCTGTTGGTTATAGTCAGTGGTGGGTTTCAAATTTTTTAGAACCTACTCTGTAGGTGTGGCCTATTTTGTGGGCGTGGCTTGGCAGTCATGTGACAGCGTGGGAGTGGCCACCTTTTAAAATGTGGTGAAACTCATTTAACAATGCTCTTGCTTAGCAACCAAAATTTTGGACTCAATTGTAATGATAAATTCTTTCCTTCCTTCCTTCCTTCCTTCCTTCCTTCCTTCCTTCCTTCCTTCCTTCCTTCCTTCCTTCCTTCCTTCCTTTCCTTTCCTTTCCTTTCCTTTCCTTTCCTTTCCTTCCCATTGAGTCACTGGCAGCGGCAGGCCAGATTTACTTCCAGGTACGCCAGTGGAACCCCCTCTCACCGGTTCTCTAAATTTCACCAACCGGCTCTTGCGAGTAGGTGCGAGCCTGCAGAAACCCACCACTGGTTATAGTCCTTGAAGACCCCACTGCCCCCCCCCCCAGGACACATGTTTTCCCTTGATTTATCCATGTGGTTTATCCCTGACATCCTTGGGGACAGAAAAGGAAAAATATATTCCCATCATATGGGCTGAAAAGGGGAGTGGCAGAACTCTTGCCAATTTTATGCACTTAAAAAAGACGAAGGAGACCTTCCATTTTCCTATAGTTTTATTATGGACTAGCTATACCCGCCACGCGTTGCTGTGGCCCAGTCTGGTTAAACCTACCCACCTACCTCCTGTATTTCTCCCTCTCCCTCCCTCCCACCTCTTTTTTCTCCCTCTCTCTCCCTCTACCTCCCTCCATCCCTCCCAGCGGGGGTATGCAGAAGAGGGTCAGCCACAGTGGTGAGGGGGGAGGGTGCAGAAGAGGGTCAGCCACAGCACAGGGTCAGCCACAGTGGTGGAGGTGTGCAGAAGAGGGTCAGCCATAGCACAGGGTCAGCCACAGTGGTGGGGGTGTGCAGAAGAGGGACAGCCACAGTGCGGGGGTGTGTGTGCAGAAAAGGGTCAGCCATAGCAGAGGGTCAGCCACAGTGGTGACGGTGTGCAGAAGAGGGTCAGCCACAGTGGGGAGGGGTGCAGAAGATGGTCAGCCATAGCACAGTGGTGAGAGGGTGCAGTGGAGGGTCAGACACAGCAGGGGGGCTGTGCAGCAGTGGGGGGGGGTGCAGTGGCAGGTCAGAAATGGCGACGGTGGCAGGCAGGGTCAGAAATGGCAGTGGCGGCGGCAGTGGCAGGCGTGGGGCTGGGGGGTCAGAAACAGCGGTGGCGGGTGGCGGCGGCAGGGGCGTGGGTGGTCAGAAATGGCGGCGTGGCAGCTCGGGGGAACGCATAGGCCAGAAGTGGTGAGCGGCGGCTGCAGGCGTGGGGTCAGAAACGGCGGCGGGTGGGCGGGTGGGTCAAAAAAGGCAGCGACGGCGGGCTGGTGGGCGGGGGGAGTCAGAAACAGCAGCTGCGGGTGGTAGTGGTCGCGGGTATGACGCAGGCGGCGCATGCAAGTGACATGAGTGCAAAGCGCCCGGGTGGGAGGGGCCGCAAAGGGGAGGGGAGCGAGTGAGTAGAGCCGCAGTTGTACATTTGTGTGGCATGCAGGTGGCACCAGTGTGCCAGCCACACAATATGTACATATCATTGGTGCTGCACACGTAAGGAACGTTGTGTGAAAATTTGGTGGTGATTGGTGCAGTCATTTTGGAGATTAGCGGTTTTGAACAAATCGCTATTTTTTTATTTATATAGATGTTGATAAATATAGTAAAAACTAATACAAATGAAAGAAAAAAGAATCATAAGAAAAAATAAAAGCAGATAAAAAAAGAACAAGAGAAAAGAAAGGAAACGGTGAGAAAAAGAGACAAATAAAGAAGTGACTTCAAACCTTCATTTGCTACTATAGTTCATGCTATAGTTCGAACCTTCATACTATATAGCACTATATAGTAAGTCTTAGTAAGTCTTCAACCTTCTTTTACAGTTACAAACATCTATCTCTTCGTCCCATATCCCATCCATTATCTGTAAACAAGCCCACAAAGATCAACGTTTCAATTCCAATGTCAGCAAAAAGCCCGCCAAAGTTGCCAGAACTTTTGAAGTTCAAATCCGCACATCATAAATTGGCCAAGTTTGGAAAAAAAACTTGTTAAAAACAAGGGGGAAAGTCTTTGGTCTATTGCTGGGAGAAAGTGGCAAGAAGGTGACAAGCAACAGCGAGAAAGCGGAACAACATAACTCGTATTTTGCATCTGTCTTTACACAAAGGTAAAACAGTCAAAAAAAACTATCAAAAGCAGCAGCACCGAAAACAGATTACAAGTTAAAATAGAGAAGTAAATGGTAAGTGAGCACCTGTCTACCCTAGATGAGTTCACATCACCAGGACCGAATGGACTACACCCCAAGGTTCTGAAGGGACTGGCAGATGAGATCTCAGAACCACTGGACTATATCTTTCAGAGATCCTGGATCACCAGGGAACTACCAGAGGACTGGGAAAGAGCTTACGTAGTTCCCATATTTTTTTTAAAAAAAGGGGGGGGGGTGAGAAATAGATCCAGTAAACTACAGACCCTTCAACCTGACCTCAATACCAGGGAAGATGCTGGAAAAGATAATCAAGCAACAAATCAGTTAACACCTAGAAGCAAACAAAGTAATAACCAAAAGCCAACATGGGTTTATCAAAAACAGATCATGCCAGACTAATCTTATTGCATTCTTTGACAAAGTGACAAAATTAGTGGACCAAAGGAATGCTTCAATATAATTTACTCGGATTTCAGTAAGGCATTTGATAAAGTAGACCATAACCTACTACTTGATAAAATAGAAAAATGTGGTTAGGCAGCATGACCACTAGATGGATTCATAACTGGCTAAGCAACCACACTCAATGGAACTGCATCTACATGGAGGGAAGTATGCAGTGGAGTCCCCCAACGCTCTGTTTTAAGCCCAGTACTCTTCAACATCTTCATCAATGATTTGGATGAGGGGATAAATGAGGAACTCATCAAATTTGCAGATGACACCAAGTTAGCAAGAATAGACAACATTCCAGAACCCCGATGGTGAACCTATGACACGCATGACTCAGTGGCATGCAGAGCCCCCTCAGTGGTCATGCGAACAGTCACACCATGCATGCGTGTGTACCTCCCACTAGCCAGATGATTTTCATGCCTCTGCTACACATGTATGTGGCACATGGCGCATGAGTTGTACATGCATGCGTGAGTGTGAGGGGGAGCGTGGGGGAGAGGTGCAGCGCCCTCCCCCCAATGGCCCTTTTTGATCCCAGGAGGCTGCAGGGAGGCCTACTAGGCCCAAAATGGGGTGTGAGAACCCCAAAATGGGGTGTGAGAACGGTCTCATGCGCATTGCATTTTGGGTGCAGGGCTGCACACGTTTGGTACGTGATGACAAAAAGGTTAGCCATCGCTGCTCCAGAAGATAGGCTTAAGATACAGAAGGATCTTGACAGACTTGAACATTGGGCGCTATCTAACAAAATGAAATTTAATGGTGAAAAAAGTAAGGTTCTACATTTAGGCAAGAAAAACAAAATGCACAGGTACAGTATAGGTGGTACCTTGCTCAATAGTAGCAACTGTGAGAGGGATCTTGGGAGTCCTAGTAGACAAACATTTAAATATGAGCCAGCAGTATGTAAGCAGCTGCCAAAAAAGCCAACACAGTTCTAGGCTGCATAAACAGAGGGATAGAATCAAGATCACATGAAGTGTTAATACCACTTTATAAGGCCTTGGTAAGGCCACACTTGGAATACGGCATCCAGTTTTGGTCACCATAATGTAGAAAAGATGTAGAGACTCTAGAAAGAGTGCAGAGAGCAACAAAGATGATTAGGAGACTGGAGGCTAAAACATGAAGAATGGTTGCAGGAACTGGGTATGTCTAATTTAATGAGAAGAAGGACCAGGGGAGACATGATAGCAGTGTTTCAATATCTTAGGGGCTGCCACAAAGAAGAGGGAGACAAGCTATTCTCCAAAGCACCTGAGAGTAGAACAAGAAGCAATGGGTGAAAACTAATCAAGGAGAGAAGCACGTTAGAACTGAGGAGAAATTCTCTAACAGTCAGTGGAACAACTTGCCTCCAGAAGTTGTGGATGCCCCAACACTGGAAGTTTTAATGAAGAGATTGGATAACCCTTTGTCTGAAGTGATGTAGGGTTTCATGCCTAAGCAGGGTGTTGGACTAGAGGACCTCCAAGGTCCCTTCCAACTCTGTTATTCTATTCTATTGTAGCAGCGCTGGACTGTTTAAAAAAAAAAAAAACTGAGTTCGAAACAACGCCTATGCAACGGATTAACAAGGGCGGGTGTGGGACCGGAACGTTCTTCGTCTCCTTAAGTAACTTCTCTTAGATTCAAAAGACTTCGTGGCAATTTGCAGCAACACCCCGTTGCCACTTTTCCCTTGGAAGAATTATCGGAGGGGAGGGGAGGGGTGGGATTATTTCTGCCAAAAGGTGAGCGGGAGCTAAAAAGCGAAAAATCCTTCAGCCCAGCCTCCAGATGTAATATTGCGCCTCTCCCGTCCAGGGCTTTGTTTTGCTCCCTCCCAGCTTTATTTTGCTCCCTCCCAGTCTTTTCAGTCCCGGGACATTCCTGAGCCCTGTAGGAGTTTGGGTGATTCGGTTTTGTGGTTACTCACGTGTAAACGGCAGAAACGGCAAGAGGCAGGCGAAGTATGCGAAGGAGAGCGACATTTTTTTTTTAGCCAATGTTAAAGTTTCGTTTTTCTCAGAATACGCCCATGCTGAGCGCTCCGTGTTTTCCGGGTCAGCGAAAAGAGACGTTTGCTGATTAACAGAAAAATCCCATACACAGCTAGAAATAAATATAAGGAATAAACGATAGTTACCCCGCGAAAAACGGGTGAGGGGGGAAGATTTTTTTTTTTTTAAGACAAAATTTGGAACGGGTAGTTTATCCGAATTACCCGAATTCAAATAAAAATTAAAACCGAGCTTGTAATGATCAGAAGGGGATGAAAAGCAAAAGACAATCCAATGCATACCCTTTGCTTTTACAGGATGTAGGATCTGATAAAACAGATAGCAGCAAGAGAAATAAGAACAATAATATGCTTGACAAATTTTCCCAGTTTGTTAACGGCGCGATGAGAACTTTTTTATATAGCCAGGGAAGGAGCTGACACTATCAATCAGAATAGAGCTGGAAGGGACCTGGGTGGGAGGGGGGGGGGTGTCTTCTAATCCAGCCCCCTGTTCAAGCAGGAGTTCCTATGATACCAGGGGTCTGCAAAGTCGGCTCTTTTAAGACTGGTGGACTTCAACTCCCAGAGTTCCCCAGCCAGCATAGCTGGGAGTTGAAGTCCACCAGTCTTAAAAGAGCCGACTTTGCAGACCCCTATACTATTTGAGTTTTTTCTTTAAAATCTCCAATGATGAAGCACCTACTGCTTCAAAAGGCAAGTTGTTCCACTGGTTAATTTTCCTCACCGTTAGGATGTTTCTCCTTAATTCCAGGTTGCTTCTCTCTTTGATTAGTTTCCATCCATTGTTTCTTGTCCTGCCCTCTGGTGCTTTGGAAAATATGTTGGCACCCTCCCCCCTTTTCTTTCTGCTGGCCCCTCAAATGCTGGAATATTGCTTATCATGTCCCTCCTAGTCCTTCTTTTCTCTAGACTGGTAATATCCAATTCCTGCAACCACTCTTTAGGCCTTTAATTACCTTGGTTGCTCTTCTTTGCACTTTTTCCAAAATCTCAACATCTTTTTTGTAATGTGGTGACCAAAACTGGATACAATATTCCAGGTGTGGTCTGATTAAGGATTTATAAAGTGGTACTAATACTTCACTTGATTTTGATTCTATGCAGAGTTTGGTCTAATTTTGGAGCAGCTGTTCGTGAGAATGAATTCCATTGGACTATGAGTATGTTCAAAAATTTCCAAGAGAAAATGACAACAAAACTTTTTATGACTGTCAACCAGATGTTCAGACTGGATTTGGCATTTTTATCCACCTATCGAGATCTTCCTAAGAACCTGGAGTAGGCATATACGTTTCCTAGTGTTGAAGTTATCGTCACTATTCCACATAAAGTTTCCATTTGCAGTTGACTAGTGTAATGTTGTCAGTGCTGATAAATAGTGCTCCAGATGTCCCAAAAGTGCTTTTTCAAGAGGCAACTGGACTTGTTGTTTTTTCTTTGAAGACGTTTCACTTCTCATCTAAGAAGCTTTTTCAGCACTGACTGGATGGTGGAGAATGGAAGGATTTATCTTCCTTGCCCACCCTCTAGTCAGATTTGAAGAAGCTTCTTGGATTAGAAGTGAAATGTCTTCAAAGAAAAAACAAAGTCCAGTTGCCTCTTGAAAACGCACCTTTGGGACAACCGTGCTCTGGACGACTGAGAATCTCCATAGACATTTAGTGATCCAGATGTTTGAGGGATTATTCAGCCAACTGATAGATTTTCATTTTTTTTAATGACGGCTAAGAAAAACAGGAGAGTGGTAAATATCTGTAGCTCGAGGTAGGAAAAAAAGAGGAAACTTGATTTTGGGTTTTATTGATTAGATGGGTTTGCTATTATAAAAATGGGTAGTTTATACTATTATATAAAAATATAAAGTTGAGGTTTGATATTATTTTATTCTACTGCACAAAAAGACGTAGGAAGTTAACACCTTTTTTCTTTTCTCCTTTTTCCCTTCCCTTTTCCCTCCCCTAAATTTCCTATTATTTTCTTCCGTATTTCTGTATCTTATAGTAATAAAACTTTGGATGAACTGGTGGATGAACTGGAGAAAATATAAAAAAATAAAATAAAAAGCAGTCTTTTCCCCACTTGAAATCATTGTTTCATCCTTAAAATAGGGTAGTTCAAATTTGAAGTTTTTCCATTTCTAAATATTTTGTATACATCTAGCTAGAAAGTTAA
This sequence comes from Rhabdophis nuchalis, assembly GCA_039707465.1. NCBI lineage: Eukaryota > Metazoa > Chordata > Lepidosauria > Squamata > Natricidae > Rhabdophis > Rhabdophis nuchalis. The sequence continues at coordinate 149,372,090 of CM077647.1, forward strand.
AAGGAAACAAAAAGGTTTATCCACGCCCTCTTTTCTAATAACTAATTAAAAGAGAGGGTTAGTGTTTGGCTTCACAGCATAATTTGTAGAACAGCTTGATTTAAAAAAATGAAAAGTAGAAATCTGGGACTGATAGCTTATTCCAAAGAGCAATTTCCACTTCTTCTCTTTCACAGATACCTTGCCTTCACATGAATTGGGGTTTCCTTAAGCCAGCATAGCTGGCTGGGGAATTCTGGGAGTTGAAGTCCACAAGTCTTAAAGTTCCCAAGTTTGGACATCCCTGCCTTAAGCCATGGAAGGAAACAATGCACTGTACAGATCACCAAAGAGAAATCTGTAGCTTGCTTTGCACAGATCACATTTTCCAGCGGATTATATATAGTAATCATCCAAAGTCATTGTTCCTGCTCATCATCTAACTCTTCTGTACGTATTAATCCTCTCCTAGTCTCTCCTGGTCTTTGTTTTGAGATGTCAAGTACTTTCTCCTCATCTATCTTTTGAAGAGGCTTTTTCTAAGTGGATGTTCCCGTAACTGAGTTATTCTTTCCTGTAAATAGAGAGAAAATTTTTAAAAGCATAATTAAAAGGTACATGTTAATTTACTTACCATTGGTCCCTTAATTACCTTTAAAAGGTACTACTGACATCCAAAGAGCTATTTACAACTTCTTTTCACTTAGGATAGCCATATCTTTGGCATGGTCATGTGGTCAAATTTAGGCACTTGGCAACTGGATCACTTTACTTACTCTCAGTCACATGACTATAATTTGCAACTTATTTAACAGTTTCCAGCATTTATTTCCAGTTTCTGGCACAGAAAGGCCATTGGGGAAATGGATTTTCTTAATGACCAGTGTGTTCACTTAACAACTGCCACAAAAATCGCTCAAATGGTGCTGGTCACATGTTGCTTTAACTTAGGACCACAACAACCTATGACCATAACTCTGGACTAAATTATATTCATAAGTCAAGGACTAGCTGTACTCTGACCTTTCTATGCTAGTTTTTTCACTGGCTTTGCTTTGTCCCTGCAGTTCATCACTGCCATTAAACCCTTCAATTCAATTTCAATTTCAATTTTAATATTTGTAAACCGCTCCCTCTCCCCATAGGGACTCGGGGCGGTGCACAGGAAGAATAAAAAACAATAAATATATACAAACATTTCTTTAAAAAACAAATTAAACCTAAACCTGTGCTAAAATTCCCCATTAAAACTAAGCTATACTAAAAAACTTCCCAATAAAACCCCAGAGACAGAGAGACTATCCTAGGCCGGCCAGACAGAAAAGATGTGTTTTTAATTTAAGACGGAAGGAGCGGAGGTCCGTGGTCGTCCTAATGTCGGGGGGAAGGTCGTTCCAGAGGGCCGGGCCCGCCACAGAGAGAGCCCTTCCCCTGGGTGTCGCCCGCTGACAAAGTCTAGTGGACGGCACCCGGAGAAGTCCCTCTCTGTGGGAGCGAATCGGCCGTGAGGATGTATGAGGCAGGATCCGATCCCGCAGATAGCTAGGTCCCGAGCCATGGAGCGCTTTAAAGATGATAATTAACACCTTGAAGCGCACCCGGAAGACGACAGGTAGCCAGTGCAGCTCGTGCAAGAGCAGTGTTACATGGGTAAACCTGGCGGTTCCCATAATTGCTCGCGCGGCTGCGTTCTGGACTAGCTGAAGTCTCCGGGTGCACCTCAAGAGGAGCCCCATGTAGAGAGAGTTACAATAGTCGAGTCGGGATGTCACGAGCGCATGAGTGACTGTGCGAAGGGCATCCCGATCCAATAGGGGGCGCAATTGGCGAACCAGGCGAACCTGGTAAAACGCCCTCCTGGCCACGGCTGTCACTTGATCTTCCATGGACAGCCGGGCATCCAGGAGGACACCCACATTGCGCGCCCCATCCACAGGGGCAAGATGTTCGCCCCCTATGGCCAGCGATGGAGTGAGCTGGTTGAAACGGGCAGCCGGAAACCACAGCCACTCGGTCTTGGTCGGGTTGAGCCTGAGTCCGTTACTTCCCATTCCCTTCATTCTTTAGATGTGACAGCTTACCTTTATAGTATATTATTCCAGCTGCTTTTGCCAATCCAGACCCAAGTCCAATAAAGAATCCCAACAGCCAAGGAACCACTGCACTTGCATCTGTGGGCCGAGAAGGTGAGAGAAAAAATGTATTCCTAGTACTTGGGGTACCTGGAGAATCGGGATGAATAGTTGCATCTCCCTCACCTGGCTGCCAAAGAACAGACTGTTCCAATGGGGTCTCAAAACGTTCGTGTTCTACTCGACAAACATAAGTGACTTTAGCATTATTCTTCTGTGGGAAGAAGACACTGTTGATGGAAAACATCCCATTGGGCATGCGGTGCACCTCTGACTTTACTTGCTCTTGTGGCTCTCCATTTTGCAACCACCGAATGTTGATTTGAGAGGGATAAAATTTGCTCACATTGCACATGGCCACTACATATCTCTCCCCTTGTGGCCTTGTGATCAGCTGAAGGATGGGCCGAGCTGCAAAGAGAGGAAGGAAATTTGAAGTCCTGCATCCAATAGGCCAGTGTTTCCCAACCTTGGCAACTTGAAGATGGGTGGACTTCAATTCCCAGAATTCCTCAGTCAGCCAGCAGCCAAGATTGGCAAACACTGCAATACATAATTTCCATCATCGGTTCCTAAGCCAGTCTTGGAGCCACCTAGGATGACAGGTTGTCCTCAACCACAACCATTTATTTAGTGACTGTTTGAAGTTAGTGTCAATGAAAAAAGTGAGTTATGACCATTTTTCACATTTATAATCATTGCAGCATCCTCACGGACACCTCATCAAAATTCAAATGATTAGCAAGGCGTGTGTTTATGATGGTTGTAGCGTTCCAGGGTCATGCAATCACATTTGGGACTTTCTGACAAGCAACTTGCATGGGGAAGCTGAATTCATTTAACAACCATACTACTAGATTAACAACTGTTGTGATTCACTTAACAACTGTGGCAAATAAGGTTATAAAACTTGTCAACAAAATTCACGTAACAACTGTCTTGCATAGTAATGGAAAATTTAGGCTAAATTGATTCATAAGTCAAAGGCTACCTGTATTGTTGACAGAGTTGCTGTGTGAACCAGAGTCAGTTGATATCGGCTTCTTTCAGCTGATCAATCAGGGAACCCCAAAATCAGTTTCCAGCTACTGACTGTTCCTCTCTTCCATCTAAAATAGTGTTTCTTAAACTTGGCAACTTTAGGATGCTTGTATGTCAGAATTTTGGCATGCATCCTAAAATTGCCTCACTTGAGAAACACTGATCTGAAACAAACACAGGTGATTAGTCATGAAGCTCCCCCAAAGCTCAGTTTGGGTATTCCTGGATCCTACAGGGAGCCAAGAGGCCAGTTACCCACCAGTGGGAAGGCAGGCAGCCGCCCTAAGCCCTACTGTCCCCTAGGCTGATATTTGACTTGTGCTAGCAGTGGGAGAAGTTATAAGAGCTATGTGTTTACAGACTCAAAAGAACAAATCTATCAAGACAGTAAATCTATTGTAGCTTTTATCACATGCAGTTTGAACCATCATTGTTACAGATCTATGAAGTTGCTGCAATACTCTTTATGTTTCTATTTCTTTCTTCCCCTGACCCAGAGCAACAACTCTGAGGTCCATATCCAATGTTTGGGGGGTTATAGTTAGCACTGGGATCTTAGGTTGTGTATTGCTATGTCTGACCAATGCAATGTTGTCAAAAGGGTGTGTGCCGTGTTCTGATTTTACAGGAGACACAATTTAGTACTTTAATCAACAAAGATGATTAGGGGACTGGAGGCTAAAACATGAAGAATGGTTGTGAGAACTGGGTATGTCTAGTTTAATGAAAAGAAGGACCAGGGGAGACATGATAGCAGTGTTCCAATATCTCAGAAGCTGCCACAAAGATGAGGAGTCAAGCTATTCTCCAAAGCACCTGAGGGCAGAACAAGAAGCAATGGGTGAAAACTAATCAAGGAGAGAAGCAAATTAGAACTAAGGAGAAATTTCCAGATAGTTAGAACAACTTGCCTCCAGAAGTTGTAAATGCTCCCACTGTGGAAGTTTTTAAGAAGAGATTGGATAACCATTCATCTGGAGTGGTGTAGAGTTTCCTGCATAAGCAGGAGGTTGGACTAGAAGACCTTCAAGGTCACTTCCAACTCTTATTCTATTCTAAATCTTTTTTTGCACTTTCTGCAGATATCCAAGTTCTTCATATCCTTTTGGGCACCTACATAAAAAAAAACACCATGTGGTATCTTTCAACTAAGCATGAGAAAATATACAAGTGCCCAAGTCCACTAACTACAGATTAGCTGAAAGAATGACATTACCCATAAGGCAGAAAAGGTCTCCCAAGTTGAGTCTAAAGCTAGCTTTGAACCTTCTGAGAAGACAAGCTAATGGCTGGTTCATGCTACACAACAGTGTGGTTTGTTTGGGTCATGATAACCAAGCCACATGTGGTTTTTAAGATAAGGGTCTGTAAGTGGGTGGGTAACATAAATAGAGTCAATTAGGACTTTAAAAAAAAAATATATATATATATATAAAGATTTAAATGAACAAGGTGATGCATTTTGTCCACCCAGCTCTGCCTTTCAGCCCAAATTTCAAGAAAGAGTTTAAAATAAAGAGGTTGTGACTGGACAACTGGAGGAAGACTGGCCTGGATTCCTTGCTTTCTGAGCAAAAAATTATACTCACATTGCAAGCGCAGCTGGAATTGTGGTACTTCTGGCCCTTTGAGGGCTTGGTGATTGACACGGCAAGAGTAGTTGGCTTTGGCATCCGAAAATTCTGGTTCTATCTTCAGGAGACTTTCTGCTCTGAACAATTGGCCGGTGCTGGGCTGAATAGGAGGCCGTTTGGGGCCTTGCACAATCTCATCATTTCGGAACCACGTCATGGATATATTGCCAGGGTAGAAATCGGTTGCTGTACATGCAATGGTGTTTGGCTTGCTTAACTGCACTTTTGTGGATCCAAGTTCAACAAGTGGGGGAGCTGGGAACAGAGAGGATAGAAGACGACATTCTTACTATCTAGCGACCCAATTAAATCCATTAATCAGCATCAAAGGCCAACAGCCATGATCCACCATCCACCTACTGCTATTCAGTACTGCTTGGAAATGTGCAAGTCAACATCTGGAAGACACATCCCAGAGAGAATGGGAAGATTCCAAAAACAAGAATAGAAAGATTGTTTCCTACAGGAAATGTTTCAAAGCTATAATTTTGTCACAAAGAAGGTGGCACTGGTGGAAAGCATGTCTCAATGTCTGCACCTGTCCTTCCCAACGTTCTTACTCTGGGTCAACAACTGCACATATACACTATAACAAACACGTATTCAAGTTATAGAAAGATGCATTTGACTCAGTACCAGGCAGAGGTTGCATCTACTTCTAGTCCTTATGAATCTACTGAAACACACAAATTAAAAAAATTAAGAAGACAAGTAATTCTATGGGCAAATCAAACTAGCAAACATTTCTAGCAATATTCTGGAATTCTGGTGGTGGTATTCTGCCGGTTTGGCCTAGTTCGGGTGAACCAGTAGTGGTGGTGGTGGGAGGCTCTGCCCACACACCCAGAAGTCATCATGGATGATCTGTGCCTGCGCAGAAGGTTCTGCGCATATGCACACACACTCACAGTTCCAAACTGGTAGCGAAGGTAAGAGGATTTTATGCCTGATTTCTTGGGAAAGAAATTCAAGGAAAAAGAAGACACTACTGATAATAATCTCTCCAATAACCAACAGTCCAGCTCAGATAATGGCTATTTCCCAGATAGCAAAATCTAATGACATTTCAGATGGTACAGAAAGCATAGATAGATATGAAACTGCCTTTTTTATTTACATATTAATCCTAATTATGTCATGGTTATTAGCTTCTATTTCCATAGTGAATTGTATTTTGGGGTATAGGCTGTGGAGATGTGTGAAGAATAACCAACTTCCCTTTCTGGACATCCTAATCTACAAAAAACCCAATGGCTCCCTAGGACCAGGGGTGGGTTTCAAATTTTTTAGAACCTACCTTGTAGGTGTGGCCTATTTTGTGGGTGTAGCTTGGCAGTCATGTGACAGGTGGGAGTGGCCACCTTTTAAAATGTGGTGAAACTCATTTAACAACGCTCTTGCTTAGCAACCAAAATTTTGGACTCAATTGTGATGATAAATTCTTTCTTTCTTTCTTTCTTTCTTCTTTCCTTCCTTCCTTCCTTTTTTCCTTCCTTTCCTTTCCTTCCCGTTGGGTCACTGGCAGCGGTGGGCCAGATTTACTTCCAGGTACACCGGTGGAACCCCCTCTCACCGGTTCTCTAAATTTCACCAACCGGTTCTCGCGAGTAGGTGCGAACCTGCAGAAACCCACCCCTGCCTAGGACACACCATCTACCGGGGAAAGGAGACATACTGTTTCCTTTTCTGCCTTTCGGCTCATCACCAGGGACCATCTAGACAGAAAGCCATGAGTTCCGTTGTGTGATTTTTTAAATATGTGTGTTAGTTTTATGAGCTGATCAATAAATAAATCAGAGAGACTAGGATAGATCTATTTCAAGCTTTTTAGCTCTCATCAGCTAGCCATACCCTTACTGGGATTCGAACAGGGACTGTATTGCATATCAGGCAACAGCCTTTAGCCATTCAGCCAGCCAGGCTCAGCTGATGCAATGGGAGAGCCTGCCTGGCTGAATGGCTAAAGGCTCTTGCCTGATATGCAATACAGCCTCAGTTCGAATCCCAGTAAGGGTATGGTTAGCTGATGAGAGCTAAAAAGCTCGAAATAGATCTATGCTAGTCTCCCTGACTTATTTATTGATCAGCTCAAAAACGTAACACACACACACACACACACACACGCATACACACACACACACATACACACATACACACACACGCATACACATGCACACACAAACACATCTTGTGAATAAATATATCATTCATCTTTATGCAAATAACGGACAAAAAAACCCTGAGTTAAAAATAGGATCATTGTGTTATTGTGTTATGGAGAAGAGGAAGAAGCCTGGTCTCCCCCCCCCCCCCCCTCTTTTTACACATGTTCTGCATTGGGCTTATCTTCAAACACACGATAGCTTTTCTTGTTATATCTGCTCTCCTGCTTCCTTGTGTAATTTACAATCTAACTTTTGGCAGTTCTGCCTCTAAGCGTTTTCTGCAGCACAGTCACAATATTTCCCACCGGCTCTCCTACATGCTCCTTTCTAAGTTATTTGCCAAATTTTTGTTCTTAGGACTTCCTTTTCTATCTGCAATCCCAGGGCTTCTGTATTTTCCTGCAATCCATGTTAAATTAAATTCCTCCCTTGGGGCCCCTTCATTTCAGAGGTTGTAATGTACTGTGCAACTTGGATCAGGGATCCCTAATCTGTGGGCTGCTGTGGCCCACTGCCGGGCCGTGGCCTATTCTCAACTGGGCCACGTGAATGTTGGGCCAATGTGCATGTGCGCAGTCCCACTTGTGCGAGCAGCGAGCACCAGCACTCACAGCCCCAATCGTGTGAGCAGCAAGTGTGCACACTCACTGCTCATACAAATGAAGCTGCACCTGTCCCTCACACAAAACCATCCCCTCTTCACCCCCTCTTCCCTTGTGCCAGGCCACCCACATGGAAAGGTTTGTGAACGCTGACTCACGTGACATGAAATCTAAAATGAGACCACTATCTTATTTTTAAAAGTACTTTTTTGAGTCTTGTCCTATTTCCCTGTAGGAAGTTAATACCCACGTTTCTACTAGATGAAATATTTTGGGAAATATTAAAAGGGCAGAATATTTCCCCCTAAAAGGGAGGAAGAAACTCAGTCCCCGTTCCACCTTTGTCTAGGATTAACCCTCTACCAATCTCACCACATGGCACCTGGGAAGAAGCAACACTCAACCAAACCTGGATTCAGCCTACAAAGTTGCCCCTGCATGGCCCCATGGGAGTCTGACAACCAATCAGAATACAAGCTCAAGTTCAAAGCGCACAGAGGACATAAAACCAGGGACTTTCAGCATCTCGGTCTCTTTTTCTTCTTCACCCAACATCTGGAAACATGTGACCCCACTTTCCTGTTCAGGAGCTCAAGCCATGTGGTCCTGTCCCCCATTAAACCATCTTTCTGAGCAACCTCTATGTTTTCAGTGTCTTTTGCCCCACTTGAAACTGAACCCAGAAGGACATTTCTTCCAACATCCCAAAATGTATTCTGATAGGATTGTTATTGGAGCAAAATCCAGGTTTTACAAAAACATCATACTGCTCAGTGACTTGCAGACATTCATTTAGCGACTGTTCGAAATTACAATGGCATTGAAAAAGGGGCATATGACTGATTTTTACATTTATGATCATTGCAGCATCTCCGGATCATGCAATCAAAATTAGGGCACTTGGCAAATGACATGTATTTACAATGGTTGCCCAGACGTCATGTGATCACTATTTACAAATTCCTCAGCTGGTTTCTGACAAGCAAAGTCAATGGGGGACTTCACTTAATAACTGCAGCGATTCATACAAGAACCATGGCCTGAACCTGATAAATTAGACTGGGATGAACTTAATTTTCAAATTAGGGGACTAGACATTTCCCCGGTATGTTTATGTATGTTTTTCCCAGCTACCCTTACCCTTATTTTTGTTGTGTGTGGTTTTAGATTGTAAATATTAATAAAGATTCATTAAAAAAAAAAAAGGAACCATGTCAAAAAGGTTGTAAAATTATGCTTGACACACTTAATTATGCATTGCTTAGCAATAGAAGTCCTAATTCCAAGTGTAAATGTATGTCAAGGACAACCTGTGTTTGCATTTTGATAATCTAGATCAGGGGTCTCCAACCTTTGCAACTTTAAGTCTGAAGGACTTCAGCTCCCAGAATTCTGGGAGCTGAAGTCCTTCAGACTTAAAGTTGCAAAGGTTGGAGACCCCTGATCTAGAAGCCTCCAGTTGTATCAGGACCACAAATCCCAAATACATCAGAAAATGTGTCGGTGTGCAGCAGTCATTCCCTCATGTCACATCACTGCCCTTTCTGTTTAATTTCAATTGTATAAGACTAGACACCGTTACAGGTAATCCTTTACCTATGACCACAATTCAGTCCAACATTTCTGTTGCTAAGCAAGACAGATGTTAAGTGAGTTTTGTCCCATTTTACAACCTTTCTTGCTACCAAGAAAGTGAATCACTTTGGTTGTTAAGAGAATTTGCCTTCTCCATTGACTTTGCTTGTCAGACGATCACAGAAAATAATCATGATCCCCAGCCACTGCAACCGTCATAAATATAGGCCTGTTGCCAAGTGTCCAAATTTTGTTACATGCCCATAGGGGTGCTACAATGGCTGCAAATGTAAAAAACAGTAGATCACTTTTTTCAGTACTGCTGTAGCTTTTTAAACAAATTGTTGTAAGTTGAGGACTACCTGTATGTAGCACTAGCAACAACTGTTGCAATGTTTTCAAGAAAGGTGTTTTCATTTCTGCCTAAGATTACAATTACCTGACCCGAATTCAAATAGAAATTAAAAGTGAGCTTGTTGAGAAGGTGATGAGAAGCAGAAGACAATCTAATAGAGAATATTTTATTTTATGGAATATAGGATCTGATAACACACATGACAGCAAGAGAAATGAGAACAATAATATCCTGGGACAAGTTTTCCCAGTTTGTTAACAGTGCAATGAGATCCTTTTTATATACCCAGAAGGTAAATAAACTACTGGCCTTATACTGTATGATGTTATAATGGAATAAGTTTGATGTTGATCTATTGTAACATACTGTATGGACTTAGATATTAATTATAGCATTATTATTGTAGATCTTCATTAAATTATGGCTGAATAGGATGTCTTGACCAGACTAATGTGTCCTTTCTTGATATACCGTATTTATTCGAGTATAACGCGCACACGTGTATAACGCGCACCCCCTAATTTTCGATTTAAAATCGGTATAAAATTTTGTTTCACTTTTTCTCGGCTCAGACCAAGCATTGTAAGTGACAAACGTTGTTGAACACGTGCGGCCATGATAAAAATAGTTTATAACGCGCACCCTCCTTTATAACGCGCACCCTCGTTTATAACGCGCACCCAAACTTTGAGTTCTTTTTTTGGTAGAAAATTTTGCGCGTTATACTCGAATAAATACGGTATATATGCAGGAACACATCTATTTATAGAAACCTCTTCTTTTCCCTCCTGGAGTAACATGTACCTCCCCTCTCTCCTCCCCAAGTTCTTGTTTTTCTTGACAGATACATGTCTAATGACAGTAGCTTCTTATACCCTTCACCAAAATCCCTCACAGATTTTGCCTTTTAAAAAATTGATTTGATTACGTGCCATCAAGTTGGTTCCACTTAGCACCCACATAGGCAGATTTTCTGTATGAAGATCTGCCCCTAATCCAGTCCTTCAGTCTTCCATTGATGATCACCACTTTCAATCCATCCACATTACTCCTGGTCATCCTCTTCTGTTTCTTTCCACCTTTCCAACATTACAGCCTTCTTCAAGAGAGTCAGATCTTCACATAGTGTGTCCAAAGTAGGATAATTTGAGTCTGGTCATTTGTGGGCTAAGTGATACTCCTGGATTGATTCATTCAATGACTCATTTGTTTATTTTCCTAGCTAGCCACAGTATTCTCAGGAGGCTTCTTCACACAAGCATCCAAAAGGATTATTCTCCTTCCTGGCCTGCTTTTTTTTAAAGTCCAACTTTCGCTTTCCTATAATAGCCAGAGGATTTGCACAATTCTGATCTTTACAAGTATAGGCACATCAACACAGTTGAATATCTTTTCCAGTTAAAACAATTATTTAGCAAAGTATGTACTGATCCTTTTGTTGAAATAGCATTTGTAATTGTATGCTTCTTGCTTGAAATGCTGTTTCAGTGTCTGAAAATGAAGGGTGATTTTGTGATTGTCATGCGCACCAATCAACACAGCCTTAAATGAAGAAGGGGTGTTTTCATGCTTATCATAAGAATTAATAAATCAGCAAGCGACTTCGTTATTCCAGAGCTGGATTCTCTGAGTAATATTTGAGAAATTGAAAAAAGCAAGTTTCTACCCACATCTCCTTCAAAAATCTCTCTACCATGCTTCACTGCTCCAACTGCTAGACACAAGTCTAATCTACTAGGGTTTTCTTCTCTTTTAAAAGAACTGACATCTAACACATTCAACATTCCTTATCTTTTGGGACAACAGAGTAGAATTCTGGGTAGAAATATCTTTAATTTAGAGAAGGAAGACACTGATCCCAGCTTGTTCTCGTGCTGTGGCAATACTAGTCTGAGCATAGCAGCCCACCTCTAAGATCACCTCCAAAAGGAGCAGAGATGTGCTGCCACCTGGAGCCAGAGGGAGAATCTGTGGAAGAAATGAAGATTGGGTAGATAATGCTGGGGAAAGTAACATATACCCTTGACCTTCTTGCATACTAGGGGATCTGCAGCATTTAAATATAATATAGAACACTGAATTCTTTAAACGGAATATTTTCTTTAATTAGCACCCCCCCCCCCAAAAAAAAGAAAAACAACAACTAGACCCACATGATTTATTATGGCAAATTATAAATTTCTAACACTGGAACTGCCACAACAAGTTTGAACAGGCAACATTCCTACGGAAACATTTCCAGCTCCATAACTTCCCTCACATGTCAACTTACCGTCTCCATGTGGATCCAAGATGCCGTCTCTCCGTGAGTTGAGGCTCGTGGGGCTTTCCATATTTTCATAGGAGTCAGCATCTGCAGTGAGAAAACGTGTTATAGATTAATTCAATCCCAGTTTATGACAATAAGATTTCCAGAACTGGGGAGAGTTGGAGATATCCAAGTGGTTTAGAGTTAGCCTTTCTCTTTCTGCCCTGTCTTTAATACTGTACTGGGCTTTCCAAGTACAGTGGTATCTCGGTACCATACTTGACTGCTTTCTCGACCGATTTTCAGGTGGAAAATGTTGTCCCAATATTCAGCCTCTTTTTGTACTCAATGTGCTGCTATAGGAAGAGGGGTGCAGCATGCTGGGAAGGTTGACTTACATTTGTTTAGTGACCATTTGAAGTTATAATGCTACTGAAAAAAGTGTCTTATGACTGTTTTTCACACTTGCAACCCAGGGGTGGGTTCTTCCCGGCTTTACTGCCAGTTCACTCGGGCGGGCGCAAAGGGCACGCACTAATGTGCAGTTCAATTAAAATTGTTCTGCGCATGCGCAGAACTAAAAAAAAAGTTGGTGGTGGCAACTGCAGCAATGAGGGAACCGGTTTGGGGGCATGCCAGGCCTGTTTCCAGCGAACCAGGCCGTTGGATCCAGCAACACAAGCCGTTGGTTCCCGCAACCCAGATCGTTGGTTCCAGCGACCCAATCCATTGGATCCAGCGACTCAGGACATTGGTTCGAGCGACCCAGATTGTTGGTTCCAGAGACAGAGATCGTTGGTTCCAGCGATCCAAGCCGTTGGATCCAGCGACCCAGGCCATTGGTTCCAGACACCCAGGCCATTGGTTCCAGCGACCCAGATCGTTGGTTCCAGAGACCCAGGCCATTGGATCCAGCGACCCAGGACATTGGTTCCAGTGACCCAGGCCATTGGTTCCAGCGACCCAGATTGTTGGTTCCAGAGACACAGATCGTTAGTTCCAGCGACCCAAGCCGTTGGTTCCAGCAACCCAGGCCGTTGGTTCTCGCGACCCAGATCGTTGGTTCTAGCGACCCAGATCGTTGGTTCCAGTGACCCAGATCGTTGGTTCCAGAGACCCAGATTGTTGGTTCCAGCGACCCAGGCCGTTGGATCCAGCAACCCAGGCTGTTGGTTTCAGCGACCCAGATTGTTGGTTCCAGAGACCCAGGCCATTGGTTCCAGCGACCCAGGCCGTTGGTTCCCGCGACCCAGATCGTCGATTCCAGAGACCCAGGCCGTTGGTTCCCGCGACCCAGATCATTGGTTCGAGACCCAGATTGTTGGTTCCAGCGACCCAAGCTGTTGGATCCAGGGACCCAGATTGTTGGTTCCAGAGACCCAGATCGTTGGTTCCAGCGACCCAAGCCGTTGGATCCAGAGACCCAGGCCGTTGGTTCCAGAGACCCAGATTGTTGGTTCCAGAGACCCAGATCGTTGGTTCCAGTGACCCAGATCGTTGGTTCCAGCGACCCAAGCCATTGGATCCAGCGACCCAGGCCATTGGTTCCAGCGACCCAGATCGTTGGTTCCAGTGACCCAGATCGTTGGCTCCAATGACCCAGATCGTTGGTTCCAGAGACCCAGGCCGTTGGATCCAGCGACCCAGGCCATTGGTTCCAGCGACCCAGATCGTTGGTTCCAGCGACCCAGATCGTTGGTTCCAGCGACCCAGGCCGTTGGTTCCAGCGACCCAGATCGTTGGTTCCAGCGACTTGGTTCCAGCGACCCAGATCGTTGGTTACCGCGACCCAGGCTGTTGGTTCCAGCGACCCAGGCCGTTGGTTCCAGAGACCCAGATTGTTGGTTCCAGAGACCCAGATGGTTGGTTCCAGAGACCCAGATCGTAGGTTCCAGCGACCCAAGCCATTGGATCCAGCGACCCAAGCCGTCGGTTCCAGCAACCCAGGCCGTTGGTTCTCGCGACCCAGATCGTCGATTCCAGTGACCCAGGCCATTGGTTCCAGCGACCCAGGTCGTTGGTTCCAGAGACCCAGATCGTTGGTTCCAGCGACCCAGATTGTTGATTCCAGCGACCCAGGCCGTTTGGTTCCAGTGACCCAGATCGTTGGTTCCAGTGACCCAGATCGTAGGTTCCAGAGACCCAGGCCATTGGTTCCAGCGACCCAGATCGTTGGTTCCAGCAACCCAGGCCGTTGGTTCTCGCGACCCAGATTGTTGGTTCCAGAGACCCAGGCCATTGGTTCCAGCGACCCAGATCGTTGGTTCCAGAGACCCAGATCATTGGTTCCAGCGACCCAGATCGTTGGTTCCAGCGACCCAGGCCGTTGGTTCCAGTGAACCAGATAGTTGGTTCCAGTGACCCAGATCGTTGGTTCCAGTGACCCAGATCATTGGTTCCAGCGACCCAGGCCATTGGTTCCAGAGACCCAGGCCGTTGGTTCCAGAGACCCAGATCGTTGGTTCCAGCGACCCAGGCCGTTGGTTCCAGAGACCCAGATCGTTGGTTCCAGAGACCCAGGCCATTGGTTCCAGAGACCCAGATCGTTGGTTCCAGTGACCCAGATCGTTGGTTCCAGCGACCCAAGCCGTTGGTTCCAGAGACCCAGGTCGTTGGTTCCAGAGACCCAGGCCATTGGTTCCAGCGACCCAGATCGTTGGTTCCAGAGACCCAGGCCGTTGGTTCCAGCGACCCAGATCGTTGGTTCAAGTGACACAGGCCGTTTGTTCCGGAGACACAGGCCATTGGATCCAGCGCCCCAGGCTGTGGGTTCCAGTGACCCAGATCGTTGGTTCCAGTGACCCAGATCGTTGGTTCCAGAGACCCAGGCCCTTGGTTCCAGCGACCCAGATCGTTGGTTCCAGCAACCCAGGCCGTTGGTTCTCGCGACCCAGATTGTTGGTTCCAGAGACCCAGGCCATTGGTTCCAGCGACCCAGATCGTTGGTTCCAGAGACCCAGATCATTGGTTCCAGCGACCCAGATCGTTGGTTCCAGCGACCCAGGCCGTTGGTTCCAGTGAACCAGATAGTTGGTTCCAGTGACCCAGATCGTTGGTTCCAGCGACCCAGATCATTGGTTCCAGCGACCCAGGCCATTGGTTCCAGAGACCCAGGCCGTTGGTTCCAGAGACCCAGATCGTTGGTTCCAGCGACCCAGGCCATTGGTTCCAGAGACCCAGATCGTTGGTTCCAGAGACCCAGGCCATTGGTTCCAGAGACCCAGATCGTTGGTTCCAGTGACCCAGATCGTTGGTTCCAGCGACCCAAGCCGTTGGTTCCAGAGACCCAGGTCGTTGGTTCCAGAGACCCAGGCCGTTGGTTCCAGCGACCCAGATCATTGGTTCCAGTGACACAGGCCGTTTGTTCCGGAGACACAGGCCATTGGATCCAGCGCCCCAGGCTGTGGGTTCCAGTGACCCAGATCGTTGGTTCCAGTGACCCAGATCGTTGGTTCCAGAGACCCAGGCCCTTGGTTCCAGCGACCCAGGCCATTGGTTCTCGTGACCCAGATTGTTGGTTCCAGAGACCCAGGCCATTGGTTCTAGCGACCCAGATCGTTGGTTCCAGAGACCCAGATCGTTGGTTCCAGCAACCCAGGCTGTTGGTTCCCGCGACCCAGATCGTTGGTTCCAGAGACCCAGGCCATTGGTTCCAGCGACCCAGGCCGTTGCTTCACGCGACCCAGATCGTTGGTTCCAGAGACCCAGGCCATTGGTTCAAGTGACCCAGATCGTTGGTTCCAGAGACGCAGATCGTTGGCTCCAGCAACCCAGGCTGTTGGTTCCCGCGACCCAGATCGTTGGTTCCAGAGACCCAGGCCATTGGTTCCAGCGACCCAGATCGTTGGTTACCGCGACCCAGGCTGTTGGTTCCAGCGACCCAGGCCGTTGGTTCCAGAGACCCAGATTGTTGGTTCCAGAGACCCAGATGGTTGGTTCCAGAGACCCAGATCGTAGGTTCCAGCGACCCAAGCCATTGGATCCAGCGACCCAAGCCGTCGGTTCCAGCAACCCAGGCCGTTGGTTCTCGCGACCCAGATCGTCGATTCCAGTGACCGAGGCCATTGGTTCCAGCGACCCAGATCGTTGGTTCCAGAGACCCAGATCGTTGGTTCCAGCGACCCAGATTGTTGATTCCAGCGACCCAGGCCGTTGGTTCCAGTGACCCAGATCGTTGGTTCCAGTGACCCAGATCGTAGGTTCCAGAGACCCAGGCCATTGGTTCCAGCGACCCAGATCGTTGGTTCCAGCAACCCAGGCCGTTGGTTCTCGCGACCCAGATTGTTGGTTCCAGAGACCCAGGCCATTGGTTCCAGCGACCCAGATCGTTGGTTCCAGAGACCCAGATCATTGGTTCCAGCGACCCAGATCGTTGGTTCCAGCGACCCAGGCCGTTGGTTCCAGTGAACCAGATAGTTGGTTCCAGTGACCCAGATCGTTGGTTCCAGTGACCCAGATCATTGGTTCCAGCGACCCAGGCCATTGGTTCCAGAGACCCAGGCCGTTGGTTCCAGAGACCCAGATCGTTGGTTCCAGCGACCCAGGCCGTTGGTTCCAGAGACCCAGATCGTTGGTTCCAGAGACCCAGGCCATTGGTTCCAGAGACCCAGATCGTTGGTTCCAGTGACCCAGATCGTTGGTTCCAGCGACCCAAGCCGTTGGTTCCAGAGACCCAGGTCGTTGGTTCCAGAGACCCAGGCCATTGGTTCCAGCGACCCAGATCGTTGGTTCCAGAGACCCAGGCCGTTGGTTCCAGCGACCCAGATCGTTGGTTCAAGTGACACAGGCCGTTTGTTCCGGAGACACAGGCCATTGGATCCAGCGCCCCAGGCTGTGGGTTCCAGTGACCCAGATCGTTGGTTCCAGTGACCCAGATCGTTGGTTCCAGAGACCCAGGCCCTTGGTTCCAGCGACCCAGATCGTTGGTTCCAGCAACCCAGGCCGTTGGTTCTCGCGACCCAGATTGTTGGTTCCAGAGACCCAGGCCATTGGTTCCAGCGACCCAGATCGTTGGTTCCAGAGACCCAGATCATTGGTTCCAGCGACCCAGATCGTTGGTTCCAGCGACCCAGGCCGTTGGTTCCAGTGAACCAGATAGTTGGTTCCAGTGACCCAGATCGTTGGTTCCAGCGACCCAGATCATTGGTTCCAGCGACCCAGGCCATTGGTTCCAGAGACCCAGGCCGTTGGTTCCAGAGACCCAGATCGTTGGTTCCAGCGACCCAGGCCATTGGTTCCAGAGACCCAGATCGTTGGTTCCAGAGACCCAGGCCATTGGTTCCAGAGACCCAGATCGTTGGTTCCAGTGACCCAGATCGTTGGTTCCAGCGACCCAAGCCGTTGGTTCCAGAGACCCAGGTCGTTGGTTCCAGAGACCCAGGCCGTTGGTTCCAGCGACCCAGATCATTGGTTCCAGTGACACAGGCCGTTTGTTCCGGAGACACAGGCCATTGGATCCAGCGCCCCAGGCTGTGGGTTCCAGTGACCCAGATCGTTGGTTCCAGTGACCCAGATCGTTGGTTCCAGAGACCCAGGCCCTTGGTTCCAGCGACCCAGGCCATTGGTTCTCGTGACCCAGATTGTTGGTTCCAGAGACCCAGGCCATTGGTTCTAGCGACCCAGATCGTTGGTTCCAGAGACCCAGATCGTTGGTTCCAGCAACCCAGGCTGTTGGTTCCCGCGACCCAGATCGTTGGTTCCAGAGACCCAGGCCATTGGTTCCAGCGACCCAGGCCGTTGCTTCACGCGACCCAGATCGTTGGTTCCAGAGACCCAGGCCATTGGTTCAAGTGACCCAGATCGTTGGTTCCAGAGACGCAGATCGTTGGCTCCAGCAACCCAGGCTGTTGGTTCCCGCGACCCAGATCGTTGGTTCCAGAGACCCAGGCCATTGGTTCCAGCGACCCAGATCGTTGGTTACCGCGACCCAGGCTGTTGGTTCCAGCGACCCAGGCCGTTGGTTCCAGAGACCCAGATTGTTGGTTCCAGAGACCCAGATGGTTGGTTCCAGAGACCCAGATCGTAGGTTCCAGCGACCCAAGCCATTGGATCCAGCGACCCAAGCCGTCGGTTCCAGCAACCCAGGCCGTTGGTTCTCGCGACCCAGATCGTCGATTCCAGTGACCCAGGCCATTGGTTCCAGCGACCCAGATCGTTGGTTCCAGAGACCCAGATCGTTGGTTCCAGCGACCCAGATTGTTGATTCCAGCGACCCAGGCCGTTGGTTCCAGTGACCCAGATCGTTGGTTCCAGTGACCCAGATCGTAGGTTCCAGAGACCCAGGCCATTGGTTCCAGCGACCCAGATCGTTGGTTCCAGCAACCCAGGCCGTTGGTTCTCGCGACCCAGATTGTTGGTTCCAGAGACCCAGGCCATTGGTTCCAGAGACCCAGATCGTTGGTTCCAGAGACCCAGATCATTGGTTCCAGCGACCCAGATCGTTGGTTCCAGCGACCCAGGCCGTTGGTTCCAGTGAACCAGATAGTTGGTTCCAGTGACCCAGATCGTTGGTTCCAGTGACCCAGATCATTGGTTCCAGAGACCCAGGCCATTGGTTCCAGTGACCCAGATCGTTGGTTCCAGTGACCCAGATCGTTGTTTCCAGCGACCCAGGCCATTGGTTCCAGCGACCCAGGCCGTTGGTTCCAGTGACCCAGATCGTTGGTTCCAGCGACCCAGGCCGTTGGTTCCAGTGACCCAGATCGTTGGTTCCAGAGACCCAGGCCATTGGTTCCAGCGACACAGGCCGTTGGTTCCAGTGACCCAGATCGTTGGTTCCAGCGACCCAGGCCGTTGGTTCCAGTGACCCAGATCGTTGGTTCCAGAGACCCAGGCCATTGGTTCCAGCGACACAGGCCGTTGGTTCCAGTGACCCAGATCGTTGGTTCCAGCGACCCAGGCCGTTGGTTCCAGAGACCCAGATCGATGGTTCCAGAGACCCAGGCCATTGGTTCCAGCGACCCAGATCGTTAGTGCCAGAGACCCAGGCCATTGGTTCCAGCGACCCAGATCATTGGTTCCAGCGACGCAGATCATTGGTTCCAGTGACCCAGATCGTTGGTTCCAGAGACCCAGGCCATTGGTTCCAGCGACCCAGGCCGTTGGTTCCAGAGACCCAGATCGTTGGTTCCAGCAACCCAGGCTGTTGGTTCCCGCGACCCAGATCGTTGGTTCCAGAGACCCAGGCCATTGGTTCCAGCGACCCAGGCCGTTGCTTCACGCGACCCAGATCGTTGGTTCCAGAGACCCAGGCCATTGGTTCAAGTGACCCAGATCGTTGGTTCCAGAGACGCAGATCGTTGGCTCCAGCAACCCAGGCTGTTGGTTCCCGCGACCCAGATCGTTGGTTCCAGAGACCCAGGCCATTGGTTCCAGCGACCCAGATCGTTGGTTACCGCGACCCAGGCTGTTGGTTCCAGCGACCCAGGCCGTTGGTTCCAGAGACCCAGATTGTTGGTTCCAGAGACCCAGATGGTTGGTTCCAGAGACCCAGATGGTTGGTTCCAGAGACCCAGATCGTAGGTTCCAGCGACCCAAGCCATTGGATCCAGCGACCCAAGCCGTCGGTTCCAGCAACCCAGGCCGTTGGTTCTCGCGACCCAGATCGTCGATTCCAGTGACCCAGGCCATTGGTTCCAGCGACCCAGATCGTTGGTTCCAGAGACCCAGATCGTTGGTTCCAGCGACCCAGATTGTTGATTCCAGCGACCCAGGCCGTTGGTTCCAGTGACCCAGATCGTTGGTTCCAGTGACCCAGATCGTAGGTTCCAGAGACCCAGGCCATTGGTTCCAGCGACCCAGATCGTTGGTTCCAGCAACCCAGGCCGTTGGTTCTCGCGACCCAGATTGTTGGTTCCAGAGACCCAGGCCATTGGTTCCAGAGACCCAGATCGTTGGTTCCAGAGACCCAGATCATTGGTTCCAGCGACCCAGATCGTTGGTTCCAGCGACCCAGGCCGTTGGTTCCAGTGAACCAGATAGTTGGTTCCAGTGACCCAGATCGTTGGTTCCAGTGACCCAGATCATTGGTTCCAGAGACCCAGGCCATTGGTTCCAGCGACCCAGGCCGTTGGTTCCAGAGACCCAGATCGATGGTTCCAGAGACCCAGGCCATTGGTTCCAGCGACCCAGATCGTTAGTGCCAGAGACCCAGGCCATTGGTTCCAGCGACCCAGATCATTGGTTCCAGCGACGCAGATCATTGGTTCCAGTGACCCAGATCGTTGGTTCCAGAGACCCAGGCCATTGGTTCCAGCGACCCAGGCCGTTGGTTCCAGAGACCCAGATCGTTGGTTCCAGCGACCCAGGCTGTTGGTTCCCGCGACCCAGATCGTTGGTTCCAGAGACCCAGGCCATTGGTTCCAGCGACCCAGGCCGTTGCTTCACGCGACCCAGATCGTTGGTTCCAGAGACCCAGGCCATTGGTTCAAGTGACCCAGATCGTTGGTTCCAGAGACGCAGATCGTTGGCTCCAGCAACCCAGGCTGTTGGTTCCCGCGACCCAGATCGTTGGTTCCAGAGACCCAGGCCATTGGTTCCAGCGACCCAGATCGTTGGTTACCGCGACCCAGGCTGTTGGTTCCAGCGACCCAGGCCGTTGGTTCCAGAGACCCAGATTGTTGGTTCCAGAGACCCAGATGGTTGGTTCCAGAGACCCAGATGGTTGGTTCCAGAGACCCAGATCGTAGGTTCCAGCGACCCAAGCCATTGGATCCAGCGACCCAAGCCGTCGGTTCCAGCAACCCAGGCCGTTGGTTCTCGCGACCCAGATCGTCGATTCCAGTGACCCAGGCCATTGGTTCCAGCGACCCAGATCGTTGGTTCCAGAGACCCAGATCGTTGGTTCCAGCGACCCAGATTGTTGATTCCAGCGACCCAGGCCGTTGGTTCCAGTGACCCAGATCGTTGGTTCCAGTGACCCAGATCGTAGGTTCCAGAGACCCAGGCCATTGGTTCCAGCGACCCAGATCGTTGGTTCCAGCAACCCAGGCCGTTGGTTCTCGCGACCCAGATTGTTGGTTCCAGAGACCCAGGCCATTGGTTCCAGAGACCCAGATCGTTGGTTCCAGAGACCCAGATCATTGGTTCCAGCGACCCAGATCGTTGGTTCCAGCGACCCAGGCCGTTGGTTCCAGTGAACCAGATAGTTGGTTCCAGTGACCCAGATCGTTGGTTCCAGTGACCCAGATCATTGGTTCCAGAGACCCAGGCCATTGGTTCCAGCGACCCAGGCCGTTGGTTCCAGTGAACCAGATAGTTGGTTCCAGTGACCCAGATCGTTGGTTCCAGTGACCCAGATCATTGGTTCCAGAGACCCAGGCCATTAGTTCCAGCGACCCAGATCGTTGGTTCCAGTGACCCAGATCGTTGTTTCCAGCGACCCAGGCCATTGGTTCCAGCGACCCAGGCCGTTGGTTCCAGTGACCCAGATCGTTGGTTCCAGCGACCCAGGCCGTTGGTTCCAGTGACCCAGATCGTTGGTTCCAGAGACCCAGGCCATTGGTTCCAGCGACCCAGGCCGTTGGTTCCAGTGACCCAGATCGTTGGTTCCAGCGACCCAGATCGTTGGTTCCAGAGACCCAGGCCGTTGGATCCAGTGACCCAGGCCGTTGGTTCCAGTGACCCAGATCGTTGGTTCCAGCGACCCAGGCCGTTGGTTCCAGAGACCCAGATCGATGGTTCCAGAGACCCAGGCCATTGGTTCCAGCGACCCAGATCGTTAGTGCCAGAGACCCAGGCCATTGGTTCCAGCGACCCAGATCATTGGTTCCAGCGACGCAGATCATTGGTTCCAGCGACCCAGGCCGTTGGTTCCAGAGACCCAGATCGATGGTTCCAGAGACCCAGGCCATTGGTTCCAGCGACCCAGATCGTTAGTGCCAGAGACCCAGGCCGTTGGATCCAGTGACCCAGGACATTGGTTCCAGCGACCCAGATCGTTGGATCCAGAGACCCAGGCCATTTGTTCCAGAGACCCAGGCCGTTGGTTCCAGAGACCTAGATCGTTGGTTCCAGTGACCCAGATCGTTGTTTCCAGCGACCCAGGCTGTTGGTTCCAGAGACCCAGATCGTTGGTTCCAGAGACCCAGGCCATTGGTTCCAGCGACCCAGAACGTTGGTTCCAGTGACCCAGATCGTTGGTTCCAGCGACCCAGGCCGTTGGTTCCAGAGACCCAGATCGTTGGTTCCAGAGACCCAGGCTGTTGGTTCCCACGACCCAGATCGTTGGTTCCAGCGACCCAGGCCGTTGCTTCCCGCGACCCAGATCATTGGTTCCAGAGACCCAGGCCATTGGTTCAAGCGACCCAGATCGTTGGATCCAGGGACCCAGGCCGTTGGATCCAGTGACCCAGATCGTTGGTTCCAGAGACCCAGGCCGTTGGATCCAGGGACCCAGATCGTTGGTTCAAGAGACCCAGATCGTTGGTTCCAGAGACCCAGGCCATTGGTTCCAGCAACCCAGATCGTTGTTTCCAGAGACCCAGGCCGTTGGTTCCAGAGACCCAGATCGTTGGTTCCAGAGACCCAGATCGTTGGTTCCAGCGACCCAGATCGTTGGTTCCAGAGACCCAGGCCGTTGGATCCAGAGACCCAGGCCATTGGTTCCAGTGACCCAGGCCGTTGGATCCAGAGACCCAGATCGTTGGTTCCAGAGACCCAGATCGTTGGTTCCAGCGACCCAGATCGTTGGTTCCAGTGACCCAGATCGTTGGTTCCAGAGACCCAGGCCGTTGGATCCAGAGACCCAGATCGTTGTTTCCAGAGACCCAGGCCGTTGGTTCCAGAGACCCAGGCCATTGGTTCCAGCGACCCAGATCATTGGTTCCAGCGACCCAGATCATTGGTTCCAGCGACCCAAGCCGTTGGATCCAGGGACCCAGGCCGTTGGATCCAGCAACCCAGGCCGTTGCATCCAGCAAACCAGGCCGTTGCATCCAGCAAACCAGGCCGTTGGATCCAGGGACCCAGATCGTTGGTTCAAGAGACCCAGATCGTTGGTTCCAGCGAACCAAGCCGTTGGATCCAGCGTCCCAAGCCGTTGGATCCAGCGACCCAGGCCATTGGTTCCAGCAACCCAGATCGTTGTTTCCAGAGACCCAGGCCGTTGGTTCCAGAGACCCAGATCGTTGGTTCCAGAGACCCAGGCCATTGGTTCCAGAGACCCAGATCGTTGGTTCCAGAGACCCAGGCCGTTGGTTCCAGCGACCCAGGCCGTTGGTTCCAGAGACCCAGGTCGTTGGTTCCAGAGACCCAGGCCATTGGTTCCAGCGACCCAGATCATTGGTTCCAGCCACCCAGATCATTGGTTCCAGCGACCCAAGCCGTTGGATCCAGCGACCCAGGCCGTTGGTTCCAGAGACCCAGATCGTTGGTTCCAGAGACCCAGGCCATTGGTTCCAGCGACCCTGATCGTTGGTTCCAGAGACCCAGGCCATTGGTTCCAGACACCCAGATCGTTGGTTCCAGCGACCCAGGCCATTGGTTCCAGCGACCCAGGCCGTTGGTTCCAGAGACCCAGGCTGTCATATCACTACCAGTTTGACCGAAGCAGGCTGAATCAGAAGGAACCCACCATTGTTACAACCATGGCAGCATCCCCTTAGTTTTGTCATCAAAATTTGGTTGCTTGGCAACTTATGGACATTTATGCAATGTCCTGGGGTCATGGGATCACCCTTTGTGACCTTCTCACAGAGACAATGGGGAAGCCAGAGTCACTTGAAGAGAAGGACCAGGGGAGACATGATAGCAGTGTTCCGATATCTCAGAGGGTGCCACAAAGAAGAGGGAGTCAAACTATTCTCCAAGGCACCTGGGGGCAGGACAAGAAGCAATGGGTGGAAACTAATCAAGGAGAGAAGCAACTTAGAACTAAGGAGAAATTTCCTGACAGTTAGAACAATTAACCTCTGGAACAGCTTGCCTCCAGAAATTGTGAATGCACCAACCCTGGAAGTCTTTAAAAAGATGTTAGATAGCCATTTGTCTGAAATGGTATAAGGTTCCTGCCCACGCAGGAGTTTGGACTAGAAGACCTACAAGGTCCCTTCCAACTCTGCTATTGTATTGTATTGTAGTTAATAACCAATCAATCAATCAAATCAAATTTTTATTTGTATACCGCTTCCTCTCCCCGAAGGGACTCGGGGCGGTGCACAGGGAATTATAAAACATAAAAACATACAACAATATAAATATCTAAAACCATGTTACTAACTTAACAACTGCAATGTTTCACTTAACAACTGTAGTAAGAAAGTTTGTAAAATGGGGCAAAACTCATTTAGCAACTGTCTTGCTTAGCCACAGCAATTTTGGGCTCAAATGTGGTTGTAAGTCAAGGACTAGCTGTAAGCTAGAAACTATTGTAAAATAAAAGTTCTGTCAGGGAAAAGAGAATCAGCAATAGCAAGCATAGACTAACTATATAGAAATTGGAAACAATCCTCTTTGTTCCATATTTCTGTCTTGGCCAAGTTCCTATGGAAAGAAGCAACTTAAAAATAAGTATGTTGGGTCAAGGACAAGACTGTTTTCCCCCACGCCTAAACCAGCTATTATTTCTAAATAAGGGAACCAGGAAGATGACATACTGTGTGTAATTAGTTTGATAAATGTGCTTGTTTGCATGCCAATGTTTTCTGCTCTTCAAATAAAATATCCTATGTTCGTAGATCAATAAACCCTCAATGCTCACTACAGCAGCTGTTGGTTTTATTGCATTTGCCAAACAGAAGATTTTCCTCCATCTGCCACACAATTTTAAATGCAAAGGAGCCCCTCTTGAGGAAAAAAATCACTATGGCTTTGAAAAACCTTTCTCCCTTTCTGCTGCTTGTCCTTAAAATGCAGAAGAACAGTTCCTGAGTTTTGTTCAAGCATATACTGGAAGTAGCTTTAAATTATTTGAAGATGAAAAATAATTATTTTGTTTATTGGATTTTTATTTTGCCTCTTATTCAAGGGTTCAAGATAGCATGCACAGCACTTCCTCTCCAGAGAAAAACAATTTTTGAGATAGGTTGGGCTGAGAGTGAATGATTGCCTTAAAGTCATCAAGTGATCTTTCATAGCTGCCAACCAACTTAAACCTTGGTTTCCCTGTTCCTAGCCTAATGACTCAACCGGTATCACAAATTAGACATTGGCTTGTTTGTTAGCAATCCATTTTCAGATTCTATGAAAGCAGTCCTTGAAGTTTCTTCTTCTAAGTTCCTACAACTAACTAACTTCCTAGGAATCCAGAAGTTTTTATACTCACCTTCTTCATTGCTGGTGTTGGTATGGAGGTAAAACAGCTTGCTTGCAGTGGGGCATAAGGATCCATTCA
This sequence comes from Rhabdophis nuchalis, assembly GCA_039707465.1. NCBI lineage: Eukaryota > Metazoa > Chordata > Lepidosauria > Squamata > Natricidae > Rhabdophis > Rhabdophis nuchalis. Next base: position 149,397,151 of record CM077647.1, read on the forward strand.
TCTCTTCGTAGGATTGAGACCCTGATGAACAAAGCAGGAACTTCTCAAAGCAAGGCTATGTTAATTACTCCTGATTCTATTTATCTGGTAAATATTACGTGTCCTGAAGGGAGGTCTCACAAGCATCCTATTAAACAGCATCTTGGTCCCTTGGTCCAAGGGAGAACATCATTCACTTAGTTCACCAGTGCCCCATTCGCAATGGGATGAGGACCAAATTATTGATGGTAGATCAATTCAAGGGCTGGGACCTTGAATCATTGAATTCTATTCTTGCAAAATATTTCTAACTGTTAGCAGCCAGTTTGTTATTGTATCTCTGCTGTCATTTAATCGTGAAAAGAATTTTTTTAAAGTAATAAATCTGGCCTACTTTGTTTTGAGTTCTTTCTATCTAACACTTTTTAATTATTCTATTTTATTTTATTGTGATTTGGTTTATTTTATGTTATTACATTTCAAAAATCAAAAGTTGGAATTAAAAGAATCAGAAGTTGGAATTAAAATTGCCGCGAGAAATATCAACCTCAGATATGCAGATGATACCATTCTAATGGAAGAAAGTGAAGAGAAACTAAAGAGCCTCTTGATGTGGGAGAAGGAGTGTGCAAAAGTTGGCTTAAAATTCAACATTAAGAAATCTAAGATCATGGAATTCAGGCCTCTCAATTCATGGCAAATAGATGGGGGAAGAAATGGAGGTAGTGACAGATTTTATTTTCCTGGGCTCCAAGATCACCCCAGATGGGGACTGCAGCCAAGAAATTAAAAGGCTCTCCTGGGGAGGAAAGCTATGCCAAATCTAGACAGCATACTAAAAAGCAGAGATATCACCCTGCCAACAAAAGTGTGCATAGTCAAGGCTGTGATTTTCCCAGTTGAAATGTATGGCTGTGAAATTTGGACCATAAGAAAGACTAAGTGCCAAAGAATTGAGGCCTTTGAACTGTGGTACTAGAGAAGACTCCTGCAAGTCCCTTAAACCAGTTAGTTCTAGAGGAGATCAACCCTGACTGCTCTTTAGGAGACCAGATCCTGAAGATGAAACTTAAATACTTTGGCCACCTAATGAGAAGGAAGGACTCCCTGGAGAAGAGCCTAATGCTGGGGAAGGTGGAGGGCAAAAAAAGAATGAGACAACAGAGAATGAGATGGATGGAGGCACTGAAGCAGTAGGTGTGAGCTTGGATGGACTCCAGAGGATGGTAGAGGACAGGAAGGCCTGGAGGAAGGTTGTCCATGAGCCGCAATGGGTCGGACATAACATCGCAACTAACAACAACAATTATCTTACGTTGTTATAACCTATCTTGAGAACAATAAACTTATTTTTTGATGTTATCAACAATTCTGCATTGCAACCTAATCTGTTTGTTTTCCAGCCTGAGATCTTAGTTTCCAAGCAACCCAAGGATGTCATTGTCGTACAGGGCAGCAATCAGCCCTTGGAGGGGATGGTCCATGCCAGCTATTGTAGCCATTTGGAATTGGCAATAGAATGAGATTAGAATAAATCAGAATATAGGTAGTCCTTGATTTACGACCACAATTGAGCCCCAAATTTCTGTTGCGAAGTGGGACATTTGTTAAATGAGTTTTGCCCCAGTTTATGACCTTTCTTGCCACAGTTGTTAAGTGAATCACTGCAGTTGTTAAGTTAGTTACATGGTTGTTAAGTGAATCAGATCTCCCCATTCACTTTGCCGGTCAGAATGTTGTAAAACGTGATAACATAACCCTGCGACACTGCAATCGTCATAAATATGAGTCAATTGCCAAACATTCTGAATTTTGATCACATGATTATATAGGGATGCTGAACAATATGAAAAACGGTCCTAAGTCACTTTTTCAGTTTCTTTTTTAGTAACTTTGAACTGTTACTAAATTAGCTGTTGTAAATCAAGGACTACCAGTTTTTCACCCTCCGGAGGCTTCAGGGAAGCATCCTGAAACCTCTGGAAGGAGAAAAACTGCCTAACAGGCAACCCAGAAGTCAGAAAACTGGCCATTTCCAGCCTCCGGAGGCCCTCGGGGGAGGGGGGGCGTTTTCACTCCACCTGAGGTATCGGAAGACTGCTATCATGTCTCCCCTAGCCCTTCTTCTCATTAAACTAGACATACCCAGTTCCTGCAACCGTTCTTCATATGTTTTAGTCTCCAGTCCCCTAATCATCTTGGTTGCTCTTCTCTGCACTTTTGCCAGAGTCTCCCCGTCTTTTCTACAGCATGGTGACCAAAACTGAATGCAGTATTCCAAGTGTGGCCTTACCAAGGCATTATAAAGTGGTATTAACACTTCACGTGATCTTGATTCTATCCCTCTGTTTATGCAGCCTAGAACTGTGTTGGCTTTTTTGGCAGCTGCTGCACACTAGTGGCCCATATTTAAATGGTTGTCAACTGGGACTCCAAGATCCCTTTTACAGTTGCTACTATTGAGCAAGGTACCACCTATACTGTACCTGTGCATTTCGTTTTTCTTCCCTAAATGCAGAACCTTACAAAATAAGTGATAGATTGCATTTTATCATAGTTTTTGGTTGTTATTTATTATTTTATACTAGAATTTTTAATTGTACATTTACTGAATGTTTTTATTCGTTTTGGTCTCTGGTCTATGACTGTAATAAACTAAATCAATTGATTGTTTGAACAGTCCTCAAACTTACAACTATTTCAGCATACAACCATTTTTCCACAAGCAAAGCCAATAGGGAATCTGGCAGAGAAGTTTGTAAGTCATAGTCACGTGATGTCTCACTTAATGACTGTGGCAAAAAAGACTGTAATATCGGATGCAGTCCCATGATGCCTCACTTAATATTGACTCAAGAAATTTCCTGGTCCCTATTGTAGTCTTCAGATGAGGACTACCTACATGCCTAATCCATAGTGGGAACAGGGCAAGATTAGAGGACTTCAGATGATGCATATAAAATACGTTGTGTTCAGTTTTCTTTCTGTAGTGGCTTCAAAAATGCAACTGTATTTTTCATGCGTTTCAAATTGCATACGTAGGAGGTAAATTTTAAAAATAAAAAGATCTGGCAGGTAGGAGAAGAGACCCAGGAGAAGTTTGAATATAAATTTAATTTAATTTAAAATTTAATTAAATTTAATAAAATAAATTTAATAAAATAAATAAAAAATAAACTAAATTTCTCTTTTTTACTTACCTGTAGAAGGTTCACTGCCTCCATCTTGCCTGTCCTTATGGATGTCTAGAGCCAGTTGAAAGCGTAAACCTGGGAGCAGAGATGGATATCAGCAGCTAAACGGCATTTTATACTGCGATTACAGAAATATCATTCATTTAAATTTTAAAAACAGACTTCCTCCTCTCTAGAAATCTTTATACTGAGCAACCCAAAGCACCCAAGATTTTCACAAATGAGGTACTATATAAAAATAATGTCACTTAACTAGTTGTGTTTCCCAGAACTGACATAAATAGACTATCTCTTACACAAGACTTAATATTAAAGTAGCAGCCAGTTTCTAATCATTATATTTTATTTATTTAATAACGATAAAACCCCATTTGGAATCACTGTGACAGGGTGATTTCAGCTTACCAATTATATATATCAGACCTTTATCTCATTTTGCCAGGCTAACAAATATCAACTTCCAACTGCACTGATTTGATGGTATTTTTAAATAAACATGATATAAAATACAGGGAGGTAATTGAGGCTAACATTTCTGTTGTTAAGTGAGACATTTGTTAAGTGAATTGTGCCCCATTTTGTGACCTTTCTTACCTCAGTTGTTAAATGAATCATTGCAGTTGATAAGTTAGTAACCTGGTAGTTAAGTGAATCTGGCTTCCCCATTGACTTTGCTTGTTAGCAGGTCACAAAAGGGGATCTATTCTATTCTATTCTATTCAACCCTACCCTACCCTACCCTACCTTCCCTACCCTATTCACTGAAGTGATTTGGTTAACTGAAGAAAAGATCATCAATTGGAGCATGAGTCATTTAGCAAGCGCCTCACTTAGCAGTAGAAATGTTGGTCCCCTTGTGGTTTTTCGTTAAAGACTATCTGTAATAGTAATAATATATAAGCCTTCTAGAAATAGATTGGCTTTTGCTGGTGAAGAAAGATGGAGGAATGACATACGTTTGGAGATAACGAATTCTGGACCTGTAGTGTTTTGTTATTGTTGTTTAGTTTCTATTTTGTACCTGCTATGAGTCGTGCTGTACCAGAGCTCATAGGACACTCTTCTTCCAAATTTATATAGTTTTCATTGTCTGTTAAATAAATACAGTTGATTATCACCAGCAGCCCCATGATTCAATAATTTTGTCAGCATCTAATGGAGTCAGTTTTTGTTATGAGAAATATCCTGGAAATTATCATAAGACATCCAAGGTCACTTGATAGTGAGAGGATCAGCATATAAATTGAATAAATAGTAAATAACTAAAGCCATAAGAAGGAAATAACTAAAGCCATAAGTAAATAACTAAAGCCATAAGAAGGAAAAGGAAGGAAAATAATATTCCTGCAGTAACATGATGCGTCAAAATCTACAGCTGCCACAATGAAGTGATATGAACACTAGGGGTCTTTGGTCCCATTGTGGGCCCCCACATGAAGGCACCTGGGCACAAGGTTTTGCAACCGGTACTAGTGGTGTGGTATCTTTACAATTTTGAAAATCAAAACAGTCAATATATTTATTAATTTCAAAATTATGCAGACATCTTTATTTAAACTACTTTTATTAGTCTGGATTAGAATAAAGAACAAGAATAAGCATGTGAGACCAGAGAGAAAAATATATCTACAATATGACAATGTGGAATAGAGTACAGTACTTCTAGCTGTCTATGAAGATTCTGAGTAGTCCAGGTCATAGTTGTATCAAAAGGTGTTTTTATTTTTGACTGATTATTTTTGAGGAAAAAGAAGACGTTTTGCTTCTTATCCTGGAAGCTTCATCAGTTGTATTGGAAGGTGTGGGAGATGGAAGGACAGTTATTGACAGTTAAGATTAGTTAGGGGAAATGATAGGTTCTGACTGGATGGTGGTGGTGGGAGAATGAAAAGATTGTGTGTGTGTTTTTCCCTCAAAAAATTAGTCTAGTTGTCTTTTCAAAAATAAAAACCAATTTTGATGTACTTCTAGCTGTTCCGAAATAACATGGTGTTGCAGTCAGATTACCTCTAGCTAAAATGCCTGGGTATGTGTGAAGAAAGGTTTCAACACATGAAGAACATCAGTTTTGGAAACCTAGTTGGCTTTCCTTTATATTTAGTATTTCTCAACCTTGGCAATGTTAAGATTTATGGACTTCAACTCCCAGAATTTCCCAATCAACATGCTGAGGTGAGACTTTTGGGAACTGAATTCTCTATGCTTGTCCTTTCAACTTTCACATCAAATCCAGACACTACCTTCAGCAATGGGGTCTTGGTCTTGGATCAAATTCTCAAGAACCTGCTTGGGTTTGTTGGAGTACCATGAGTCAGCTATGGGACATAAGAAAGCAATAATTAAGAATATTCTACCGATACCTTATCATGACACCTGCATTCCCATTCTGTCAAAACACCCCCCCCATATATTTTTCAATACCTGAGTTCCCATTGTGAAGATCAAATGTCACCTTGTCCTTGTTATTTTCGTAAATGAGCACATCTATGATAGAAGAAAGAATAGCAGTCATCTTTTTTTTAAAAAAAAGAGGAAGTAAAGGATGGCTGTCATTGCTAATCCACATGTTTTGCATACTGTATGTGAAACAAATCTGGGGAAGAAAGGTAGATCTTCTTGGTGAGATCTTGAGCTGTGGACCACTCTTGTAGCAATGGTTTGAAGGACTTCTTAACTTGTACTTCACCAAGGCACAAATTTGCTCTGGCAACATGTGCTTTCTGTTGTGTCTTTGTGACGAAGGCAAGTAGAAAGAATTAGAGATTAAAAAACGTATTATGAATTTTGTCTCCGCCTGTACCTGTCATTTAGTAACTGGCCTCTGATTTTCACCACTCTTGTGTTGTGCATATACATCTGAGAGAGTTTGGTATACAGTAGTCCTCGGCTTATGACTGTAATTGGGACCAGAGTTTTGGTTGATAACCAAGATGGATGTTAAGTGGAGTGATGGGCTGTCTACTAAAACAAAGCAGGGTTATGGCAAATACTTGAAAGGAGACTGGGAAGCCTGTAATTATGGAGTTTGTCTGGCAAGAGCAAAGAATGCTTATTCACAGGGAATATGCATGTGTAATACAATGTTTATTAGATAACTTCTGGAGCATTCATCACCCAAGGCCAATAAGACAATTGTTAGATCATTACTAAAATGTTTATTAGATGATTTGTTTTATATATCCCGCCTTATCCTGCCTTCTGCTTTGGTGAAATTGTATAGAGCTTTCTTAATCCTTTGTTCTGGGTCCTGGCATTTTGCTGGTTGGGATCCCTTTTGTGGATGCGCTTCAATAAAAGGAGACAAAACCTGCATCTCATGTCTTCATTGGCTTCGGCATCAGGCTCAGACCAGAACTGGGGACAACAATCCAATTTAACAATTTTGGCTCCAATTGTTCAGTGAATTGCTGCAGTTGTTAAGTGAATTGTGTGATAGTTGAGTGAATTCTGGCTTCCTTCCATTGATTTTGCTTGTCATAAGCCATTTGGGAAGGTCACACATGGTGATCACATGACCTAGAGCAGTGATGGTGAATCTTTTTGGCACCAAGTGACCAAACTGGAACGTGCATGAGCATGGGTGCTGGCCAGCTGGTGTTCGCACATGCTGGAGCCCTGGAAACCCAAAGACCATGTGGCATGTGCACCGGCCAGCTGGTTTTTGGGTTTCCGGGACTCCAGCGCGCACAAAGGTCAGCTGGCCGGAAGGCGTGAGCATGCCGGAAACCCGAAGAGCAGCTGGTGATGGCACATGTGCCCATAGAGAGGGCTCTGCGTGTCACCCCTGGCACGCATGCCATAGGTTCGCCATCACGGACCTAGAATCACTGCAACCATCATAAATATATGCTGGTTGCCAAGCACCCAAATTTTGATCGTATGACTGTGGGGATGCTGCAATAGTTGTATGTGTGAGGACTACTTGTAAGTTACTTTTTTCACTGCCATTGCAACCTTGAGTAGCCAGTAACAAATGATTGTACATTGTGGAGTACCTGTACAAAATTCAGAATCCCCTCTTTCATACACACACACAAGTGAATGTTTAATATTCTCCTTCTGTATTTATTTTTCAGCTACCCTTAACAATTATAGTTCTCTGCCTGCAAATCTAATAGGGTTTTGCTCTTCCCCAGGTAACATTACTCATTCAAAGAGCTGCTGAAAAATGAAGGTCCAGAGGGGATCTGTACAAGATGGTCAAGCAAACCAAGAGGGACATTTGCACCCTACAGTCATGGCCTGCATCTTAACTTTTCAAAAGTTAACTGTTAAGGTACCCTTCATTGTCTGCAGTTGCCCTGAGAAGTTCATCAGCTTCCTTCACAAAATGTAGGAAATCAGTGAAGCAATCTGATGCAAACTTACATTAAGAAAGCAAAGTTTGTATGAGAAATTAGTTTACCATTCAAAACTACATCTCCCAGTTTCACTTCTTCTTGAGTATTTTCATAGTTTTCATCATCTGAAGCAAAACCAAACAAGATTAAAAAAATTACAAGTAGTCCTTGAGATATGACAGGTCGCTTACCTGCAGTTTGAACTGAGGACAAATCCCCAACAAAACTACATTATGACCCCATTTCAAAGCTATGGTCACTGCACCACCCTGTGGTCATTCGCCATTATGACTGACCACAGGAATGCTGCAACATGCCACTGCCTCTCTCCTGAGGGGCACATGACATGGATTTTGTAACTTGCTAAGTAACATAGATGTTTTGTATTTTAATTTGACTTATTTTCTCTTTTAAAATGATGTTCAAGTTCGTGACAGACTGAAATGTAAGAAAATGTAAGAAAAACTTTATCCTATGGTTGTACCGATTGATAGTTTTTAACATTTCTAAACTGAAAAGATAATTTACAGAAGGATGTCTTATCTCCTGATAAGAAAAAGTTTCTTAGTGTCAACTGGGATCTGGTTATCTAAGTTCAAACAAGCTTTATAATTGAATTACTGTGCAAGGAGGGATTACTCTTATCCTATCCAACCAACTTTCCTCTTTCATTTTTCTTTGTTGTGTTAACTATAAAAAGGAATGTAAGGTGGGTCTCCGGGTTCTTTCTTTTCATAGTGAGATCCCATTTTATCAGGGTACCCTAGCAAACTGCTTTTAAATGATCTTTCAACTCAGTTGTTTATTGGGAAGATAAATCAAGGCAGAACCTAGGGCCAGATTCATCCTGCCCTGCCTGGACCCCCAGTGCTTGGGCTACCTTCCAACACGCCCATATTTATCCCACATTTACCTTTTGACAATTGCCCTCATGTTGGGGCAGTGGGACAAGATGGCAGCCATAGAGCAGATGGCCCCATTTTGTTGCCTTAATTCAGTCTTCAAGTGCTGCAGCAGCTTTCTGCAGCTTTCAGAAGTTTTCTGTAGCTTTCAGAAGCTTTGTACAGCACTGTGCAAACTTTGTAAAGGCAGCAAAATAGAGCAATTTGTTGCTGGGTCGCATGGTAGCAACCCAGAAGCAGCTGCCATTTTGCCCCGCCCACTTCTTTTTCTCACTTTCACTATTATTTTCCTCTTCCACATTCTACTATGATGGCACTAGTTGCCCAAATTAAAGCTCGCCCAAGAGCTGTGGTTTCCTTTGTTTTCTGGTTTTACCTATCGCTGCATATATTATATTTTAACAATGAGATGTTCAGTTTCTCAGAACACTACATCACTTGAGTAAGGTTTACCAGGTCAATAGGTGCCAACCATAAATGCAATTGATACGTTCACAGCATGGTAAGATTTCATGGAATTTCCTAATATAAGGTAAATAATGGTTTACTCATTGACTCATTTGTACATTGCCCCAAAGAAAGATCATGTTATGATGACCACAGCAAATGGTTCCAACCAATCCAAAGCTTCCACACATCCAACCCTATATATTTCAAGGGTAATTTTTTCAGTTAAGAGATTAAGCTGTTAGCTGACTGTGGTATACTTGGTGGTCACCCTGTGTCTAAGGCTTGAGAATTAACTATTGTCCTATAAATTCCTTTCCCATCTCATGCTGCCCCTCCCCCCACTTGACCCATTTTACCATCTGACTTCAGCTCAGTTTCACTATCAGGGCGTTCATATTCTTCTTCATCTGACGGAAAGAAAAAGAAGAAACGGTTAGGTGCAATTCTTGGACTAGTCTTTTCTGATTGGCATCAGAAAATTGTCTTGATTGACATCAGGCAATCAAAAATCACATGACGTATTAGTACCATTTATAAAGCCATAGTAAGGCCACACTTGGAATACCTCATCCAGTTTTCACCACCACATCACAAAAAAGATGTTGAGAGTTGGGAAAGAGTGCAGAGAAGAACCACTAAGATGATTAAAGGCCTAGAGATTAAAATATATGGAGAACATTTGTAGGATTTGGATTTGGCTAGTCTAGAGAAAAGAAGGTGGGACACGATAGCAGTATTCCAGTATTTGAGAGGTTGCCTCAAAGAGGAGGGAGTTGACTTATTTTCTGAAGTACCAGAGGACAGGGCAGGAAACAATGGATGGAAACTAATCAAGGAAAGAAGCAATCTGGAATTAAGGAGAAACTTCCTGATAGTGAGGACATTTAACCAATGGAATGGCTTGCATTCAAAAGTTGTGGTGCTTCATCACTAGAGGTTTTAAAGATTTTTAAGAGACTGGACTGTCACTTGTCTGAAGTGGTAAAGGGTCTCCTGTTTGAGCAAGGGATTGGACTAGAAGACCTCAGAAGTCCCTTCCAGCTCTATTCTGATTGATTGACATAAGGTCCCCCTGGATAGTCTCAAGCAACTTGCAAGGGAACACCCATGAGGCTTGGACATAGCAGAGAGCAAAGGCACAAGTGGGAGAGCTGTTTGGAAGATCTGTCAATCACAAATATTTTTATTATTTCTGTATTTATGATGGTATTTGGTTCTCTTCATGGGGAGTATTCACACTAATTGATTCACTAAATAATATATTGGGTCATGATTACTAAGGTTGAGAATCTCTTTTTAAGGCACTGGCCTCCTACATTAAGAATGGATTGCATGATGCTACTTACTTACTTACTTTACTTTATAGTCATTGTATGCATATACACAGTTTACACTTACAAAGAAATTCACATAACACCAGAGACCAGGCCCAACACCCATAACAATCCCCAAAACACACTCCCACTCACCAAAAAAGCCCCACCCCTAAACCATCCAAGCATCCACACAACAGATCAAGTAGTGCTGTCCAATAGCTCTTTGATGGTGGCTCTTTAGTTCATTGTTGAGTGCAATTATAGCTCTGGGATAAAAGCTATTCAGAAGATGTGTGGTCCTAGTTTTAATTGTTCTGTATCTTCTGCCAGAAGGCAACAGTCTAAAAAGATTATATAGCAGGATGGGAAGAGTCTCTGAGAATATTATGCAATATCATATATTACAGGTAGTCCTTGCCTTGTGACCACAATAGGAACTGGAAAGTTCATTGTTAAGTTCATTGCAGTTATTAAGCAAGCCATCGTGATCACTGATTTTATCTGTTTTTTTGCTTACTGGTTTACACCACTTTGAAGTAAAGTAAGAAAAGCTTACTTTGTTAAATGCGCTTTTATTTTAAAGAACCATTATCTATGAGTGTTTCTCTACCTTGGGAACTTTAAAATGTGTGGATTTCAACTCCCAAATTCCCCAGCTGGCATTTAATTCTGGGAATTGAATTTCATACCCTTGAATTTGCCAAGGTAGAGAAACATTGTATATTACTATATTGTTTTTTTAAAAAACAACTTATCTGAAAGAAGGCAGGCATGGAAGAACCTGAAAATGAAACAGCCCTTGCTAGTTTGGCACAATGATTGGTCAACTCTAGAAGATGTTGTAAATCACTCATAGTGAAATAGCTCTTGTCTAATCATGCAAAAAGAGGAAGAGTTAAAGTTATTTATTTCCTCTACCTTCATCTGGGTTGCTTGTATCAAAAAGTTGCCTAGCTGAACCAGCTTGTTGCACAAAGCATGCCACTAACAATACTGGTGGCACGAAAATATTCTGTGCTACTGCCACACTTGCTATTGCTTTTAGTGATTATAAAAGGGGTAAAACCTTGTGAAGCTGCCGAACCTGGAAGAGGAGAAGGGGATGGAAAAAGATCCACAAAATGGCCAGCTTAATTTTTTTTTAATGGGTCATGATGAGAACAATGGGGTGTGTAAACTTTTGGGGTTTTTTTGGCCATTAGTCTCTTATAGAACTTCATCAAGTTCTTGAAGAACCCTATGATTCTGAGGAATGCAGTATCAAACATTCTGTGAGAAATTCACACCAACATTTCTGGTGTTTTCAGAGTGTTGTTTGTTGTCATGAATGGCAAAGGCAGGTGTCTCGCATTGAAAGGTGGAGGCCCACTTTGGTTCAGTCTTTAAACAGCTTTACCCATTTCCTGTGCTGGTTTTTTGTGTGTGTGCATCCTGCCTTCATTTAAGGAAGCCTTACTAGTCACAGGTGACTGTGAATGTGATGTTGCTTTACAATAACAGGAAAAGTTATAAATAAATGACTAGGAACATTTAGAACATGTTTAAACACCATAAATTACAGTCTTGTTCATTACAGCCCTTTGGTGGATTGGGCTGTGTAAAAACCTGCATTAACCTCACCTATGAAAACATTTACTTTTTCAGAACTCTAGAGCTGCAGATTCCCCTTCTATGTTTTGCAACATTGGCTTCACACCCTCAGAAATTAAGTCGAAATTAAACCACTAGCAACCCAAAGCCAGATCTTTAACAACAATTCATAGGATGTAAAATAAAGTGTGATGTCTCTCAGGATGCAAAGAGAAAATATCTACTGCAAACTCTGCATAGGTGTCAGGAAGGACATCTAGCCTATAAATTCTGAGCTCCACCCAGTCGCCTGAACCCCAAATCAAGGGATTACGGAGTCATAAAAAGAAAAAGAAATAAGAGAGAAAGTGCAACGTTTATAATGGTACTTTACTAGATCATATAATATTATTTGCTATTATAAAAATTATACCATTTTTATTATTGGCACTTCCCCTATTACAAATTACACACACAGTACCTAATTCCATGCCCTGCCTATCTGCACCTACCTTCCATCGTGAGGGTATTGGGCAAGATTTTTCCTTTCTGCAGTAACCTTTGGCCACGTTGGGCACCCATATCTGGCGGCATGTTTTCATAGGCATCAACTTGCTCTGTGACTTAAGAGACAAGAAGCGCATTGCATCAAAATATCTCTTCCAAAGGAGAATGTTTTAAAGCCAAATAAAGATCCATGGTGCATAATCATTTGAAGATGCACCTTCTTGTGCCATTAAGAAAACTGTAATCTTTCAAAATGCTACAAGACATGGCATTTGCTTCACACTATATTAATCCCACCTGCCACTACAGCAGCCTGAAGAATCTAACCAAATATTCATAGAAAATAACTTCTGCTTATGAGGAAAATGCTCTGATTTTGTCTATGAGAATGTCCAGAACTTATACAAAGGCAGGGTCCTTATTATATTGCCCTCACAAAGAAGAGATGGTCCACCTATCCCCCAAAGCACCTGGGGGCAGGACAAGAAGTACTGTATTTTTTAAAGTATAAGATGCACCAAGATTTTGAAGAGGCAAATTTTTAAAAAAAGTTTTTGCACTCTGCAAACCTCCTAAAAACGGCCTGGTTTTTTTTTTAAATCAAAAAAAGGGCATCCATAGCCTTTAGGAGGCTTGTGGAGTGCTCCGTGCTCCTGGGGGCTGGGAAGGCAAAGAATGGCCCATTTTAGCTCATTTTTGCCTTCCCCAGCCCCCAGGAAAACTTTGGAAGCCTCCTATAGGCTATGCACGGCCATTTTTGCAAAGGGGGCAAGGTTTCAGGAGGCCAAAACTGCTTCTATTCAGTGTATAAGATGCATCCAGATTTTCACCTTCTTTTCTGAGAGAAAAAGGTGCGTCTTATACTCCGAAAAATACAGGTAATGAGTGGGAGATCATTAAAGAGAGATCCAACCTAGAACTGAGGAGAAATTTCCTGAAAGTGAGAACAATTAATCAGTGGAACAACTTGCCTCTAGAAGTTGTGGATGCTCCCTCATTGGAGATTTTAAAGAAGAGTCTGGACAGCCATTTGTCTGGAATGGCATTAGGGTCTCCTGCTTGAGCAGAGGATTGGACTAGAATACCTCCAAGGTCCTTTCCAACCCTATTAGTCTATTTCCTCATCTCCTGAAGAATAAATGCTCCTGCTGCAGTCAAATGTTGTGTTGTTGTGTTACTTTCTGTGTTCACTGAGAGCTGTACTGGAGACATATTCCACAATTGGCCAAATAAAGTGTTCTGTTCTGTCCTGTCCTGTCCTGTCCTGTTCTGTTCTACATAACCTGTGATGGCAGAAAAGTCTGCTAGGTTAAAGAATTGCTGGCTGCACCTTCAATCCCTATTCTAACTCAGCAGGAAGAACATGGGTTCTGTCTGCACATGAAGCAAAGAGGGAGGAAAGAGGCAGGGTGGTGGGGGGGGGGTGGATTGCTTTGGGGCCAGTACTTCACAGTTAAAAACCCACAAGTCACTAACTGCATGGAGTAATTGCTTCGTGTGATTAGGTAACAGGGGAACTAAGAGGAACAGAACAATTCTTTTCCCAGAGCCCACTTTCTGCCACAAAGGGCCTGCTATGAAGCGATTTCTCCTTGCTTTCCTTCCTTCAAAGAAAAGAAAGCAGTGAAAGCAGCTGTGCATTCAGGAGTCTGCAGCAAGAGTACCCCCAGCTTCAACAGCAAAGTCCTGGGCAACCTGACTGCAAGATTGCGTCAGTTTCATATTTTCAATCTGGCATCAAGAAAACTACTTCAATGTGTGGAAAGACAGCTTCTGTGCATACATGCACGAGTGCACACACACACACACACACATACACACACACAGAAATATAAATATGATGTGGGAGGGGAGAGTTTAGCATTTCATTCTGTTTCATCCAACACAATTTCCTTCTGAACCTACCCTTGTTGGTAGTCAAAGAGTTTTCCTTTCCAAAATATCATTTTTGTCACAGATAAATAGAACTGGCATTTTTAAGAGGACCATTGCTTGGTGCAATAGAAAGTTCTCCTTTCCCATTTCAGCTTGCAGCCATCCCCATAATTGGGTGTTTCAAGTTTCTTATGAGCTTAGCACTGTTCCAGAATAGAGAAACTTTCATCGATCAATCAAAGAACAGAGAAGGGGCCTTGGAGGTCTTCTAATCCAAACCACTGCTCAAGCAGGAGACCCTATACTAGTGATGGTAAACCTTTTTGGCACTGAGTGCCCAAACCGGAACATGTGTGAGTGCATGCGCAAGCACATACACCAGAGCCCCAGAAACCCAAAGACCAGCTGGCCAGTGGACATGCATGTGCTGGCCACCTGGTTGTCAGGTTCCCAGCACACATATGCACACCAGCCAGCTGGTCTTTGTGCGTGCCTTAGTGGTGGAAACCCAAAGACCAGACATGCAAAGATCAGCTAGCCAGCGTGCATATGTGCACCGGAAACCAGAAGAGCAGCTGGCAATGGCGGGAGTGCCCACCGAGAGGGCTCTGCGTGCCACCTCTGGCACACGTGCCATAGACGGACCTATATCATTTTAGACAATTGATTGTCCAGTAATGTGAAACCAGAGCACATTTTGCTACATGTCAAATCTTCCCTTCTCTTCAACTCCAACCCAAGTCCATGTTAGGGAGACGATTTTCCTACTGTAGATCATATCTTGGTAGGAACCAGAAGATCTGGCAATTACTTTCCTTAATTTTTCTTGCATTAAATCTCTAACGACAACACCGGTGTACTGCATTCCTAAAGCAACTTTCACTAGCATACTTTTCCGCAAATTCAAGTAGTGGAAAATGCACATTAGCATAATCTTGAGGAAGAATTTTATGAATGGAGAAAGGTCCTAATTAACTCACCATCATCATTTCCCGCAGATACCATAATCCTATTGGAGATAGATCTTTTGTTCCGTTTGGCATAAAAGTATCTTCTGGAAATGAGAGACACATAAAATATGAATGACATCAAGATCTGAATTGAACACAAGTTGCTTGTCGGGGCACAAATGTGAACGACGTCAGATGCTCAATAGTGTGACTCTTTTTGGGAGGACAATTGTGGTTATCACTCCTAAGCTTCAAATAGTCCTCTAGAATATTATATTTGATGACAATTATCACTTGGGCTATTAGGGCAGAAGGTCAGGGAAAATATCTGGGGTCCTTATTGGGTCTCCATATGCAGAATCCAGTTGAGAAACATTACAGTCTCAACCTAGAAATGTCTCTCCTCTTCCCAGCATCATTAAAACCATTTAATTCAGAACCTAAAATTATCTTACTGTATCAATGGGATTTATAAAATTAAGGAATCTCCATCAATAGTTATAGATTAATTTTTGTAAATGGGTTGGACATGTAATCAAAGAGCTATTTCTGCCAACTTTCTTCAGAAAATTAGATGCAGCCAGATTTCGGGAAGACTGATATGGGGCAGAGAGACCCATATCTGATTCCGGGTTGAGGATCAGACTTGAGCTTGAATACCATGCAAAGAGCATGACATTTCAAGAAAGAGGAGATGAACATGCCAAGGACTGAATTTAATCTGATTTAAACCAAGGGCCTTAATTTAATTGACAGAACAGCATATCTGGGCATGTATATAATCATTTCCTTCTTCTGCCAGGCTAAAAATTTTAATCTGCTAAACACTTTTGATTTTTTTTCTGCATGCCAAATTTTTAAGAACCAGATGCTATACAGCTTAAGCACTTATACCTTAGGATTTCAAGTCTGTAAAGCATCTGGAATTTCACCACACGATGCTCACTCTCTGCCTCTAAGGTTAATACGAAGCCATTCCTTCATTTTTCTTGTCTATTCTCTCCTGTTTTCCTTTCGCCAGGCCTATCTTGTAGAGTCCACAATCTTCTCTTGTACGTAGTTTCCTAAATTCAGTGCACAATTCCCACTATTTTTTGGCACTCTGTTACATCCTGAGTACTTACCTCCTGTTATGACTTATTAATTTCTTCTGTTGCCTGCGAGCTCGGTTGACTGAAACAAGAAAGGTTGACAGAGATCATTTCAAATACAGATAGTCCTCGACTTCTAATGGTTCATTTAGCTAATGGTTCAAAGTTACATTGGCAATGTAAAAAGTGATTTATGACCATTTTCCACACTTATGACCGTTGCAGCATCCCCATGGTTACTTGAACAAAGTTTAGATGCTTTGCGACTGGTTCATATTTAGGACAGCTGCTGTCCCCCAAGGTCATGTGATCCCCTTTTGTGACTTTCTGACAAGCAAAATCAATAGGGAAATCGTCATGTGATTTAGATTAGCAGGAAATCCTGCTTTCTAGCTAATATGAATCGTGCGTCACAGCTGATTGTGGGAAATACCGGTTCGCCTGAACTGGTAGCATTTTTTCACTACTAGTTTGGGAAAACCGGTCCAAACTGGTAGCATTTCAGCCCTGAGTTGGGCTGAGAGAGAGTGATTGTCCTAAAGTCACCTAGGTGATTTTAATGCCTAAGGCCAGTCTTCCCATTTCTGGACTGGTGCTTTAATCCCTAGACCAAATTGGTTCTTTGATGAGATGGGATGTCATAAATAAATAAAGGAACCTACAGCATTTATATTGCCTCTAAAGTTAATATGACATTATTCCTTCATTTATTTTATTTGGCCTAAAATATCACCATTTACTGAGTTCTCTCAAACGTCTATCATAAAACTTCAGAACTAGAGCTCAGAATATTAAAAAAAATTAAAACTAAAGTTAAAATCAATAGCCAAAAGATCTATTGGGGTCCTCAGTTTGCTAGAGAGTTATTCCCAAATAATGAAAGGGACTATGGACTCAACCTAGGTTCCTGTCAAACATTGCAAAGGATTAATCTCAAATAATCTCAACAAAGGAGGACCCATAAAGTCATTTTCTCAAGCCATTTAAGCTTTAAAAGTAATACAGGTAATCCTTGATTTACAACCATTCATTCAGCAACTATTTGAAGTTACAATAGCACTGAAAAAAAGTGACATGATCTGTCCTTGAACTTCTGACCATTGCAGTATCCCCCAGGTCATGTGATCAAAATTCAGGCACTTGGTAACTGGCATATATTTGCATTGATTGTAGCGAGATCATGTGATCACCAGTTGCAACCATCTCGGCTTGCTTCGGACAAGCAAAATCAATGGGGGTAAGCTGAATTTACTTAATAGCATTGTGATTCACTTAATCTCAACTTCACGCAATTGCAATCATTCACTTAACATTGTGACAAAAAAGTCTGTAAAATTGGGGTTGACTTAACAACTGCTTTGCTTAAAAATGAAAATTCTGGTCCCAATTGTGGTTGTAAATCAAGGATGCCCTATAACCAAATGGGAAGAAATATTGTCACTATTTGTATTGAAAGGATTAGATTTAATCTACAGGTAGTCCTCGATTTAAAATAGTTCATTTAATGTTTGAAGTTACAACATCCCTAAAAAGTGACATGACTGTTTTTCACACTTATAACCATGACAGTATCCCCATAGTCACATGGTCAAAATTCAGATGTTGTCAACTGACTCATAGTTATGACAGCTGCTGTGTCCGGAAGTCATGTGATCCCCTTTTGTGATTTTCTGATAAGCAAACTCAAAGGGAAAGCCAGATTCACTTAACAACAGTATTACTAATTTAACAACTGCATTGATTTACTTAACAATTGTGGCAAGAAAGGTCATAAAATGGGGCAAAACTAAGTTAACAAATGTCTCACTTAGCAACAGAACGTTTGGGCTCAGTTGTATTAACCTATTAGATTTAATAAATTACAGAAAATATTTAACCATACATTTCTCTCATTAAGCTTCTGAATGTAAAGATACATACCTTGCCGGAGCCTTAGAAAGCAAAAAACAGAGCCAAGGCAAATAATCATATATCCCATTGCTACAGACCAAATCATCCAATGCCAAACAACTTTGATTGGGATGGAGGGGAAGGAAGAAAAAGATGTGATTAGGCCTTATCAAAGATCAATTCAAACGATATTTCTAAAGCAAGAATGGGTTTTCTTCTATAGATAATGCACAGTGAATAATAAATCAATATGAGTAATAATGATTAAACAACAACTGAAACAAATAAATACAAATATTTATTGTATTAAGATGATAAATCGGTTTCTATTCCCTCTATTTGAAAGAAGAAAAGATGATGTGTCTTCTAAGACAGTGTCTGCTCTGCCTTTTCTATCTTTTAATAAACACTTGTATTAAATAAATAATATAATAATAAATAATAATAAATGTGAATTTATTAACCGCTCCCTCTCCCCACAGGGACCCGGGGCGGTGCACAGGAGGAACTAAAAACAATATAAACAATAAATACAAAAATACATACTTTAAAACACAATTAAACAATATTATTATCCCGTGCTAAAAATAATTATTATCCCGTGCTAAAAATAATTAAAAGTTTAAATAATTAAATAATTTAAAAGCGGTGCTTTTAAAAAAATAAAATAAAATACTGGTTGAATCTATTGCCAATCAAAATTTTTAGCATGTTTTCATTTTACACAGTATAAATAAACATTAGGCACTAAGCATTTCAGATTTTAATTTTTAAAACAAAGCCTCCTGTCTTTGGGTCTGGATGCTATCCCTCTTTCAGCATCTGAAGAAATTTTAGATGCTAATGAAAAACCCGAGCACAGAATACCGGTTCCAGCTACAGCAAGGGTCTGCAAAGTCAGCTCTGGCTGGGGAATTCTGGGAGTTGAAGTCCACCAGTCTTAAAAGAGCCGACTTTGCAGACCCCTGAGCTACAGTGTCATTCATAGCTTATTACTTGTCTGCATGACAAGGCAACAAATGTACATATGGTGTTAATTGGAAAATGTGACGAGGTTACTGTATACAGAGCCGTGTTTCTCAATCTTGACAACTTTAAGATGTGTGGACTTCAACTCCCAGAATTCCCTAGGTTGAGAAACACTGGTGTATGGTGTAAGGAAATTGACGTTGCCAGAAATTTGCAGGAACTGTTTCCTAGGCAAAAAGGTTGAAGCATTTTTAAAGTCCAAAGCGAGATAACATTTGGAAGCTGCTCAGGCAGATACCTTCCTAATTCACTTGAGTATAATAATCAAGTGGATGGGAGAAATAAAATGAGACTTGCAAGATTCTCAATAAAAGTAATATTAGCCTTCCTGCAGAGTTGTTGTTTCACTCTGGTCTATGGATTGCCATTTGGAGATTTTTTTTATCATATAGATTACCCATAATCCTCTGTTGTCACTGATTCGCAACCTTTTTTTGGCCATGCCCCACCTAAGCATCTCTAAAATCCTGATTACGCCCGCCCCCTTCCCGGTGACATTCAATTCTTACTTTACTCAAAAAATGAACTCTACTCACAAGGAGGAATTTAAAAGGCCATTAACTTGATTTAAACAAGGTTCAAATTTCCCCCATTAAAAACCAAATTGCTCCCCTGTGGGGCATGGGCCCCACATTGGGAACCACTGGTTTAGATGTAGATCAACGGTTTTCAACTAGTGGACATATGGCCTGCTGAGGACCTCAGGATATTTCAAAAGTGTCAGTAGTGAAAAATATGTAACTGGGAGCCACAACATCTGGTGAGCGGCCACAAAAACGCAAAGTATATTATATTGCACATACTGTCTTATTGATGCCAGTAAACACACCAGTTACTGTCCTGTATTTGTATCCAATAATGGGACAAGAGTGAGGGGGTGGGTCGTAGCACCACAGGAGAAAAATAAGGTTAGAAAGGGGCCACAGGTTAAAAAAAAAGGATTGGGAAACACAGTTCTAGATTATAGTTTCTAGAAATTATTGGTTAATGAGTTTTTTAAAAAAATAATGTGATTTTTTAAAAAAACATCAGAAATTGGGTTTTATAAACTTGGGTTTTATAAACCTGATGACATTTTTAAGTTTATACTAACTTATATTCAAACACAGCATTCCCTTCCCATCCATTTACTTAGAGCCTCACCTGTCTTGGCTATCACCTCTAGCTGAAAATAGCGTGTCTGATTTTTCCACTGGCAGGAATAGTTCCCAGCATCTTCAAGGGTTACTCTTGGAAGGATCAAAGAAACAAGACCAGCATTTATATTCAGTGAGTAGCGAATGGAACGCCGTATTGTCATATTAATCAGAACCATATTTCGATGTAGTGAATCATGCTGAATCCAGAGCAGTGTCCCCTCTGTCCAATTTCTATATACTGGGGCATCACAAGAAAAATATTCAGGACCCATTGCTGAATCAGGCAGGTCTCCCTGGGGTTCTACAGAAAAAAAGTTAGTAATAATAATTTGAACTGAAACAAAATTTTACATTAACTCCAATTATGAAACTTGAAGGCATTTTGAATTCTAGATGCATTTTGGCTACACTTCAGATAGCTCAGAAATTTAAAGAGTAATGATTCTGTTTTGAAAAAGCTTTAATTTTCTTTTTCTTTTTAAAATGAAATTAAAATATTTGTAAGGCTCATTCATTTCATGGTACATAAGTGTCACCTGTCACCTTCATGTAATAGTCAGACATTAGGAATATTTTAGTTTGGCTATAAAAATGTGGATCACATTACAGGACAGGGAGGAAAATGCTGAAAACTACCGGTATCACATATACTGAATTTGATTATGCAGATGTTTGCAATTTGAGCAATGACAGTTTATTTCTTCTCACTCACTTTCTCCTCACTCTCAATTCCACTCACAGATGCTATTTGCTATTCAATTCCTGCCCATTGCTTGTCACTGTTTAGTAATTAAAGGAATTATCTTCCATCTTCTAACCTTCCATTCATGTGCTTGAATACAATTCCTATCAATTTATGTTACAGATAGTGGAAACTATAACCCAGCACAACTAAACAATATTGGTGTGGGGCGGGGGGGGGGGGGAGGTAACCATCACCTAAATCAGGGGTGTCAATTTTACTGAGGACCATATCAGGATTGTGTTTGATCTTGGGAAGCTGGGTGGCCTAGCCAGGATGGGCATGGCCAGCTCGACGTTATTCGTGTTGGGGATGCCTGTAGTAGCCCGAGCGCTCTATCAGTGAAAACAGGCTCCTGAGCTCCGTTTAAGCTGTGACAGCCTCCTGTAACCCTCTGCCAGAGAAAACGGAACGCGGGAGGGGCGGCAGCCCTCCCGAGCTTTGTTTTTGCTGGCAGAGGCGCTGTGAGTCAGTCCTTTGCTGTTTTCAGGGCGGCCCTGTAAGCCAGTTCTAAGCACCTCCCTGGGCCTTGAGTTTGACACCCCTGACCTAGATAAATGGATTACAACCTACATCCTACCAAACACGAATTAATGTAAAATCCCCTTATTTACACTCTTTCCAACCCCATACAAATGTATACTTATTCACAACTCATTTTAGTCATTGCCTTGCCCATGTGGTAATAGAAAAATTATCAAACCTGTTCCCCATTGAAAAATGGAAGTCAGCTCTGATTTGACCTGGAATCTCATGCTAGAGTGGGGGGAAGCTTGGAATCCATGGAGACCCACCACCATCACCCCATCTTGGAATTCCTGAAGACTTCATCTGGCTGTTCAATTAGCTAGGCAATAATAAAGAAGCAACTCTGATCAACTCACGGTGCCGTTCTGGTTCCTTGTGGCTGACATAAGGGAAAGAGCTGTTTCCATCTGAAAAATTACCATTATGATCTTCATAGCCTTCTTTCTCATATGCTTTCCTTTTCTCTTGGATGTTATCAGAGTCATCTCCATCTGGAAAAATAGCTTCAGGTAAGCCATCGAGAGTCATTGAAGATGGGTGGCATATACCATATTTTTCAGAATATAAGACGCACCTTTTCCACCCAAAAAAGAGGGTGAAAATCTGGATGGGTCTTATACACTAAATACAGCATTTTTGGCCTCCCATCTCCCCTCTTGAAAAAATGGACATGCAGAGGCTTGCAAAGTGTTCCTGGGGGCTGGGGAGGGCAAAAACGAGCAAAAAATGGACTGGTTTTGTGCATTTCCCCAGGAGCACTTGACAAGCCTCCCAAAGTCTCTGCATGCCCCCCCCCCTTTTTTTTTTTTGGCTACAAAAAATGAGGTATGCGGAGGGTTTGGGAGGCCTGCATGGTGCAAAAACCTTTTTTTTAAACTTACCTCTTCAAAATCATGGTGCGTCTTATACTCTGGTGCATCTTATAGTACATAAAATATGGAAATTTAATGAATTATTATTATGCTTTATCGCACAATTAGCTAGATGTTTAGCTTGGATTTGGCATTTTTATCCATCTGTCGAGTCCTTCCCAAAGTCCTGGCATAGGCAGATGATGTTATTATTTACTTGGTCCATGGTTTTTGTGTGCATGGTATTGGCCATAATAGTGATACCATTTAAGCAATTATTACAGATATTCTTCTTTTGTTTATTGTTTAATATACCTTTTTTCCAGGAGATGCCGTACAGGTATTCAACTTTTCCCCATTAAAATCAACCCTGGGAGATTGGGCTGGATTGGGTAGGAAGAAAGACTTATCAGCCACAAGACAACTTAGCTAGATTCTTTGGCTGAGGGAAGACTTTAAACTGGGTCTCCTTGGTCCTAGTCAATCAATGTAACTAGCATATCATGTTGGGTGTTCTGTCTCTTGTTTCTTCTCTAGTAGGATATCTACCATATTTTCTGGATACCCACGACTAATTTGAAGGCTGTTACCTGCTACACTGTCATACCTAGATTCTTTTCACCCTGGATTTATGAATCATCAACAATATGTAACATGTTGAGCAAACTTCCCAAATGGGGTCTTGACAGATTTAGATTATAATTCTAGTCATTCCCCAGCCAGCAGAGTCAATGTGGCCATGGATGGTGGACATTTGAAGGGAGGGATGGAGGGAGCTAGGGGGAGCAGTCAATTCTATAACAACTTTTCATTATTACAACACTTACTGGTTCTGTTTGGAAGCACATGGCGGTGTCCTGAGTTGCCATTCCAATTACAGGTGAACCAAGTGGTATTTTGCACCACATTTCTGTAGATCGCCAAGCCCCACATAGCATTAAGTCTTGCCTCTGGACTGTGGTACCCCACATTTACATACAGCAATTCATTCCTTTTTGGGCCAAACCAGATCAGATTTAATTCACTTGAAGTCCAGGTGTGATCCAGACTGCAGGACAAAGAAACTTGCTGGGATTCTGGAACGTGAGATATAGTTATTAAACCTTTCTTTTTTTTCTAGGAGCAATTTTTTTTAGTGTTTAATTCTTCATCACATGGAAGTGCTCAACAAGTCAAATAAATACTTTCAAAACAAAGCAAATCAATAATAACCTTAAAGAATTTTTAATTGCTAATACCAATTTAAAAAGGAAAATTTTCAGTTAAGTTTATCAAAAAGAATGCAGTTCTAAAACTATTTAAAATATAACAACATTTTTTTAAAAGGAAATTCTTAAAATGGATTAAATTAACCCAGCAAGTTAGAATAAGGATCAAATGACAAATGGAGCAATTTGCATAACTTTAAGAAAGTAATAAACAATATCTAAAGTGATTCCTTGTTTTTTTATCCCTAAGTTTAATAGCACCTGATGCCTACCAAAACTGAATTTCAGATCTTCATTTTTTTCTGAAAATGGGCTAAAATAATACTTAGTGAATATTGTGTGTGAATATTGCACACACACCAAAAAACAGACCTACAACCTGAAACCTGACACAACCTGATGCAACAGGAAAAAAGATATGGGGGGGTGGGGTGATAAGAAATGCAAACAAACCTAGTTTTTTTTAATCTCAAGCTCACTACTTGCAAACCTCAGATATTTGGTTTGGGACTGGCCATGAGGGAAAAAGCACACACATTGTTTCTCTAAAGTTTTACTTCTACACTGTTGACTTTCCCAAAATATACCTATCTGTTAATCTGAAATCTGTTATCAACTAAGCTTCCTGTTTTTCAACCATCTACAAGACCCACCTGTGACCCGGATCACTTGCACAATTTCTTTGGGTGTTTCAGTGGTTGCTGTCCAGTGGTAGGAGATCCATAGGAGAAGCAAGTAGCACAGAATGGGTGCCATTGCCTCCTTCTTGCTAGCTAAAGCAAATGAGGCTCTAACAAACCTAAAGAAGTGGTCACAGTCATACCAGCAACAATTTTAGCAAAAGAGACTGCTCTGAAGCGTGAATTCTACATTAAACTCCCCTGAGAGCTGAATGGTTGCCCCAAGGGAGAAGAGAAAAAGCAGAGAAATAATTCCACCAAGCGAATAGTAATTGAGAGTGTAAACTTCAGTGTCTAATGTCTATGCAAAGTTTCCTTCTGTATTTAACATCTTTTCTACATTCAAACAAGCCACAGTGGTCTCTTTAGGAACTATGGGTCTGAGTTCTCAGGCCTGTGCATTTCTTCTCTTGGTTTTTTTTTTTTCTTCCTTGGAGGAAATGTTGATTTTTAAATAAACCTTGAGAAAATTGGGGCATTGCCACTTCAGTTGGGTTCTCTAAAACATAAGGTCAAATTGAAACAGAAATATTTATTAAGGTTGCACACCATAACTGTATTTGGTGGGCTAACTATTAATTATAGCATATACTAATTTTTACTGTGAATGTTTGTCCCCAAAATATTAGTTTCTCTGTTTATAATCATGATAGTCATTGCAGCAATAGGAATTTTAGGGACATTTTAGGACAATATTTTAAGGCACCATTTCCAACTTCGCCAATTTCCAACTGTATGAAATCTCATAATCCTCATCATTCATCATTCTGGCTGTGAAATTCTGGGAGTACACACAAAAGGTAAATGGCCACGGTTAAGAAACAGTTTTCAGACTAATAAAATACAATAGCAGAGTTGGAAGGGACCTTGGAGGTCTTCTAGTCCAACCCCCTGCCTAGGCAGGAAGCCCTATACCATTTCAGACAAATGGCTATCCAACATTTTTCTTAAGGACTTGCAGTGTTGGGGGCATTCACAACTTCTGGAGGCAAGCTATTCCACTGATTGATAGTTCTAACTGTCAGGAAATTTCTCCTCAGTTCTAAGTTCCTTCTCTCCTTGATTAGTTTTCACCCATTGCTTTTTATTCTGCCCTCAGGTGCCTTGGAGAATAGTTTGACTCTCTCTTCTTTGTGGCAACCCCTGAGATATTGGAATACTGCTATCATGTCTCCCCTAGTCCTTCTTTTCATTAAACTTTTCATTAAACATCCTACAACCGTTCTTCATAAGTTTTAGTCTCCAGTCCCCAAATCATCTTTGTTGCTCTTCTCTGCACTCTTTCTAGAGTCTCCACATCTTTTTTACGTCATGGCAACCAAAATTGAATGCAGTATTCCAAGTGTGGCCTTACCAAGGCATTATAAAGTGGTATTAACACTTCACGTGATCTTGATTCTATCCCTCTGTTTATGCAGCCGAGAACTGTGTTGGCTTTTTTGGCAGCTGCTGCACACTGCTGGCTCATATCTAAATGGTCGTCCACTGGGACTCCAAGATCCCTTTCACAGTTACTGCTATTGAGCAAGGTACCACCTATACTGTACCTGTGCATTTCATTTTTGTTGCCTAAATGTAGAACCTTACTCTTTTCACTATTGAATTTCATTTTATTAGATAGTGCCCAATGTTCAAGTTTGTCAAGATCCTTCTGTATCTTAAGCCTATTTTCTGGAATGTTGGCTATTCCTGCCAGCTTGATGTCATCTGCAAATTTGATGAGTTCCCCATTTATTCCCTCATCCAAGTCATTGATGAAGATGTTGAAGAGTACTGGGCCTAAAACAGAGCCTTGGGGTACTCCACTGCATACTTCCCTCCATGTAGATGCAGTTCCATTGAGGACTACATATTAGAGTAGGCAGGTAGAATCCAAGTAGAATCCATTTGATGCTACTCATCCTTCTAGGAATTCAGATCAGAGGTGGATTGCTCTCAGTTCAGCCCCGTTTGGCTAAACTGGTAGTGGTATTTTGGTCTGGGTCGCAGAACCAGCAGCAACCCAGGCTGGCCACACCCCCAAACTAGTTCCCTGGTCACCACTGCCATCGCATGTTGTTTAGTAGTGCGCGCACCTGCGCAGTTCACTGTAAATTGTTCACTGTAAATTTTACATTGAACTGCAAAGCATGCACAAAGCGAACCGGTAGTAAAACCGGGAACCCACCTGTGAATCAGATACATATGTGATAGATAGATAGATAGATAGATAGATAGGTAGGTAGGTAGGTAGGTAGGTAGGTAGGTAGGTAGGTAGGTAGGTAGGTAGATAGATAGATAGATAGATAGATAGATAGATAGATAGATAGATAGATAGATAGATAGATAGATAGATAGATAGATAGATAGATAGATAGATAGACAGACAGACAGACAGACACAGACAGACAGACAGACAATATGGGGAGTGCGGTGATATGAGGAAATTGTGCAGAAATCCTTGTTACTGGGGGGTGGGTTGCTATGGGTTGGATGCTAAAAAAATGAATGTTAGGAAAACACCAGGGTACTCATAATTAATAACAATTTGTTAAAATGTACCCTGAATTTACAGTATAACATTACTGAGGTTTCCTCTGGCCCAGAGATCCCCAAACTCATTACCTCAGAGATCCCCTCGTGAAGTTCCAGACTGTTCCTCAACTCTAAATATTTACTATTTGAAATTAATTTAATAAATACTACTTTAACTAATGGTGCTATGCATAATAACAACAAATGGCTAGCCCAATCAACCCAAGGACCAGGGGGTGATATTCTCACTTTGGAGAATCCTACTTTAACCAATTTCATTGTAATTTTTACAATGACAATAAAGATTATTATTATTATTATTTTGAAATGACTATGTTGTAGTGGAGAAAGATGATGTTGTATCCATCTCCCTCTGTTGAGAGAAAGCTGTTCAATTTTGACATAGATGACCAGCCTTTTCTTAACAAAGGGGGTGGAATATGACATCTTCTATCTCCAATCTAGTGTCCTTTCAACAGTTCCATGAAGGCCCCACACCCATTTGCACCACTCAGGTGACCCTGATGACACAGATAAACCTCCAACTCACTAACATCTCACTAAAAGAATGCAAATGACCAGCCGTCTACAATGAGTATAAACCATTCCCCACAATCCAGTCAGAGCTGAAGAAGCTTCTTGTATGAGAGGTGAAACATCTTCGAAGAAAAAACAGAAAGCCCAGTTGCCTCCTGAAAAAGCACCTTTGGGGCATGCAGATATTGATAGGTTTTCCAGCCAATGGGAAAATAGCTTCCAGCATCCCAACTTGTAAAACAGATTTTTTTTTTTTGTCATTTTCTTTGAACTGTAGGATTTGCATTGCAACCAAAGACTCATGCCAGAAAGC
This sequence comes from Rhabdophis nuchalis, assembly GCA_039707465.1. Classification (NCBI taxonomy): domain Eukaryota; kingdom Metazoa; phylum Chordata; class Lepidosauria; order Squamata; family Natricidae; genus Rhabdophis; species Rhabdophis nuchalis. The sequence continues at coordinate 149,424,755 of CM077647.1, forward strand.
CTTATTTCAGCCAACAGGCAATAAGGGCTGCCTCTGGCCCAGGAGATTCAGTGCATTTTTGCAGACATGCTGCTAAAGTTAATTAGTCATCCCATGGTGAAGGTTTGGGGAGGGGTTGTTGTGGTTTCAAAAATGTTTTGCAGCTGGAGCCAATGATGGATGTGTGGGCAGAGCTCTAACAGCCAGCAACTGATGCTGAAATTAACCGCAACAAAGGACATTTCAACCCAAGATTTAGCTGAGCTGTAACATAGGCAGCCACATCAGGGTGTTGCCAAGCATGAAAACTAACAATCTTTTCCATACATACGTATTGTTCCTAACTATCACATCATCCCAACGTGCTTTCTGATGACACATACAAGCACCACCATTTTGTATTGTGTGAAATGTGTGGAAAACAATACAATAATACAATACAATACAATAGCAGAGTTGGAAGGGACCTTGTAGGTCTTCTAGTCCAACCCCCTGCGTGGGCAGGAACCTTATACCATTTCAGACAAATGGCTATCTAACATCTTTTTAAAGACTTCCAGGGTTGGGGCATTCACAACTTCTGGAGGCAAGCTGTCCAGAGGTTAATTGTTCTTACTGTCAGGAAGTTTCTCCTTAGTTCTAAGTTGCTTCTCTCCTTGATTAGTTTCCACCCGTTGCTTCTTGTCCTGCCCCCAGGTGCCTTGGAGAATAGTTTGATTCCCTCTTCTTTGTGGCACCCTCTGAGATATCGGAACACTGCTATCATGTCTCCCCTGGTCCTTCTCTTCATCAAGCTAGACATACCCAGCTCCTGCAGCCGTTCTTCATATGTCTTAGTCTCCAGTCCCCTAATCATCTTGGTTGCCCTTCTCTGCACTCTTTCCAGAGTCTCCACGTCTTTTCTACATCGTGGCGACCAAAACTGTATGCAGTATTCCAAGTGTGGCCTTACCAAGGCACCATACAGTGGCATTAACACTTCACGTGATCTAGATTCTATCCCTCTGTTGATGCAGCCTAGAACTGTGTTGGCTTTTTTGGCAGCTGCTGCACACTGCTGGCTCATATTTAAATGGTTGTCCACTAGGATTCCAAGATCCCTCTCACAGTTGCTACTATTGAGCAAGGTACCACCTATACTGTACTTGTGCATTTGGTTTTTCTTGCCTATATGTAGGACCTTACTTTTTTCACAATTGAATTTCATTTTATTAGATAGTGCCCAATGTTCAAGTTTGTCTAGATCCTTCTGTATCTTAAGCCTATCTTCTGGAGTGTTGGCTATTCCTGCCAGCTTGGTGTCGTCTGCAAATTTGATGAGTTCCCCATTTATCCCCTCATCCAAATTTAATATAGTATACTGTAAACAAACAAACATACTTGCATCATGTGCAACATATGTATACTGTGTAAGAATGAGTTTGCATTGTAAGGTAGGTTTCATCACAAGTCCTTCTACACACCCACACCCATGGATGCCTAGGATTCCATAGGATGAACTTGCTTTTTTAAATCTTCCATTCTTATTTTAGCTGAGGCATAACAGAATAAGAGATTTGAAAGAGACCTTGGAAGTCTTCTAGTCCAACCCGTTGCTCAAGCAGGAGGTCCTGTACCATTTCAGATAAATTGTTGTCCAGTCTCTTCTTAAAGCAGGGGTTCCCAAACTTAGCAACTTGAAGACTTGTGGACTTCAACTCCCAGAATTCTCCAGCCAGCAAGAGCTGGCTGGAAAATTCTGGGAGTTGAAGTCCACAAGTCTTCAAGTTGCTAAGTTTGGGAACCCCTGTCTTAAAGGCTTCCAGTGACAGAGCACCCACAACCTTTGAAGGCAAACCTTTCCACTGTTAATTGTTCCGCAGGAAATTTCACATTATTTCTACATAGGTTCTCTCTTGATTAGTTCCCATCCATTGCTTTTTGTTCTGCCTTCAAGTGCTTTGGAGAACAGGTTGACCTTCTCTTTTTTATAGTAGTCTCTTTGTCATGGCTCTGAGTAATGCTCTCAATCAATTCAAGATTCTGAGGCCTTGGCTTCCTCAAAAATCCTATTATTGGGTACATCACGTCAGCATGGTGTCAGGTACCAAAGAACCCTACTGTGACACCCCATATTCTTGTGGGGAAGGCCTGTATGTATTCCTCACTTTATAATCTTTTTCCTATAATATGCCTCTCTTGTGTTTTGATTTATCTTCCTAGGAATGTAAGAGGGGAAGAAATGGTTAGAGGGCCATCTGTTTCAGCCCACGGTTCTCAAAACAACTTCACACCTGCGGATTGGCTTGCCCTGCTCCAAACTTAGGGGAGGGGTTTCTATCTCTTATGTGCAGGAATCCTCAGATCCTGCCATCTTTGTCTTGCTATCACTTTCTCTCAATAAAAGTTTCCTTTTGAAATAATGCCTGTTTCAAGAGTTCTGCTTTCTTGAGGAGAGAGGAGAGGCAAGTCCTTACACATAGTCAGATGTGAAACCAATACTGAATAATTCCCGCATTTTTGGTATAATTAAAGAATAGATATCATGTCACTCCTAGTCCTCCTTTTCATTGAATTAGACATATCAAATTCCTAAAACTGTTCTTCTAATCATTTTGTTGTTGTTCTCTGAACTCTTTCCAGAGTCTTGACATCTTCTTTATATTGTGGCCAAAACTGGACACAATATTTCAAATTTGATCTTACCAAGAGTTGCTCCAGTCTTGTGCTTTTCAGATGAATTACAATCTGTATTCAAGGATTATTTTGTTGATTTTGCAATTGTGTTGTCTAGACTGCAGTTGCCCACCATAACTACCCTGCATTATGCAACTGCTATTATTCCATCTGTGATTTCATATGGCCTGCTCCCAAATGAGGCATGTATAGCATGTGTTCTTATTTGTACTTGAAAAACCTCTCACTAGAACTTCCTGTTTTTGGAAGTCTTTCTTGAGTTACAATGCTAAGAATTTTGTATCTGGAAATACCCAAAGTACATTTTGCTGCTGGCAGAGGCAGATTTACTTTTGCCATATAGTGTGATTTGCATTTTCTAACTGAATATGATAGTTTCAATCTGTCTCATAAAAATAAGCAATTAACAGTTTTCTTTTTCTTTTTGCATGGGAGAGCCAATTTGGCAATGCCACCAGCTCCAGAGAAATCTCTCTCTGCCTGGTCTATTTAGGAGGAGGAATTATAAAGTGGAAACTTCTTTTCTTGTTTTTTTCCAGATGTTTGATCAACAATGGGGTGGTGGTTAAAGGTTACATTCCTTTCAAAAGGAGAGTCAAACAAACCATAGTGAAAACAAGCACTTTCCTGACAATTGTGGTTACAAATATCAAGATAAATCCAATATCTTTGTATATGAACATTGAATTTCTGCACACTGTACAAGCAAAAATCCAGAATGGTTGTACAGAGGGGAAAATATACATTGTTTACTGTACTATAGTGCTGTGGGCTAATTCATCCAATATACTTTGTTATAATGTAGTCTGCTTGGGTTTTGATTATGATTTACAGCTTAGGGTTGCTATTTTCCCTGGCCACCATGTAGTTCAGAATTTTTCAACTAGTTTTTTATATTTGGATTTTAGTTTCAAAAATTTTCCGGCCACCATGGAACTTTGACAATTAGACCCAAATGGTTGTGCTTAACTAGAAAGTTTATAAAATTGTGATATTTGGAGGGTTCTCGCGGTATGTGTGTGTGTGTGTGTGAGAGAGAGAGAGAGAGAGAGAGTGCCCAGCCAGTCATGATGTATCCCATGGGTCATGTTAAATAAATTATTATTTACTTGAAATGTCATTCTAGCCAGTTTCAGATTAGTAGTTCTGTATACAGGTAGTCCCTAGACTTAAAATCATTCGTTGTAAGTGATTTATGACCATTTTTCACACTTATGACCGTTGCAGCATCCTTTAGTCATGCGATCAAAATTACAGGGGCTTGGCAACTGACTCATATTTATGACGGTTGCAGTGTCTCAGGGTCATGTGATACCTTTTTGCAACCTTCTTACAAGCAAAGTCGATGTTGAAGCCAGATTCACTTAACAATCGTGTTACCAACTTAACAGCTGCAGTGATTATTAACAACTGTGGCAAGAAAGGTTGTAAAATGGAGCAACACTCACTTCATAACTGCCTTGCTTAACAACAGAAAGTTTGGGCTCAATTGTGGTCGTAAGTCAAGGACTACCTATATATTGTATTAGAAGAGTTATCAGTCTCGCTGTCCATTCCCCAGTGAGGCATAACAATAAGAGAAAAGCCGAAAATCTTTAATACAGTTAAGAGTTTATTCTTTAATATCAATAAATAAGCAGCTAGAAGAATCTCTTCATTTCCTCCAAGTTGAGGAGTTTCATTTGTTTGTTTTTCCTAACAAAATGTTTCCTTCTGTTTATGTGTGCATTAAAAAATCCAGTCCTGGGCTTGAGGTGGGTTCTAGTCATGAGAAGAGGGAGGGAGGGGGAAACGAACATAGTGTGGTCACTAATGCGGAAAGCACTTGGGACGGTATGTGTGCATGTGGTATGCGCGTGAGGTTGCGTGTGCAAAGGCAAGGACAGGCAGGTGGCTCAAAATGTACAGAAGCCGAGTTGCTGGTGAGGTTTGTGGGTTAGGTATAGAAGCAGCTGGCAGGGAACGTGGCATGGCAAATGCCAGCACTGTGGCCCACACTAGCAATCCAACTAGCAGAGGGTTTAAAGAGGAAGAGAGACACTATTAAATAACAGAGGGGCAGAGAAGCAGAGGCGGGGCCAAAGACAAGACAGTGGGGTTTGGAAAATGGGCAGATCTTGAAGGTTGGGGGAACAACGTTGTTATTTCCATGATGATTCAAATGTTCACTTCTTTCCTTCTATATTGTCTGTAAAAAGGGAGGAAGAAAATAAAGGATAAAGGGCAAAGAATGAAGAAATCAAGACACCACCCCGCTCCTCACATACACTGCAAGCAAGATGAGTAACCTAGAACTACTTCCTAAAAATATTGGTTTGCAAGTGGGTTGGAGAATGCCAGAGACCTAATGGGATTATCCCCACTTTTCCAATAGCAAGTGGCAGTCTAGCAAATAGCGATTATTGTTCCTTCTGCATTTTTCTACCTCTATAAATCTTTGTGCCTTCAGATGATTATTAGACATATAACCTCATAATCTAGTAACCATATGTGTTTTCCCCATCCTGTTGGGGAAAGCCCCCCCCCCCCTTTTAATTGGAGAAGGCATGGGAAATTCCATGGGCCCATTCTCCATTACTTTGAGTTTTCTTCCTCTTCCAATCATCACATAAAACCCTGGCAAGAATGTGTACTTGATATTTGTTAAAGTTTTTAAAGTGCAGTGTCTCACTTTATGAATTCCTTCTTTAGAGCATTTTCTTTCCCTCCCAATCTTTTTGAGAAATGTTTATGCCTTCTGTATATTTTTAATTCTCATTTCCTATACAATTTTTAAATGGTCTATGGTATACTTAGCATCGTCTATTTCTGATAGTTGCTGTTAATGGAATTTAGTGAATGGTTTAAATAAATACATTGAAATATTACAGATATTTCACTAGATTGGAGAAAACTGGCTCACGTGTTGTCTTAACAATGGAGAGACTAATAAAAAGAAAATCCATTATGCTGTTCCCAGTGTTATGCTTAGAAAATGAGACAAACTATAAAATAGCTTTCCCCTACAGATCAAGACTTCTCCTGAGATGATGTTAATAAAAATGAAGCTTTTCTGAGGATTTTTCATACTTTAAAGGGAGTGCTGTTACCATGTGGAACAATATTTTGTATGCTGTTGCAGCAGTGATGTTGATTTAATTTTTGCTAATTATTTATATAATATTGTGGTATTTTAAAATGGACTATGCTGGGTGTTGCTGAGATCTTCTGATTGGGGAGGTATGTGATGGATGGATGCATGGATGGAGAGAGAGACAGGCAGACAGACAGATATAAGATATAGATATGGATAGATGATAGATAGAAATGGATAGAGAGAGAGAGAGAGATGGATAGGTAGAAATAGATAGATAGATAGATGATAGAAGATAGATAGATAGATAGATAGATAGATAGATAGATAGATAGATAGATAATATATTACATTATAATTAAGCCCCAAATAATTCTACTGACTAAGAAGTAAGTTTACACACTGAGTGAAACTTGCTTCCTATAAAGTATGCTTGTTTCCTTGGAGTCTTAGGAAGAAATAAACAGACCTGGGGATGTTCACTGCCCTAGTTTCACACATGCTAATCCCAGCAGGAAAAAGGTCACCCAACCCAGAACATCATTTTCTCTACAGCTTTGCCCAAGCATCCTCACCCACCTCTTTAAGAAGAATCTGACAACACCAAAAGCAGCAGGCCCACAGAAGGCACGCATCACCCCCTGTGCTGTCCAGCAAATGTATGGCCAAGCAATGACTTAAATCAGACATTTGCCTAAGCATGACACAAGGGCAATAAAGGCACAGTTAGCACAGTCAGGAAGGCTGTGGAAAGCAGAAAAGACTTCTGTGCAAACAAAGATCAGTCCAAGATTATCCTCTCATTGAGCCAAACACAGTGAAGTCAGAAGCATCTTTAAAAGGGCACCAAAGGCCAAGAATGGCCAGGAAACACACAATGTAAGAAAAGGTCCAAGTATAATTTGGAATATGGCAACCCAACAGATAAACATGTAAAATGGTTTGCGCTGAAAGTTACCCCATCTTTTTCTTTTAAAGGACCATATGAATTATTCAATGGTTTCAAACTGAACTCTAAACCACCCTAGGATCTGATTCAATTAGAAATTTCTAAGATGTTCCTCCACGGAAGGATCAATAAACTCAGGCAAGTTTTCCTAAGAAGTAATTTGTTTCCCTTGTGCTTCCTCTGCAACATAGGGTGCAGAGGGTGATGATGACCATTCATATAGGGACCAGTTTTAATGTTAAAAAATTGCTCCCTTTTCTCCTGTAATTTCAGTATAGAAAGTAGGGGAAATAATTTTGACAGAGATATGCAAGATCTATTACTAGGGTAAAAAAATGGTGGGACATATTTTAAGTTTTCAAAAGACATGATATTCAAAATCAAACCCTCTCTAATCATCTGTCTTTCCTATAACAGCTGTAGAGAGTATGGGAAATGTATTTGACAGAAATACACAAGATTCATCACCAGGGTGATTGGGACGGGTGTGAAAAAGGTTTTATGTTCACAATGGACAGATATTGGAAGCAGTTCAGACACATTCCTAAATTACTGAACTATAAAGAGAAGGCACAGCACAATAAGACCTGCAAATTTCTGTTATTATAGCCAAACTTAATAAAGGTATTTTTCCCCCTTTCTGTGGAGTTGACCTGGATTGAGTCTGCCTAGTGGTGCTGATGCCTAATTGTCTTGTACTTTCTTTTCTTACAGTTCAGTGAATTAAAGAGGGGTCTGTCTAAACCACTTCTAAATATCATGTCATAAAGTACGTTTCACCCCTTTTTCCTCTAGTAATAAATCTTGCATATCAATGTCAAGGTTATTTTCCCTTCTTTCTATACCAACATTACAGATATTCTGGTTCATCAGTAAATGCTTGGAATTGTAAATTTGCTTATTTGTGTATCTTGGCACATGAACCAAAGTACCATTTCCAGCGTTTCAGTGAACTGAAATAGGAAGCAATCAGCAAAACAGATTATTATTGCACCTTTCCTTCTCCTTCTCTCTTCATCACTAATTCCTTTATATTCAATATTATGTATATAGGTTTCATTAGGGATGAAGCAGAAGATGAAGGAAGAAAAGGATACACTTTCTGACTATTCCTATATTCACATTATCTTTGTCTACTGTAAGGTAGAATCACCGAGGCTAGATAGATCAACCTATTCTGTGAAGATCCGTGTATTAGATATGGTTCTACAGTCTCTGCAATCTTTGAAGCTTTCTAAGTAGATATACAAAGATTCCTTGGCAGACATGTTAGTCCCACCATCTTAAAAATGCTCAATTTGAACCCCCCTTGGAAATTCAGCCTGCTCTGTGAGCATTCAAAACATAAGGGTTATAGTTGATGTTTATTTAGTGGCCATGACCATTCCTATATCCCAACAAGAAGTTGAATTTGTGCAACATGGAATCTTGCACTGATCAGATTACCACCAAACATTTCATTAAGAAATGGTACTCTTGGAATAATTCTTTCAGGGAAGGATTTTCTGTCTGGCCCTATGAAGCAGGCTCTCTCCCCCTATGTAGCTGGCCCCTGGTTTCCTGGACAATGTCATTTGCAGCAAACAGACTGTCCAAGCAAAAAAGAAACATTTTCCCCAGCTCCGCACAAATATTGCCTATTTTTCTGCATAGATCAACAGACAGATATGAAAGAATTGCCAGAGAACAAACAAGACATGCAATTGAGGGTTGTACAGTAAGATACCTGGGAGGCAGGATACAGGAGAATAGAGGGGGAAGGAGTTTAGGCTACAGGATGGAAAGGATAAAAGAAGTCAGAGTTAATAGAGATTAGGAAGGAAGTTCCCAAGAAGAGGATAATATTATTAGTCTAGATGGAATGAGTAAGTAAAATCAATGAATGAATGATTAGCAACCCATAAAGGAGGAAAAACTCTTTAGAATAAGAGATAGGGAAACAACTGTTTCTTCTCACTTTTGTTATAACTTATTACACAGAACTCCCAGAGGTGCTTTTTCAAAAGGCAACTGGACTTTGTTTTTCCTTGAAAACATTTTGCTTCTCACCCAAGAAGGTTCTTCAGTTCAGAACTGACGTTGCCTTTGAAGAAGCACTTTTTGGGCAATCATGACCTAGATAATTGAGAATCTCCATAGACACTCAGACAGTTTCCGGCTACTTTTGTGTCTCCTCTGGTCCACCAGATCTACTTTTATCGTCAGATCTAAAAAAGTAAAACCAAGGATTGGGGGGGGGGGGGGGGGGGAGACTCCACAGCTTTATAAAAGGACTCTGTCATTGCCTTTACAAGAATTGTAAATTCCTTGGAACTGATATCAGATGCATCTGGATGTGCTCCATGGAGTTCACCAGGAAGGAGCCCAAGTGACCAAGGAATCCTATATTTAAAGGTATGTTGCACTGAGTTACTGCAGATGGGAATTCTAGGCTAACCGAGGAAATTTCAGAGGAAGGCAAGAAATAATTACAAAGAGAAAGATCAGAAAGGAGGGGACATTCCATTTCTTATCTTCTCTAACTTGGTGGTTTTGTTTTCATGGATTCCATCTGAAAAATCCACTTCCAGTAAGAAGGAAAAGGCAAATGACTGGGAAAATAAGGTATGTAAGGGAGACTTACGCTCCAGATAGTTCCGGGCAACAAATTTGAGACATTCATCCAGAAAGATGACGGGCAAGGATATCTTCAACACCACAAGCCAGTGATGCAAGTCCAAGTGTGTCAGTTTGAAGATCATCTGGAAAGCACAAGAACAATGGAGGCATCAATAGAGAAATACATGTATTTTCTTCTACCTTTCCACTCATAGTCAGAATATAAAATAATGTAAATTATATGCTACATTAGATATAATTGACTGAATCCTGATTAAAAATTGGATTTGTAAATAATCTATACAAATAAATGGGACTTATGCTTCCCAGCAATTAGGAGTGTATAAATCCTTTGATGAAGGAATTCTGGAATGAATGGGAGAACACCTGAAGCATCTCTTTTCAAGCCATTAAAGAAGCTGTTTTTTCTAGACTTGAGTCTGCTGCTTTCAGAAGCTACTCTTAGATGTTTCCCCGTGAGTGTACATTCATGCATAGTTGCTTCACCTATTTTCTCCTGCAAGCAGAGGTGGCTGTGCACATGCAGACATGAAGAAGTAGCTAGAAAGAGTTTCTGGAACAGCTGAAGAAGCCTGGAAAAGACCTCTCCAGCTAGAAGTACAGTAGAGCAACTGTTCAAATGATTTGGGGAGAGGGGGAATTTAGAGCACATTGCTGTGAATTCTGAAGTATTTTTTTTCAAAGGATTTTCATCCTTTAAAAAAAATTTCTATAGAATTCAGCAAGAAGTGGGAGTGCAGTCCTCTAGCCATTTGGGCTATGCAATGCCTCAGATTTGAGGGCAAAAAGGTTCATAGACAGGCATGAATCTAGCACCCATCTGCTCTTCCCTAAAACAGCTGGCTGTGTTAGAGATGTAGCTGTCCTTTTTAGGTGCCACATGATCCTGAAAATGATACAGTTGTTTTAAAGAGCTGAAGAAAAGTCTTGTGTTATTTGTGCCTCTGCAGACTCCACGCCCCCTTTTTACTTTTGAATCATAAAGTAAAATCCCCCAGCCCTCACTGATCAAAAACGTGGTCATTATTACTTACAGGCAGGGGATCAACGTAAAGGATGACAAAATGCAGAGACATGGAAAGGCAGATAGATCCCAGAAGCCAGAAGTTCACCCAAGGAGGCATCCGTACTAAGGACTGATTCTCTGAAAGGCTATATATGAGAGAGAAAGTAGAAATTAAATCAAAATTATGATTTGAAATGAGAGCTCCTAGGCTTAAATTAGTCAGTGGAAATATATAACTACTCTTTTTTAAAAAATGAGATATATGAGATGTGAGCAACTTTCCTTTGAGCAAAAGGTTAATTAGATAGATGTCTCAGCTCTGCTTGAAAGGTCCCAGCCCTGGGAGTTAACAAATGGGTGCATTTGAGGATTGCAACAAAGTTAGAATGCAGTATTGCAATTTGGATGCAGAATTCAATTACTTCTCAGACTACATTTCAAATCAACATCTTTAAGATTTTAAAACATGTGATCAGAATGGGAGAGCTAGTGATTGGAGGCACTTGTTCTTTGCCCTCCCTTCTAAACAGTAAAACATGAATTAATTATGCAAATAAGTAGATGTTTTTAAATTAAGAATACTTGTCTTTTTAGCATGGCAATAGTTCTGCTGCAATAACTGGGAAAGCACTGCTTTTGTGCTAATTAATCTTGGCATGCTTCAGCAGTCTACTCTTTTTCCATTGTGAAGAACAGAATGGGACAACTTGCCACAGCTAACTCGCCATGGCCAACTCAACTCGCCACGGCCAACTCACTGCAGGATAACTCGCTGCAGGATAATTTAACAATTCTATTTAATAATTTAAAATTAAAAAATATTTTAATTTTTGTCATTCATATTTCATTCTGTCCCTCCTTTTTCATCCTTTCTTTAATGATTCTATTCCACTATTTGTTTAATATTAGTGTAACTCTTGTCCTGCTGCAAGTTCCGCCCCAGGCTCCTGATGGACCCGATAAGGTTCCAAAGGGAGCTTGGGCCAATTCCTGTGGACTTGCCCCGCGACTCGACTGAGGACCTAGTGGCCGCATGGCTAAGTGTGGCCACGGGGGCCTTGGACCGAGTCGCGCCCTTGCGGCCTCTCTTGCGGCGACGAACCACCTGGGCTCCTTGGTTTACCGAGGGGCTCAGGGAGATGAAGCGCCACAAGAGACGCCTAGAGAGCAGATGGAGATCATCTCACTCCAAAGCCGACCGAACACTAGTGAGAGACCATATTAGGACTTACTTAGTGGCGATAAGAGTGGCCAAACGTGAGTATTGTGCCACTCTTATTGCATCCGCAGATAACCGCCCTGCCGCCCTGTTTGGGGTGACCCGCTCCCTCCTTCATCAGAGACCGCGGGAAGCCCCTCTACAGGGTCGAGCAGAGGAATTTGGGACTTATCTGCAGGAGAAAATCACTCGGATTCGGAGCGAGTTACCCTCCATCGACAGTGGCCCAGTCGAGCGTGCCGAGGCTATTATTGTGACACCATCATGGGAGGAGTTTGATTTTGTTACTACCGAGGATATGGACAAGTTGTCAAAGAGACTTAGGGCCACCACATGTTTATTGGACCCGTCTCCCTCCTGGCTTGTACTGGCATCCTGGGACACGACACGAGGCTGGCTCCAGGGCATTGTCAACGCATCTCTGAGTGAGGGGTCCTTGCCCGCCGTCTTGAAAGAGGCGGTAGTAAGGCCCCTCCTCAAGAAGCCGTCCCTGGGTCCAGCATTATTAGAGAACTATCGTCCCGTCTCCAACCTTCACTTTTTAGTGAAGGTTGTTGAGAGTGTGGTGGCTCAACAGTTTCCGCGACACTTGGAGGAAGTTGATTATCTAGACCCGCGCCAGTCCGGCTTCCGACCTGGGCACAGCACCGAGACGGCATTGCTCGCATTGGTTGATGATCTCTGGAGGGCGCGGGATAGAGGATTTTCTTCTATCCTAGTCCTATTAGACCTCTCAGCGGCTTTTGATACCATCGACCATGGTATCCTATTGCGCCGACTGGGGGGGTTGGGGCTGGGAGGCACCATTTTGCGGTGGTTCTCGTCCTACTTCTCTGGTCGCAATGTGTGTTGGCAGGGGGGCAGAGGTCGGCCTCGAGACCCCTCATATGTGGGGTACCTCAGGGGTCGGTCCTCTCGCCCCTACTGTTCAACACATATATGAAGCCGCTGGGTGAGATCATCCGTGGTTTTGGGGTGGGATATCATCTGTACGCTGATGATACTCAGTTGTACATATCCACCCCAAACCACCCCAACGATGCCGTCGAGGTTATGTCCCGGTGTTTGGCGGCCGTACGGATCTGGATGGGTAGCAACAAACTCAAGCTCAACCCGTCCAAGACTGAGTGGCTGTGGCTTCCGGCGCCCCGATTCAGCCAGATTATTCCAACTCTGGCCATTGGGGGCGAAACACTGGCCCCCGTGGAGAGGGCGCGCAATTTGGGTGTCCTCCTGGACTCCCGGCTGTCTATGGATGACCATGTGGCAGCCGTGGCCAGGGGGGCGTTTCATCAGGTACGCCTGATGCGCCAATTGCGCCCCTTACTGGACCGGGGTGCTTTACGCACAGTCACTCAAGCACTCGTCACGTCTCGACTCGACTACTGTAATGCTCTCTACATGGGGCTTCCCTTGAGGTGCATCCGAAGGCTACAGCTAGTCCAGAATGCAGCCGCGCGGGTGATTACGGGAGCACCTAGACACTCCCACATAACACCGATCCTGCGCGAGCTGCACTGGCTTCCTGTGGTCTTTCAGGTGCGCTTCAAGGTTCTAACGACCATCTTTAAAGCGCTCCATGGCTCGGGGCCTAGTTATATGCGAGACCGCCTCCTGCCCCATCCATCCCTCAGACCGATACGCTTCCACAGAGAGGGCCTCCTCAGGGTGCCGTCGGCCGGTCAATGCCGACTGGCGACACCCAGGGGAAGAGCCTTCTCTGTGGCGGGACCAGCCCTTTGGAACGACTTACCCCCTGAACTCCGTACCATCTCCGACCTCCGCCTCTTCCGCAAGTGTCTGAAGACACACCTATTCCAACTAGCCGGCCTAGCGTAGCCTCCAATTCTGACTCATAGATAGTTTTAAAATGGGGATTTTAATTCAGGTTTTAGCACAGGTTTTTTAGTTGAATAAGTTTTTTTTAAAAAAAATTTTTTATATGTTTGTATGTTTTTTAATATGCCTGTGCGCCGCCCTGGGTCCGTTTGGAGAAGGGCGGGGTATAAATTCAATTAAAAAAAAAAAAGTTGGCTGTGGTGACTGGTCCTACAGGGAGCTGGTCATGGCAAGTTGGCTATAGCGAGTTGCTTCAGGTGAATTGGTTGTGATGAATTGTCATAGACCCTGTGAAGACACGTCCACGATAGATGAGATGTAGGTGACTTACAATGCTATTCTTCAGATATTCTTTGGGTCCCTATATTGCTGTAAAAATTATTCTAACTTACATAGTTAGAATATGGGGAGAGTGGTGCGGTTTATCAATTTAATAAATGGGGAAAAATGAAATAGTATTTCGCAGTGACTGGTGTTTTGCATGAAATGCAAGTTAATTTCAAGTATAGGTTTTTGCACTGCTAAAAAGCTGAATTAAAGCTGAATCTCTAATATTCATTTTTTGTTGGTATGGACTTTGAATTATGTTTACAGAGAACATTAATTTGTCCTTCCCCATCATCCTGCACAATTTGGAAAGCTGGAGAAAGCATAAGATTTGTGCATGGTGGAAACAATGCATGGAGAAATACTAGTGAAAACGTGCAAGGCAGTACCATGTGTATGAAGCCACAGCCTTCATTCTCCTCCATTTTACCTGTTGAGCGCATTGCACATCTCAATGGTGACCAAGACGGACAAAGCCATGGTCATGGGGACAGAGGACTCAAAGATCTCACAGTCCAAGCCGTCAAAGGAAGGGTGGTCTTCTGTACATTGCATGAAATGGGACTAGGAGAAGAAAAGAAGAATGGGGAAATGTGAGATTAAGACTGAACAGGGCTTTTCCGAATTAAAAAATCCTTCATTCCTCATACGATACTTGTCTCCCACAATTTAGAGCAATCAAAACCCACCAATTGATGGTAAGACACTCCAGGTCCATCCTCAGCATATATGAACCACCAGGCAGCAGCCCCAACAGTGGCTGCTCCGACGTACACTGTAGGCAAAGCAAAAATGAAAAATTATTGTGAGCAAAAAAAAAATGATAGCAGAAAAGGATATCTCCTCAAGGTTGATTTGCTGAGAAACTGGAATGAAAGGGCTGGGTTGGTTAATTCCTTGCATCATGATGGCATAGTGGCTACAATGCATTACTGCAGGCTAATTCAGCTCACTGCCAGGAGTTCAGTCCTCACTGACTCAAGGTTGACTCAGCCTTCTATCCTTCTACGGTTGGTAAAATGCAGACCCAGATTGCTAACGGCAATATACTGATTCTGTAAACCATTTAGAGAGTGCTATAAAGCTCTGTGAAGCAGTATATAAATCTAAGTGCTATTACTATTATTTATCTGGTGAATGCGTATTTTGCCCTAGCTTAATGGCTCTGTTTGTAAACATATAATAGTAAGTATGAATAACATGCAACTGGCTGAAGAATAAACCAAAGATAGCCTAATTGTACCAGGCTGGGTCATGCAGAAGATTTGTGCTTGATTTGGAGATGATACAGATTGCTGAGCTGAGATTACTGTTAGGTCACATAAGACAACGATGAGGTTATAGACTTGAATTCACAGTTAGAATATAGGGCCAAAATATATGATATAGGTCCAAAGCTAGACCAAGGCATCAGCTATGGGAGGAAAGCACCTACTTCCAATGGCCATGTAGCGGAAGAAGAGCCAACCGCTAATCAGGGGCTCCTTGGGGCTGCGTGGTGGCCTGTTCATGATGTCCAAATCAGGGGGGTTAAAACCCAAGGCAGTGGCTGGAAGCCCATCTGTCACCAGGTTCACCCACAGCAGTTGTACAGGGATCAAGGCTTCAGGGAGACCGAGGGCGGCTGTAAGGAAGATACTGGGGTGGAGAGATGTAAAAAAGAAAGACAAGCATGAGATCAAAGAAGTCTCTGGAAAGCAGAAACATGTGTCATCACCATCATCACTTGGGACAGTGGGATAGATCTCCCCACCATAGTTACTCAGTATTGATTTGTCAATCTGCAAAACCATTTTTCAGACAACCTGGTTTAGCTTTGAAGATGGCCAGATGACAGCGTGCGAAGCCCTTACCAGACAACCTCACCCACGTTAGAGGAGATGAGGTAGCGAATGAATTGTTTCATGTTGTTGTAGATGGCCCGTCCTTCCTCCACCGCAGCCACAATAGTGGAGAAGTTATCATCTGCCAACACCATTTCAGAGGCAGTCTTGGCCACTGCAGTGCCAGAGCCCATGGCAATTCCAATTTCAGCTTTCTTCAGAGCCGGGGCATCATTGACACCATCACCAGTCTACAGGGAGACAGAAAGAGAGAGAGGAGGGGAGGGGAGGGGAGGAAGGAGATAGAGAGTTAACTGAGATATAAATAAATAAATATTGGAAAACCTCCAGGTTCCAAAACGGAACGATCCTCCTTGAAGATGGATATGATTCCATCACTAGGTTGTCCTTCATTTCGGAAAAGAATGGAAAAGAAGACATTAAAAACACCTTAAGTGATGTGAGAAGCTACCCACCTCCTAGAAGAATGAAATATTTTGAGAAATATTTTAAAAGGCAGAATAAAATATTTTCCCTAAAAAATAAATAAAAATCTTAAGAGAGACTCAGAGCCCCAGCTCCTTCCTCCCAGCAGGTATTTTGTACTCATTAAAGACTGGGCCAGCCTATGTACAACACAAAAGACCCTCCACCCTTAATCCCATCAGTGATTGGATTATGACCCTCCAGGACATAATAGGATTAATTCACTAGCAACAGAGCCCACTACATTGCACAATTGCATCAGCCA
Source organism: Rhabdophis nuchalis (assembly GCA_039707465.1). Lineage (NCBI taxonomy): Eukaryota > Metazoa > Chordata > Lepidosauria > Squamata > Natricidae > Rhabdophis > Rhabdophis nuchalis. Next base: position 149,441,016 of record CM077647.1, read on the forward strand.
AACTTCAATTAAGCTTGGCTCAGACAAACTCATAGAATTTGTACATGGCACAATGGGAGTCTGACAACAGCCAGCAGAATACATGCTCTTGTACAGGAACAGGAAGCTCAAGTTCAAAGTCCAAGAGAAGGTATAAATATCCCTCACTCTCAACTCTTATGTGTTCAGCTGCACCAGAGAACTATTTGCTTGGTGGTTTTGTTTTATAATTAAACCATTTTTCCAATCAGCCTCCATGTTTCCAGTGTTTTCCTCCCAGCTTGGAACTGAACCAGATGGACATTTCATCCAAACAGTGAGCAATTCCTGAAGGGGATCCCTGAAATGTTCCCTAATGCTCCCTAATGACATCATGCTCCTTCAGAGCTCTTGTTAAAAGTAACAGGGTTCTATTATTTTTTATTATTTTAGCATTTATTTTAAATTTTATTTTAATTTAGTTTGATTTGATTCCTGATTCTTTGGAGTGTCAATGCTTTGCCTGTGTATGGATTTTTAAAAGCTTGGTATAGGAAGGAGACATGGTCCTCTTTGTTAATTAATTCTCAGATCAAATGAGTTAAAAGGGGGAAACATAGAAAGATCTCTTCCCTAAATACCTGAAATGAAAATGCTCAATTGTTCACCAAACAGTCAATTAGGAAAACAATTGATTCTTTTATAGAGTAAATTTTTGCAGTATCCAATCTGAACAGCACACGCTCTGTCAGAGAGAAGTTCCCTGAAGATGGGCTTTTATTGTTTTAATGAACATCAGGCTACAAAAATGTAAACCATCATATACTGTAACTTTTACAGGTTGTCCTCAACAAACAACCATTCTTTTAGTGACCATTTGAAGATGCAACATCACTGAAAACAGTGATTTATGACTGGTCTTCACACTTATTACCATTGCAGCATCCCCATGGTCACATGTTCATACTTTGGGTGCTTGGCAACTGGCATATATTTACAACCATTATGGTTCTCTGCGGTCATATGATCACCTTGCAGCAAGCAAAATCAATGGGGGAAGCAGGATTCCCTTAATGACCATGTGATTCACTGAACAACCATAGTGATTTGCTTAACAACCGTGACAACAAAGTTCTTAAAATCAGGCAAAATTCACTGAACAACCACCTTACTGAACAACAGAAATTCCAATCCCAATTTGGGTTGTAAATTGAGGAACTACCTGTGTTAAATTTTCCTAGTGCCCTTTCAGTCATCCAGATCTATTTATTTTTTATTTTATTTGTATACCGCCCTCTCTCCCGATTTGGGACTCAGGGCAGTGCACAGGGATGATAAAAAAGACTAATGGTGGGGGTAGTTCCCTGCCCATATATCATCACAATCATCATCATCTTTTAACAACCCCATAACCCCAGAATGGAGCTAGCAGAGTGTTTAATGGCCTTCCTGTTGCCAATGCAGAGTTTTGTTCAGCAGAGATAGTCTCACTGTGCCCAGAGAGAGAAATATCTGCCTCCACTTAGGCTCGAACTCCTAATTGTGAGGCGAGAGCTCCACCTCTAGGCCACCACACCACTCTTTCCCTGCCCATATATATCCCCATATATCCCCATCTATTCACCATGGCAGTGATCTCATCGAAGCTCTGCAGGAACTCCACAATCTTTGACTTGTGCGTGGGCTCAACCCGTGCAAAGCAGCAAGCTCTTTTGCAGGCTTCCCGTTGCTCAGCAGAGGGCAAGTCATCAAACTCCCGGCCGGTGTAGGCCCTGCCAGTCACTTCTTCATTTTCACTGAAGATGCCGATGCGGCGACAGATGGCAATAGCGGTACCTTTGTTGTCGCCGGTGATCATGATGACACGGATGCCAGCTTCACGGCACAGTTCAATGGATCCAGAGACTTCTTTGCGGGGAGGATCCAGCATTCCTACGCAGCCCACAAAGGTCAGGTCATTCTGCAAAGGTCAGAAAAAAGATTACGAGCAGGCCTGTGGAATCCACTAGCTCACACATCCTTTCACTAGATAACCTCCATCTGGTCAAGTTTATACCATGTCAAAGGTGGGGAATTAAGGCAAATAAGGGTTCCAACTGCATTCTCTGATCACTTTTTCAAAGAGTTATGAAAGCATGGATTATGTAACCCAAATGATGACACATCATGACTTTGTGATTTATGTTACTGATTTGTAATGGTATATTTTATATTGTCATTTGTAAGTTACTGAGTTTCTTTGAATATGGAACAATCGAGAAGCTAAAGTAATGAATAAATAAAACTTTTCATTCAATAGATCTATTATAATAGAGTGGCTTGAGAGGAGAATTGGATCAAAATCTCCACAGAGACAATGTTTGTGATGATGGGAAGCTTCTCCCAGACTAACCTAAGTTACAGCTCACTTGTGCATACAGGAGTGGGAAGAGTTTTATATGCTAACACAAGTTTCTTGAAGAAAACTAGCACATATGTGCGAGGGGATCCTTTACCTTTACCTTAAGTACATTTTACGACAATATAGTAATTTAGGCTAAAATGCACACATAATCTTCAAAATAAACAGTATTTAGAATATTGTAAAAATGTTGTATCCAACCTTGGTGACTTTAAGATTTATGGATTTCAGTTCTGGGAATTGAAATCCACAAGTCTAAAAATCGGCAAGGTTGGATACCCCAACTCTATAGCTTTCATTAATAATCTACCACTACTGGTAAGCTTTAAGTAAGTATAATTTTTATTGTCATTGTACAAAATAAATACAACGAAATTGGTTACCTCATAATCAACAAATCTGGTGGCATCTTCTAAATACATGTCTTCTCTCTTTGGTGGGGTGTCACGAGTGGCCAATGCCAAGCAACGGAGTGTATCCCGTCCTGTGCCCCACTCTTTGATGACTCCCAATATGTGGTCCTTAACAGAGGATGTGAGGGGAACGCGTGTGGTGCCCACACGAACATAGTTACAACGATCAATCACACCCTCAGGGGCACCCTATGAAGACACAACAAAAGTAACAAGCATTGTCACTTGTGGAGAAAGTGCATAGAATAGCAAGCATAAATGTGTGGGTCAGGTTATAAAACTTCAGCATAGAAGTTCTCTTTCCTTTATGCAGAAGAATAAGTGGTAGATATAGTCTATAGATATAGATATAGTCATGTAAAGGTTCATCATTGAATTATATGCCTGCTGAAGGAGGTTCAGATAACTGAAAGTCTATCCATTATTTCCCCCTTTCCCTCCAATAGGAGAAAATTTACAAATAAGAACAAAACTAGCTGCAAAAAAGAAGAGAGGACCTCATCTTCTCCCTGATATGATGGTCCATGGAAAGATTCCAGGATAAGTTGGTTGCCAAACTAAATTCCACCTGAACAGCTACCATTTGTATATATCAGGTAGTCCTCAATGTACAACCACAATTGAGCATAAAATTTCTGTTGCTAAGCAAGGCAGTTGCTAAGTAAGCTTTGCCCATTTTACAACCTTTCTTGCCACCTTTCACTGTAATCATTAAGTTAGTAACACGGTTGTTAAGTGAATCTGGCTTTCCCACTAACTTTGCTTGTCAGAAGAATGCAAAACGTGATCACCTATGACTCTGAGACACGGCAACAGTCATAAATATGAACCAGTTGCCAAGCATCCAAATCAGATTACATGATCAAGGGTATGCTGCGACAGTCATAAGTGTGAAAAAGGTTGTAAGTCACTTTTTCCAGTGCTATTGTAACTTTAAACAATCACTAAACTGATGTTTGTAGGTCAAGGGCTACCTTTGGAAAAATCAACTAGAAAAAATAGTTAAACCTAGAATAGATGCAGAGAGTGAATTCCTATTTTCCCTTGTGGGTCACTGAGACAGGCCACAGAGAAGGCTATTACCAACCTTGATAAACATCTTGTTACCAACAGCAGCCCTGGAAGCTTTGGCTGGAGAGCAATAGACAGACATGGACTTCCTGTCACGAGAGAACTCCAGGGTGAATTCCTTCTTCATGAGTTGTTTGATCACCTGAACAAATGCAAAGCAGAGGGAGAAAAAGAGAGTTAAACCTTACTTTGCTTCACAGAGAATGAATGGCATGAATCCAAACACATTTCTACTATTGTGTTCCTCCTGTGCTCCATTGAACAGTGCTTCTGCATTCCAAAACTGTTCCACAGTAAACCGTGGGGGAATCTTAGAACCTCAATATAAACAATGAATATTGTTGCATGAAAACACACTGCATGAACTTTACAGTGGAGGTGGACATGGCACCACTCAATGACCAAGAAATGTAAGACTTTATATGGTAGAATCTGGCACTAAGTTGCAGGAGGAAGGAGTGGAGACCGCTTAGTCATTGGTATGAAGAAAGAGATCGGAGAAGGAATTCTCCCTAAATCTTCACAGTATTTATCTGATAGTGATATAGTGCGTGCTTTATTCTGGCAAGATTCTGCCTATATGTAAACAACGAAGAAACTACTTGGAGAAGTTAATCATGGCGGCCTGGTCCCCTGTGTCTGGCACTCCAATGAGAGTCAGTTCCTGGAAGAAACATGTACTTACTGAGTTGCAGGCATTGGCACGGTCCACTTTGCTGAGATTTCGTACATCTGTGTTGAAGACATTCATCTTTTCAACCAAACAGGTAAGGGCTGTTTCAGTGGCCTCACCAACCTTCTCATATACACCTTTGGACTGGAAAAGGGAAGAATCAGAGATATGAGATATGAGGAAAAAAGAGTGTTGGGGAGAGAGTATTCAGACTCACAATATTCTATTACTGTGACTATATAATAAAAGAAATTAACATTCATAACTTTGGATTTCTAGTCCGGTCTACCTCAAAGAACTAACTTTTATCATTCTCAGGGGTGTTCTGCAGGCTTATAACTAGTCTCTGATATTGTTGCTGTTGTTTGTGCCTTCAAATTAGTCTTTACTAATTTGTACTATATAGGGATAGGTCCAGGCAGATATTTGGGGATTTTTTCAGAAGTGATTTCCTGTTGTCTTCTTCCTAAGGCAAAGATGGCTCCAAGTCACCCAGGTGGCTTTGTATCTAAAGTAGGATTAGAATTCCTGGTTTCTAGACCACTGCCTTTAAGCAATACGCTAAACTGGCTCTGTCTTAACTACCACATAGCACGATTTTATCAGCCCTGTGAGAAAAGAAACCAGCAATAATGAATTTTGTAAATCCTTTGCCCTCAACATCTGACCATATCTCTAGAAATACAAAAGGGAGGAGGATGTTTGGACTTTCTTTTATTACACACATCCCTGCATTTAAGATTTAACAGTCATTTTCTCAGATCCAATGAACCTGCCAACTCTAATTTGGAGATGGAAATTAGAGAATTTTGGAATCTATTCCCACTAGAACTGTTGTGGCCTACCAGTGGCCAGTGGATCTGGTGGCAGACTCAGACAGTGAGGAGGTTGGGGAGGAACATGGGCCAGTCCTGGAGTCTGGGGAAGGCTCTGCATCGGAGGCAGAGATAGGGCCAGGGCTGTCTAACAGTTATCAGCTGCCTTCAGACTCGGACACAAGTGGGGCAGAAGAACAGCTTAGCCTGTTCCCAGTGCACAGCTGCCAGGAGAAGGGAACAGCTAAGGAACAAGGGTCAACTCAGGAGTAAAACCACAGATGGACAGTGAATGGCCTCTCCCATAGGAAAGGGGAGGGGAGTTTGCAGGAGACAATTAGTTCAATTCATTAGGCTGAAGATCTGTTCCTGACTTCTTGCCAAGAATTGTCTGCTACAGAGTGGCATTTGAAAGGTATCGGCCTGGCAGCTCTCCAAGCCTGATAAAGGTTTGTAGTTGTGAAATCTCTTGAAAGACTGTTCGCCGGGACCTTGCTGGAGAGGAATTCACTTTAAAATAAATAAAAAAGATTTTATCGGGACGAGGAATTGGCTTCATGCTTTTGGGAAGCCTAGGTTAGAATAAGAGCATGGTCCAGTACTACATACGATTCTTCTGGATGCCAGGTCAAAATCTTTATATTGCCTTTTAAGAGTTTTTAGACTTCAAAGATTTTTTTTTTAATTTTCATCTTTTTTTGCTTCTGATTTTATTAGTTAAATGATGAATTAGTTGGTTTTGTTTTGTTTTAGAAGGGGCCACACATATCTCTTAATGAACAATTGGTGAGAAGTGGATGATGAAGCCAAAGAGAAGCATTCACCTCGTTGAAATCCAGCGAAGAGTCATTGCAAAGGGCACAAATCGTGGCCAGTTCAACGAGACCATCATACTGTCCAGTTTTGACTTGTTTGTCATTCTTAAATCTGCATGTACAAAAAAGTAAAAAAAAGTATTCATTTTATTTATATAGCCCATGCATGTGGTTGCCCATCTCATAAAAAGTGACTCTGGCAGCGTACAGCAAAGAGATAAAGTAATAAACACGTTAGAAATCATCATTATTTAAAAGTGTAAAAAACATGAGGCACATAAGTTATTAATTAGTAAGGGGACCAGTGGTGGGATTCAAAAAAATTTTTTGTGGGTGTGGCTCCAGGGGAAGGTTACTACAAAATCCCCATTTTCTCCCAATTAACTGGGACTCAGGAGGCTGAGAATAGATGGGGTGGGCCCAGTCAGAAGTGGTATTCACTGGTTCTCTGAACTACTCAAAATTTCCACTACCAGTTCTCCAGAACTGGTCAGAACCTGCTGAATACCACCTCTGAAGGGGATCCTCTGCAGAGATCATGACATAGCCAGGCCTTATGAGACTTCTGAAAAATAAGTAAGGATAGAGCTGACTTCAGTTCAGGGGTGAAGAATGTTCCAGAAGGTGGATACCACAGCAGAGAAGGCTTGCCTCGCCACATCCACCAAGTATAACAGATGGAACCCACAGCATGCCTCTTCTGCCAGATCTTATGGAATGGGCAGATGTAATTGGGAAATGATGGTCCTTCAAATAACCTATCCCTAAGCAATGAAGGACTTTAAAGGTCAAAACTGGGACCTTAAATCAGACCCAGAAGCAAATTGGCAACCAGTGCAACCTGTGAAGGATGTCCTGTACTAGAAACATATGTAACTGCTGGTGGAAAACCCCTTTTAGTTAGTCAGTAAAACAGTACTACAGAAACCATGTTTCAAGTATTACAAAGTCCATCCTGTGTGGCCCTCACTGCCCACATTGCTGCATTTTGCACCAGCTGAAGCTTCTGGATACTCTTCAAGGGCAGCCCCATGTAGAGTGCATTACAATACTCCAATTGGAAGGTGACTAGGGCATGAGTGACAGTGAGCAGAGCCCACCCACCCCCATCCAGGAACAAACTCAACTGGCACATAACACAAACCTATGCAAAGGTCCTCCTAGCTCTGAATATTGTAAGCAAATTGTGAGTCCAGGACGACGCCACATTGTGCACAGGGTCTATCTGGGACAGCAGACCCTATCTACCACCAAGAATAGCATATAGTCCCACAACTTATAGGGCCCTAAGCTCAAAGCTACTCAGTCATGCCAGAATTCAGCTGAACCTGTTGCTTCCCACTCTCATAGCCTCTGGGATAAGATGCCCATGGCATTGCTTAATTCAGCATTGGCCGAGATATATAATTGGAAGTAGCACAGATTGTTTCTGTGAATTATGAGAGAAGCAAAACAACAGCTAAGAAATCAAAGCATCTGGAATTTCTGGAAGAAAAAATAACATATTAAGGCAGAATATGATTTATTTAGTTTTGATATAGTATTTTGTGTGAAACTAGGCATTATAATTTCAAACCATAATAACCCATAAATTATGTGTTGATGAGTCCAATCATTTCAACTTAAAAACACAATTGTTGAAGCAAAACATTATTTAGCATAATATCAAAATTAAAGTATTGGCTTTGATTATTAAAAAATCAGTGTGTGTGTGTGTGTGTGTGTATGTGTGTGTGTGTTTAAATTTGGCTTTGTTTAGAGTTCACATTTGTACTTACACTTCTCCTTCGGGGGCATAGGTGGAACCAGTGATGTTGAATTCATTCAAGGCGCAATAATCTCCCTCTATTTTGTCCACAACAAACATCTAGAGAAAGAGAGGAAGGAAGGAAGGAAGGATTTCAATAAGAATGAAGATGAGATGCCCAAAAGAGAGGCTCTAGATGAGAAAAATGCTGGCATCCACCTTCAGCTCACCTTGCAAACCGACATTTGGTTGGTAGTCAGGGTGCCAGTTTTGTCGGAACAGATGACGGAGGTACAGCCCAAGGTCTCCACTGAGGGCAGGCTTCTGACAATGGCATTTTTCTTGGCCATGCGGCGAGTCCCCAGAGCTAGACAGGTCGTGATGACAGCAGGAAGGCCTGAAGAGGAAGAAAAGGAAGGAGCAAAAAGATAAGCTTGTGGAATTCATGTCACATTCAAACAAATCCACTTGGATAACCCTTTTGGGCTCTTACTACCTATAATTATACTTCTTTTTCAGATATCATTGAGAAACTCATTATTAGATTCCAATTTGTGACAAAGAATGCTAAGGCTATCATGAGAAATATAATACTGTGGTCATAGCCCAATAGTATAGGAAATACTTTGGATCTGAAAAGTCTCGAAAATCTCAGACTGACAACATTGTAGTAGAAGGACTGGAAAAAAAGGTCATAATTCTGTTCTCTGAGTGGAAAGGCCAAGTGATACAATATTACTGTAGTCAGATCACCAGAAAACCTAGCTTTGGGGAGGGGGAGGCTGGTAGACACATTTTCATTTTAAGAAACACTCTCCTCTCTGTCAGTCTTCCAAAATGGATGCCAGGGTGGGCCTGGATAGTTAGAACAAACCAAAGTACGAAAAAGCAAATCTGCAAGATGATTGTAACTCCTTTCACCTCTAGGAAGCTCTGTGCTATCTTGGTTGATTTGGCTTTTCTACTGGTAGTCCCTAACTTGTGACCACAAGTGAGCCCAAAACTTTTGTTGCTGAGTGAGACCTGTGTTAAGTGCAGTTTGCCCCATTTTGCTACCTTACTTGCCATAGTTGTTAAATGAATTGCAGTTGTTAAGTTAGTTACATGATTATTATTAAGTTAATCTGGCATCCCCCTGGATTTGCTTGTCAGGCAGTCGCAAAAGGGGATCACATGACCCCAGGAGACTGCAACTGTCATAAATTTGAATCAGTTGCCAAGCATTTGAATTTTGACCACGAGGATGCTGCAATGGATTTAAGTGTGAAAAACAGTCATAAGTCACTGTTTTCAGTACTGCTGTAATTTTGAACAGTCATTAAACAAACTGTTGTTAAGTTGAGAACTACCTATATTAGAAAGATGGGCATTCTTCTCAGTGGTGGGATTCCAAAAATTTTACTACCAGTTTTGTGAGTGTGGTTTGGTAGGCGTGGCAGAGGAAGGATACTGCAAAATCCCCATTCCTTCATGATCAGCTGGGACTTGGGAGGCAGAAAATAGATGGGGGCGGGGCCAGTCTGAGGTGATATTTACCGGTTCTCCGAACTACTCAAAATTTCTGCTACCGGTTCTCCAGAACTGGTGAGAACTGCTGAATGCCACCTCTGATCCTTCCAAACCTTGCATTGAGCTATACCCGCTCCCTTCTTTGTTGTCTCAAAAATACCTCTTTGCTCTAGGCAATTCCCAAGGCTTTCTGGCAAGAATAAGGAAGATAGAGAATGCCACTTTTTTTTTGCAATCTGCTAGCTCCCCATTTGCTGCTTTTCCGTTTAAAAAAAGATTAAATAAAATCAGATAGGATATAGGAAATACGTAGCAATGCCAAGAGAAGTGTCAGTGGCACATTTAAACCTGAAGTTTTGAGCTCTTTTTGGTTTTGACTTAATATTACAGGTAGTCCTAGATTTATGACCACAATTGAGCCCAATGTTATTGCTAAATTAGACATTTGTTAAGTAAGTTTTGCCCCATTTTACCACCATGCTTGCCACCATTGTTAAGTGAATTACTGCAGCTGTTAAGTTAGTAACACAGTTGCTACGTTCAGCTGGTTTCCCTACTGACGTTGTTGGTTCAGAAGGTTGCAAAAGGTAATCACCTGACCGAGTGACACTGCAACCGTCATAAGTATGAGTCTGTTGCCAAGTATCTGAATTTTGACCATGGGGATGCTGCAACAGTCATAAGTGTGAAAAAGTGTCACTTTTTTTCAGTCTGGTTGTAACTTTGAAGGATCATTAAGTGAACTGTTGGACTACCTGTATATTATAAACCAGTGGTTCTCAACCTGTGGGTCGGGACCCCTTTGGAGGTCGAACAACCCTTTCACAGGGGTCTCCTAAGACCATTGGAAAACATATTTTTGAAAAAATACTGAAAACATAAAATAATTTTATGGTTACCACAACATGAGGAACTGTATTAAAGTGTCGTGGCATTAGGAAGGTTGAGACCTACTGTTATAAATTCAACCACCTAAATTTGTAAAACAGTGCTTACAGCTTAGCATTATGTATAACTAGAGTACAGCGGGGGGTGGGTGGGTTTCCAACAAGCCAACATGCAACAATGAGAGTTTGCACAAAGTGTAAATCCTGTCACAGATAACATGACTTTGCAAGAGTATGGGTTAATATCTAAAGAGCTAGACTCCTTCAGACCTTTTCCAGAGTTCAGTGCACCATATGTTCAGTGCAGAAGAAAATGAAATCACAAAAATACGATGGCAGCAAAAGCTATTTAAAAAAAGAAAGAAATTTGCCAGCATTCATTAAGCCTGGACAGGTGGTTGTAGGAACCAGGAATGGCCTCAACTGACCTTCTGGGATGGCAGCCACAGCTAGGGCAACAGCAATCTTGAAGTAGTAGATGGCGCCGCGGATCCAGGAGCCACCATGTATGGGGTCGTTGAAATGCCCAATGTTGATGAGCCAGACAGCCACACAGATGAGGGAAATGACTTTGGACAGCTGCTCACCAAACTCATCCAGTTTCTGCTGTAATGGCGTCTTCTCTTGCTCTGTGGCCGCCATTTCATCGCGGATCTTACCAATCTCAGTGCTCACACCTGTGGCGATGACGATACCAACAGCTTTGCCGGCACCAATGTTGGTACCCTGGAGTGAGTTTGAAAATGAAGAGGAATAGGAAAAAGACAGATTAAAATCAACAAAGGAAAGTGACACTCAATATATTATGGGTGGGCAAAACTAAGTTATTTTAGATAAAGAAACCTGTAAATATGGCTATATACAATTTTGCATTAGTACATTGTTTCCTTTCTTAAAAAATCTAAGGTCTCCAGTCCTCATGGCAGTATAAAGAACATGTCTGCACTACATCTATAACACCTTCATTCCCTATCTGCAAAAAAAAAAAAAAAATTATGGCTGGAAATATTGTTTAGGACAACCCCTCCAGTCCGGCACCGGGATGCAGTATGCCAGAAACCGGGCCACCCAACAAGTGAAGCCCCATCTGCTGGATGCAGGCAGCACACAAAATCACACAGAAAAACCTTTTTCCACAGAACCAGTCCCTGGTGCTCAAAAGGTTGGGGGCCATTGGCTTTCACCATTGTTGAAACTACTTTTGCTAGGGATCATGGCAGCCACAAAACTCCCATCCCATCATTGTGCATACTTTTTGGGGTGAGGTTTTAGCATATTAGCAGCTAAATTCTTAATAAAGAAGCAAAAATAAGCAGATAACAGTACATTTCCTTAAAATTTGCAAAATCAGCTCTTGCAAAGATAAGAAAAAGGATAATCAACAGATTCAAGTACAGCAGAGATTACTGAATCACTGGAGAATCTGAAGGACAGATCATCTTGGATAAAATCTTTCTGATTGATGACATATACTCAATAATCTGATTACTTTACACTTGTCATGTCTCTCTAGTTGTATCTGACTTGCAATCATATTCAAATTTTTCGCTATATCATATCACACTTTCTGACAGTCATATGTTATTTATAGGAAGCATAAAATTATGGAATTTACAAGCTGATCATTTTGCCCCAATCTCCCCAGTTACCTATAGGTGAAATAAAATGTAATAACAATTTGCATTGTTGCTTGAGAGAGCGGGGAAAGCAGGGAAAAACAAATAAAATGATGTCACTTGAATTCTTCCCTGAAGATGTTTTGCTTCTCATCCAAGAAACTTCTTCAGTTCTGAGATGAACTTGGATGAGAAGCAAAATATCTTCTGGAGGAGTGGTGGGGAGTCCAGTTGCTTTTTGAAAAATCACTTTTGGGGCAACCATAACCTGGATGACTGAGAATCTCCATAGAGATTCAACTGATTCTTTATCCCACTGTGTTATCAAATAAAGACAATCGGAATATGATGTCTAATGTCCCATTAGTATCCCTGCCATGCACTATTTGGATCAGGGACAAAAAGATGCATCACGAGACTTTACATCTTCAGCCCTGCCAATAATACTCACAGAAAACAGCATGTTCTTTTTGTCCTGATTTACAGCCCGGGGATCTGGGATAGGGTCAGTATGTTTGATCACAGAGACAGATTCACCTGGGTGGAGATATAAAGGGTCAGACCACTTGCTTCATACAAAACAGGATCAGGATGGCCTGACTAACCAATTTCATTGTATACATGATGTACAGTGACAATAAAGGCTATACTATAACTATGACTGAATGCAAGTATTAAATATTGCATAGATCAAAGGTCTTCAAACTTGGCAACTTTAAGACTTGTGGACTTCAACTCCCAGAATTCTCCAGCCAGAATAGCTGGCTAGTGAATTCTGGGAGTTGGAGTCTACATATCTTTAATTAGCCAAGGTTGAACAACATCGGTGTGGAACATACCCAAATCATACCTATATCAATGATTTTCTGAAGCATGTTTTCCCAACAACAGATTTATCCATAGAGTCTATGATCTCTATTTAGTCCTATCCTTCCCCTTTACAAAGTGGTTTAAAACATAGGTTCTTCTCCAGGTCTTCGCTGATTGACTGAGATTTAAAAACATTGTCTCTGTTGTTATTTCCTCTTTCTCCCTTTTGTTTTAACCCAACCCCCCCCCTCCCCCCAATTATCTTATGGGCAGAATTTATTTATTGCTAATGTATTGTGTATGAGTTCCTTACCTGTCAGAATAGACTGGTCCACACGCAGAGTGGTGGATTTGATGGAAATGATGCGGATATCAGCTGGAACTTTGTCACCAACTGGGGAACAAGAAAAAAATAACCTTCAGTTTTAGCCATAGAACAGTCACTATTGTTTGATGTAAACAATATAAAACACCCACTATTGACTATAAGCTAAGTCAGTGCTAAGTAAACCACAATTTTCTGGGCTAACGTAACTTAACTGGGTCAAATAAAAATCTAATGGTAGCATAGGCACAATATACTAAGCTTGAATAATTTTTAATTTTTGTTCCTTCAGATTTAGCATGTTGTGAAAAACCCAATCCATTTAGTTAATTTATAGATCGGTATACTATGTAAACTCAGAAAATAAGTTAATTCCCTAACCAGATTTTGTATATAGTATATGTCCAATCACTGGGTCACAAAATAACCCTATTGAGTTTTCACAACGAATTGATTTCAGCCTATTTATGTATTATGTGAACCCAACCACAACCAAAACCATCACTTGGACTAATAGATGTCCAGTAAATGCTTCAGTGATGTCACTCACTTCATGATGTCATTGTACAAATGCCATAATTTGTGTCAGTCATATTATCATGCAAATGGCCTATAGCAGGGGTGTTGAACTCACAATGACACATCATCGGCACGTGACATATCACAACTTTTTTCCCCTTCACTAAAATGGGAGTGGGTGTGGCCAGCACATGACGCATCTGGTCCGCAGGCCGCGCGTTTGATGTCCCTGGCCTATAGTTTCTAAAGTGTGATAATTGTATGGGAACATCATGAAGTATGTGGTGTCAGTTGCTCAACCTACAGGTCATTGCACTAGAAACTGTGATAAGGAAGTTGTACAAGTTTTCCCTCCAATATGAACTAAGTATTGACAGCCTTTCCTGTAGGCAAAAAAAAAAAAGTGTTTGTCTCAGGCCATGATGCATTCAGTTCCTTTCTGTCAAAGAAGAAGGTTTATTCCAGGCTACGTGTCTGCCTTAGTAGACCCCTGTCCCCAGATGAAATTCAATTTCCAATCCAGATGGTTTCTAAGGCATGCAAGCTACCTTATCTTCTGCTTCAGACAGCAGAATGTCTTGGGTCAGAAAGGCTACAGATCCATTGACCCAAGTTCTATATTAAGGAAAGAAAAGATGTTTGGCATCCACTGGAGGGCAGTAGAAGACAGTAACAAATCTGAAAACTTTATGGACATACCATTTAACTCAGTTAACCAGGATGATCAGAATGGTTTTTTTTTTACAGTCTAGATCAGTGTTTCTCACCCTTTGCAGCTTTAAGATATCTGGACTCGGTTCCCAGTATTTCCCAATCAATTCTAGGAGTTAAAGTCCACATACCTTAAAATTGTTAAGGTCAAGAAACATTGGCGAAAAGATAAAGAACATTATTTGTACAGAACTGAAGGTAGCTTGAATGACAAAAATTTCTTACTGGGGTCAAATTCTGAAGCAGAAATTTCAGTGGATGAAATATCCTATATACATTAAATCACTCTCCTATTTGTTTTCTACATCATTACAATTCAGAAATAAATATACTACTATTTATGGCAGAAACAACATGCAATCAATTGGAGCAACTGAAATCAGAAGAGTGAAAATGTTCATCTGCATTTGTGTAAATATCTCCCATTTAACATTTAAATATAGTTTTTGAGGTTTAATTCCTGTGGTGATAAAATTATTCCATTAAGAAAAATCCAATTTCTCTCTGTTCAATCAGAAGCAATTTAGGGATTCTTTGACCCCATTCCCCTTCAAGATGTTCTCTGGTTTTCTTTTTTTTAATTAAGTAATTTGCCCACAGTTATTTCAGGCAGACTTCCTCAGTCTCTCACCTTTCTATTCTCCTCAGAGAATCCCTCCCAGCTAAGCTATTTAACAAACCCAAACCTATGTCGTACTAAAGCCATTTATGAGACTCTGCACCAAATACCTGTTCATACCTATTGCATATGGGTCTTAAAGTACTAAATATTGCTCAGAAATGCAGAGGAAAAACTTCAAAAATCCCTGTTTTCCTCAGAAGCGGGCAATCATCAAGGGTATCCTTTGAGTATGTCAGGATTGAAGAATGGATGCAGATGGGGTGGAAGTGATTTTTTGCCCCGTTTCTAAGGTGGTCAGAGGTAGCATCTCAGTGTGGATTTCTCCTTTGCCTGTCCCCCTTTCATCTGACAAGGCACAGTAACCCTAGATGTCCCCATGCACCCCAGCTTGCTTTCCCACCACCGCATTAAGTCTCCCTCCCTCCCCCACTCTCCCTCCCTCTCTCTCTCTCTCTCCCTCCTTGCCTGCCTCATCACATTCCCGAGGCACCACTAGCTGCCTGCCAGTGTCCATACAAGGCGAAGCTGGTTGCTCTGCACTATCCATTGCTCCACTGCCTTCTCTTCTTCAAGGAGATGGAGAGGTCATGGCTTCCCTAGGCAGGGAGGGGAACTCAGGGCAGGCCAGTCTAGGAGAAAGGTGGCAACAACTATGTTCCTATACCCCCAAAGTGATGCTAAAGTTGCTTGGCCAGTAACATTTAAAAGAAAAAAAACAAAGAGCATAAACTATTCAGAGTTATCAATGAGCTGCAGAGGCTCCTCAGAATTTTATCTTTATTAAATTCTTTCCTGCAGACATTCAAGAATTTTGACTTACCAATTATTTAATTGCCTCCTAACATATATATTGTGATAGCAGACGCCAAATGCACAGGGGACTGACTACAATTTCGGTACATTTAAGAAGAAATTTAGGGAAACAAATCCCCTCCTCATGCAATTCTTGAAGACACAAGAACATTGTGTCCTTCCTTGGCATTCGGTCACTGAGACACATGAAAGAAGGTGATAAAATCATGAATGACAGTTGGGCCAGACAAGAGCTATTCAGTGTCCTATTTAAGAACAGGGCATCTATGTATAGAAAGTTTCTCCTTTTGAGTAATTAGCATGAGAAATCAAAACAGGGAAATTTTGTCACCTTCAAACCCTGCTTATTAGATTCACTGGGATCGCTGGGCAGTAGCCCAGAGCTAGGGCGCTAGGGCGCTAGACAAGGTGAATCTTTGGTTGTGTTCTTAAAAATGTCACCAAAAATTCTGACACAGATTTATTGATCAAAAAATATATATTAGGATTTTTTTTAATAAGCACATTTTTAAGGGTGTGAGGATCAACACAAAAAAGCATGACCAAGGAACTGGGCTTTCAGTATTAAAAAGAATGAGATGTGGAGAGATTGAGAGTTTCTAGTCCTGCATTCTCTGTAGAAGGAAACACTTACCTCTCAGTTTTTGGAAGTTGACTTCCATGAAAAAATATTTTGTGTAGCCTCATGAACTCATGTATTATTTTATTGATATTTGATCTGGAGTATTAATTTCCTATTGGATTTTTAATTCTCCAGGACAAATTGGTGTGGGACAGGACCATGGTGGGGGAGGCAGAAATCATATTTTAAAGGGAATGGTTCAAATAAAAGGGCTTTAGTTTCTAAAATGGGAGAGGAGGGGCTTGTTTTGGCCTACCAACTGTTAGCAGCCAGCAAATTTCCTGTTCAGTTGTCATGATAAGTTATCTTGCATTCTATTTAAATTAACAAATCCTTTCAAAATTTACACTTAAATGTATAGACTCAAAAGAGAAAAAACATTTCCCCTTTCACTCTTTGTCCTATTTGCTACACATAAGTGGGAGGATATGAATTTTATGTAAAGTCTGTCCTTTTATTTTTTGGCAATGCAATGTTTCTGTTTTCTAGGCACACAGAAGAAACCACTCTGATCTCCTTAATGTGAACGTATGACATAAAGGAAAGCAAGAAAAAAGTTACAAGACCTCATGAAGAAGACTGCTCCATCACGTGGATGGGTGGGTGGGTGGGTGGGTGAGTGGGTAGGTGGCTGCCCTTGATATTTTGGAAACACTTGTGCAACTGGCCCCAAGAGTAAATGATCTCCGAATTAAATTAATTTAGAAAGAAGGAGGGAATGATCTGGCTGCTGGCCCAGCTCTGAGGGCAGCTGTTATCCAGTAAGTGCAGCTGAAGGGGATTCCTCAGGGCTCTGCTTTCACTGCTCCCCCTACAGCCCTCACTCTCCATGGGGACTGTCTGTTCCCAAAACATCCCTCTTGCCTCTATTCCAGGGTCAAGACAGGGCAAGCCCAAGGAGTAAACAAGCACCATGATGGAGGGGTCTTGTTCAGATTTTGCTGAAGCAGCATCTGCAGAACTTCCTGTGGACTTGAGGTTGAAGAAAAACACTATCTAACCCAAACAAAAATAGCTAATCTTTTCCTGACTTCTCAGAAATGGCTGCTCCAATGAGACCCAATAAAGTATCTCCTGAAGTGACAGGGAAAATGGGGAGAAGTAGGCGCCACAGCTGGATTGGGATTCTCGGCCTGAAACAAAATCTCACCAGAGGGAGAGGCTGGCAAAAGCAGACTTCTAAGTGTATAGGACAGACAGGAGGAGAAAACACTGGCTTTATATTGTTTGCAGCAATATATTGCCGGGGTGTGTGGGGTGTGGATGGGGGGGGGGGGCTGGACAACCTAGAGTGGAAAGTTGTTAATACAATTTATAAGAGGAAGTATTTACAGTAGAAATAGACATTGTCAGAATGTTTCTTTTTCACATACTGGAAATTCAAAGCAAGGTCAGTTCCTTCCTTTAATTCATTCATGGTTGATATTCACTGAATTAATTTGATAAATTCTGAAATTTCTCTAAGAGAATTAGATCTCAATTTAATTTTTTTCCTGTAATACCCTGTTTCTCCGAAAATTAGACCTCCCTGGATAATAAGCCCAATCGGGCTTTTGATTGCGCTAAATTAAGCCCTTCCCTGAAAATAAGCCCTCCCCAAAAATATTGCAACAGTAGCAGCCATGAGGTGACCACACTTACCACCTCCTGCACCTCAAAAATAATAAGACCTCCCTGAAAATAAGGCCAAGTGCTTATTGGGGGGGGGGGGGTTCAAAAGAAAATAAGACACTGTCTTATTTTCAGGGAAACACGGTGGAAGCATTCTTGCCTTCACTAAGGGTGTTTTCCTGGGGCTAAGTTAAACTGCTCTCTATCATCCTTAACTGCAGAAATAAACCAGCACAAAGTTGCTGGACAATCCTGCCAGGCCTCAATCTGCCTAAACTGCCTCTGTTTCAAGTCACTGCGGCCACTTTATTTCCTTCCAAAAATTATGGATAACAAAATTTTGCCCCCCCCCCCCCATCCTCCAGCAGCACTCTATAAGCCTGCAGAAGGCTATGCATGTAATTTATTTGAGAAAAAACAGTCCTTTTGTTGCTTGTTTTTGGCCCTCCACCCCTCCAGGAGCACTTTGCAAGCCCCCCCAAGGCTATTCATGCCTTTAAAAAAAAGGCACATTTTCAAGAAAAACGGGCTGTTTTGGGGAGGTTTGCAAAGTGCAAAAACCTCACACACACCCATCCTTTCGGAAAGCTCTTTAGTTAAAGTGATTGATGAGAATTACATTGATCAACTGCTGTTCTAGCAGAAACAAGCCTTAGGTGCTACAGGTTGTCAGTGATTTCCTTCTCCAGCTCGTGGATAAATACCCCTGGAAACATCTACCTACCTACCTATTCTCTCTCTCTCTCTACCTACCTACCTACTGTACTTTTTTCTCTCTCTATCCCTCTACCTACCTACCTACCTACCTACCTACCTACCTACCTACTCGCTCTCTCCCTACCTACCCACTGTATTTCTCTATCTATCTACCTACCTACCTCTCTCCCTACCTACCTACTGTATTTCTCTATCCCTCTCCCTACCTACCTACTGTATTTCTCTACCTACCTACCTACCTACCTACCTCTCTCCCTACCTACCTACTGTATTTCTCTCTCTATCCCTCTACCTACCTACCTACTCTCTCTTTCTCCCTACCTACCTACTATATTTCTCTCTCTCTATCCCTCTACCTACCTACTCTCTCTCCCTACCTACTATATCTCTCTCTCTTTCTCTCTCTATCCCTCTACCTACCTACCTACCTATTCTCTCTCTCTCCTTACCTACCTACTATATTTCTCTCTCTCTTTCTCTCTCGCTCTCTATCCCGCTATCTACCTACCTACTTTTTTAAAAAAATTGCTCTTCAAAACCTTGGTGCATCTTATACTCTGAAAAATACAGTAATCAGGGTGTTTTGTGTCCTGGTTAGGTGCAAGTGGAAATGACTTTTATTTCTTGCGCTCACAGAGAATAATGGTTTTTTTGCCACATATTCCAGCTATAATTCCCCTGCTTATCTAATAATGGGTTGATCCCTGCTTGATGCTAAATATCTTTGCAAATCAATTGTTTCACAAAATAATGCTTCTTTATCACTATTCAGTCTTTCGCCCAACCTTGTTCAAGTTGAGGCAACCTGTGCAATCAATATAAAGCAGAAATGCTATGTCAGTGTTGATAATTGCTTCAGTTTAACAAACTCAGAAGCATTTTTTTAAATCCTCAGGTGGAGATTGGAGGCAAAAATCTTGGCAACTGCTCTTTAGAGAGAAGTATAGCTGTAGATGATTTTTACTAGAGAATCATACTATCCTTATCTGGACAATATATATCCTCTAGAAAAGAAAACAGTAGAGAATACTGGGATATCCTCTCGACTTAATTGACCTTGACCCTACTCTATTAAGGAGTAGGTATTGGGGTGAGAGGACAATACTGTCTACTAGAGCAGTAGCTCCAGAAATATCTAAGCATTTTGAATGTCACTGCTAATGGTATCTGTCATCTTCAGTCGCCTCATTTCTAATAGCTTAAATTGGGAGCTTGCGCTTCTTAGGGATTTAAAGATTATGGAAGAGAACTTGTGGTATCCAAACTGACTCTGGTACTCACTCTATGTTTAGTCTTCTTCACCCTGGGGAATCCCCATGACCTTTAATGCTTTTCCCTCCCCCTCCACCCACCCCCACCTGGCACTTACCTGCCACCTCTGCAATGTCTCCAGGGACTATGTCTTTGGCCTTTATTCTCTGTACCGCCTTCCTGTCAGATCGATAGACCTTGCCCATTTCAGGTTCATACTCCTTTAGGGCCTCAATGGCATTCTCAGCATTTCGTTCCTGCAAGGAGAAGGGCCCCACTCAGAGTTAAGATGCCCTCTTGATGCTTTCAATTACCACTCGGGGCCCCTCAGCAATGCAAGAAAGCAAGCTGAAAAAGGTGAGCCAGGCACAGAGTAATCTAAACTCCTACTCCATTAAGCTTTGATATTTTGACACCCTGCAATTTGCTGAAAGCACTTTCATGCTCTTGGAGATTGACTAGGTTAGAATATAGAATCTCCTCATGATAGCAGTCAGATAATATTCATAAGGTACATCTAAAGAACAAAATATATATTAAGTCACCTTGTAGTGCATTTGGAGCATCATAAAGATACCTTCATGTACTAAAGAGGGCTTCTCACCTTACATCAAACCACAATGTGATTTGCTTGGCTCTGGTTTGGTATGGCTTGTGAACGTACCCATTATGCTTTAAAGTTGGAACTTTAAGATATGTGGATTTCACGTCCTTGTGAGTTGAAGTCCACACCTCAAAGTTGCCAAGTTTGAAAAAATACTGCTTTAAAACATGGTTTGTTTGCTTCTTTATTTATTGTGTTTATCAACCACCTTTCATTTATGAGTCCAAAGAGGCATGTAGAGCACTCGCTCCTAAATTTTCCTACAGAACAACTTCCTGCGATAGGTTGGCTAATATAGATTGGTCTAAAGTCCATAGGGAGCTTCTATAGTTGACTGGAGGACTACAATCTCTTGATGCCTGTGCAACATCTGAATTAACCCTAGGGATCTAGATATGAAGGGGCAAAGGGGATTTGAGGTGTACAGGATACTTATATTTTACCCATTAGTAACTTGTAATGGCAGAGGTGCTTTTCCCTGAGCTCATAGTTTCCTGGGTTTTTCCTATGCAATTCCAGTAAAAGAGGCATTTTATTTAAAGGCAGCTGACAGATACATGTGCATTCACACATGTTTCAAATCACCTTTTCCTTTGGAGTCTGGATTACCTCACACACCTGCATCCACCAAACTATAATGAAACAAAACATGATTAGTTTGTTTACCTGCCATACTCCAACAATGGCATTGGCAATCAGGATCAATAGGATGACAAATGGTTCCACAAATGCGGTGACAGTCTCTTCACCCTCTTCAAACCACGCCAGAACCTATAAACAAACAGATATGCATAGTTGTAGAGGGGAGGGGAGAGAATGTGGTTAATCTTCCATTTCTCTCTTACTCAGATATGGTCCTTGATCATTTTCCAGTCAGGAATCCTAAATCCCAGCCCCACCTCTCTTTTCTCCTTCTGAAATCCCATTTACTTTTTAATTCTCCTTGAACATGCCATTTGAAAACAGCTGGAGCCAGCCTGTATTTTGCATTGGCACAAAAATGAAGCCTGTCAGTCAATATCCATGAAACTTGATAGCACCAACACAAAGGGCTACTGTTGCTCTGTGTGTGTGTGTGCGTGTGCGCGCGCGCATGGATGTTGCACAATTGTGTAGGCAGAGGCAAGTGTGTAACTGCACAGCTTGAGATGTGAAAGGAAGTTATGTGCTGCACACTATTGCAATGAAGCATCTGTACCAGGTTTCACCCTGCCTCCTGCTGGAGAGAGCTGTGTCTGACAGGGTTTCTATTAGAGGAACAGAGCCTGGTACAAATATATACCTCTTGCTATTTAATATACTGGTGAGGAAGGTACATAATTGTTAGAAGAATTATAGTCAATTAACAGTACAAATGTGCTTTGTAATGCTTGATTGTTTCCCAGAGTTATTTCTAAAGTTCTTTCTTTTTGTTTGCAGGTCCAAATTCAACACTTAACATTCAAAACAAGTCTGCCTCTTACTGTCTTCATTCTAAATAACTGCAATTCTAAAACTTAGTAGCATTATGTACATTTTCAGACTAGTTTCTATTTAATGAAGCTTTAGGAGTAAAAAAGTCTGACAGACAGTAGTAAAAAGGTAACACTAAAGACATATTCTTTCATCAACTGCAGAGGAGATAAGTGTAGATGTGTGCCAAAGAGAAAATGTATCTTGTTTAGGGCAAATTGAGCATCCAAAAGTGTGTTTTGCAATTGTCCACTGAGAGAGAAGAATTTAACCAAACCACATAAATTCTGAAACTTGTAGCCAAACACCTCTCGAAACCCTGATGAATACAGTGCTATTTGCAATGTGATCTTAATTTTATTTATACTGTCTGTCCTAATTTTCAATAATAATATAAAGCAGATGTTCAGAAGGCCCATAATACTTATGTCCTACAGAGCTTGGTAGGAGAAAATAAGGAAATGGACAGAACAGTTTGGTTGACTGGCTTGTTTTTGGTCAAGGAAATGCCAATATTCCTGGGCTGCCTGAGAATGAAATGTTGAACCATAGCGACATGAGAACCAGGCTGCAAATTATGACCTTTTCTGAGACCTCCTGTTGCTGAGCCTGGACATGTGCTCTTGAAATATCTAGTATCACAATCTGAGGAGGCTGCATCTCAAGTGTCAAGAAACTGGGCAGAAGCACAACAGGCTATGATGAGCTTCTGGGTGCTGAAATAAGGAAAATTTCAGCTTCTTGTGCTTGGGTTTGCTGTATTATACAAATGGCAGGGAGTTTATGGTTTCTATGAACCCAAGAGCATTCATTTTTAAACAGAAATGTACAGTATATTCTTTTACTGGACTGAGTCAATGTATTCATTACAGTAGAAGTACCATTATAATTTAAATTTATCAAAGAACTCTGAGATGGCCAAACTGACTTTTTTTTATCAGAGAAAGCACAATGTCTATATGTATTGCTACCTGGAAATCCCTATGGACTTGGCACAAAAGAAGAAAAATGACCTTATGGTTTTGATGATTAAAGTGAACTGATTATAGAATGAAGAAGAAAGTCTAAGCATAGACTAAATGGTAAATTTATAATTTTGATAAGTACAATTGTTTATTAACTGTACTGTAATAAGTCTACAACTGTTGTAAAGAAGCCTCTTCTTTACATGTTCTTTCTTTTCTCTTTCTTCTCTTTCTTGCACTTTTAGGAGGTTTTTCCCCCCTGCTTTCTTTCTTTTCTTTTTTTCTTTTTCTTTCTTATTTTATGTTAATTGGTATTTGTTTTTAGTTTATATTGGTTTTTAGTCTTCTTTTTATAACATTTTATAAAATTATGTATCTAAAAAGAGGAAAAAACAGTGCACATTGATGCCCATATTGTTTTCTGGGATTTTGCTCAGAAGGAAATGGTTTTGTGAAATATTTGAAAGTGGCAAATAAAACATGGTGCCTCCCTTTAAGCATGAAGGAGCCAAAATAGATTGCTGAACAGATAGGTTAGCTCAATTTACTTCCTCATTTGTTATGCAAAAGGAAGTCAGATTTTAGTTCTGAGAAAAAGAAGCAGAATGTCCTGATTGAATTAAACATCTACAAGTACTCCAAATGTTGAAAAAGAATTGATGAGGAAAAGCACATTGAAGATGCTCAGATGTAAAGTTTTATTTATGTGTATTATCTACTTTGCCAATGAAAATAATTTCAGTTCTGTATCCTGACTCAAATTAAGCCTTCGTTAATTCCTACCCTTGAGGTTAAAAGGAATTATTAAATATGGCATTACAGTTATCTCTGAAGACTAAACTCTGGCCCTGGTGATCAACCAAGCTTGGCCCTGCAATATTATCTTGGTATCCATGTATGCCTTGAGAGTTATTTTTTCCCACCCACCCCATTCACCAATTTGTTGACACTGATTACCAATAGAAGGTAATATCTGTGACTCAGAGTTGAACTGTGGAGTCCTTGGTGTTGTGTGAACTTGGTGGTTTGCTTGTAGACATTTCATTACCCAACGAGGCAACATCATCTCTCTAACTGAGTGTGGGGTTTGCTACCTGTTTATATACAGTAGCTTGCCCACACTAGTTATAAACAGGGAGCAAACCCTACACTCACTCTGATGATTTTGCCTTGTTGGGTAATGAAATGTCTATGGTACAAGCAAACTACCAAACTCAGGGAGCACTAAGAAGTCCACTCATTACTAAACAATCTAAAATCAATCCAATAACGGGTTTTTTGTAACACAGGATGGCATCCCCAGAGAGTATGTTTGCCGTCATCATTTGCCCATGAAACAGCTTCTTTCCCATTCTGCCTCCCAAATGGTTGCCTCTCCTCTTCAACCCTCTGTGGATTTCCCAAGTTTCCTCAATTACAAGGCCAGTGTCACTTACGAAAGAGATGCAGGCTGCGAGCAGGAGAATTCGCACAAGTAAGTCTTCAAATTGTTCCGCCACCAGCTCCCATATAGTTTTCCCTGATAAGCAAGAAAGGGTGGTATGAAAGGCACAAAGAAGACAGAGACTGAAAAGATGCAAGGAAAGAGATGGGATAGAGAGCCTGCACACATCTATGATAAATATTTTCAACAAATTCCAGCTGTTATGCTTGGGAAAATTGTAGGTTCTTCTCTGCAAGTCTAGCTATATGTTAACAGAAGCGGCATAGCAGTCATTAACCTGGAGAAATGGCAAGGTACACAAACATATTTTTTTCTCCTGCCTTTTCCCAATTGATCTGTTTCCTAAAACAGAGATCTTTGTTTCATCCAAAAATGTTGGGGGGGATGGGTTCCTCCCAATTAGCAAGCAGCCTCCATTACTTGGTCAATAACATTTAAAAGAACCAAGTTGTCTTTTATCACAGCTATGCCTCTTATAAGCCTTGAATTAGTTCTAAGGCCCAGGAAAGGGGAAATGGGTGCTGGGGTGATACATGGCTAATCAGAACATGGATCTGAATGGAACAATGTACAATTTGGTAGAAGCATCATTTGGCATCCGATTGGTCAAAGGAAGAACTCCATGACTACGAATCATGATGGAAGGTGGTGAAAATGATTGGGACAAACCAGATGGCAATTCACAGTAACCTGAGACTTTATTTCTAAATAGAAAGTTTGAGGTCCCATCTGGAGACCCAATAGCCACCAAATGAGTGTTATGGTCTGTAGGAGTCATATGGGCCATACTAATTCAAGGTCGAGGGGTTTTTTCCTTCCTAACACTTATGCACAATCTTTTTTAGGACTCACCTTCTTCAGCTGGGAGTTCTGGGAGTTCGGAGACAACATGTTGAGAGAGGAAAAGAGAAAGAGAAAGAAAAGCTTGTTAGGGTTATTGCTAGTATGACTTTTGCTGAGTGGTAAAGCAAAGGTGGCAACAGAGAAGGCAAAACTATTCTGAATTTACAGAGAAGTTAGTTTCGCCCATGAAGTTTAAGGTGAACTTTCAGTGTCATAGCTTACAGTTAGAAAGAAAGAAGTTATATGATCATGCTTAGGTTTAGAGAGCGATTTTGAGTTGGATATGGACATCCCTGCAGAAATGAGTATGCTTTTTAATGACCATTAAAACTTTGTAAACCACAGGCCTAAGTGATTGCAAAATTGGTTTGACATAGGAAATCCTTGGAGGTAGGACTTTACAAGGAGACAGAAAGGAAGAGAATGGGGTCATTTAGAGCAGTTATAAACTTGTGCATGTCCCACAAAATAGCACAATCACACATTTACAACCCCCTCTGATCAGATTCTTGTTATAATCCCAGTCCAGCCAAGAATCCAGAACTTTTGACCTTACCCCATGTATTTGAGGGACATTATAAAATTTGGAAATCAGACTATCCTCTCAATTATCTGCATCTTTGGCAGCATGATATGCCCACTCCTCAGAAAACAAGCTGCCCCAGATCCACCCACTCATGCAGCATCACAACCAACCAACAATTACATTGTATTCCCCAAAGACATCTCTTCTCAAATCCACTCAGCATCTAACTATCTTACTTGGCTGGCCTTGTAATATCAGTGCTTCTCTTTTGTTTCAACCTCCCGGCTGCTCCTACAAGTTGCCATCAGCAATTTTGATATCTCGTTCATACCAAAGGGAATTTACTGAGTTATTCTTAGCAAAGCAGCAGCAGCTGCCCTGCCCCAGTGTGACTATCTCCCCCCCCCCCCAACTTTGCAATAGTCACTTTTCCCTCTTGTGCTTTGCTTCTACCTTCATTCTTATTCATGGCCAACTTTAGATTCTGCTAGAACACCTCCTTCCCGCTTTCCAATAACTATGTGACCATTTTTCTTTGATAATAGTTGATTCCTCCTCTTTCACCTGTACTTATTGTTTGTGTCCTTCCTTACATTTTTGAATCCATGTCCATCACTGTGCATCTCTGGTTGGATTGCTTTCTTTGCTTCTCATACCTATGTTGCTCTGCACATCCTTTCAGCTCTCTGGCTCTCCATTTCCCCTGCCTTCGTGCATCCTGGCACCTGGCCAAATGGGTACCAAAAGGATTGTTATTTCAGAAAACACTCACCGTTGGGTCCATATTTCTCCATATGCCTTTTCACCTGCTCAGGAGAGAGGCCTGCATGCTCACTTACTCCAAAGTAAGCCAGGCATTCTTCTCCTGTTTTGGCATGGGCGTTTTCCATTTTTGCCCTACCGCACCTGTCCTCTTGTTGTGTTTAAAGCTGCTTCCCACTTCTTCCGGCTTGGCCTGCTTCTGCTGTTCCCCTGCTGTGTGTTTAATGGAGTGTTACTCGTGCCCCCGTGGAGTTCCTCCTCTTTCTCAGCAGACCATGGTCCTTGGAGCACTGTATCCAGCGATGGAGGGAAAGCCCAATGACCTGTCCTTGAACAGAAGCCTTCGCCAAACTCTGAGGCTGGCACACGTCCTTATGAGGCAGCCTGGGGACCAGATCCTTGGACATTCTCCGTGGGCCCCCATTGGGTGACCAGTGCTGACATCACTTCATCCACCAACTCACATATGGCCTTCTGCGGAGAGAAAGTATTTTTGCTGACTTGAAGGGAGAAGCCAGGAGGATGGTTGGCTTGGGATGGGGGAGGAGAGAGGAGGCTGTGTCCACAGACCCATGTGTCACTCAAATACTTGCCTGTTCCTTTCAAGAGATCTCACCCTAGCCTCCCCCTCCTGCCTCCTACAGATTTAGGGTTTATTTCTGTCACTTGTCGTTTGCAATGAAGATACACAGAGAAGTGGGCTGCCCTCATTCCCATATATGCAACTAAATCAGTCTGTTTGCCTTGTATCTCATTTGAATAGACTTTAAATATTATTTAATAATCCTCACATGTGCATTTATATATATGTATCATAATGTATAGAATTTTAGGGTTTTTTCCTCCATCTTTTTTTCACTCTGTTAATTTTTTCTTTGTTGGACCTATCATCCCTCTCTCCCAGTTTGCAGTCTCTGACAGCAACCAAACAGATGACCAAGACAGATTCACAAGCTGAAGAGATCCTGTCACTTGTCTTTGATATCTGCTACTAACTCTAAGCAGGAGTTTTGTACTTCTAGCTATCATCGCTTATGGCCACAATTCCATGACCAATTGTTGCTTTTACAAGCCCTTTAATGTACATTATATTGCAATTTCTTGCAGCAACTGACTCTTTGGTGTTATTTGTACAAAAGTTTCATATACGTATTTGACTTTAAAAACGAACAGGTTGTATTTTTTTGGTTGTGTAGAACGATGAAGCAAGACATCCAATAAACTCAAATTATGTGTTCCATTACTTCAAATACAGATGCGTGCATGCAAGTATGTAGTACTTCAACACTATACATTTTTTCATAACCATAAATGATATTGCTTTTACTGACTGCAGTCACAAGGAAGATCAGATTTAAAGTAGGCCCACTAAAATTAAAATACAAAGACCAATTTATGCTAATGTAAATCCCAAAAAAATTGATCCAACCTAGTATTTTTGTGTATGTCCCACACACAGTGCAAGGTTATAGATACTAATTCATAAATACATTTGCACTGAGAAAGTATTCAGATGTCCCTTCACTTTTGTCAATTTTGTTATGCTACAGCCTGATTCTACAGTTGTTGAAATTTATTTTGTTTCTGTAGCCCATAATGACAATGTGAAAAGAGAATTTTAGAAATGTCTGTAAATTTATTTTTTAAAACCACCTGAAATATCGCATTGGCATAAATATTCAGACCCTTCACTCAGTACTTTGTTGAAGCGTTTTTGGCAACAATTACAGTCTTGAGAGGTTTTGAATATGACATAATAATCCAGGTTTGCACACCTGGATTGGGAGGTTTTTCTGCCATTCCTCCTTGCAAATCCTCTCAAACTCAGTGAGGTGGGATGGTGACTGCTGGTGGACAGCCATTTTCGGGTCCCCTCCCCCCCTCCCCTCGAGATGTTCAATAGAGGCTCTGGCTCTGGCTGGGCCACTTTAGGAAATTCAGAACTGTTCCTAAGTCACTTCTGTGTTGTCTTAGATAATACAATACAATACAATAGCAGAGTTGGAAGGGATCTTGGAGGTCATCTTGGCTGCGTGCTTAGGATTGTTGTCATGTTGGAAAGTGAATCTTGAGCCCAGTCTGAGGTTCTGAGCTCTGTAGTTTCACTGAGGATACCCCTGTACTTTGTACTATTCAGCTTTCCCTCAACCTTGACCAGTCTCCCAGTCCCTGCTGCTGAAAAACACCCCCACAGAATGATGCTGCCACCCACTTGCTTCATTTTGGGATCATACTGGGCAGGTGATAAGTGATGCCTGGTTTCCTCCAGACATAAGGTTTAGAATTGCGGCCAAACAGTACAATCTTGGTTTCATCAGATCAGAGAATCTTGTTCCTCATTGTCTGAGAGTCCTTCGGGTGCTTTTTTGCAAAGTGGAAGTGGGCTTTCATGTGTTCTGCACTTAAGAGAGGCTTCCATCTAGCCACTCTGCCATAAAGCACAGATTGGTGAAGGGTTGCAGTGATGGTTGTCCTTCTGGAATTCTGCCCCATCTTCACACAGGATCTCTGGAACTCAGTCAGAGCAACCATCAGGATCTTAGTCACCTCTCTTACTAAGGCCCTCCTCTCCCGGTTGTTCAGTTTGAACAGGTGACCAGCTCTTAGAAGACTCCTGGTTGTGACAAACTTATTTCATTTGAGAATTATGGAGGCCACTTAAGAACCTTCAGTGCAGCAGAGATTTTATTGTAGCCTTCCTTAGATCTTTGCCTTGCAATAATCCTGACTCTGAGCTCTACAGGCAGTTCCTTTAACCTCGTGGCTTTTGCTCTGCTACAGTATGCATTGTCAGCTGTGAGGGCCCTATATAGAGAGGAATATGCCTTTCCAAATCATGTCCAACCAATTTAATTTACCATAGATCAACTCCAATCAAGGTGTAGAAATGTGTCAGCAATAACCAAGAGAAATGGGAGGCACCAGACCTAAATTTCAAGTGTTGTTGCACAGCATTTGAATACTTATGCCTATGTGATATTTTAGGGTTGGTTTGTTTTTAATAAATTTATAGACATTTCTAAACTTCTATTTTCACTTTGTCATTATAGGGTACTGGGTGTAGATTAATGAGAAAATAAGTGAATTTCAACAACCATGAAATCAGGCTGCAGCATAACAAAATTCACAAAAGTGAAGGTGGCCTGAATACTTTCTGAATACACTGTAAATCTCTTTTGCTTCAAGGAAATATATTACTTAAAATTAATAGAAAATTGCATTCATAACTGATTAGGCATGATAAATTACAGCTTGATCAGGCTTTATTTGGGATCCAAACTTTTTCAATATCAGTACAAATATTTGTAAGGGTATCCATAGGTATCCATCCACTATATGGATCTATACTCTGCTGAAATATTAAGCTATCATAATATTGAGGGCAGTAGTGAAGAGAAATCTTTTTCCATCACTTTTATTCTGAAGCTTTTTACAGAGATGTTGTTCTCTGCTTGCATGTAAGAGCCTC
Source organism: Rhabdophis nuchalis (assembly GCA_039707465.1). NCBI lineage: Eukaryota > Metazoa > Chordata > Lepidosauria > Squamata > Natricidae > Rhabdophis > Rhabdophis nuchalis. The sequence continues at coordinate 149,470,987 of CM077647.1, forward strand.
TTCTTTTAAGTAATTTTGTTAAGAATATTAAACAGATAAAATGGGTGCACACAGTCATATGAATTTCCATCAAAAAAAACCTACAAAACACGAGAAAAAATATACCAGCAAGTATATTTAGCATTAACAACTTATCATTATCTCTTAAAATAAAAACCCAATTAGCTCTTCATCCCATACTACCCAGGTCCTTGCATATAATGAAATTGTCATCTTTATTTGTGTTCATAAGAAATTGTCTGAATTGATTGCAAATAATATGTGGATGGTTACACAGTCTGAAGTGGGACATTAAACATGGTAAACAGATTAAATAAATGTAATGACTAAAATTAATGTATTTGGAATTCTTTTGCTTTTTCTTCCCATTAGAAAAGAAGGACAAGATTCAGTTTCTCCAGAAAGTATTTGGATACCATTGGACAATAGCCTTCCAAGAAACATGCAAATCCCACCATTATTTGAAATACAGAGGTTATGAGAAGATGTTTGAAGTGAAATGTCATGGTTTATAATGAGTTCAGGATTGGGGATAGAAGCGCAACCATGTGTTCTATTTATATAGAGTAGTCCTCAATTTAACCTCTTTTATCTGAAATTCTCTACTTCAAATCTTAAAGCATTGGAAAATCTTTATGGACTGGAAAATCTTTATGGACTTTTGGATGAAAAAAGGAAAAAAATGAACATGTGAAAATGACTATTAGAAAAGATAGAATATTGGAAGAAGTGAGCCATGATATAACTACAGAGGTGATAAAATATAAACATCAAGATTCAAACAGTACTTTTCTTAAAACAATTTTTATTGGTTTTACATGTTTAAAAGGGAAACAGGTATATAGGGTATTTTTTTACATTTTAGGACTTCCATGCCAGGAGCGGGCGGTGACTGCCCCCGGGGCTTCATACAAAATATGTTTCATTTAATGGTGGTGAGAGATACATATATATCATATCATAAAATTCATATATTCAATCATTTGTTCAATATAAACATCCATTCCGGAATTACAATAATAATTTCAAAAAACCATATTTATTTTTGTGATCTGAGTCTCTATGCTATTGTTTCTTCTTCCTCCTTCCCGCTAATGGGCGTGGCCATGGCCCCTCCCGTTCCCTCTTTTTCACCTCCCAGGATTAGGGAATATTTTTTTAAAAGGCCTCTGCCTCTTCTACTGTTTTAATTCTCACTCTCCCTCCATCCCAGAATACTAACATTCCTTCTGGCATCAACCATTTGAACCATATTCCTTTTTTGTATAATTTTTTTGACAAGAAGGAATAATTCCTTCTTATCTCTCGATTTTTTTTTGGAATCTGCTTCAATATGGCTACTTCTTTTTGTTGGTATATCAACGCCCCCTCCCGTTGTGCCCTTAGAATCTCATCCCTTGTGGACCTTCTTACAAATTTAATGTGTATCTATCTAGGTACATCATTTATTCAGGCATATGCTGAATTAATTCTGTAAATCAGGTCTATGTCCCCCCAGATATATTCTTTACTCTTTTTTATATATTCTGCTAAGATTGTACTCATTAAATCCTTCAGATCCTCTGCTTGTAACTCTGGGACGTTCTGAAACCTTAAAAAAAAAAGACATTATTTCTAATTCCATCCTTGACATATGCCCTGAAATATCTACGTAATCTTTTCGTAATTCCCTTATCTCATCTTTCATCTTAACTGCTCCCCCCTCCACCACTTCAATCTTTTGTTTATTTTCTATTACAGTTCTTTGTATCTCCAACAGTTCTAGTCTAGATCTTATCATGTCTTTCCGTATTTCTTTTATTTCTTTCATTATGCTTTGAAGCATTTCATCTGTTGTTAATCCTTGAATGTCCTCTCCTGCTGCTTCTTTTTGTAGCATTGTAGAAATCTTTATCTGTTGCAGAGTGGGACTGGCACTGGTTGAAGTTGGAACAGAAAGAGACTTTCCAGTTGGAGGCTTTCTTGAGATCATTGCTAAAGTTTTAAAACTTTATGCCAAAAAGATGGCGTCGGTGAGCAAGCAGTCAGTGAAGTCCGAGATATCAGGAAAAGTCTGTGTCAGAGTTCAGAACTTATATTTTATAAAATCCAGAGAGATATTTGTATTATCATTTCCAGAAAGAAATAAGAAGAATCCACAAATTGGGAGAAACATCAAGAGCTCCTTAGGGAGGCATTTAATATAAAAAAAATTTTTTTTGAAACTTCTAATCTTGTAAAGTTGAAGGAAAGCTCATAGTTTCCAAAAAATTTTTCATCTGGGAACAAAGAAACGCCATTTTCCCGCCTCAGTGCCGGAAGAGAAGAAAAAGTAAAAATCCCATTTCATTTAGAATGAGCCTCAGATACAAAGTTGCCACTGCAATTCCATATATGGAAAAACATTTCCTTTTAGATAGTGATAAATCGGATGTTAACAATCTTCTCTCTCCCCAGCCCGGGGAGCATTTTAAAATGCCACTTTTGCAAGGGGGGGATTGCAAACAAACTCCCCCCTCTATTCTTCTTTCCATAAATGAATGAGTGTAAATAGCAAAATAAAACTTACAATCCACACTATTAATACCGAAGCCCCGGTGCGTTCCTCCGGCTCTGGCAATTCAGCCCAATCTTCGTTTTCTGCATCTTCCAGCTTTCATCGGTGAGAGGGCAGTCCGTCCGTCCCCCCCCCGCTATCAGCCCTCCAGCTCCTAGGGCGAGGCGGGAGAGATGCCCAGCCAACCGCCATCAACTTGGGGTTCTCCTGCAGCCGCCCGTACGGTTAGGGAGTCATCCAGACCCCCCTATGCCCCCGAAGGCGCCCACCAGAGCAGCAAAGCGGCGGACGTGTCGGAGGACACATCCGTTGCGTCCGAGAACTGGAAACCAAGTCCAAGATTCAAACAGTGCTTTTGGTGTTGCAAGCAGCTTGCCAACAAGCCAGGGGGGGAGGGGAGGGGAGATGGAATGTAGGCTTCAGACATCAAGATGAGCATAAGAGGACACTTCAGCAGGTATTTACCAAAGCCAAAGACTTTTCTCATAACAATACAATGAGATTCAATTGGACAATGTGACCTGCCCTAATGGGGGAGGGAGAATCCTATACTTTGATTATGTGGGTTTGCGCAGGAATTAGCTAGATCTGGTTTTGCCCTCATCAGTGCCAAAATGATGTACTCAATAAAGTTTTGCATTAAGAGATTGGATCGTCTCAATTGTGCCTGCTTTGGTTGGGTTTATCAGTCAAAACATTGATAATAAATCTATTTATAATTGCTATAACAAAAGATAGGGGCTGCTTCTTTATATCATTTTTTTCTTTATTTACTTATCACTTTTTCTTTCTTTTCTTTTAAAAAAATATGAATTGCTTCTACTCTGTAAAAAAAATGCTCAATTTATTCAATAGTATTTTTCTTCACACCTTCCAGATGGTAGACATCTGGTTTTAATAAGGGTGGAGGGGATGATTGTCACAAGTTTACTGATGGCAGGAGATTCTGTCGCAGCCTTTGAAAGACTGTTTCAAGATAAGGAACCGGAAGAAAAAGTGAAAGCAAAGGACTTGAAGTGCCTTTCAACAGCTAATGCCTGGATAGGCGAGTGAGCCATTCCAGGGAGTCTTATTCTTCTCAGTAGGGTTAAAAATGTCATTGTTGTTTTAATTCTAAAAATTATTTATTAATTTGCCTATGAATGATCACATGCAAATTTGATGCAGCCATATGTACTAGTTTGTCCTATGAAGGGGCATTTCTCTTACCAGCAGCCAAACCAAAATTGGGGTTAAATGCCTCAGAAATCTGAGCAAGTGGTAGGAGTCCATTTTTCCAGTGTCTTAACTTAGGATGTTGGAAGATGGGGAAGGAGAACTCCTCTTTTTCCTCCTTCTCCTTCGTTTATAATAATCCCAATTTTCAGTTCTTTAGCCAATGTTGTTCTTCATTCATACTGACTTCATCCCAAAAATTTGGGATGTCGTAATTTGTCAGTATAGTATACAGTATGTGCCAATCCAAGCACTGTGGCTTTTTTGTAATTGACAGGGGGAAATTTTTGTCAATGCACGGATTTTCTAAGTGTTAACCAAGGCCTTTTGGTATGGCACCCAATATGCTGATAATCATTGGGACTACCTTTTCCATTTATTATTATTTAATGTAGTAATACATTAATAATCATTAATTATAATTTTATGTATTATGGTTCATTACACAATCAACCAGGTGTTTAGATTGGATTTGGTATTTTTATCCACAGGTGGCATAGGCAGATTGTCTTTGTTGATATTAAAGATATCGTCACAGGATGTAAGCTGCTCCAGATAAAGCTGTAATTGACTGGTGGTGATTTTTGTCAATGCTGCTGATGTTTAAAAGGTGTTACAAATATTTTGGTTGCACCCCAGGCACCTATTACTATTGGTATTATTATGATTTTAAAAAAGAGTCCCTGCATTTGATATTTATAAAGAAGTCACATGTTTTTGCCAAGATATAAACCCAAGAGTGATAGATAGAACTCCCTCCACTCATCAAGTAAAGAGGTGTTGAATGTGTCTGGGTAGAATATCTAAAGGCTTGATGGAGGAGGAGGAGAAGCAAGAAAGGGTCTTCCATTCAGAAAGGATTTCCAATCTGGCAAACAGGGGGAAGAATAAGAAGAACAATTGAAACCATCATAAACCAGTAAAGTGGAATGATATCTTCCAAGGGAAATATTCCCCCTCAAATTTGATAAGGTTTCTGCATGATAGAGAGCTGATTATGATCTGTGGAAATATTCTCCAGGGATACCCCTGAAAGTCAAGAGTAGGAAGTGCTGAATGGAACACTTTGATTGCATCTGATCAAAAGTAAGATAGGCAATTATCAATCCAAACCCAGGAATTTTAAAACGTCATTAATATAGCCACAGACACAGAGACACACAGAAAAGTCAAATCAAGCATGACATACAGAAAAAAAGATGGATTTCAATCACAAAGGCTGACTTTTTAAACTCCTTGGTGAACATCCCTAAAAATAACATTTAGGTTTTGCTTTTATAAACCTAACTGCTCAGATTTATAACATCCTAAATATAACTCCTCAATCCAAATTCCATTAGCGTTGCAATCAGGAATAAAAGTACAGTTCTTGCAACGCACAATAACCTTTTTCTCCCTAGGACCCTGGGAAATAAACCCTGCAAGGAAGCATCCAGCACAATAAGGCCTACTACGGTAAGTGGCACTTCCCTAAGTCCAGCTTAAATGGTGAACAGGATGCCTGACTTCACTTTATCTGCATCTATACTTCTTAGCCATCCTACTGTCTGCCAATTAATTGAAATTGCTCTTTGTAGCAAAGGGCAAATTTAGGTGCAATTTTTAAAAAACTTTAAAAAAGTTCTAATTTCAGTTTCCTGGCATTAAGTCATGTGTAAATATGAATACTTGTAAGCTCTTTAGACTTCCCACAGTTGTCCTATACTTAACAGTACCTAAATGGCCCTCTCTACCCCTTGCACCAACATGTCCCTGATGAAATTCTTTTTTAATGTCAAGTTCTCAAGACGCCAGCTTCATCTCATTCCCAACCCTTCACCATGGGAGCTCCAAGTCATCCTTAGTTGCTTCAGTGTTAATGTAGTGTTTATCCCAGTGGTGGGATTCAAAACGTTTTACTACTGATTATGTGGGTGTTGCTTTCTGGCCATGGCAAGGGAAGGATACTGCAAAGTCCCCATTCCCTCCCCACCCCACCCTACCCCACTAACCTGCTTTCCAGCTCCATTCTCTGGTTCAGGGAAACAAAATAAGATCAGCTGGGAGCCAGAGGGGTGGAGCCAGCCTATTTGCCGGTTCTCTGAACTACTCAAAATTTCCACTACCGGTTCTCCAGAACCTGTCAGAACTGGCTGAATACCACCTCTGGTTTTCCCCCTTAAACAGACCAGCCTTAGCAGTTTTGCCACAGGCACAACTTGACACAATTTTCCTGGCACCTAGTTGTGTGTTTCCTCGATACCACGTTACAAAGCCCTTCTGTTTTTCCTCTTCTACTCAGGACTTCTCCAGATCAATCCCTGGTTTAAAGACCTGAATCAGCCTGAACAGCCACTCACCCTGGGGACAGCCAGGGAGGGTATTATTGCACAATAGAGTTAGGTTTTTCTCTGCTTTTCCACATCTGTCAGCTGATGTTCAGGTTGTTTATGAACATAGCTTTGAGGCTCTCCTGTAGCAGCATTACACTTCTGTCCAAAAGGATCTTGCTAATCTTTTGTTTGGCATAAATGTTTTGTGTGGGTGCATTCTCAGAAAGCCCAGTGATCGGCTGGTATTTCAACTAACTGCAGCACAAAACATGCCCTGGCCATGTTTGTTTCTTCTGATGTGTCCTCATGACACAGCCTTCCTCACATCTCCAACTCAGAGATGAGGAAACCTTCATTCATCTTTAAGTTGAACCAGTGTTAAAGAAATATATTCCTTCCTTAGTCCAAAGTCATTCCCAAGGTGGGGCAAAATGTGAGATGGAGAGATTGAATAGCTAAATATTAAGGTTTGTTAGTGCTCTCTGAGCTTTGTTGTTATCTTGCAGCCATTTCATTATCTAAAATAGGATAATGATTTCAACCATGAGCTACAAATATTCTCCTTTATTGGTAACTAAATATTCCTCTAGGGAAGAGATCCCTGAAAATTTAAAAAAAACCCAGCAAAAAAGAAAGTTATTTAGTTTTTTGTAATTGTAATTGTATTCAAATTTGTATACCGCCCTTTCTCCCTTATGGGACTCAGGGCATTGAACAGGCAATGATAAAAACAATAATAAAAACATCAATATAAATACCTACGCTAAAAATAAATTAAATACTAAGCCTGCTCTAAAATGCACAATAAAACCCCCAAAAAACCAGATTAAAAGCTACACCAGGCCAGCTGTACGAAAAAGATGAGTCTTCAGGGCTCGGCGGAACAGGTGCAGGTCCGTAGCTGTCCGGAGGTCAGGGGGTAGGTCGTTCCAGAGGGCAGGAGCTGCCACAGAGAAGGCTCTCCCCCTAGGGGTCGCCTGCTGATATTGACTGGCTGATGGCACCCTGAGGAGGCCCTCTCTGTGAGAGCGGACTGGTCGAAGGGAGGTATTTGGTAGAAGGCGGTCTTGCAAGTACCTAGGTCCCTTGCCATGGAGCGCTTTAAAGGTTGTTACTAGCACCTTGAAGCGCACCCGGAAAGCCACTGGCAGCCAGTGCAGCTCGCGCAAGAGAAGTGTTACATGGGAGAATCTGGAGGCTCCCAGAATCCCCCGCGCGGCCACATTCTGAACTAGCTGGAGCCTCCGGGTGCACCTCAAGGGAAGCCCCATGTAGAGAGCGTTACTGTAGTCCAGGCGGGAGATGACGAGAGCGTGAGTGACCGTGCGTAAAGCGTCACGGTCCAGAAAGGGGCGCAACGGCGTATCAGACGAACCTGATAAAAAGCCCCCCTGGCCACGGCTGTCACATGATCGTCCAAGGACAGCCGAGTATCCAGGAGGACGCCCAAGTTGCGGGCCCTCTCCGCAGGGGCTAATGATACGCCCCTGATAGCCAGAGATGGAACCAACTGGCTATGCCATGATGCCAGAAACCACAGCCACTCGGTCTTGGACAGGTTGAGTCGAAGCCTGTTCCTCCCCATCCAGACTTGCATGGCCTCCAGGCACTGGGACATCACTTCCGCGGCATCGTTGGGGTGATCTGGGGTGGAGATGTACAGCTGGGTGTCATCTGTGTACTGATGGAAGTCCACTCCAAAACCACGGATGATCTCACCCAGTGGCTTCATATAGATGTTGAACAGGAGAGGCGAGAAGACCGACCCCTGTGGCACCCCACCAGTGAGGCGCCTCTACGTCGACCTCTGCCCTCCTGCCAACAGGAATTGCGACCTGTCGGAGAGGTAGGAGGCGAACCACCGTAAAAGGGTGCCTCCCAACCCCAACCCCTCCAACCAGCGCAACAGGATACCATGGTCGATGGTATCGAAAGCCACTGAGAGATCTAACAGGACCAGGATAGAGGAACAATATCCCGAGCCCTCCAGAGATCATCCACCAATGCGACCAATGCCGTTTCCGTGCTGTACCCAGGCCGGAAGCCAGACTGGCATGAGTCTAGATAGACAGCTTCATCCAGGTGCTGAGGAAACTATCGTGCCACCACACTCTCAACAACCTTCGCAAAAAAGCAAAGGTTGGAGACAGGACGGTACTTGGCCAAAACAGCCGGGTCCAGGGAGGGTTTCTTGCGGAGGGGCCTCACCACCGCCTCTTTCAAGGTGGCCGGTAGAAACCCCTCACGCAAAGAAGCATTGACAAATCCCTGGAGCCAGCCTCGTGTAACCTCCCGGGTGGCTAGTACCAACCAGGAGGGACACAGGTCCAGTAAACATGTGGTGGAGTTCAGTCACCCCAGTATCCTGTCCATGTCCTCGGGAGTCACAGGATTGAACTCTTCCCAAATAATGGTCTCAAGACCTGCCTCCATCAGCCCTTCTGGACTAATCCAATTGGAGGCTAACCTGTCCCGGATCTGATCGATTTTATCATGCAGATAACACCCAAATTCCTCTGCACGACCCTGCAGAGGGGGATCCCGCGCCCCCTGATGAAGGAGGGAGCGGGACACCCTAAACAGGGCGGCAGGGCGGTTATCTGCAGACGCGATAAGAGCAGAGAAATAGCTCCATTTCGCCGCTTTTATCACCACTAGGTAGGTCCTTAAATGGGACTTTACCAATGTCCGGTCAGATTCGGAGTGGGTGGTCCTCCAAACGCCCTCTAGGCATCTCTTCTGATGCTTCATCCTCCTCAGCTCCTCAGAGAACCAGGGAGCCAAGGTAGATCGGCGTCGGGTGAGTGGCCGCAAAGGCACGACCCGGTCCAGGGCCCCCGTGGTCACACTATTCCAGGCGACCACTAGGTCCTCAGTCGAGTCGCGGGTCATGGTCTCAGGTATTGGCCCAAGCTCCGTCTGGAACCTCTCAGGGTCCATCAGGCGCCTGGGGGGGAACCATCTTATTATTTCCGGTTCCGTCTCCCCGCGGAAGAGAGTGATCTGACCATGACAGGGGCTTGATGACTATTTCCCCTAAACCAAGATCACTCAGCCACTGGCCGGAGACAAAAACTAAGTCCAGTGTGTGTCCTCCAGTGTGAGTGGGGTCACGAACTAACTGGGTCAGGTCCATGGCCGTCATGGAGGCCATGAACTCCTGAACCACCTCAGATGTTTCACCTATCGATGGCAGATTGAAGTCCCCCATGACTAACAGCCCGGGGGTCTCAATTGCCATCTCTGCTATCACATTGAGAAGCTCAGGTAGGGCTGCTGATACATAGCGGGGAGCCAGGTACACAATCAGCACGCCCTGCTGCCTCACATGACCCCACTTTACACATAAGGACTAACAACCGGCAGTCTGCGGCACAGTGGTCTCCCTTGGGTCCAGGCCCTCCTTTATGATAACCCCCCCACCCCGACCCTGGGCTCTCGGCTGGTGAAATGCGCGGTAATCTGGTGGGCACATTTCAACGAGGGGCACTCCCCCCCTCTTGGCCCAACCAAGTTTCCATAATACCCGCCAGGTCCGCCTCCCCCTCCAAAACCAGATCATAAATGAGGGGGGCTTTATTAATCACGGACTTGGTGTTGCATAACATCAGCCAAAGGCCCAGGCCCTGAGATCCAGAACCCCCTAGGTTGCAAGAGGAGCTATGAGGGCCGGAGCACGCCAACGCTTGCAAGCAGTGGGTGCGCCCTCCCCTAATGTGATATGGCCCTCTGCTCCCGCCATACCTACCCCTCCCGTACACAGTCTTGATGGAATTGTCCAAATAAATTTGTTATTTAGCAAATGGCAAAAGGAGAAAGTAATTTGGAACAACAGTCTTGTCTCCCTGCCAAGATGTGTGGGCCTAAGTTTCCAATACATACACGCAGATATACAAGCAGACACATATATTCCAATGTGTATTTACATGGGAAAGGATACAAGTCTAGACCCAGCATTCTTGCCACTTGCTAAAACAACTTCACCTCAAAAGGCATGCAACTGGGAACTTCCTTTTCCCTCCATTTAGAACCAGTACTATGATCACTGATGGCTGACCACTATCCAAATTTACTTCTGTGTTCTTGAACATTTAAACTGAATCTCCCCAGTACTAATGTTTGCATGATTGCTGATGATGAACCAGGTATTCCACTCAAGAACATCTCAACTTGGCACTGCTAGACTGGAAACAAGGGAATCCTGTTGGGCAATAAAGCCTCTGCCCCTTTTTGCTGGGCAGAGGCTTTATTGCCCATTGCTGCCTCGCGCCCAGATGCTATGTGATTCCTCAGAACATTCAATCCCTTGACCTATGAACACCAAATCCTTGTCCGCGTATGATATGGGGTAGTAAAGGAGAAGGTAGGGTTACTTGGTGGGAGCTTCAATAACGTGCATTGCTTTGACCTTAGGTTGACCCCCTGCCAAATCCAAACCTGGCTAGCAGTAAGCACAGCTTCTATATCTTCTGGGACCATAAGAGGTCAGATCTTCTTCTCTTTCTACATCAGCCTTTTTGAGCTGGGTTCCCTGGCCCATAATTCTCTTCAGCCTCAACAGAAGCACAAGGTTGGGGAAGGGGCAGGATATAAGCACCACAGCAGGCCAAGCTGAAATCCTCAGCAGTGGATAATAGAGTGGGAAGGGACCTTGGAGGTCTTCTAATCCAACTCCCTGCTGAAGCAGGAAGCGCTATACCTTTACAGACAAATGGTTGTCTGATCTCTTCTTAAAAACTTCTAGTGTTGGAGCACACAAAACTTCTGGAGGCAAGTCCATTGATTAATAGTTCTAACTATCAAGCAGCTTCTCCTTAATTCTAGGTTGATTTGTTTCCATCCATTGCTTCTTGTTCTGCCTTCAGGCACTTTGCAGAACAGGTTGATCCTCTCATCTTTGTGGCAGCCCCTGAGATATTGGAACACTGCTATCATGTCACCCCAGTTCTTCTTTTCATTAAACTGGACATACCCAATTCTTGCAACCATTCTTCAGTCTCCAGCTCCCTAATCATCTTTGTTTGCTCTTCTTTTCCTAGTCTTTTTTTATATCGTGGAGACCAAAACTGGATCTAATATTCCAAGTGTGGTCTTCTAAAATAGTATAAAGTAATACTAACAATAATAGCAAATGACATTTTCTCCATCCCTTTTTAAAAGAAAGGTAACCTGTTTTTGGAGGTAACCAAAGCCTTAAAGATATTTAGAAATTTTAGTTAAAATTTAGTTGGATGCATGCCTATGCATTAAAAAATATAATCAAATTAAAACATGCCGAATTAAAACACATATGCAGACACAATAAATTGCATGAATAACTGGAACAAGAAACAACATGGAATTAATCAGAGACCCATATATTGCTAGAAAAAAAAACTGGGATCTAAGAACTCAAAGGAACTCTTAAGGCCAAGCTGGGCCACTTTAACAAATGCACGCAAACAAATAAAACAAAACAAAATTATAATGCCCTCAAAAGGTATCCAATCACAATTGAACTGATCAAAAGACCAAAAATATCAGTCTCAGTCTGCTGCCTCACTCATTCCCACGTGCTCTAGAAACCGACAACAATAGTAATATTAACTTGTAGTACTGGTAAAAAAAAAAAAGCCAAATCTGGCCAGCTCTGTTCCGGAATCCAATCTGTGAGGTGCATGTGACCTCATGTGTACTCCTGGAGAAATACAGCCCCATGCAGAATATCCAGACTCAATTTATCCTATTCTATCCTATCAGGTCTTAAAATTATCTGCAATACAGAGAATATTTATCTGTTTATACAACTCAAGTTAATGAACTCCATTCAAGCTGGAAGGAGTCGCCCCTTTACTGCTTTTCCCTCCTGACTCCAAGATTTGGAGCAAGAAGCCATTGGCCATAGCAAGCCAAGCATTTGATTTGAAACATCAAATACTTAACTCAATGACCTCACTTTGAGAGAGCTTGCTGAACCAGTTTTTCCCTTGCTATATTTTTTGAAAAAGAATAATTCATTTAGAATTATATGAAGTTGTTACCCCTTTCAGAACAGGAATCAGATATTAATCAGAGTTATGTACATTTCTATGAACAACTGCCTCCTTGGAGAGAAAATGTGATGAAAGATAAAAGAAATTCTCATGCCTTTATAAGGACAAAAAAAAACAGAAACCTCCATTTAGAACCAGTAAATGGTGAAAATCACAACTGCTAAAACATAATGATAAAATCTAATCTCATAGTAATGGCAAGAGAAGGCAGAAGGATTTTGCAACCTTGTTCTATGTTCACATAAAGTGAGTATGTTATAAGGTTTCATATTTAATTTTACTTCCTTTTATTTCAGAAAAGAGTGGATCGTATATCAGAAAAGTGTATGGATCACATCCTGAAATCATTAATAATACGAATGCTCCAACAGAAACCATCATCAAGCCACATGGAATAGAATTCTGGTGAAACCAGATCAAATAAATAAAAAATGCAGAGGAAGGCCAACAGTCTAACTGCAAACAAAGCCACAACTTCTAAGAACCCAAAATCTTTGCTGTCGAGTTTCACCTCATTGAGGCTGTTTCAGAAATAAATCAGCTTAGCAGAGTTGCTGGTTTCAGAATGGAGCAGAAGAAACTTTATGTAGAAGGACTGTTGGATAAAACCAGTTAATGGCAAAGAATGTGTCCCAGCTTAAACAATCTGAAGGAATCATTAAATAAGACATGAGGACTGCTGCAATTGAATTGCCTGCATTTTTTAAAAATGTAGTAATTTTTAAGGACAAAGCATTCAATCAGAATGACTGCACTGGGCTGAGGAATGGGAAAGGATTTTACTTTTTTTCTCAAAATAATTTTCCTTACTTGAACTTTCACCTCAGGCTGGCATTTGATTCATACAATAAATAGAATTTGGGGGATCAAAGTTCAATACTATGGGAAAAAATATAATTATAACTTAAATCAGGGGGGAACAAGCTTTTTTTTCTGACTGAAGGCTGCAGTTCCAAAAATAGGTGGAGGCATGATGTAGGTGAGCAAGAAGCAAAACTAAATCTGATCTTTTTAATTTAAAGAGTTATATAACACTAAATCAATTACAATTTAATTTGACACCTCCCTACAATTTGATGCATTTAATATTAATATGTATGTTTGTATCTGTACACACACACACAAACATATATCCACACATACATACACACTCCCACAGTTATTCCTTCTTCTTATCCTTTTTCCAAAAGAGGCATTATTTGTGTTCCTTTTTCTTCCTTCTGATGCTATGCCAGTCCTCCATCAGTTCTCAAATACAATAATTAATACCATTGAGATTTGACCAGCTGTCCTCTTCCGGATCCCTCTGATAGATGCCATCATGCACTGCTCACTTGAATTCAATGAAATATTCCAAGTATCTTTCTAATGTGTTCCTTTGATATCCCAGATTTCAATCTCCCCCAAGATTGCCCTCTTCAGCTGTGATGGATTACAGTTCTCATCAGCCCCAGGTAGAATGTCCTCTCATTTGCTTTGACAAGCTGACTAATCAAAGGACGGGCTTTGGAGAACATGAAGAGAACAAGAAGCAAATCCAATTAGGACTAGGAAAAATTGTAATTGAAATTTGGAAAAGCAAAACACTCATCCAACATGTCGAAGGTCGACCTCATATTCACCTTCATCTCTCCTTATTTAACCAAGCTATCTTGGGCAATTTGTATTGCAAATGAGTGTGTGATGATAGTCGCATAGAGAAGCAGCATTGAAACACTCTCTCTTAAATGAAAAGCTGCAGATTTTTCAACACAGTATTTTATTTGGGGTGGGAAGGTCATTTTTATGTTTGACCATCTACTGAAACCCTCATACTGACAAACCAAAAGGAAAAAAAATACTTATTTATTATTGCTGTCAAGTACCCCTAAAACAAAACACCATGGTAAAAAGTAAATAAAATCAGAAACAATTTAAAGCAATTAAAACCCACTAAAATGGTTTAAGAGGGCAGATTATAATCATGTGCCTTAAACCCTTCTAAAATTTGAGAGAGGGAGCGCCAAGTGTAACATTATAGTTTGGGAACAACCCAGGAGAAAGCCCTCCTTCTCAACTTTCAAATATTACTTCTCTTCCTCATGACAGCAAAGCTATTCAGAAGTTTAAAAAAATGGATTGACTAGGGTGACACATTACTATATCAGATACTTACCACATACATGAGGGTTTCTTAGTAGAAGAGACATTTTTCATCTGATGTGTTGAGAGACATATTTTACACCTAGCCATCATTAATTTGTTGTCTATCTGGCTTAGGCCTAGCATGTTGCATGGACTCAGCTACTGGCAATTATACATGATGGATTCTGATTTGTCGGGTTGTGTAAACCCTGCCAATTGGCTTATTCCAATTGGTCCAGGGCAATGGGGAAACTGAGGCATTGCCTTGATCTATTTATTAGCTTGAAAAAATGGTCTGCTTTGTGGGCACAAGGGTAGGATCCAAGGAACGGAAAGGGATTAGCCCATGTTATAATTGGAAAGTGTATTTTGAAACAAATATCCAGAAGTATGCTGGAGGACACTTCCAGGAGCCTCTTGTTATATTTTGGGAGATTATCAAAGCCCCTTGTTAAAACAAAACAAAAAAGTTTGACATGAAATTAACATTGCTTCTTCTAATTTCTGTGGTTCAACTCCAGAGAAAGGACTGATTTGGATCCACAGGCTATTTAATGGTCGTCGTGGTGCCACTCTTAGAAAGAGAAGCCAGAAGCCCATCTGTATGGGGCTCAGGGTCAAGTTATGCAATGGACCAGCATGGGAAACCCGTGAATTTTATGCACTGCACAGAGAGGGTGTTGAGTTCCCTAGGGCTAATAACAAGCCCAGCTGCTGCATCCCGCGTGGCTCCAGTTACCACTGCAACCTTTTGGGATTGGCAAAGTCAGCGGCCACAAGAGAGAATGAAAAGGAGTGGGAGGCATGGAGAAAAGAAGAGAGGATTGGAGAAAAGGGGTCCTGGAAGGGAATTGGGGTGTTCAGGACTCTTTTAAGATTTGAAAATGGGAGCATTGGTGTAGAAAACCAGCCCCATGGCAAATCCACTAAGATTGCTATTTATGATTTTCTTTTTTTGAAACAGTAAGGAATGGAGAAGAAAATAGAAATGAGGTACAAGAGAAAACCTTTCCATCCCTGCTTCCCACATCTACCCAGGTTCTCCTTGGGAATTCTGGACATCTATTCCTAAACCTATTTCTCAAATCTAAATCTAATCTCTTTCTTAATATTCTCATGTATGGTGTTCAAAGTGAATTTTGGCTTCTAGTGATCCCCTTTTCTTCATATATGATGCTAACAGGAGACAGAAATCAGAACATCAGAACCGCATTCTGACTGGTGTAGGCATTGTTTTTATTATACATATAAGAAAGTTTCAAACAAACAATTTCGGACTCACCAGAGGGAGAACTTTATGCAGGCTTAATAAAGCCATTGCCAGCAGTTACCTCAGGTCATCCCCGAATTATTTAGTTGCTGGGAGGGCGCACATCAGAAAGTGCATGGGGCTCTGACTGGGTTAATGGCCTGGGTTCCCCATCACGTCCTTGTTTCAACTTGCAGTGCCAGGAGCTGCAGCTGGTGAGGTCAGTTACCCCATCCCATCTTCGACTTATCACCCTTCTCCAGAGCTTCTCCGCAGAGGGATGGGGTTACCTCAGGCCATACTGCCAGGCCCACATGCGATGACTATGGGACCAACCCAAGGTGAGCAGAGTCTGTAAATGGTGGGCCTGGAAGCTCCTTGCCATTGAAGCCCTATTCTGCTTCTGACAGATATTCTCTTAATTTCTGAGAAGATCAAGATAGATTCTTCATTCCTCAGTCTTAAAGATCTGAGGGATCTGGACATTTTGTTCACAATCCTGAATACCACTGTATTTTTTCCAAAGGTTTTCACTATCAGTTGCTTAGCAGAGGCAACAGCAAAGAGGGCTTTTTGTTGAATTAAAATCTTTGACAAATCTTCTTCCAGCCTTTCACTTCTGGCCTTTCCACAACATTCAATTTATTTTCAACTAGCTATACCCGGCCACGCGTTGCTGTGGCCCAGTCTGGTTAAATGGCGAACCAATCTGTGTGTAGATCTACACCTGCACACATACACACAACCACCATATAACCCCCAACCTACCTACCTACTGTATTTCTCCCTCTCTATCTATCCCTCTACCTACCTACCTACCTACCTACTGTATTTCTCCCTCTCTCTCTATTCCTCTACCTACCTACCTACTGTATTTCTCACTATCTATCTATACACCTACCTACCTACCTACCTACTGTATTTCTCCCTCTCTATCTATCCCCCTATCTACCTACCTGCCTACCTACTGTATTTCTCCCTCTCTATATATCCCTCTACCTACCTACTGTATTTCTATCTATCTATCTATCTATCTATCTATCTATCTATCTATCTATCTATCTATCTATCTATCTATCCCCCTACCTACCTACCTACCTATCGTATTTCTCCCTATCTATCTATCCCCCTACCCACCCACCTACATACCTACTTACCTACCTACTATATTTCTTCCTTTCTCTCTCTCTCTCTCTACCTACCTACCTACTGTATTTCTCTCTATCTATCCCTCTACCTACCTACCTACTGTATTTCTCCCTATCTATCCCCCTACCTACCTACCTACTGTATTTCTCCCTATCTATCTATCCCCCTACCCACCTACCAGTGGTGGGTTTCTGCAGGCTCGCACCTACTCGCGAGAGCCGGTTGGTGAAATTTAGAGAACCGGTGAGAGGGGGTTCCACCGGCATACCTGGAAGTAAATCTGGCCCGCCGCTGCCAGTGACCCAACGGGAAGGAAAGGAAAGGAAGGAAGGAAGGAAAGAAAGAAAGAAAGAAAGAGAAAGAAAGAAAGAAAGAAAGAAAGAAAGAAAGAAAGAAAGAAAGAAAGAAAGAAAGAAAGAAAGAAAGAAAGAAAGAAAGAAAGAAAGAAAGAAAGAAAGAATTTATCATCACAATTGAGTCCAAAATTTTGGTTGCTAAGCAAGAGCGTTGTTAAATGAGTTTCACCACATTTTAAAAGGGGGCCACTTCCACCCTGTCATATGACTGCCAAGCCACACCCACAAAATAGGCCACACCTACAAAGTAGGTTCTAAAAAAATTTGAAACCCACCACTGCCACCTACCTATCTACATACCTACCTACTATATTTCTTCCTTTCTCTCTCTCTACCTACCTACTGTATTTCTCCCTCTCCATCTATCCCTCTGCCTACCTACCTACTGTATTACTCCTTATCTAACCCCCTACCTACCTACCTACCATATTTCTTCCTTTCTCCCTCTACCTACCTACCTACATACCTACCTACCTACTGTATTTCTCCCTCTCTATCTATCACCCTCTCTACCTACCACCCTACCTACTGTGTTTGTCCCTATCTATCTATCCACCTACATACCTACCTACCTTATTTCTCCCTCTCTATCTATCCCTCTATCTACCTACCTACTGTAATACAATAATACAATAGCAGAGTTGGAAGGGACCTTGGAGGTCATCTAGTCCAACTCCCTGCCTTGGCAGGAAGCCCTATACCCATGATGGTGAACCTATGGCACGGGTGCCACAGGTGGCACACGGAACCATTTCTTAGGCCACGCGACGCATTGCCCTGTCAGCTTCAGTGTGTATGTGTGCCCTGGCCAGCTGATTTAGGCCTTCTTTTGAGGCCATTTTTTTGCCCTCTGGGGGGGGGGGAAGACTGTTTTCACCCTCCCCAGGCTCCTTTAAAGCCTCTGGAGCCTGGGGAGGACGTAAAAAGGATGCCAAATGCAGGGGGTCATGCACATAGCATTATGGATGTGGCACAACTGTGCACATCGCCCCTGCACTCCCCCTGCTTTTGGCACGCGAGCCGAAAAAGGTTAGCCATCACTCCCTATACTGTTTCAGACAAATGCCTATCCAACATCTTCTTGAATACTTGCAGTGTTGGGGCATTCACAACTTCTGGAGACAAGCTGTTCCACTGGTTAATTGTTCTAACTGTCAGGAAATTTCTCCTCAGTTCTAAGTTGCTTCTCTCCTTGATTAGTTTCCACCCATTGCTTCTTGTTCTTCCCTCAGATGCCTTGGAGAATAGTTTGACTCCCTCTTCTTTGTGGCAACTCCTGAGATATTGGAAGGCTGCTATCCTGTCTCCCCTAGTCCCTCTTTTATTAAACTGTATTTTTCCCTCTCTCTCTCTCTATGGGCCACCTGGGAGTTTGCTATCCCAGTGCCTTTTTGGCCCTAAGAGGCTTCCATACGGGCTGAGGAAATGACTGTTGGTGGGAGGAGTAACAGGGAGGTGAAAACCTGATCAGTGGGTACATTTTGCATTTGTGTACCTTGCACATGACACACGTGTGCTAGGCACAAAATGAGTACGTATTCTATTATCGGAAGTCCTTGTGAACATTGTGTGAAAGTTTGGTGTAAATCAATTCAGTAGTTTTTGAGATTAGTGGATTCGTACAAACTATTTTACATTTTTATTTATATAGATTCTATCTAGTTGTGGCCTCTCACAAAACTACAGTAAGTTGTTTGATATTGATTACTAGCTGTACCCGGCCATGCAATGCTGTGGCCCAGTCTGGTTAAATGGCCAACCAATCTGTGTGTAGATGTACACCTGCACACACAAACACAGACACACGACCACCGTATAACCCCCAACCTACCTACCTACTGTATTTCTCCCTCTCTCTCTTTTTATCCCTCTACCTACCTACTGTACTTTTCCCTCTCTCTATCTTTATCCCTCTACCTATCTACCTATCTACCTACTGTAATTTTTCCCTCTCTGTATCACTCTACCTATCTAACTACCTACTGTATTTTTCCCTCTCTCTCTCTATCCCTCTACCTACCTATCATGCAGTCTCCTGGGACCAAAAATGGGCCACCTGGGAGTGTACTACCCCCTCATGCCTAGTTTCGGGCCTAGTAGGCCTCCCTACAGCCTCCTGGGACCAAAGATGGGCCACATGGGAGTGTGGTACCCCCCATGCCTAGTTTTGGGCCTAGTAGGCATCCATATAGCCTCCTGGGACCAAAAATGGGCCACCTGGGAGTGTGCTACCCCCATGCCTAGTTTTGGGCCTAGTAGGCCTCCATGAAGTGTGGCAACGTTAGAGGCTTATTCGGTTGCTGAGGAAATGTGAGGGGAGTGTACGTGACACATCATAAGAAGCAGCCGAATAGGAGGAGCTACAGGGAGGTAAAAACCTGAGAACTGCGTACATTTTACGTTTGTGCTGCTTGCACATGACACATGTGTGCCAGCCACACAAAATGTACGTATGATTGCATTGGAAGTCCTTGGGAACATTGTGTGAAAATTTGGTGCTGATTGGTACAGTACTTTCTGAGATTAGCAGCTTTGCACAAACTATTTTACATTTTTATTTATATAATAATAATAGTTTTTAGCAACATTTTTCATTAGAATTCCAAAACAGAGAGGAATAAAATAAATTCAAACTTTAAAGCCATACATAATTACAATAATTGAACTATAAATCAGAATAAAAACAATAACGATCATATGGATAGATAGCATCATTTTTATAGATAAGGAAGGCACTCATGCCTGACTCCTCCTGAAAAAGGATCAGAAGGCGGTTATTTGCTAGGGGGGGAGGTAAAGTGGAGGGGGAGGGCAATGTCACAATTTTAAAAAAATGTGATCAACCTTGCTCAGGCCAAAATATTGTCAACAGGCATTATGCCTTTTTGCTCTGTACATTGCTCTTGCACACTTGCTCAAGTTTTTTCAGCACAAGCAAAGCAGGAACTCTGTCAAAACTCTCAACTTTGCTCATCATACACATTCAAGCCTACAGTAGGCAGTTGTAATATCGCAAAGTTTGCAAAACCTGAGTAATATTTATTTAAAATAACTGGTATATTTATTACTTGTCCAACCCAATCCCAATAGATTCATTTAATTTATCTGCAGGAAACCCATGCAAATTCATTTATCCTTTTAGGGATTGGGGAACCATAACATTTGAGAATCATTGCAACAAACAAACAGTGGCTTAACATAATTGATGAACCAAGACAGGTTTCTGCTTTTAAATATATGGCTGCACCAATATATGGCTTGAGAGTACAATAATTATAAAACTCTACCACTGATTTTCTATTTTGTAACAGGTCCAAAACCCAATATTATAGTGAAAAGCAAAAATAAAATAAAACAAATCCAAACATTCCATCTAACTACAGTCTGCCCCAGTGCAGCTGCAGATAAAATGGTGAAGAATCAGGATTGACTTCATAGAGTTGGAAGGGCCTTGGAGGTCTTCCTATCCAACCGCCTACTCAAATTAGTTGGAATTTTGAGAACTGCAGTCCCAGCACTGAAAAATGCCACAAGAGGGAAGACTGAACTAGGGAACCAAATGAAAGATATGACATCAGTTACAAACTTCTTTCTTTTGCTGGATTAAGAAATTAATTTGCACCCTGATATCCAGTAGCCACCTAGTGCTTCATATCACCAGTCAATCTCTTAAACAACTTGAAGGTTCTTGAGGGCAGAGAGAAATTTCATGAGAGCTGTGCAGTGTGTGGAATGGATAAGGTTGGAGTGTGTCCAGAGAGATATGGCATCATAGCTTTACTCAGTTTTGAAATCCAATGTGATCACACCTCTCAGCCTTGATAACAACATAATGTACTTGTAAGGTTTAAATGGGATAAGCCTTCTCGGGTCATTAGAAGTGTGGAATACAGCTGTTAATGTTTTCTAAGACAAAGAGAGAGTGAGATTGTTTTTTAAATTAAATTGAGAATCAAAACATGGATGTCCATGTCTAGATATTGAAAAACAATCCCCCCCCCCAACATCTCAAGATAAGAGAAGAAGATGAGGTTTGGAGATCCACCAGTTTAAATGTTCAGTGACTTCACACGTGTAAATACAAAAAGACTTGTTATGCATCATCAAATTTGTTAGCTCATTTCTACCATGCCTACATAACCAGAATCTCCTGGCTCTCCTGTAGGATTTCAAAACCTTCAAGATGAGGTGGGAGAACTTCATCCAATACGTCATATTCAAGAAGATCCATACCTGGGACTCAGACAACATCGGAAGGCACACACTCTATTTTATTAGCTTTTGGGCAAGTGAACTGATTTTGTGGATCTCTTTTGGGATCAGAGATAAAGCTTTGAACCTATTCAGAAATCCCTCCTTCTCACACAGAAATCTAGGCTTTCTCTTCATAAGCCAACACTTCCATTAAGACCTGGTTGTGTCTCATCACTAATAACTTTTATCAGATTCATTGGTGATGTCCATAAGGAGTGGTCAAAAAGTCAATGTAGGCAAAGCTCACCTGTTTTTTTTTATGTATTTCATTTAAGATAAGAGATTGAAGTATTCTTTGATAGCTCTTTCAGGCCTCACTGTCTGTCCAGAGATCTGTTTGAACAAAATCATAAGGATAAACATCAGTGTTGGTGGTGGTTAGTAATCAAAATAACTTTTTTTCTGTTCCTGGAAGAGAGTGTGAAGTTAGATCTGCCTGCCAGGAGACAGCTGAAGACACAAAGCACCAACCACAAGCAAAGGTAAAAATGTCCAAGGAGAGGAAGGCAGTGTCAAAAAAGTAGTGTCACGGTTATCAAGATTATCAAGATTATCAAGATGATAACTGTGACCAGGATATTGAAACCTTGTATCTTTTTACATATGTCTTGTATTAAAAAGGTGGTTTTGGGTAAACAGGAGGTGGGTCTGCAATCTCATAGTCACCATCTTGACTTTTTGGAACCTCCCACCTTCATGGGGACAGTCTGGTGGCTCAGTAGTTAAGATGCTGCATTTGTCAGTTGGAAATCCAACAGCCAAGGTTCAAGACCCAAGCTCCATACAACAGGGTGGCTTCTGTTTCTGTCCCAGTTCCTGCCAACCTAGCAGTTTGAAAGCATGAAAATGCAAGTAGATAAATAGGTACCACTTCAGTGAGAAGGTAACAGCACTCTGCGACATCATGTTGGCCACATGACACAGAAATGTCTTCAGGTAACATTGGCTTAATGAATTTAAAATGGAGATGAGCACACCTCAGAGTCAGCAGTTGCTGGTGGAATAAAATCCACAGGGACTCCTTTACCGCTTATCCTCCACCTTCATATGGATCTCCCTCAACATTTAGGGTCCTAGAGATGACTGCAGAAAGCCAATGACAGCTTGTGAGTACCTTCCTTGAAAGTAACAATTTAATTGTCAGTTACAAGTTACATCACTTGTAATGTTTTATCCTCCTAAGTATCTTGCAAGGTAAGTTAGGCTGAGAAATAATGCTCACCTAAGAAGCTTCATAGCTCAGCAAAGCTTTGAACCGAAGTGACCTGATGCCTAGTTTAATATCTCAGCTGTTGTTCTCCGGATGTGACGGACTACAACTTACAAAATTTCCATGTAGACCAGACAGTATTATACCAAGCGAGAGGGCTGCCTGAGGCAAATTATTTTGGCTTTCATAAAAGGACAGCAAGTGGTTAGTTGCTTAATTTATTACGTTTAATTTCCAGGCTGGGAAGAGATCTTTAATTTCCAGGCTGCATTTGGGATCTTTTGCCTGGGGTACCAAGACATTATATCAGTGCAGGACTGGCATTTGCTGCTAAAGCATGCCCAATACTGCTGTTGACCAATTGTAATGGCATGTGGGAATGACCTTGGGAGGCAGAGGGAACAGCCAGAGCCAAGGAAACTGTTGGATAAAAGGCAGCTGAGCCCACAGAAGGGATATGGTCACAGCAAATGTCTCAGAAAAGGGATCCTTCCTAGTTTTTGTTTTTTTAACTGTAAAGGCAGTGGGACAGAGATGTACTTTCAAACTTGTAAGATTCTGTTTATATAATCTTACAATAAAGTAGAATTAGTTCATCAAGATATGCTTCCTGTCTGGACTATCTTGAAAAGTCTTGCAACCCCCTTACTTTGCAGAAACTAGGAAGAGTCCCTTCTGAGAAGTTTGCCACACCCACATATTTCTGTGGGCTAAGCTGCCTCTTATCTTACCATTGCTGTGGTTGGGATTCTCCCTCCTCTTTCCTAAGATCATTACCACATACCATTACCCCAATGGACCCTCCTGGCCATTTTTAGCAAGGGTAGAACAGAGGGCAAAAGATCTCCATCCATGATAGGTTTCCTACATATCAGATGGTTTTCCAAACAGGTTGGGCTACAATTTTCAGATTTTTTATCCAGAATGGCTAATAGCCCTGCTAATGGAGAATTCTAGGTTTTGTACCCCAACATGTTGGGAATACTGATCTAGCCATCATATCTCAGGGAAATGGTATTAATTCTGTCTCCCTTTCTTTAGTCTTGGCCTCAAAGCAAACACAATTTCAAAAATCAGCTCTTGTGTATGATCATTCCATAATTCTAATTCTATTTCCTATCACAGAAACACTATCCAAGACATAACGAGGCACACAAAGGTTTCTATCCAGTTATAAAACTTTCCGTGGACAAATTCTGTAGCCATCGGTTAATTAAATTACTAATGAAATTCTGTAGCCATCAGTAATTTCATTAACCCATTTCACAAAATAATTGTGAGAAGACAAGAAGGGGAAACCTGAATCTTCCATAGGTTCCAAGCAAGAGGGGGTCGAAAAAGTCAAGATGGCAACTGCTACCATTGGATTGAACTCTCAGTCTTTTATATACAGCCACATCTTGACTATCCTTCTAAGACTGTATTTCTGTAAATCAGATTTCCTAGATTTGGTGCCCTGCAAATAAGTTGGCACTTACACTTCAACAAAGTATCATCCTAACCTAACTCTGCATACCCTTTCACTAGATGTCCATTCTTGAAACATTCATGGATAAGACTATGTGGCAAGATCAGCCCCTTTATTGCTAGAGGCACCCTCTATCTTGTCATGTATCAATAGTAATTTTCTTGCGAAGCATCCATAAGAGGTGATGAATGACTTTTACACCCTTTCAAGTTTCCCAAAAGAACAGTATATTGTGGGGAATGGGGTGGACCTCTGATTCAATTTCCCCATTTGTCTTTCCTCTGGGGAAGCTCCAAAGTCCAGTCCTAAGGCTGAGTGCTGCAGCTACCACTGTGTTTATTACCGTATTTATTTGAGTATAACGCGCAAAATTTTCTACCAAAAAAAGAACTCAAAGTTTGGGTGCGCGTTATAAACGAGGGCGCGCGTTATAAACGAGGGTGCGCGTTATAACATGGCCGCACGTGTTCAACAACGTTTGTCACTTACAATGCTTGGTCTGAGCCGAGAAAAAGTGAAACAAAATTTTATACCGATTTTTAATTGAAAATTAGGGGGTGCGCGTTATACACGTGTGCGCGTTATACTCGAATAAATACGGTAAATGCATAGCTACATTTTCTTGAATTGCTTTGGCATCAATGTGGTCTTGAAGTCTGTGCGCCAAGCACTTAGGCACCATAGCTGCATGCCCAGGGGACAAGGTTCACTGAGGTCTTGTACCTTGATGTCGCTCCCTTCCCCCCACTCTGCCTGAATGACAGGTCCCCTTACCTCCCCACCCACCTTCTCCAGCCACAAGATCCGTCTTGAAGGAGGTGGTGTCCGTGTCTGTCCCCTGCTGGGGCACCGGCTTTTACCCTATATGGGGAGCAGCTGGGAGCTCCTTGGGCCCAAAATAGATGCAGCTGCCTCCTCTGGATTAGAGAGCTCAAGAGGAGACTTTCAGAGGGAAAGGGGAATTAAGATGGGAAGGGGGGCTGGGAGGGAGAGGAATGACAGAAAAAGGATAGGTAGGGCAATAAAGGAGAGTAAACGGGATTTAGAATGCATGAACCAAAAGCCAGGTAGATCTCTATGTGGATTATTGCTAAATAAATGCTCATGCTTGGTTTTGCATGGCGTCATCTAGTTTAAAATGGAATACTGAGGTTTAAAGCGGGGGGAAAAAAGCCTAATGGGGTTTAGGCAGGGTCGTGTGTAGTCAGCAACACATTGCTAAGGTTGCCTATGGTAATAAAAATTGATATATCCTAAGAATATTTTTATTGGATACCTACAAGTTTCTAGCCCTCATCAATGCTTCTAACAATAGGAACAACTGATTACGTTTTGAAGTTTACGAGAGGGTGGATAAGCCAGATTTCCTGTCATGATTCTGTGCCTTGTCTCCCTGAATAAAAACAAAATACAGTATTATAGTTCTTTCTAATTGCCTTTCCCCCTGTAATTCCCACCCCCAGGCAGAGAATTTGGACTGCTTTGATGCTTGGTGTTTGGTGGTGAATTTAAGCACAAAATATACATTTATGTTAAACATTGGATAATCTGTACAATTTTAGGCCTGACAAAAACAGAAAACAAGTACAGGTCTTTAGTAACTGTAAGTGTGCACATATATTCAAAGGAAAGTTCTACTATGTTTATTGTCAGGTAAGAGTGCATATAAAATTGAAATCCTAGTATAGGATTGGATAAATATTGGTCTTATAAAACCTTTGTAATCAGATTCCCAAGACCCACCAATTATGGCACATGCGGTAACTATGGGAAATGGAATAATGTTTTGAGTATTCTTAACAATTTGTTTCCATTGGAGAACTTAATTCTTCACTTAACAGTTTGGGAACTTGAGATCCTTGCAGGTCTTTGGTAAATCACACAGACTCCAATACAGCTTGGCCTTGATTTAGTTCACAGTCTGACAGCTGCCAGTTTCCTCTGGATTATATTTGTCGCTAGAGCTGATCGCTGCATCTTTCCTATTGGTATTAGGAACATTTTAGTGGAGGGCTGCAAAATCATCTAGATGATCATAAGGTTCAGGAATTGGCCATTCTACATCTCTTTGCTGACATTTTGAGGCACTCCAGGTTCTTGCAATCCTGCTGCTTTGTATTTTAAACCATGGTACCCATAAATTCAGAGCAGTCTAATTGTCCAAGTTAGACAATTCTGATTTAATTAAACATTACAAAAACTAATTCAGGACATGTCTAGAAGAGAGGCATCAACTCTACATCATGCACATTCCATACATTCTAAAAGGGATGAAGTGGCAGCATTCAGCAAGTCTCCTGAGGACACTAGATATAGTTAGACAAAACTCGAGTAACCAAATGAAACTGGGAAGGATAATGCAAAATTGGGAAACCTGTTCTTCAAATATTGCAGAACTGACTCCCAGCATCCTTCACTCACTGGGTATATTGGATTGGATTGGCAGGAGTTATTCAGCAACATCTGGATCCCTTCCTAGCTATTTTTTTTCTGGGCAACCTTTGATCAACCACCTCCTGTTTATCTAAACTATTTCAGGAGATGATAGGAAAGAGGAAAACGGAAACCAGTATTGTCATCTTGAACTCCTAAAAGGAAATCTGGAAGCAATTAGCAAGTTTAACAGCAAGATACAACAAAATTATCTACTCAAAATTATGAAAAGGAGGGTATTATATATTCACCTCATCCATTCCACTCACTAGCCCAAATATAGGCTATAGGAAACAGCTGTTTGTTGTGGCCTTGAGCCTTTTCAGCAAAGTGTCTTGGGGCAGAGGGGAGCCTTCCTCGATCAACCTGCTCTACTGGATTACCATCTTTGTAAATAGGATCCCTAAATAGCACTGCATAGTTGTTCCTAGCCCCACTTCAAGTTCCCACCATAGCCCAGAATGATGGTAGATTGGGGCATTGTGGGAAATAAACCTAATCAGATAGAGATGTTAGAGAAAACAAATAATTATTATAGTTGCCCGAAAGAACTGTCCCAAAATGTTACTTCATCAGAATGGAATATTTATATGCATCTAAGTTATTGTGTCAACTATGATTTTCCTCCTTTTAGACTGAACCTGAAGGCAGATGTTAATTCTTTTTTTTTTCATAAGCTATTTTAGGAGTCTTTGGACTGAAAACCAAGATTAGGTGGTTTATATAAGACTACATAGACTGCAAATGATGTAACTCTTCCTTAGGGTAGAATACAAAAGCTAGCCAAACTGTTTTGCATATGAGATAGAAAATTTTATGAACACCTCACCCAATCTCTAACTCAATAGTATATAACCTCCAAAATTCCCTGCACCAAATGATTAAATAGGTAAATTACTTTACTTCAATTGGCATTTAAATATGATAGTTAGTAATAAAGAGGTTACAGAACTAATATGTTTCCCCAAAGCTCAGGTTGTTATCCAGAAATTACATTCCTGCAAAACTGCAAAACAGAAATTTATTTATTTTATTTATTATTCATATTTGTAACCTGCACCCATCTCACCACAAAGGGACTCGGGGTTTGGTTGAGGATGTAGGCTGCTTGCATTTGGATTTTATCTGCTTCCCTATCACTTTGCAGCTGCTTCAACCTGAAATGGCTGGACTGATTAGGAATTTGAAATTTAGCCCAACTACTCTAGAAGGCACCAAATTGGGAAGGTTATTCTAAAGTTAAATTGCTAATTAATATGATCTGATTAAGTGAAGTAAGGTTCACACTTACAAAGACCAACACCACCCCCTTGTGGACGTTACTGTTGAAACCTGTTCTCTATTAGCATGGCTCCATCTACTATTAATATTCTGCTAAAATGCTAAGATTTATAAAATTATCCCCCACCAACTATAGCTACAAATAGCTCACTTAATTAACATGGTATCTATAATAAAGGAGTTTTAAAATAATGCTTCCTACACATCAGTAATCTGAAAAAGAAAAAAAACATCGAAAATGATAGTAGTATTGCAATTCACATTGTGCCACGATTTGTTGTATAAATTATATAGGTGGCTGGGTTCATGCTTTGGCCATAGTGTGTACATCATCATAGAGTTAAGGTATGTTCTAGTTATTACGTAGAAACCACCATAATTTTCTTGGCAAGTGGCTTACTTGTTTCTGGAATTTTGTTTTTAAGACTGTGCAATGTTTTAGCTTCAAGGACAGGTTACGTGGGCGACTGCGAGCCACCACATGTTTATTGGACCTGTGTCCCTCCTGGCTTGTACTGGCATCCTGGGAGGTTACACGAGGCTGGCTCCAGGAGGTGGTCAACGCTTCTCTTAGTGAGGGCTTCTTGCCTGCCTCCCTTAAAGAGGCGATGGTGAGACCCCTCCTGAAGAAGCCCTCTCTGGACCCAGCATTGTTGGTTAATTACCGTCCAGTCTCCAACCTTCACTTTTTGGCGAAGGTTGTAGAGAGTGTGGTGGCACAACAGTTTCCCCGTCATCTGGAGGAAGTTGATTATCTGGACCCGCGCCAGTCCGTTTTCCAGCCCGGGCATAGCACCGAGACGGCATTGGTCGCGTTGGTGGATGATCTCTGGAGGGCCAGAGATGGGGGTTGTTCCTCCATCCTGGTCCTATTAGACCTCTCAGCGGCTTTTGATACCATCGACCATGGTATCCTATTGCATCGGCTGGAGGGGTTGGGGGTGAGGGGCACTGTATTACGGTGGTTCTCCTCCTACCTCTCCGGTCGATCGCAATTTGTGTTGGCAGGAGAGCAGAGGTCGACCTCGAGACCCCTCACTTGTGGGGTGCCTCAGAGGTCGGTCCTCTCGCCTCTCCTGTTCAACACATATATGAAGCCGCTGGGCGAGATCATCCGTGGTTTTGGGGTAGAGTACCATCTCTACGTTGATGATACGCAGCTGTATATATCTACCCCAAACCACCCAACGATGCAGTAGCGGTGATGTGCCAGTGCCTGGAAGCCGTGCGGATCTGGATGGGAAGTAACGGACTCAGGCTCAACCCGACCAAGACCGAGTGGCTGTGGTTTCCGGCATCCCGGTACAACCAGTTGACTCCATCACTGGCCATAGGGGACGAACATCTTACCCCTGTGGATGGGGCACGCAACTTGGGCGTCCTCCTGGATACCCGGCTGTCCATGGAAGATCAAGTGACAGCCGTGGCCAGGAGGGCATTCTACCAGGTTCGCCTGGTACGCCAGTTGCGTCCCCTATTGGATCGGGATGCCCTATGCACAGTCACTCATGCCCTCGTGACATCCTGACTGGACTACTGTAATGCTCTGTACATGGGGCTCCCCTTGAGGTGCACCCGAAGACTTCAGCTTGTCCAGAATGCAGCCGCACGAGCAATTATGGGAACCTCGAGGTTTACCCACGTAACACCGCTCTTGCGCGAGCTGCATTGGCTGCCTGTCGTCTTTCGGGTGCGCTTCAAGGTGTTAGTCATCATCTTTAAAGCGCTCCATGGCACGGGACCTAGCTTTCTGCGGGATCGGATTCTGCCCCATACATCCCTGCGGCCGATTCGCTCCCACAGAGAGGGACTTCTCCGGGTGCCGTCCACTAGGCTATGCCAGGGGGCAACGCCCAGGGGAAGGGCCTTCTCTGTGGCGGGCCCAGCCCTCTGGAATGACCTTCCCCCCGAAATTAGAACAACTACGGACCTCCGCTCCTTCCGTCAAAAACTGAAAACACACTTTTTCTGCTTGGCCGGCCTAGGTTAGTCTTCCGTTTTTTAATTGGGTTTTTAGGGGGGCTTAGTTTTAGTATAGAGGGTTTTAGCGCAGGGATAATTTATTTAATTTTCTATTTTAGCTATTTATGTATTTTTATATTTGTATTTTTTAATTTCCCTGTGCACCGCTCTGAGTCCCTTTGGGGAGAGGAGGCGGTCTATAAATAAAATTATTATTATTATTATTAAGGTCAGAAATGAAATAACTTCATATTTTGGAGTATTGAAAAGCACATTTTGCAGATTTGAGCATTCCCATTTTAACTTAAAGCAAGGTTTGCCAACCTTATCAACGTTAAGATTGCTGGGCTTGGGGAACTCTGCGAGTTAAAGTCCATGCATCTTAAAATACCCTTGGTATTTATTCGCTAATCTAGTGCAACCCCATTGAGGGTTATCAGACTTAGATGGTCTTAAATTTGATGGATTCCTTCTTCCAACTCCATGTTTTAGCTCTTTTCATAGATATTCTATTAGATTCAGATCAGGACTCTTAACAGGCCACTTCAGAAAAATCCAATGTTTGCTTTTCAACCATTTTTTGGGGTTCTTAGATATGCATTATAGGTCATTTTACCTCCTGGAGGACCCAGGACTATGGCTGAAACAGAACTTTCTAACATATTGTTTGGCTCTGGAATATCTTGATAAATTTGATTTCATGGTGCCCAGCAGATTCAAAACATCGGATACTGGAGACAGCAAAGCAACCCCATAACATTTATTATGGACCCTCCTTCACGTTTTACAACAGAGCTCATTTTCTTTTCTTTAAAAATATCGCTTTTCTTTTGTGAGCCTGGATCTGTTGTGACTTACCAAAAAGCTCTAATTGTGTTTCATCTCTCCAAAGAACATTCTCCTAGGATTGTGGCTTCTCAAAGTGGCATTTTAGCAAACCCCAATCTGTTGTGGGTTTTTTGTTGTTGTCATTTTTGTCTGCATGTCTTTCAAAAATGGGGTCTTCTATCATGGATACCACTTTCAGATAGCAGTGGATGGTGCAACTTGATATTGTTGTACTTGATTGTGGAGCTCACCCAGGATCTTTGAAATTTTTTTTTTTTGTTTTCTCCACCATTCAAACTATCCTTCTGTTCAAGCTGGAGTCGATTTTCCTCTTGTAGCCATATTCAGGGAGGTTGGCTACAACCCAAGGGACTTTTAAACATCTTGATGTTAATAATCATGGTCACAGGAGCATATAGCCCTTTGGAGACGAGTTTGCAATCTTTGCCGTTACCATAAAATGGCTTCAGTCATGCACTAGGATTGTCTTAACAACTGAACTTATTTTCTTGTTTTTTTGAGATGTTCCTCTGCTCATCCAAGCAGCTTCTTCACTCTGAGCAAGTTAGTTAGGGGAATCTGAATAGGCAGAGAGTCGTTGGAATGTACCAACTCCTAAAATGTTTAGGGCTACTCCTGCACCACCCTCAGATTTCTTCACCAAGGTGTGTGGCAATATGCCGATGATGATTCTGTGTCATTCAGGTAGAATT
Source organism: Rhabdophis nuchalis (assembly GCA_039707465.1). Taxonomy (NCBI): domain Eukaryota; kingdom Metazoa; phylum Chordata; class Lepidosauria; order Squamata; family Natricidae; genus Rhabdophis; species Rhabdophis nuchalis. The sequence goes on from CM077647.1 coordinate 149,502,109, forward strand.
GCCATGCACTTTAAGGTAGACGCCATAAGGGTAGAACCCCAATTCTACCTGAATGACTGAGAATCTTCATTGACATATTCCCATGCACTTTGGGGAAGAAATCTGAGTTTGGCACAGAAGTAGCACTAAACATTTTAGGAGTTGGTACATTCCAACAACTCTCTGCCTACTCAAGATTCCCCTCAGCTCATTCAGAAGAAGCTGCTTGGACGGGCAGCAAAACATCTCAAACCAAACAAAGAAAAATAAATCCAGTTGCCATGGCTCAACTTCCCGACTAAACCACAATCCTATTTATTTTTTTAAATTGGCACATTGTGTGAATTCAGTCACTTCCTACTCCCTCATTCTTATTTTTTTTAAATGGGGGGCATATTTCAGGAGTATTTTCCATCTAAGGCAGTATCTTTTCAGATGTACCCTATTCCTTTATTCAGTCCCTGCAGATTGAGAAACGTCAATGAAAAATACTTTAAAACTGTTACTGAGAAAATCAGAGAAATCTCCATTAAGCAATTAGCAAACAAAAACAAATTTATTATTATTATTTTTTAACTTCTCAGAGGCTGGTGGGAGGAACTGCTGGCTGCGAGTGGAGGAAACTCAGAGATAGTGCAGAGGACAAAGGTAGCGGCCCACACACCTAACAGCGAATGAATCATATAACTATAAACCAAAAATAACAATATTACCTTCAGGGTTAGTGCGCTTGAGATTGTGATTTTATTTTATTTCAAAATGACCAGCTTAGTTCAGTGTAATACTTGTTTTGCAGCTGTATTCCACAATACTCTTTTCAAATTTGGATACTGTCCTCTTTGTAAACAAATTACTAGTCTACAGGGACAGAATCTCTAAGCTGTGCTCTCCAAGCAGAAATCAGGTGCCCAATTCAGCCATTCCATTCTAATGAGCTGCTGAACTATCAGACCCCTCTACCACAATCTTGCAGGAAAAGGGCAGTATGGACAACCGTGGGATCTGGCAGGGTGAGAGCTGTGAACCACAAACCCAAAGCTTTTGCTGTGTCCCGCATATCAGATACAGTGCCCCTGCTGACCTTAACACTAAAGTGGCAAGTCAAGGTAGTTGTGATAATGATAACTCAAATAAGCAGGGGATTGTGATCCAAAATGAAGAACTTACTTTGGAAAGGGGAACGTGTGAATAAGTTATTACACATCAGTCATACAAGAAGAGCAAGGTATCTAAAGGAGAAGCCACCTGATCAATTGTAAAGGATATAAATTCAGAAAAGGATATGGAGGTTTGAAAGAGGTCAGATGTCGGCCAGGTGTTACTGCCAGCAGAGACAAGAGGCGTATTCTTAAGATAGTGAAGAATGCCAGTAAGAACTGTGTTACATCTTGGCGTAAGTGATGTAATTTCTGTGCAGAATGATTTCCAGAACTGGGTGTATGAACTTGGTAGAATAGATTGTAGGCTTATCTTTTCAGAGATTTTACCAGTATATACAGGTGAAACTCAAAAAATTAGAATGCCATGCAAAAGCTCATTTATTTCAGTAATGCAACTTAAAAGGTGAAACTAATATATGAGATAGACTCATTACATGCAAAGCAAGATAGTTCAAGCCATGATTTGTCATAATTGTGATGATTATGGCTTACAGCTCATGAAAACCCCAAATCCACAATCTCAGAAAATTAGAATATTGTGAAAAGGTACAATATTCTAGGCTCAAAGTGTCCCACTCCAATCAGCTAATTAAGCCTCTCAGTCTGGTTCAGTAGGAATCACAATAATGGAAAAGACTGCTGACCTGAGAGTTGTACAGAAAACCATCATTGACACCCTCCATAAAGAGGGAAAGCCTCAAAAAGTAATTGCAAAAGAAGTTGGATGTTCCCAAAGTGCTGTATCAAAACACATTAATAGAAAGTTATATGGAAGGGAAAAGTGTGGAAGAAAAAGGTGCACAAGCAGCAGGGATGAATGCAGCCTGGAGAGGATTGTCAGGAAAAGACCATTCAAAAGTTTTGGGGACTTTCATAAGGAGTGGACTGAGGCTGGAGTCAGTGCATCAAGAGCCATCACACACACAGATGGATCCTGGACATGGGCTTCAAATGTCATATTCCTCTTGTCAAGCCACTCCTGAACAACAAATGTCAGAAGCGTCTTACCTGAGCTAAAGAAAAACAGACCTGCAGTGGTCCAAAATCCTCTTTTCTCATGAGAGCAACTTTTGCATCTCATTTGAAAACCAAGGTCCCAGAGAATGGAGGAAGAATGGAGAGGCACACACTGCAAGATGCTTGAAATCCAGTGTGAAGTCCAGAATCTGTGTTGATTTGGGGAGCCATGTCATCTGCTGGTGTTGGTCCACTGTGCTTCATTAAGTCCACGGTCAACGCAGCCAGCTACCAGATTTTGGAGCACTTCAGACAAGCTTTATGGGGATACTGACTTTATTTTCCAGCAGGACCTGGCACCTGCCTACACTGCCAAAAACACCAAAACCTGGTTCAATGATGGGCAACCTCGCCTGACCTGAACTCCATAGAGAATCTCTGGGGCATTGCCAAGAGAAAGATGAGAGACATGAGACTGAACAATGCAGAAGAGCTGAAGGTCACTATTGAAGCCACCTGGTCTTCCATAACACCTCAGCAGTGCCACAGGCTGATAGCTTCCATGCCATGCCGCATTGAGGCAGTAATTGCTGCAAAAGAGGCCCAAACCAAGTACTGAGAACATATGCATGCTTATACTTTTCAGAGGTCCAATATCGTTCTATCAACCATGGTATCCTATTGCACCGGCTGGAGGGGTTGGGGATGAGAGGCACCGTTTTACGGTGGTTCTCCTCCTTCCTCTCCGACCGGTCGCAATTTGTGTTGGCAGGAGGGCAGAGGTCGACGTCGAGGTGCCTCACTTGTGGGGTGCCACAGGGGTCGGTCCTCTCGCCCCTCCTGTTCAACATCTACATGAAGCCACTGGGCAAGATCATCCGTGGTTTTGGGGTAGTCAGCTGCACCTCTCTACCCCTAACCACCCCAACAATGCCGTCGAAGTGATGTCCCAGTGTCTTGAGGCCGTGCGAGTCTGGATGGGGAGGAACAAACTCCGACTCAACCCGTCCAAAACCGAGTGGCTGTGGTTTCCGGCGTCACGATATAGTCAGCTGGCTCCATCTCTGGCTATCGGGGGTGAGTCACTGGCCCCCGTGGATAGGGCTCGCAATCTGGGCATCCTCCTGGATTCTCGGCTGTCATTGGATGACCATGTGACAGGGGGGGCTTTTATCAGGTTCACCTGATTCGCCAGTTGCGCCCCTATCTAGATCGTGATGCCTTACGCAGTCACTCAAGCGCTCGTCACCTCCCGCCTGGACTACTGCAATGCTCTCTACATGGGGCTTCCCTTGAGGTGCACCCGGAGACCCCAGCTAGTCCAGAATGCGGCCGCGCGGGGGATTTTGGGAGTTACTCGATACTCCCATGTAACACCTCTCCTGCGCAAGCTGCACTGGCTGCTGGTGGCCTTCCGGGTGCGCTTCAAGGTGCTTGTGACCATCTTTAAAGCGCTCCATGGCATAGGACCTGGCTATTTGCGGGACCGCCTCCTACCGCATACCTCCCCTAGACCTGTCCGCTCCCACAGAGTGGGCCTCCTCAGGGTGCCATCTGCCAGACAATGCCGATGGGTGGCCCCCAGGGGGAGAGCCTTCTCTGTGGCGGGGCCTGCCCTCTGGAATGTTCTACCCCCCGATCTTCGTACCATCACGGACCTACGCCTCTTCCGCCGGGCATTAAAGGTACATCTATTTCAAGAAGCTGGCCTGGCTTAATTTTAATGGTAAAGTTTTTAATTGGTTTTAACCTTTTTAATTCAAATTTTTAGCACAGAATCCCTAATTTAATTGCATTTTAAACTTTGATATATTGTATTGTTTTGTATATGTTTTTTATATTTCTGTGCACCGCCCTGAGTCCCCTTGGGGAGATAGGGCGTTATACAAATTTGATAAAATAAATAAATAAATGTACAATCCTTGTTTTATTGATTGCATGTAATATTCTAATTTTCTGAGATTGTGGATTTGGGGTTTTCATGAGCTGTAAGCCATAATCATCACAATTATGACAAATCACGGTTTGAACTATTTTGCTTTGCATGTAATATCTCATATATTAGTTTCACCTTTTAAGTTGCATTACTGAAATAAATGAAGTTTTGCACGATATTCTAATTTTTCAAGTTTTGCCTGTAAGGAACAAAAAGGGAAAGGCCAGCATGTAGAGGAGTTTAATATGTGGCTAAATGAGTGATATAAAAGGAAAGGCTTTGTTTTTATTGTAGCTAGTCCAATGAAAAACTATACAAAATAGATGCTTTGCATCCGTCAAAAAAAGGGCCTGAGTTACTTAACATTAAATTCACAGATTTTTGGAAGTTTTAAAGAAGATGCTGTATAACCATTTGTCTCAAGTGATATAGGGTTTCCTGCCTAAGCAGTGGGTTGGACTAGCATACTTCCAAGGTCCCTTCCAACTCTATTATTCTATAAAATGAGACTAAGAGGAGGATTATATGTGAAGCCTGATAATTATCAAGCATTGTACGGGTAAACCTTGCATAGTGATCATTCAGCGACTGCACAAACATGCTGTACAAGACTGCTTGAAAAATAATTTTATAGCTCATTTTCAACTGTTTATGACCTATGCTGTATCCCTCAGTCAAATAATCACCATCAGAGTCAAAATGAATCATTTTGTTCTTACAGATTTCCCTCCCTTGCAGCACAGAGAAATTGGAGAGGGGTTTCAAGAGAGTAAGCTGTTTGCTCTTCTACAGATGAAAAGCAATGTGATATCTCTTTTGTCTGACCTTTTCTCCCACCTCCGCAGGAGAGATTGGGGAGAAAGAAAAGATTTCAAAAAGGAAATATCAGTTTGTTCTTCTACATATTGATAGCCCAGCAACAGGAAAGGGACAGGCAAAGAGAGACTGCCTACAGAAATCACGTGCTTTTTTTTCTTTCCACCCTCCATCAGAGCAGAGAGTGGAGAGAAACAGATTGTAAGCTGTTTGCACAAAATATCTTCAAAAGCAATTGTAGTGATGTCATTTTGTGGTCACTCCACTTAGGAATCACTCTGTTTAGTGGCAGAATTGCTGTCCCCAATTAGGTCTTTAAGTGGCTGTAAATGTAAAGTAACATCTTCACTTGATTCCTTATTTGACAATCAAGCCAAGAAAATTAGTTCAAAAGGACACCTGACAAATATTCTTTTTATCCCAAAATAAACAAGCTGCTCCGCCCCCCACCCCTGCCTTTCAGTTTTTATTAATTTTATTAATATATTTCTTTTCTTTAAAAAGTTCACTTAAAAAAGGTAAAATGATGTTTCCTTTATTTTTTTATACAAACTCCCCCCATAAACAAAACACAGAACTGTATCCCGGAATAATTAAAAAAGGGAGAGAAAAAAATTGAAAAGGCAGGGGGCCTGAGCAGTCCAACTAGTCCACAGTAGAAAAATAAATCTTAAAAGTGGAGGAGAAGGAGGGGAGCAGTGGGAATAAGAGGACAGCCTTCCCAAAAGTGTATTTCATAGCATGATGCAATTCCCTGGGATGTAGACTGTTTAATAAGTGACCAGTTTTCATGATTTGGGGGGGGGGGGGGGGGAGCAGAGAAAAAAGAGTATAAATATATATTCAAATTAGGGAAAAAAGCAGCCAACTTTCCCCCACAAGAGGAAACTTCAAGGGGGAAGGATTACATTCAGAAACTCCATACATTCACCAAGAAAGGCAGGGGTACAATGATGGAAGTCAACATTTATCCTGGAGCTACAACCACTCCCATTTCCTCCAGGTAGTGTTTCTTGTAGACTTGTGGACTATCCAACTGCAGAGGCTTGAAGAAAGGGAGGGGGTATGAGGAGGAAGAGGAGGAAGAGGAAAGAGGGAAAGGACAAACCAATTTCTCAACAACCCAAACAGGACCAAAGTAGTGCAGACTAAGGGGTTGAAAGCAGATAGCAGAACCCCAAGAGGGTCATGTACCTAGATTGGTTGGGGAGAGGGGGTAAGCAAAAGTGAGGCTCGCTCCATACCCAGGGAAAGAGGGCAGGAAGAACTGTGGAGATGATTTCCATCCCCACCTCAAAGATTTCTCAAGGAAAGTCTAGAAGTCTGTTGGGTGTTCAAGCCCATCTGGTACCTATGGTCAGCATCAGATCTTCCATTTAGTAATGGTTAGAGTAAAAGGGCTTGTTCCCTTATGGGTTTTTCCCCGCATAACCACTGGATTCAAACGAATGAGTACTGATTGTTCACAGCCCTGGCTCGTCCTTCTGACTCCTCTGGCAGAGGAAGGGATCCCCCGACTCTCACAGATGCTCCCTCATCCACCTCTGGCTCCATCTGGGCTTCCTCTTCAGTCTGCCCTTTAGATTCCGGCAATCCATGGTCCAGAGGAGCATGAGGTGGTCGGGCTGGAGGGAGAGGAGGCGGCAGTGGCAGATTACGAGAGATGCTCGGCTCTGTGGAGGGAGAGAAGAGACAGATGGACACACACAGAGAGAGATGGTCTGGGTTAAGGCAGGAAGAGGGAATAAACACTGAGAGCCAGTATTATTTCAGCAAGATACTCTTCATGAACAGATTTAGCATCAACTATGTTATGGTATCCAATGCTTGACAAATGCAATCATTCAGGAATTAATAAAGGAGAATGTTTGTAGTTCAGGGTTGACATGAGGGGTCCTTGATGCTCTCTAAACTTGCTTGTTTCCTTGCAGACATTTCATTACCCAACTTAGGTAATTAGCATTGTTGATGTTACCTACTTTGGATAATGAAATGTCTTCAAGAAAACAAGCAAGCTCAGAGAGCATCAAGAACCCCTTATTCGGAATTTGTCTGGAAATGGTTTTATTGTATTGATTTGGTTTCTAAAACTTGTTTTTTCAGTAGCCCCTGAATGAAATCAAGTTACTATTGTTGAAAGACTATATAAAGACAGGGGTTAATTATTATACCTTGTGACTGTGTTCCACATTTTAAAAAAGCTATACCAAAATAGATATTATAAGATGCAAAATTGGCATAAAACATTGTGCTTCTGCATAAAGTCAGCTTAAATCATTTGTAGGCAATCCTTTGGTTAGACAGGTTCTAATTCAGGAACCTTGTGTAAACTGATTATACTGAATTGCACACTTTGCACATGTACAAAGGCACATCAGTTTTACGCATGTACAAAAATGAATGCATTATGTTTCACACTCTATCCTTAGAATCAGGTTTACTTAAGCCAGAACCTATGTGGGCCAGAAATCATTTAAACTGAATTATTATTAGAGCTATTATCTACTCAAAACAATCTTACCTATTTAAAATTTAGGTGTTTTTACTGTCAGTCTACAATTAGTACATTTTAAGACTATAAAGCTCTTGGAGCTATCATTAAACAAGGTGAAATTCTAGGCTATTGTAATGTTTTTGATTTTTTTCTTATTTGAAAGATACCATTCAGAGATTGCAATTCCAAATATTAATAGAAAAAGGTAGATAATTATGAAGAGATGGAAGGCACTGCAGCATTGAAATTCCTTTCCATTACTCTATACTAGCATGTGTCAACCTCAGCAACTTTAACAGGTGTGGACTTCAACTCCCAGAATTCCATAAATATCTGGCTGAGGAATTCTGCGAATTGCAATCCATACTTCTTAAAGTTGAGAAACAATGCTCTATACACTTCTCACAGAATATTGGCAATATACTGTGAAACGTGAGCATTAGGACATGATTTTCCAATTAAATTTCAAATACTTCTAAAATTTGAAGGGATTCTTCATGTATTTTATATTGGCAGTATTAGATAATTCATTCACTACACTACTTTAAGGAAAGGCTATATATACCAGGTGAAACCATAATGATTTCTTTTGTCCTAATATGCTGAATATTCTACTGTTTAAAGTTGGGAAAACTGATATTTTTAATGAGCATAAATGTTCTGACTCCATTACAAATGTCATGTGCTATTTTAGAAATATATACTTTTATTTTTTCTTCTCTATGAGACAATACGTATGCAATATACAGTACCTACCTTATTTCTATAACATATTTGGGAGCCATAAGACTTTTCAATTATGGACACCTTCCTGTGCTTCATAGTAGGGACAAAAGTTAAGGCAATCATGCTAGCTATTTTTTCACTCTCGGTTGCCCTAATAATTTTTAAAATAAAGATAACTCCTTCTTGCTTAAAAGCTTGTGCTGACCAACTATCCCAAATCTTCACCCAAATCTTTAATAAATCACTATAGATGCGCTATGTTCCTTCTTGCTTCAAACACTCTTCTATCATCCCAGTGCTGAAGAAACCCTCCATCAAGGAACTGAAGGACCAGTTGCTCTAACATCTGTAGTTATGAAAACCTTTGAAAGGCTAGTGCTGGCCCACCTGAAAACCATCACAGATCCGCTGTTAGACCCCTTGCAATTTGCCTACTGAACAATAGCAATAGAACTTAGACATATACTGCTTCGCAGTGTTTTACAGTCTCTCTAAGCAGTTTAGAGTCAGCATATTGCCCCCCAAGATCTGGGTCCACATCCACATTTATTCACATCAAAAGGATGGGGTGAACCTTGAACCTGGTGAGATTCGATCTGCCAAACTGCTGGCAACCAGTGATCAGAAGTAGCCTGCAGTACTACACTCTAACCACTGTGCCACCACAGCTCTTAATAGATCGACAGATGATGCAAATAGGCACAACACACAAGGACAGTTTTTCCCCAGATATCATCTCTCTGCTAAATAACAAATTCCCACAACACTGTCAAACTATTTATTAAAACTGTATTACTATTATTCTCATCCTTCCTATTACCAATCTCCTCCCACTTATGACTATAACCTTGTTGCTTGAATCTCTACGATTTATATTGTTTCCTAGTATGATTTGATTGCTTATTTAGTAACCTATGACTATCACTGTTGTATCACAATTCTTGATGAATTTATATTCTATTCTATTCTATTCTATTCTATTCTATTCTATTCTATTCTTTTATTTCTCCAACCTAGAATTCATTTGATGTCTTGGATTATAACTCTCATTAATACCAAGCAAATGACGAAAACAGTCTAACCCAAACCATCTTGAATGATCTGGTTGGTGGAAAGCTGGTTTAATAAATAATATTCTTCATGTTACATTATAACCTTACCCGGAAGGGGGGGGGGTCAAAATTGTTTCAGCCACCTGAATAAGTAAATTTCCAGAAGAGGGGAGTAAAAGAAGAAGCAGTATTATTATTTGGAGTTTGGGTAGATAATTTTTAATTCTTGGCTATCCATCACAAGTATTTTCTGCACAGTTCTGCTATATCTAAAACAATTGAATTAAATTATAGGAGTTGCCCAAATGATAATGGATAATCTAAGATCTCTCTCTGCAGAATACCAGCAGCTGCCTTATGCCAAACCAGACTATGGTTCCATTCAGTTAGAGAACCTATTAGTGACTCTTCAGGGTTCTGTACAGAAGCCTTTCTTAGTCCTACCTGGAAATGTCAGAAGAAGCCCCTGAAATCTCTTTCCTGCCTTCTGTTGTCAGACAAGTGGATGGCGTAGACACTGCATTCACATGACCCATGGATAGCGATGGCTATGGCGTGGGGGCCGTGACACATGCACACACACGGTCATATCCCTGCCTTCCTCCTGTGGTACCTATTGCACACTTACACGCAGTCACCCGCGGAGGCAGCAGCAAGGATGGAGATGAGGTTGGGGGGCGAGTCGGGGTCCCCACTGAACCCAGACACTGGTGCTCGGCTCCCAGCCCGGTCCCGGCCTGTGACAGAGATGCCCACATCAGAAATAGGGATTGGGGATGAGGAAGAGAGGGAGCAGTGAACATGGGGGTGAATAGGTTTATCCTCCCTCCTGCTATATGCATGCCTGGGCAGGAAAAGTGCTGGAAAAGACTGATGGACAAGGAGTGGGGCAACAAAGGAGGGGCAGACTGGAACAACAATGGAAAAATATGGAGGGAGATGGAGCATGATATGGATTAGCAATAATGTCTATGCTCTTTCCACCCCACAGCCCCACTTCATCCTACACTCACCATGCAGCCTTTGTGAAGCAACCACGTAGCTGACAAGCGTCACATCACTGGAGCCCCCTGATTCGAGGGGGATGGGGTGGACCCGGAAGTGTTCCAGCATGTCAAAAATAGTCTGGAACCAAAGATGCTGAACACGGCACTGGCCTTCTTCATTCAGGGAGAGGCGCAGATGCTAGGGGTAGGAAAAGAAAGTTGGGTAGGAAACTACTCCTGAACCAGAATCCAGCCTATCCTGTCCCAAAGCCTAAAGTCTTGGGGCGAGATGGGAGTCAAAGAAATCTAATAAATAAAAAAATAAGCACAATTTGATAGATTCCCTCCCACCCCTGCGCACTCACCTTGGCTTTCCCTTGAAAATTGAAGGTCAGGACATATTCACCTCGCCGTGTCTCACTTTGACGCACTAAGAAGACGCCATGGCTGTTTGCTCCTCCTGCCAACACCAGCTGGGCGGCCTTGAGACGTGATAGGGTGCCATGGAACCATGGATATTCAGAGAGTGGGTGTTCAGTGTCACCAAGACTACCTCCACCTGGGTCGGGTTCACCTTGGAAGAGGAAGGAACCTGAGCAAGGAAAAAGCAACAGAAAACAGCCAAAGCTCACTCAGAGGAATCTGGTTCTTGTTTCCACAACATGCAACCCAAGAAGATGCTGAAGCTGCGTGATCCAAGAGAAACATTAACCGGATGGCTTTTTGGGCACTTTGGGCTTTTTTATAGGGATTGCCAACTACTGTTTTTCCTCCACCATTATGCCATCCCCAATAGGAGCTCCAGCAAGGGGGCAAAGGAGTCCTCTGGTCCTCCTCAAATCTAGACCAAACACCAACTCATCCCACTTCAGAGCATTACCTGTGGTTTCAGGGGTTTCGGGGAAAGTTGTATGGAGGAAGCCAGTGGAAAATTGTCCTTCATTGACTGGCACCCGAGGCAGCAGTTGAGGAGGAGGCAGCTCCATTGAATCAAAGTGTGAGGCAGCAATAGAGACTGAGCTGGGAGACATGGAGGCTGAGGGGCGTTCCATCAGTCCACCATAGGCACCTGGAAAGGAAACATTACAAGCTGGGCTCAGCTGGAAAATCAAAATAATAGGAAGCTCGCTTCCCGTTATTCAGGATACTACTTATAAGCAGTATGTGCTTAGAGCTGGAAGTATTGTTACAGATCCCACACACTCACTTCACAGTCCCTTTCTGTTGCTCCCCTCTGGGAGGAGGTTTCGAAGTATTTACAGCAGGATTACTAGATTTTGTAGCAGCTTTGTTATGCCCTCCTTCTTGTCAACTTGCAAAATTCTTTTTTTCACCATGTACACATTCGAGCTATGTGATATTTCTCTGTCATATATGCATGTGTGAGTGGGTTTACGCATAATGGTTATCTTTTGAGGGCTGCATGCAACAAAATTTCATTTTAATGTATGCTGATTAGTGTACATTTAAAATGACAATAAAGTTTCTATTCTATTCCATTCTATTCATAATTAGTGAGTTGAAACCAGAGTGAATAAAAAGCCATGATTTTTTAAAAAACAAATTTTAAAAATTGGATTTTTTGGTTTAAATCAATTTTATAATTTAAATTGGATTTTTTAAAATTTTTATCAACTATTCTAATAAAATGGTTTTGGAGTAAAAATCTATTTAAATATAGTTTTCTATTTAAGATACATTAATAATTTAGTTTATTCAGCATGAAATGAAACTTAGTTATGTAGCATGAGATTGTATATTCTGCAATATTTATATTTCTGGTAAACTCATTCAATGAATCTGCAAGCTGAGATAACATTCACTGCATTGATGAATTCACAATTTCACAGTAACCATGAGATAAATCATAAAACAAAGTTCAAAAATATTCCTTTATCCCATTGTTTTACAAATCTATGTACACTACGAACTGTATGATTGTTTGAAGAGATATGCATCTGTACCACCAGGCTCTAAGTGTGAGGAGGAAGGGCAAGTAGTTAAAAATGAAAGTGAAACTTTCTAAGCAGCTTATAAATATGATATTAAAGAACACCTGTCATTTCAGTTCCATCATGGCAGCGCCTGTTAGCGGGCATCCACTCACCTGCTGCCTGCCACATCCCTCACCTTGTTGTGTCACTGCTGCATCACCAGCCGTCCCATTAAAGTGAATGGGACTGTTGGTAAATGAACAGCAGTTTACAGGAGGAGCTGCTGCGGGCCAGAGATGGCAGTCGCTCTTTTAAAATTATGATTTAAATCGACTTGATTTAAATCAAATCCACCCTGGTTGAAACAGACAAGAAATACTAAATATTGGTAATGGAGACCAAACATTTCAGGCCAAGATATTTCAGCCAGTTTATGAATGGTTGAAGAGTACATACTCAAAAAGAACAGAGAACAGATATCCCCAACTCCAGGTCCACAACCCAGACGCGGTTCGTGGCCTGTTGGGAACCAGGTGGCAAAGCGGCTTGCAAGCATGAGAAGCTCTAATTGCACAAGCAGTGGGCATGCATGCGAACCCATCCCTTCTCCCCCCCACCCCTGCTGTTGCCACCATCGGTTCGCAGAGCCAGAAAGATTGGGGATCGTTGCTCTAGAAGCTATTTCTGCTTATATTGATAGTTTTCTTCTTATTTCCCTATATATCTTCTCTGTAAGTGTTTTGGGCCCCTTCTAAAACAAGCCTAGACCTTTCCTTGGACTTTCTTAATGCCTATAATTTTTTTCCTTTATGCTTTTCAGTCAGAGATAAAATATTCCTTCTCAATCCACACCACTGCCTTATATTTCTTCTCTTTCTCTTATACAGTCCTCAACTTGCAGTCCTCAACTTACAACCATTTAGTGACTGTTCAAGTGCAACAGCAGCAAAAAAAGCGACATACAACTGGTTCTTGCACTTACAACCACCGTAATGGAATCAGACTTTAGGTGGTTGGCAATCAGCCTGTATTGGCCCCACTTGCAGCCTCCCGGGGTCATGTGATCACCATTTGCGGCCTTCCTAGCCAGCTTCTAGCAAGTAAAGTGAATGGAAGAAGCAAGATTCACTTAATGACTGTGTGATTTACTTAACAATTGCAGTGATTGTTTATCAACTGTAGTAAAAAAGAGGTGGTAAAATTCAACATGACTCACTTAACAATCGCCTTGCATAGCAACACAAATTCTGGTCTCAGCTGTAGTAGTAAGGTAAGAACTGGTTCCGCCCCAGGCGCCTGATGGACCCGGATGGGTTCCAGACGGCGCTTGGGCCACTTCCTGTACCCCTGGCCCGCGCCCCGATGGAGGACCTCGTGGCCGCATGGAATACTGCGACCACGGGAGCCTTGGATCGGGTCGCGCCCTTGCGGCCTCTCTTGCGGCGGCGAAACACCCTGGCTCCTTGGTTTTCCGAGGAGCTGAGGGTGATGAAACGCCGCAAGAGATGCCTAGAGAGAAGATGGAGGTCTACTCGAACTGAATCTGACCGGACACAGGTAAGAGCCCATTTACGGACTTACATTGTGGCGCTGAGAGTGGCCAAACGTCACCATTGTGCCACTCTCATAGCATACGCAGAAAACCGCCCTGCCGCCCTGTTTAGGGTGACCCGCTCCCTCCTTCAACAGAGGGTGCGGGAAGCCCCGTTACAGGGTAGAGCAGAGGAATTTGTGACTTTTCTGCAGGAGAAAATCGCTCAGATACAGAACGAGCTAGCCCCCATTCATGGCCCAGTGGGATGCCACGAGAGAGATCTTGTTTGGGAGGAGTTTGACTCCGTTACTTCCGAGGATATGGACAGGCTACGTGGGCGACTGCGAGCCACCACATGTTTATTGGACCCGTGTCCCTCCTGGCTTGTACTGGCATCCTGGGAGGTGACACGAGGCTGGCTCCAAGAGGTTGTCAATGCATCCTTGAGTGAGGGTGCCTTGCCTGCTTCCCTAAAAGAAGCGATGGTGAGGCCCCTCCTTAAGAAGCCCTCTTTGGATCCAGCTCTTTTGAACAACTACCGTCCAGTCTCCAACCTTCCCTTTCTGGCGAAGGTTGTTGAGAGTGTGGTGGCACAACAGTTTCCCCGTCACCTGGAGGAAGTTGATTATCTAGATCCGCGCCAGTCCGGCTTTCGGCCCGGGCATAGCACCGAGACGGCATTGGTCGCGTTGGTCGATGATCTCTGGAGGGCCAGAGATGGGGGTTGTTCCTCCATCCTGGTCCTATTAGACCTCTCGGCGGCTTTCGATACCATCGACCATGGTATCCTATTGCATCGGCTGGGGGGGGTTGGGGGTGGGAGGCACCGTTTTACGGTGGTTCTCCTCCTACCTCTCTGGCCGATCGCAATTTGTGTTGGCAGGGGGGCAGAGATCGACCGCGAGACCCCTCGCATGTGGGGTGCCTCAGGGGTCGGTCCTCTCGCCCCTCCTGTTCAACACATACATGAAGCCGCTGGGTGAGATCATCCGTGGTTTTGGGGTAGAGTACCATCTGTACGCTGATGATACACAGCTGTACATTTCTACCCCAAACCACCCCAACGATGCCGTAGTGGTGATGTGCCAGTGCCTGGAAGCTGTACGGATCTGGATGGGAAGTAACGGACTCAAGCTCATCCCGACCAAGACCGAGTGGCTGTGGTTTCCGGCTGCCCGATTCAACCAGCTCACTCCATCGCTGGCCATAGGGGACGAACATCTTGCCCCTGTGGATGGGGCGCGCAATTTGGGTGTCCTCCTGGATGCCCGGCTGTCCATGGAAGATCAAGTGACAGCCGTGGCCAGGAGGGCGTTTTACCAGGTTCGCCTGGTTCGCCAATTGCGCCCCCTATTGGATCGGGACGCCCTTTGCACAGTCACTCATGCTCTCGTGACATCCCGACTGGACTATTGTAACTCTCTCTACATGGGGCTGCCCTTGAGGTGCACCCGGAGGCTTCAGCTAGTCCAGAATGCAGCCGCGCGAGCAATTATGGGGACCACTAGGTCCACCCATGTAACACCGCTCTTGCGCGAGCTGCACTGGCTACCTGTCGTCTTCCGGGTGCGCTTCAAGGTGTTAATTATCATCTTTAAAGCGCTCCATGGCTCGGGACCTAGCTATCTGCAGGATCGGATCCTGCCCCATACATCCTCACGGCCGATTCGCTCCCACAGAGCGGGGCTTCTCCGGGTGCCGTCCACTAGACTGTGTCAGCGGGCGACACCCAGGGGAAGGGCTCTCTCTGTGGCGGGCCCGGCCCTCTGGAACGACCTTCCCCCCGATATTAGGACGACCACGGACCTCCGCTCCTTCCGTCTCAAATTGAAAACCTACTTTTTCCGTCTGGCCGGCTTGGGATAGCCTCCTTGTCCTGGGGTTTTAGGGTAATTTTAATTATTCGTAGTTTAAGGGGTTTTAGGGACAGTTTTTAGCTTTTATAGATGTTTTTAGCGCAGGATTTGTTTAATTGTGATTTTAAATTATGTATTCTGTTTGTGTTTATTGTTTTTTAATTTTCCTGTGCCCCACCTCGAGTCCCTCTGGGGAGAGAGAGCGGGCTACAAATAAAATTTATTATTATTATTATTATTATTATTATTAACTACAGGTAGTCCTCAACTTACAACACAATTGAGCCCAAAATTGATGTTGCTAAGTGAGAAATTTGTTAAGTGAAGTTTGCCGCATTTTACGACTTTTCTTGCCACATTTGTTAAGTAAATCACTACAGTTGCTAAATTAGTAACACGGTTGTTAAATGAATCCTATGAATCCTGTTCCATCTTCTAAAAACTAGATCATTTCCTCTTCCAAAGGTCATAACTGGGTCACGAGGGAGGAGTACCCCTCGTAGAAATGTGCCCACCAGGTTACCTGGCATTTCATCGGCCAAGGGCCCAGGGTAGGGGTGGAGGGGTGGCGGTTATTATCAAGGAAGGCCTTAAGCCAAGGGAGACCACTATGCCCCAGGTAGTCGGGTGTAAATCCCTTTGTGTGAAGTGGGGCCATGGGAGGCAGCTGGGCCTGCTGGTTGTGTACCTGGCTCCCCGCTACGTATCAGCGGCCCTGCCCGAGCTCCTAGAGGTGATCGCCGAGGTGGCGGTTGACACCCCCAGACTCCTAGTCATGGGGGATTTCAACCTTCCATCTGTAGGCGAGGCATCCAAGGTGGCCCGGGAGCATGTCCTCCATGACGGCCATGGACCTGACCCAAGTAATTCATGGCCCCACGCACACGGGGGGGGGACACACTAGATCCGGCCAGTGGCTGAGTGATCTAGGAGTAGGGGAATTAGTCATCGAACCCCTGTCATGGTCAGATCACTCTCTCCTTCGGCTTGACTTCCCAATCGCTACACCCCGCCGCAGGGAGGCGGAACCAGAGATACCAAGATGGTTCCGCCCCAGGCGCCTGATGGACCCAGAGAGGTTCCAGACGGAGCTTGGGCTAATATCTGTGACCCTGACCCGCAACTCGACTGAGGACCTAGTGGCTGCATGGAATAGTGCGGCCATGGGGGCCTTGGACCGGGTCGCGCCCTTGCGTCCTCTTATGCGGCACCGATCCACCCTGGCCCCTTGGTTCTCTGAAGAGCTAAGGGTGATGAAGCGCCGCAAGAGACGCCTAGAGAGCACTTGGGGGTCCACTCACTCCGAATCCGACCGAACACGGGCTAGGTCCTACCTTGTGGCGATAAGAGTGGCGAAATGTAACTATCTCGCCACTCTTATCGCATCCGCAGATAACCGCCCTGCCGCCCTGTTCAGAGTGACCCGCTCCCTCCTTCAACAGAGGCCACGGGAAGCTCCTTTGTAGGGCAGAGCAGAGGAATTTGGAGACTATCCAGGATAAAATCGCTCAGATCCGGGACGAGTTGGCCTCCAATGAGATAGGCCTGGGCGGACCGTCCGAGGCAGGTCTTGAGACTGTATTATGGGACGAGTTCGACTTTGTAACTTCAGAGGACATGGACAGGCTGCTGAGGCAGCTGAATGCTAGCACATGTTTATTGGACCCGTGTCCCTCCTGGCTGGTACTGGCATTCTGGGAGGTCACACGAGGCTGGCTCCAGGAAATAGTGAACGCTTCTTTGAGTGAAGGGTTCTTGCCGGCCGCCTTGAAAGAGGCGGTGGTGAGACCCCTCCTCAAGAAGCCTTCCCTGGACCCAGCATTGTTAGTAAATTACCGTCCGGTCTCCAACCTTCACTCACCCCCGCGAAGGTTGCGAAGGTTGTTGAGAATGTGGTGGCACAGCAGTTCCCTCGACACCTGGAGGAAACTGTCTATCTAGACCCGCGCCAGTCCGGCTTCCGACCCAGGCATAGCACTGAGACGGCATTGGTCGCGTTGGTGGATGATCTCTGGAGGGCCTGAGATAGAGGTTGCTCCTCTATCTTGGTCCTGTTAGATCTCTCAGCGGCTTTTGATACCATCGACCATGGTATCCTATTGCACCGACTGGAGGAGTTGGGATTGGGGGGCACCGTGCTGCAGTAGTTCTCCTCCCGCTTCGGTCGGTCGCAATTCGTGTTGGCAGGAGGGCAGAGGTCGACATCGATGCCCCTCATGTGTGGGGTGCCTCAGGGGTCTGTCCTCTCACCCCTCCTGTTCAACATCTATATGATCCCGCTGGGCGAGATCATCTGTGGTTGTGGGGTAGAGTACCATCAGTACGTTGATGATACTCAGCTGTACATATCTACCCCCAACCACCCCAACGATGCCGTTGAAGTGATGTCCCGGTGTTTGGAAGCCGTGCAGGTCTGGATGGGAAGTAACAAACTTCGACTCAACACGTCCAAGACCGAGTGGCTGTAGTTTCCAGCGTCCCAGTATAGCCAGCTGATTCCATCGCTGGCCATCGTGGGTGAGTCACTAGCCCCCATGGAAAGGGCCTGCAACCTAGGCATCCTCCTGGATTCACGGCTATCCTTGGATGACCATGTGATGGCCGTGACCAGGGGGGCCTTTTACCAGATTTACCTGGTATGCCAGTTGCACCCCTTTCTCGACCGGGATGCCCTTTGCACCGTCACTCAAGCGCTCGTTACATCCCGCCTAGACTATTGTAACGCTCTCTACATGGGGCTCCCCTTGAGGTGCACCCGGAGGCTCCAGTTATTTATTTATTTTTTATTTATTTTATTTATTTTTCACATTTATAGCCTGCACCCATCTCACCATAAAGGGACTCGGGCCGGCGAACAGAGATTTAAAATCAATTATACATAAATACAAAATATTATTAAATAATAACGAAATTAAATCCATATCCTGCTTAACTTAAAATAAGTTTAAATTTAAAACCCAAATTACAGTTTTGATTTGTTATAAAATAATGGGTGTGGAGTAGATCATGCTAGGCTTATCATGTTAGTGCAGAATGCGGCTGCGCGGGGGATTTTGGGAGCCTCACGGTGCTCCCACCTAACACCCCACCTGCGCGAGCTGCACTTGCTGCCGGTGGCCTTCCGGGTGCGCTTCAAGGTGTTGGTAACCATCTTTAAATCATTCCATGGCACGGGGCCTAGTTACCTGCGGGACCGTCTCCTACCACACACCTCCCTTCGACCGATCCGCTCCCACAGGGAGGGCCTCCTCAGGGTGCCGTCTGCCGATCAATGCCGGCTGGTGGCGCCTAGGGGAAGGGCCTTCTCTGTGGCAGGTCCAGCCCTCTGAAACGACCTACACCCCGAACTTCGTACCATCACGGACCTTCGCCTCTTCCGCCGATCACTCAAGATGCACTTTTTTCATCAAGCCGGCCTAGCTTAGAGCCCAGATTTTGATATAATTTTAATAGATTAGGCAATGGGTTTTAAAATTTCATTAGCGCGAATATTTTAGCACAGGTCACTTAATTTAATTACTTTTTAATGTTGTGACTATTTATTGCTGTTTGCTTATGTCATTTTTAACTTCCTGTGCACCGCCCTGAGTCCGATTGGTGAGATAGGAGCGGTATAGAAATTGAATAAACATAAACATAACTGCACGGTACCTAAACCGCAGAGGAGGAGGTGCCTTTGCCCTCTCCTCAAGAGAGCACATGCTTTGTGCTTATTTCCTTTGTTCTTTACAGCAAGCAGAAGCACCTAGCTGACCTTGGCAGATTCTGAAAAAAGTTAAGAAAGGCCAGAGCCAGTTTCTTGGCTGGAGAACAGCAGGAAACTCTACAGTTGTGGGCTTGATTGGAAGTTGAACATACACTATAGAAGACAACTACAGAAAAACACTTCTATATCGTTGAACAATAGGCTTGATTTCAGGCATGTGTTTTTTAAATCTTTATCTATTTTTCTTGGGAAAATAGTAGTGTTTATCTAAGCTTTATTTGGTTTTCTTTTCATAAATATCAAATCCTGGATTTAATACTAATTTGCATTTTTTGCATGTGCTTATCTGGAAATGGAAAGTTTGTACCTGAAAGCTGGTTTTGGTGTAATGTGTAAAAAAACAACAACATACTAAATAAATTTTACTGGCAATCAGTTATTGCTGGATTGCCACAGCATCCTTTAAAGTACAAAGATTCAGTTGAGATTTACTGACTAAAGGTCACGTAATCAGCTTCTTATCTTGCCTGAGATTTGAACTCTGGTTTTCCCAGTTCTGATTTGACAGTCATGCCCTATGATGATTCCACCTACTTTTTAAACAATTTAGAAATTTTCCTTGGTTTAAAAAAACCTAAAATTTCATCCAATATTTAAATAGTTTAGGAGAAATCTCTATTGGCTAGTACCTTTGCTTTGTGTAGCTGGTTAACTGATCTAGACAGAAGTTTCAGAAGGCTATTATAATATTTCCTCTGTTTAAGACAACTTACACATCCATTTTTCATCCATATTGGTGAAAATTTGAGGATCAGCTTATTTGCAGATGGACTTATACACATATAATTTGGTTATACACAAATAAGTCATATTACCTTATAAGTGGAATTCACTGAGTGTGTGGGGAATGGCAGTTTAGCACCTGCAATTCTTGGCTTATTTGTAAGTATATATGGTAGTACTTCTACGATATTGCATGGTAGAGCTTTTCAGAGAATGTTGTCCTTGAGAGAAGCATTCTGCAGCATACAGGTAATCCTTGAGTTACGAAATTATAGGGCTTGCCAAATACATTCATAACCCGAGAATTCATTGGAATGAATCACATAAAATAAAATGTGATCACTCCCTGCTTTCACCCACAAATTCGCTGATCAAATGCGCAATTAGTTAAGTTCACATGAGTTATCTCAGGGTGGGGAAAGCCGGGGAAGGGGGGGGGGCTAGCGATGAAACAGACCACCTGCTTCAGAACACCCAAGGCCTGCCCCAACCCCTGAGATTATCTTATGCTCCTTCCCCTGGGGTCCCCATCATTGCTCCAACCCCCCCATCCTGCCATATTGGGTCAGTTACTTTGTGAAGATCTAGTGAGCTGTCTCCTCTCCAGCCTCCAGTTTTTTTGCCTGTTTGTAGTCTTGGTGCAAAAAGTGTTTGCAAACTGATAAGGGTTTGGGGCAGCAAAATCGCATTGCTTCAAGCCTCCTATCGGCTTGCAAATGTTTTTCATGCTGAGACTGGAAGCTTCTGAGGGTCATATTCTTGCACTATAATATTTTAGCCTCTGTTCTCCATGAACGGAGGCCTGCAGCAGATTCGTGGCAAAAGGTGTTACAAATGGAGGGAAGGCCTCTCCATTTGCAAAGCCTTTTGCCGCGGATCTTGTACAGAGCTCGGTTCACAGAGAACAGAGGCTTAAAATACTGTAGTGCTTGCCATTGGTGTACATATTTACAACTGAAAGATTTAAATTAGATAAAAAGAATTCTGGGTTTAACTTTGTTAAAAATGAACTAAATATTCTACTGTATGGTAGTGATGAGCATATTATTGCTAAAATCAATAAAGTGTTATTTAATTTAAATCGGGAAAATGAACAAGTAAAGCATTGTATGATTCAGTGGGCAAGGAATTTTGGATATAATGTAATGCTTGAACAGTGGAAGAATATATGAAATAAAGATTTAAACTTTACATTAAATTATAATTTTTAAAAAATGTCTATAAGATGATGTATCATTGTTTATGTTTATGTTTATTAAATTTGTATACCGCCCTTCTCCCTTGCGGGACTCAGGGCGGTGAACAGGCATCAATAAAACAGTACAAAACATCAATATATAAAATACTTTAAAATGGCATTAAATTGGGGGCCTGTTCTGAAATCCAAATAAAACTAAATAAAATCAATTAAAATCAATTAAAAAATTACGCCAGGCTGGCCGCACGGAACTCGAGATAAATTGACAAGAATATATAAAGGTACCTCAAATGAATGTTGGAAATGTAAATGTAAGGAAGGGAACTTTTTATCATCTATGGTGGACATGTGATAAAGCAAACAAATACTGGAATAGGATTCATATCTCAGTACAGAAAATTCTTAAAATGAATGTAGAAATAAAACCAGAAACTTTTCTTTTGGGTTTAATGGAACAAGACTTGGGAAAAAAAGTCAGAACTTTGATGTATATATGTTGACAACAGCAAGACTACTCTATGCACAGAAATGGAAGGTCACCTCGATCCCCACAATGGATGAATGGCTACAAAAATTGTTGGAGTTAGCAGAGATGGCTAAATTGACTAGTTTGATTAAAGAAAAAAATACAAATACCTTCATTTCTACTTGGAAACCACTTCTTGACTTTATGCTTGAGGTGGAAAAAAAAGAAACTTTGATTTTGGGCTTTACCAATTAGATAGATTTGTTGTTATAGAAATTGCTGTTTTTTATTATTATGAAAAAGTAAAATGTTGAGTGTAGATCTTAATGCCTTATTTTACTACACCAAAGGAGTTGAAGTCAATGCCTTTTTTTTCTTTTTCCCTTGCTTTACCCCACTATCCATTTTTCCTTTCCTAATTTCCCTAATATTTGCTTTTGTATTCTCTTTGTATGTCATATTATAAATGAATAAAACTATTTAAAGTCAAAAGAAAAAAAACCTACTGTACAAGATCTAGTACTACTTTAGGCCTCTGCTCTCCACGAATGCACTGAAGTGAATAAAAGAACTGACGGCTCGCTGGATCTTCATAAGGTAAGTGAGTCTCCACAGGCCTAAGTGTGTATGACTGCCGTGGTGCTGCAACATTCTTAACTTTGAGACTGTGTTGTAAATACTTGTGGTGGGACCCAGGGTAGGGTGGGGGGGGTTATGTCGTAACTTCAAAGGAGTGCTAAGTGAACTGTCGTAACTCAAGGATTACTTGTATTCTATTGCAAACTGATTGTCTGCACACAAAGACATCATTGGAAAGCCTCTTTGTCTTTATCAAGAGATGAAAAAGGTGTAACTGTATGGGCATACATTGTGCGAATACACACCTTGGCTGAGCTGTTCATTGCTCTCACTCGGCACCATGGGAAGTTCCCGGCTGGGCATGCTATCCGAGTGGTTCATGCATGGCTGCTCCAGGCTATCAGTACTTTCTCTGTGGAGACAAGTATCATTAGCAATGTTTTCATAGTCCAAGACCACATATATCTAACCATTTGATGTTGCAAAGAAAGGTTCTACCTCTTGTTATATTAATCAAATCACACTATGCACCTGAAAAAGTGAGCTGAAACTCACAAATGCTTATGCCTTTTAATAAAAGATATTAGTTAGAAAAAGGGGCCACCAGAAACTTTTAATTTTTGCCACCACACAGCACTTGCCACACAACATTTTTCCTACACCATTAAACCCCACCTGTGAGTTTTCGGGAAGAAATCGCTTCTACTGTTGGAAGCAAAAAGTCAACGTAACCTTAAGCTCTTATCCAATTGCTTGTTTAAAGGAGTAAGAATCCTGTACCTGTTCCACAGCCATCCAAACCTCAGGGTTGCACCACTGTTCAATTAAGGTATAGTAAAAACATTATTGTTAATACCTGCATATCTGTTCTCTGTCTCACAATTACCCTAATTTTCCTTCTATAAGCTGTCATGAGAAACTGCTTCATATAAAACTGGGTAATGAATCATATTGTTTATGTCCCAGTCTGTGGAGAAAAGACCAAGCCAGCAATGCCAATAATGAGAAATGATAGAACTGTTGTCTAAACTTCTGAACAGTTACACATTTTTCACACCTGGTCTATTGTATAGAACCAGCTGCTCTATAAAGTCTCAGTTCCCCATCAAGTTTTTATTAGGCCATAACTCTTCTTTCTTTACTTGAATCTGGGACTTTAAACCTGTATAATATGTATTCCACCACTGAGCTGTGGCCTTTCTTGATGCTTAGGTTAACTTACCCCAGGCCCATGCATTCCTGAATGTCAGCCAACCATGATCGCATCTGCAGTGAGTCAACAGTCTCAAGGATGTACTCCAAAGAACTTGACAGCTTGGAGGAAGGGGAAAAAATAATAAATATACAACACTGTAGGATGGGTTTTATTCTAAAGCCCCATTTCCTTCTGAAATGATGAACTCATATCAGTGAGGATAGAATTGAAAAACATCAGAAGACCTAATCCCCATCCCATTCATTTCCTAGCCCGCTCAGCTTTGGCTTTAGTACAACTTTTAATAATATTTCAATCTGTGTAGTTTTAATGTTTTAATTGTTTTTACTTGTTTTATACCTTGCAAACTATCCAGACTTTGTTTTGCAGGGGAGACAGGTTTTTAATTAAATTAAAATTTTAATAAATAAAAATAAATAAATGTTCAAGTATCATGCACGCACATAAGCACAATTCAAATCCAAGGGCTTAATCCAGCTGTTCCTATCTTAAAGTGATTGCATAACACATACAAAATATCAAGAACCTCCTCTCTGGCTTTTGATAGAAGGGCTCCAACACTAATCAACATCAGCAACTGAAAAGATCTTTTAGCAGCTCCCCTCATTTAGCTTTGAATTCTTTGCTAGAAGTGTTTGTGGTTATCTGCTTGAATTCCCAATGGTTTTAAAATTTAAGAATCACCGAGAACCCAAATCGCTTTCTCCAACATGCATATTCTCCAGCACATTGTTTAAGTCATCTATATAAATAAAAATGTAAAATAGTTTGTTGCAAAGCCACTAATCTCAGAAAGTACTGGACTGATTGACACCAAATTTTCACACAATGTTCCCAAGGACTTCCGATGATATCATACATACCTTTTTTGTGGCTGGCACATGTGTGTCATGTGCACAGTACACAAAGGTAAAATGTACCCACGTGAGGTTTTCACCTCCCTATAGCTCCTCCCACCCGGCTGCTGCATCATGCATACGTAACGGAAAAAACTCCCTGCACGCAACTGACCGGAAAGCAATGCATGACGCATGCGCCTCCCTGTCTTAGCCCAATCTTAGCTGTGTAAGCCTGCAGCTGCTCTCCTTCCACCCCCCCACCCCCAGGATCAGAAGCCAGCGGCGAGGAGAGAGGCGAAGAGGTCTGAGGAAGGCGAGGCGCCATCCCTGCAGCCGCTCTCCTTTCACCCCCTCACCCCCAGGATCAGAAGTGTTCGGCTTCTCCTGCCGTCATTGTCCCTGCAGCTTCTGGCGCTTCTACCGCCCCCCCCCCCCCCAGTCAATCTCCTCCAGGCATCCCTTCCTTGAGGGATAGAGTTAGGGAGATATATGGTAGGTAGGTAGGTAGGTAGGTAGGTAGGTAGGTAGGTAGGTAGGTAGAGGGATAGAGAGAGGGGGGGGTGAAATACAGTAGGTGGGTAGGTAGAAGGATAGAGAGAGGGGGGGGAAATACAGTAGGTAGGTAGGTAGATAGGTAGAGGGAGAGAGGAAAAAGTACAGTAGGTAGGTAGGTTGGGGGGTTATACAGTGGTTGTGTGTACACAGTTTGGTTGGCCATTTAACCAGACTAGGCCACAGCAACGCCTGGCCGGGTACCACTAGTTTTATATTAAAAAAGAGATGGATTCTCTCTTCCCAAAGACATTAAAAAGTTTGGAAGGAGTATATCTGCTCAGAAATATCACCACTGCCAAATGTAGGAAACATTGCTAGAGAGGGAGGACAGAAAGGACCATCAATTTTCTCTAATGAAAATGCAAGAGGCAAGAAGCAGACAACTCCAGCCAGATGTTAGTGATGCATTCTGATTCAACCGAAGAGGAGATTCAATTCTACGCATCCCTTGGCTATAGATACATAACTACTAATGTTTCAATTATTACCAAATCTTAACTCTACCCCATCAATCTTTTTCTGACCTTCAGCACAAAAGTGTTCTCTTTGTCTGGCATCTCCAGTGGAGTTGTTGTCCGCACATCCATTACACAGGAACAAGCAATGCTGACCCGTGGCTTTGTTGCCTGATGGTTGGGGTAGAAAAAAAAGACCGTCAATGCCTAAATTAGGAATCCCAAGCTTTTGACTTTTCCCCATGACTTTTCACTTGCCTGAACACAATGACTCATTGCTCACCTTTGGTGGGATGTAGAACTCCAACAGGTAACCCTCCCCTTCTCCCTTCCCTGCTTTGCGCAGGAGAAGACGGCATTTCTGCCAGCGTGTCCTACTGCCCCCGCCTGACCCATCATCAGCCACAATGTAGTTCAGTAGGCCTTCTCGGCGCACACTAGCCAGTTCGACTCGGAGAGTGGCTGGGGAGGCTTTGTTGAGCCGAAGACGTTCAAATCGGTGAGTCCAACGGTCTGAGTCACCACCCCCTGAAGAATTGGAATTACTGTTGGCTCCAGTGGGTGTCCCGTCTCCACCACCAGAGGATGATTCAGCTGAGGTCTTCCACTGCAGAATGCCACGTACGCTACCTCGGACACTGCGACTAACACTGCGCAAAGAAAAGCGCTTCTTCAGCTTTGGCTTTGTAGCGGTAACGGTTGCCACAGTAGAAACATCTTCTGAGCTGCGGGACTGGCTGCTAGAGAGGCCAGAGGGTGGGCCCAATGGAGGCTCAACGGGGGAAGCCACCGAAGAGTCACTGCAGGTCTCAGAGAGGTCCCGTGCAGAAGAACAACCAGTGAAAGGAGCAATGTCGCAGCGGGGTGGCGAGTCACTGGTGTAAGCCCGGCTCACCTCAGCCTCAAAATGTTCTAGGAAATGCTCCGCAAAGCGATGTGAGAAAGCAGCTTCGGCTCCTGGGGTGGCAAACTGGGGGTTCTCACCAAGGAAAGTCCGGAAACGACGGGCAAAATCAACTGCAGCAGCACGAGCATGGACTTCGCAGAATTCCCGCCAACCCAAGGAGGGGAGAGAGGCAGATTCTCCCAACATCCCTCCACCAACTGGTGACAGTGGCACTGCGCTTCCGTTCATGATCACCCAGGTGGGACTAGGTAACAATACATCCAGTGCCAGGATTGAGTTGCTATTAGTATCAGTGGTTTTGTGACCTGAAGTGGGAGAAACAGAAGAGTTATTATAAGTTATATGGTAGAAACCATCTGCATAAATAATGTCTTTCAAGGATTTTTTTTATGAACCAACCATTTCCTTTTTATGCATGTTTCTTATTAATCAACGGGGGGGGGGGTGTTGTTGTTTTGTCTTTGATTGATTGATAACTATAACTGCTAACACCTTTACACTTTTGAGTCTTTCACCCATGCTTGAAGGCTTAAGATACCACGCTTAAAAACCAAAATGATAGAAGAGTCAGAGTATTTTTTTTTTAAGGAATAATGAAGCGAGCCATTTTTCTATCAGAAACATAATTGAAGAAACAGTGGAATAAATTGCATAAAAGAATGATGTAGATGGGTAACAGAAGCATGTTCCTAGATAACTGGACTTGCTAAAAAATAAGCACTGTTCCAAGTAAGCCAAGTATCATCCTATATTTATTATATTGATGAGGAGATTAAGTCACAATGGTGTGATAAATCTGACTATTAAGTCTGAACCACCATACTTCTGTATAATTAATACAGTGTCAGGGAATAAACAAAGATTGGTAATATATAAATTGCAGTACATTGGCAAGTTTCCAATGGATGAACAATCCTTTGCTGGATATTGAGACTTCCAAAGAATACTGAGCCCAAGCACATTAGAGGGTGCTCTTAATTTGCAAGACACTGTATTTTTGATGAGGAATGCACTCCTGAAAATTATACTTCTTCTGCAAATCTAAATACATCTGTTGAAATGATATTTCTAACAAATTTAAGATTTAGTGAACCATCCCCTAAAATAGAGAAAACAAAAGATTATGCTTACCTCATGAACATATGCAGTACAGTTCTTACTGTAGTATTTCCCAAGCTTGAAATCATTTTTACACAGAGCACCTGTATATCAAGGGAAAAACGTTTAATGTTTTATATGGATGGAGTTTTCAGTCTAGGTGTTTCTTTTCAAACTAGTGACCTATTTGCATTTCCAAAATGTCAAAACCACAAAAAAGGAACTGTATAACCTCAACTATCAACTCATTCAGTAAAGCATACATCTGTAAATATTTCATGCAAGAACCTAACTCTTTCTGCAGAATAGCTAATTCTCAAAAGTTATTCTATAATTATGCAATTAAATCTTCCCATGTTCTTTGAGACTGGTCAACATTTTATGATCTCACTAAAGAGGACATGCTTATCTCTGTTCTCTTTTAGGAAAAGCCTATGTCACTTTATTTATTTTCATCTCATCATTATTTTTATATGTAACTCAAAGCAGCAAACATACGTAAAACTCCTTCCTACTGTTTCCCCCCACAACAATCCTATGAGGTAAATTGGGCTAAGAGAGAGCATCAATGACCCCAGGTTACGGAGCCAGCTTTCATGGCTAAGACAGGACTAGAATAATTGATTAGATATTATAGTACCTGAACTATTTTATAATCTATTCTGTAGACCTCTGATTTTTAAAATGAGAGTGAATACTATCCAGTTCAGCAAACATGCTGAATCATCCCTGAAATGTGAATTTCTTTGAACGTAGATCAGCATAAGTAGGAAAATATATACCTAATAAAGAACAAAATAAATATTGTGGGATGGTCCTGCCTATATGAAAAAAAGGTCCTACAATTGAACATTTGCGGTGGCAGTATCTTTTAGGCATGTAACCGAGGACCTAGAAATGCCATTAAATACAGGGCTCCCTTTTTTTTTCCCCCATGAAAAGCAAAAGATGGTGATATGGTGTACTTTTTCTGTGGCTTAGGCACTAAAGCAAAAAATTGACAGGAGCAACAAAACCAGCTAAAGACATTGGAGCGGAACCAGCTTATTTTTCTGCAAGCATTTGTGTGCAGACTGGAAACGCGGGAATTGCTTGTCAGATGCATTTCAAAGGCAGGGCGTTACACTCCGTAAAGACCTCCTGCATCGGAGGGAACCGATTCACATGACGTGGCTCCTTTCTCGTCACGCTCCTGCTGATGGGAAAAGCCCCGCTTGGCGACACGCTGCTGCGCTTCTTCAGAACTTGCTCGCGCGGCCTTCCGATCGCCGTTGGTGGGAAGCAAGGAGCCGCTTGATCGCCGAGTCTCACCGCCGTACCTTGAGCCAGGCTGCGAAATAAAAGACAGCACCCCCCCCTCCCCACCTCCAGACCCTGGACCCCGCAACCCAAGGCTTCCCACTCGAGGGAGGGACGGGGACAGAAGGCGAGCCCGCTCTCAAGGGCGGACAGGGGAGCCGAAGGGGGCGGGGGGGAAGATCTCCGCGCGAGCGGGAAAAAGAAAGGGGGCCTCGATTCGGCTGGGCGCATCTGTCACTCACCATCCCGGCCTTGGGTTCCTTCCAAGAGAAAGGGTTTGTCTGTCCCCCCTTTCTCACTCTCCCTGGCTTTCTTGCACTATTTCCGCTTCCGGGTTTGTGTTGTGTGTGTTGTTGTTTTTCGACGTCGGTGTCAATTGTTTTCCTGTTTTCATTTCCGTCTTCGTCATCAACTCCGGAGGAGGAAAAGGTCGAAGCGATGAAAAGAACGAGCTTTATCATAGAGAGTAAATGGACCCGCGGCTAGAAGGGTCACGGGAAATTCAGAGGCTCTGTTCACGTAAGCTGCCCTTCTCCGTTGGAGGATGCGTCCAAGTCGTTACCATGGCGGCCCCGTGACGTAGTTTGACGAATGCTCGTGGGACGCGGAGGGAGTAAGGATGTTCTTCGGTATTGAGTGTCTTGCTTCGGTTGCTCGGGCAACGGCACATGCGGAACTCCCCGCCTTTAGCAATTCCCCGAATGGTAACGAGGAAGTACTGTAAACGCCACGCAGTTCAACGGTGTTGTTCTAATGCCAAGGCTGGAAGTGCTTGTGTGCGATTCTTGAGCATATGCAGAGTGCTTTCTCTAAGGAAAGCCTTCTGTCAGCCTACATTGCGGAATTTCCACACCAAAAATATGTTTGGCAGTTAGTTCCAACCCCTGCCATCCATCTTTTCCTTTTCCCCTCCCACTTTTTAATGATTCATGCCTCAATTGAAAGCCGATTTTATTAGTCACTGTTTGGTCTTGACAGGTACATATAGTCCTCGATTAGAACAGCCCATTTAGTGACGTTCAAATTTACAAGGACTCTTCTCTTTTTGTAAGCAGATGACATGATTAGAAGAATGAAAGAAAAAGTTTTTTAATATAGGGTAGTATGAACAAAAGCTAGAATAAGAGTTAGAAATAAAGGGAATATAAATGTATTACATTTATATTAGATAAAATGAAAGTAATAATGAGAAATAGGTGGAATAATTGAATAATGATAGACTAACGCAGGGGTCTGCAAAGTCGGCTCTTTTAAGACTGGTGGACTTCAACTCCCAGAATTCCCCAGCCAGCTATGCTGGCTGGGAAACTCTGGGAGTTGAAGTCCACCAGTCTTAAAAGAGCCGACTTTGCAGACCCCTGGACTAACCCAATACAGATAGATGTGTATTGTTATAGGAATTTTATAAGTTGATTGAATGTATAATAAATTTAATTTGATTAGTTTTGTTTGTGCTGGAATGTATGGCACCCAGGTGCCACACGGTTCACGCATTGATTTGACATTTTTATAAAAAATAAAAATAAAACTTGAAGAAAAAAAATTACAACTGCACTGAAAAAAGTGACATCGTTATTCATACTTATGACCACTGCAGCTCACCACCCCCACCCCCACATATCAGTGGTGAAAGTTCAGATGCTTGACACCTGACTGATATTTATGATGGTCACAGTGTCCCTGAGTCATGTGACCACCTTTTGCGAACTTCTGACAAGCAGAGTCAATGGGGAAGCCAGACAACTGTATTACTAACTTAACAACTGCAGTGATTCTCTAAATAACTGTGGCAAGAAAGGTCATAAAATGGGGCAAGATTCCTTTAACAGAGTAACAGAGTTGGAAGGGACCTTGTAGGTCATCTAGAGCAGGCCAACCCACTGCCTAAGCAGGAGACCCTAATGTGCCTCTGCCTAGGATCAAACTCACGGTCACCTGCTTGTGAGGCAACAGCTCTACTTCTAGGCCACAACCGCTTCATTCACTTAACAAATGTCTCAATATAAATTTTGGGCTCAATTATGGTCAAAAGTCAAGGACTACCCGTATGTTCTGATAATGTCAGTGTTCAGCATAACATCCAGAACTGATCAATCATAAGGGAAGGAGGAAACCAGGGTCAATTGTGCGAGGGAGAAATTATAAGGAGAAGGTATAGCAGGAGAGAGTATAGCAGTACTGTGGAGCACAACTCAGTGGCCATGGAAGAGCATTAGAAACGTGCCTTCCATCCAAAATTTATGTAGGGAGAGAGTGGTCACCCGTCTTCCTCTTGCGATCTCTACACCAATAGCAGGGAAATGCAAGGGCACCCTCTTTTGGTAATCTGCGGTATACAGGTGGGAATATGATAGTGATATGAGCCAAGATCTGTGCTTTGGCTCTGCATCTGCTAGTTGTAGTTTCACTGTTGGATACAATCTTGCATTGACACCTGAGGCAGAACAGCTGCCAGTGCAGCTGAATATTAGCACCTGCCATAGTGCCATTACTGCCAAAATATTTTTTTTAAGTGTGTGTGGGTGGGGGTGGGGGGGTAAGAGAGAGACATGCAGACAGAGACAGAGATATACCAGCAAGGTGTAAAAAGCTTGCACTGTATATATAGAATGCTTAGGAAATGTCTGTGTTATTTGAAAATGCTATTTGTACTTTCCCTAGGTATTCTATATATAGGTAATCCTTGACTTTGTTTGTTTAGTGACCATTGAAAGTTACAGTGACACTGAAAAAAGAGACTAATGACGTTTTTCAGACATGACTCTTGTGACATCCCCATGGTCAAGTGGTCAAAATTCAGATGGCAAATGACTCATCTATTATGATTGCAGTGCCCCAGACTCATATGATCCCTTTTTGTGACCTTCTGTCAAGCAAAGTCAATGGGGAAGCCAGAGTCACTTAACAACCGTGTTACTAACTTGACAACTGCAGTGATTCAATTAACAAATATGGCAAGAAAAATGGTAAAATAGGGCTAAATTCACTTAACAAATGTCTCACTTAGCAAAATAAATGTTGGCGTCACTTGTGGCCATAAGTCGAGGACTACCTGTAAATGCATAGGCATTATGCAAAATGATAAGAACTACGGTATTTAGGCAAGGTATGAAATGACAATTGCAAAAAGGGTTAGAATTAGACTACCGTATTTATTCGACTATAACGCGCACACGTGTATAACGCGCACCCCCTAATTTTCGATTAAAAATCGGTATAAAATTTTTATACCGATTTTTATAAAGCTCCACTTCTCCCACCGCGTCTCTTTCTGGCTCCGCTTTTTCCCCCGCGTCTGTTTCTGGGCTCCACTTCTCCCCCCCCCCCCCGTCTGTTTCTGGGCTCACTTCTCCCAACGCGTCTGTTTCTGGGCTCCACTTCTCCCACCACGTCTGTTTCTGGCTCCGCTTTTTCCCCCGCGTCTGTTTCTGGGCTCCACTTCTCCCACCGCGTCTGTTTCTGGGCTCACTTCTCCCACTGCGTCTGTTTCTGGCTCCGCTTTTTCCCCCGCGTCTGTTTCTGGGCTCCACTTCTCCCACCACGTCTGTTTCTGGCTCCGCTTCTCCCCCCGCGTCTGTTTCTGGGCTCACTTCTCCCACCGCGTCTGTTTCTGAGCTCCACTTCTCCCACCGTGTCTCTTTCTGGCTCCGCTTCTCCCGCCGCTGCCGCCGCCGCGCAGAAACCCAAACTCTCGTTTATAACGCGCACCCAAACTTTGAGTTCTTTTTTGGGTACAAAATTTTGCGCGTTATAGTCGAATAAATACGGTAATCCTAACTCTAGCCCTTTATTGAAAAGATGTATATGAAAAAAAGAAGAAGAAATTCAAAATAAAATATAGGACAGAACTTTCTTACTAAAATAAAAAATGAGTATTGGACTACTTGCTTCCACAATGAAAGCTACAATGGGATTTTACTGGGAGTATTTTATACTTTACTGGTTTTCCTTTTGAGATTGCATAGAATTCCATTTCATGCTTTGATGTCCCAGTTTTGGCATTCTATAAACTTTCTAGGCATTCTATAAATGCCTAATTTCACACATTGATGGTTTTATATATAGTGTATGTGTATGGATGTGTACATATGTGCATATACATACACACAGAGCACTTAAGGTGGAGAACATACCTAACACTTCCCGTTTCCCCATAACAACTCTCTGAGTTGTGTTGGGCTGAAAGATGGAGAGAAACTGGGCCAAAGTCACCCAGCTGGTTTTTAATGCCTAAGGTGGGACTAGAACTCAGAATCTCCTGCTTTCTAGGCCACCACCCTAACTATTACACCAAGCTGGCATATACTGTCTTCCCTGTCTTGTCCATATATTTATCTTTATTTTTTATTTAGAAAGTTTATATTGCTGTCTACTCACACATGGTGATTCAAGGCAGCTTACAAGAATGTAAAAATACCACCTAAAAGAAATAAAAATAATAAAATAAATAAAATAAAATAATAACCCCAAATCCTGGCGACAATGCACATACTAGCCATATATAGCCCAGGCCTGTTGACCAAATCACAACCACATCTTCAGGGCCTTCCAAAGGAGTGTTAGAGTAGAGGGAGGGAGCTACCACAGAGAAGGCCCTTCTTCCCACCTGATGTATCTCCTAAGGCCGTGATGGCGAACCTATGGCACGCCTGCCAGAAGTGGCAGGCAGAGCCCTCTCTGCTGGCATGCGTGCCATTGCCCCAGGTCAAATCTCTGTAGTGTTTCTTTCATGAGCTTCTGTTTCCCTGTAAACGACGAGACAGAAGCTTATGAAATTAAAAAAATCTTACCTCTTGCTGCGCTGCTGGTGTAGGGATGCCCTGCTTCCCGCTGGCCAGCAGGTCTTTGGATTGCTGCTGTGCATGCACATGCATATGCACATCAGCGCATGTGCATGTCCACACATGTCTGTGTATGGGCATGTATGCCCACACGTGAGCGCACACTTTTCAGTTTGGGTATGCACATGTGCAGTTTGGGCACTCGGTGTCTAAAAGGTTCACCATCACTGTCCTAAGGGGACGGAACCCACAACATTCCTTGCCTCCCTGGTCTAGTGGGTAGGTGTTGAGTCCCCAAGCCTATGTCCCAGACAGCTCGTCTGGTAACCTATGAGTCACCGCATTCCGGAGCTGAGCCAGCAGCTGCAGTGATTAACAGAGACAAGCTGTCTGGAATCTGTCTGGAAAGGAGTTACAATGTGGCAATTGCATTGCTAGGAGTTTCCTGCCTGGTAACTCTATATAAGAGGTTGCCAGAGAAGAAACCTTGCCAGTTGAATCTTGTGTGTGTTGTAAATAGTGTGAATAAACGTTCCTGTTGTTTTGACCATGCCTGAGTCGGAATCCTTTGTCTGATCTGACACTGGCGACGAGGATGGGATTCAGGCCGTGGCCTTAGAACGCAACGGGTAACGAATACTTCAACAACAGAGCGCAGCGCGACGCACAGCCTCACCATGGCTACGGCGACAATGCCTCCGTTTGCACCGTTCGACCCGATGAAGGAACAATGGGCTTCCTTCTTAGCCCGGTTTGAGTGCTTCTTGATAGCCAGCGACTACGGCGAACTCGCGCCTGCCAGGAAGCTGAGCCTATTCCTCCAGTGCGGCGGCCCTGAATTGTTTGCTACCGCCCGAACCATAGCAGCACCCGCAGCGGTGCACGAAGTGCCGTGGGACGATCTCCTGGGCCGCCTGAGAGCACACTACGCGCCGGCGCCTTCCCGCATAGCGCATCGCTATGCATTCAGACAATGTGTGCAACAGCCGCAACAGTCGGTAGCCGAGTTCCTGCAGAAATTGAGAGCGACCGCAATCCCCTGCGAGTTCCCTGCTGGCTTCCTGGAGGAATCCCTACTGGAGCAGTTTGTATGCGGCGTAAGAGACATCCGCCTAAAGCGCCGCTTGCTTTCAAAAACTGTCCTGACTCTCGAGCAAGCGGTGGAAGAAGCACGCGCGACAGAATTGTCGGAGATCTCCACATCCGACATGGGCCGCGCGCGCCCTCCTCTTTTCCCCACTCCGCGAGCGTGTCTGGTAGACGAAATAGCGCCGCTGGATGAGCTGGAGGAGGAAGACCGTGGGGACTGCATGAGGGTGACCGGGCGCGTGCTGAATCGCGCATTCACACCGCAGCAGAAGTCCGGGAACTGCCTAGGCTGCGGAGGGGCCCACCAGAGACCAGAGTGCCCATTCAAGGCATCGGTGTGCCCCAGATGTGGCAGGAAAGGACACCTAGCAGCTGTGTGCCGTGCTGCCACTCCAGCGACAACGCCAGCTGCCGCCTCCAGAACCGTTCCACCAGGACAACGAGGGTCGCAGAAGTGTTCAGGACGCTACCAGCCACAGCTGACCGACTGCTTCGCGCTGGCGGAGATGCCCCCAGCTCTAAGCTACGACCAGGCAGAGAGTAGGAGACTGTCAACAGTGGTTTGCTTAGAGGGGGTGGGGGTAAAAATGGAAATAGATTCAGGGTCCTCTAGATCACTCATGTCCTGGGAGCATTTAGTTAAGCTTTGCCCCAAGCTCAGGAAGCGGGATCTCGGCCCCACAGCGACGATCCTGAAAGATTACCAGGGCTCACAAATTCCCATTCTAGGTCTGCACAGAGTGAGAGTAGACTACGGCCCCTTCCACGGATCCCTTCCCATCCTGGTAGTGGCCAAACCCCTAGCTGCCTTGATCGGATTGGACTGGTTTCCAGCCTTGGGACTGTCAGTCCAAGGAGTACACAGCGTGCCAGCCAGTTCTCCGGTAGACGAAGTAATCAGAGAGTTCAACGACGTCTTTGATGGCAGCTTAGGAACGTACAAAGGCACTCCAGTTTCCCTAAATTTGGACCCCCAGGTTGCTCCAGTCCGCTTGAAGGCCCGCAGGCTGCCGTTCGCGCTGAAGCCCAAGGTTGAAGCGGAATTGGATCGATTGGTGGCGCAGGGCGTGCTCGAACCCGTCGATCAGGCGAAATGGGAGACCCCAATTGTGGTCCCCATTAAGCCCGACGGGTCCGTGAGGATCTGCGCCGACTATAAGTCGACGATCAACCTCGGGCTTCAGGCGAACCCATACCCGGTTCCGGTGGTGCAAGACCTACTCCACTCATTGGGACGAGGTCGAGTGTTCGCGAAACTGGATATGGCGCAGGCCTACCAACAGCTCCCGGTGGATGACGAGGCTGCGGAAGCGCAGACCATCGTGACCCACCGTGGGGCTTTCCGCTGTCGCCGTCTCCAATTCGGCGTGTCCGTAGCCCCGGGGATCTTCCAGAGCCTCATGGAGCGACTGCTCCATGGGCTCCCTGGCGTTGTACCGTATTTTGACGACGTCCTGATTGCTGCTTCCAGCATATCAGAACTCGCCAAAACGTTACGGAAGGTCCTCAGAGTTTTCAGGGGCGCGGGTTTAAAGTTGAAACGCAGCAAATGTACGTTTGCTGCGCCTAGGGTGGAATTCCTGGGTTTCATGATTGACGCCCAAGGAATTCACCCAACCCCCTCCAAGGTCGAGGCCATCCAAAAGGCCCCCACTCCTGCCTCCAAAACGGAGCTGCAGGCATTCCTCGGCCTTTTGAATTTCTACGCGCCGTTTATTCCCCATAAGGCGTCGCTAGCCGAGCCGCTGCATCGGTTGCTCGACCGATCCGCGGCCTGGCACTGGGGCAGCCGCGAAGCACACACGTTCGCGGCTGTCAAAGCCATGCTCACGTCAGATGCGGTACTAGTCCAGTACCATGACAGGCTTCCTCTGACGCTTGCGTGCGATGCCTCCCCTTTTGGCCTGGGGGCTGTCCTTAGCCACGTCTTTCCAGACGGCTCGGAAGCCCCCATTGCTTTTTACTCCCGGACAATGTCTCAAACGGAGAGAAACTACAGCCAAATCGACAAGGAGGCTTTGGCTGTAGTGTCCGGGATTAAGAAGTTCCACAATTACCTCTATGGGCGGACCTTTTCTGTTGTCACGGACCATAAGCCGCTCCTTGGGCTATTGGCCGGTGACCGTCCGACACCCCCCATCCTGTCGCCCAGGATGACCCGCTGGACGGAATTCCTGGCAGCGTATGACTATACGCTGCTATACCGTCCTGGCAAGCAGATAGGGCATGCTGATGCCCTAAGCCGCTGCCCTCTCCCGGGGCCGGATCTGGCCCCTGTGCCTGCTCTCTCTGTCCTGATGGTCGCGGAGTCGGACTTGCCCCTGTCCTCTTCCGCTGTTGCCGCTCACACCCGCGCAGACCCCGTCCTCGCCCAGGTCTGCCGATGGGTGCTGAGGGGCTGGCCTTCGGGCAGTGTGGCTGAAAACTTTCGGCCTTACAAGTCACGCCAGCTGGAGCTCTCGCTCCATTGCGGGTGCTTGTGTTGGGGAGATCGGGTCATCGTCCCTTCCCCTCTCCGGCACATGGTTCTTCAGTCGCTCCATGCCAACCACCCAGGCATCGTCCGTATGAAGGCATTGGCCCGGAGCTATGTCTGGTGGCCCGGCATGGACGCTGAAGTGGCGGAATGGGTGGCCGCCTGCTCCTCCTGCCAATCGTCCCGGCCGGCCCCGCCGGTCTCCCCGCCGAGGGAGTGGGACGCCCCCAGGTGCCCATGGTCCAGGCTCCACTTGGATTTCGCGGGTCCCTTCCATGGCCAGAATTTCCTCGTGGTGGTGGATGCGTTCTCACGCTGGGTGGAGGTGATTCTCATGGTTTCCACCACAGCGGAGAGCACGGTGCGTGCCTTGCGCCGTCTGTTTGCGACCCACGGGTTGCCGGACGTCGTTGTGTCCGACAACGGATCCCAATTTCAATCCTCCACCTTCTTGGACTTTCTGGCCACCCAAGGGATCCGCCACGCGCCGGTCGCCCCTTATCACCCGGCGTCTAATGGACGCGCGGAACGAGCCGTGCGCTCAGCCAAGGAAGCCTTGGCCCGTTTGGATAAAGGGGACTGGCAGGCAAGGGTGGTCGCGTACCTTTTGGGACAGCATGTCACACCTTGCCCAGCCACAGGGAAAAGCCCCGCGGAGCTCTTGATGGGCCGACGCTTGCGGACCACTCTGGACAGACTGCACCCCGATTACGACGGGTTGCAGAGGGGCAACCTGCAGATTCCCACTCCTCGTTTATTTGAAATTGGGGACCTGGTTTGGGCAAGGAACTTTTCAGGGGAGCCGCGATGGATTGCCGCAACCATTTTGGACGTAACCGGACCCTGTTCTTACAGAGTTGGCCTTCAGG
Organism: Rhabdophis nuchalis; assembly: GCA_039707465.1. Taxonomy (NCBI): domain Eukaryota; kingdom Metazoa; phylum Chordata; class Lepidosauria; order Squamata; family Natricidae; genus Rhabdophis; species Rhabdophis nuchalis. The sequence goes on from CM077647.1 coordinate 149,539,855, forward strand.
ATGGATCCGAGTGGCGGCGCCACCTGGATCAACTGAGGCGCCGCCTGCCCGAAACAGCAGTCACCACGCCAGGCCGTTCCTGCCCGTTGGCCCCCGTTGGGCCGTTGTTCTCTGCTCAAGCCGAGCAGTTGTTTGGAACCCCGGAGTCCCTAGCCGGTCCAGACCTCGTATCGGCGGGAACAGCACGGGGAGACCGCCAGGACCTCACAGCCCAATCTGACTCTCAGCTGGGGGCCTCGCCCATCGGGGAACCACCCTACCAGAATAATACTCGCCAGCAAATGCCAACTACCTCAAGCCCGGTCGCCACGCCCCCTCACCCGGACTTGCTAGGGTTGCCATTGCTGCCTACGGCGACTCCACCTCCGAGGGCAGGCCGCGATGACGTAGGCGAAGGCTCCGTGTCCCACAGGGAGGAGCCTCCTCAAGAACTAAGGCGGTCAGGGCGGACCCGACACCGCCCCGCCTATCTGAACGACTACGCGTGCGCATGTACTGTGTTGGACAGAGAACCTAGACACATGCGCACTGACTATGGGGGAAGGAGTGTTGAGTCCCCAAGCCTATGTCCCAGACAGCTCGTCTGGTAACCTATGAGTCACCGCATTCCGGAGCTGAGCCAGCAGCTGCAGTGATTAACAGAGACAAGCTGTCTGGAATCTGTCTGGAAAGGAGTTACAATGTGGCAATTGCATTGCTAGGAGTTTCCTGCCTGGTAACTCTATATAAGAGGTTGCCAGAGAAGAAACCTTGCCAGTTGAATCTTGTGTGTGTTGTAAATAGTGTGAATAAACGTTCCTGTTGTTTTGACCATGCCTGAGTCGGAATCCTTTGTCTGATCTAACATTAGGGTAGTTGTGATCAGCAAGAGAGGGTCTCTCAGACAAAACCGTGGGGGCCATTGCTTCCAAATAGCTTTTGCAACTCCCTCACAGCTAAGGTGACCTTCTCACAGCTACACTCACTCCCAGTCCCAAGACAGGTTGGCACTACCTTCCATGACAAACATAATGTATGTATGGGATGGGTGCTACTTTGGGGGGGGGGTCCCTAACTGACTGACATCTTCATTGGACAGAATGCTTTCTTGCATGTCTGTCCAGATGGAATGGTTTTGGCCTTTATCTTCCCCTTCCCACTGTTGTAATTCCAATTCAGTGTGTGATCTCTCTTCTTCATGCTATCTCAGTTCTTCCTGAACAATTTCCCATTGCTCTTCTAATGATTGCCAACCTGCTCTGGAGAGATATCTTGTATTTTTAGATATTTTTGGAATCCCCTAGCACATACCATATGCTTCCCAGAGAAAATCCTACCAGACCTCTTCAGGTTTATCAACAAAAATGATGTTGTATGGATTAGCTGCTTAGCTTCTGCAGATTTCTGTCTCCCACCCATGCCTTGCCAAATGCAAACCAAGTGAACAAAATATGCCCCTGCTGATCTGCCAGTTGCTCAACTAAGGAGCATTTTAGTAGGATGTACATCATGCATTTCATCCTTGCCACCTTCTTCCCCCTCTTCCTAAAATCTGGTTCATTATTCCACTCCTGCACCCCAAACATCCTGTTTTCATTGAGCAAACAGAGACTGGAGAGATTGCTGTCCTGAATCAGCCTGTTGTTGCTCATTATTTGGGATTCCATGTTGCTTCCTGGATCTTAGTATTTCCTTAGCAGTGTTTGGGAAGCTAAAACAAATGTGGTTCAGTGGGTTTTATAAACCCAGCCAATAACTGTGTATTTGAATTCACGTGGCATGAATAAGTCATAGTTTCAGATAACAACGCTGAAGTCAACATGCTAGGCCACGATGATACCAACCATATTAGGGCTTAGCATGATGAATATAGAATAGTGTTATAATAGATATGCCTGAAATTCTGAAGTGACATATCAACTAAATTTTAAGTATATTTTAAGATGTACATAAATGTCCATATGAGTTTTCGAAAGTCAACTTTTTGAAATATTTTCCCTGTTTTATGTCACTGTGGAAACTGAAGCATAATTTTTGAGGGGGAATGCTAGAGAATTTCTTGCTTGAATACTGGACAAAATAGACAATGTTTTCTAAAAAGGTCAGGATCATATACCAGTTCCAGATATCTAGATAATAAGTCTAATGTCAGTAAAGCCAATGTAAAATACTGTAATGAAATTCAACGTCCGCTGGACAATTTACTTGATGACTGATTGGCATGGTAATTCAATTGAGCTAATGCATTTGTCAAGGGGGGGGGGGGGGACGAAAGTACCGAGAAAGTGTCAGTCTAAATTGGGAGCTTAGATTGCACATTCACGTAGGGTGGATTGTCAAAAAAAAATAAAGCAAAACCAGGAACACTGAATAACATGAGGGAAGTAGTGGCAGTCACAATCTTTACAGAACTACACAAAAATATTTTCAAGGAAACATAATAGTAAAGATAATCATAAATCTTCCATCAAGATTAAATTTAAGGATTAAGATTAACCTTACTTAAAGAGTAGGTGACACATAGTTCAGAGTTAAATTATAAAAGAAAAAGAAGCCCAGGAAGTGAAATGTCCTGTTTCTAACAACTTACCATAGCATATCCAGGACCTTAGAAGCAGAGCTGCTAGGAAGTAATTGCAATTTTTGCAATTGTAATAAACCTCAGATTTATCTATATAGTTCAGATTCATCAAACAGTTTTTTTAAATTAGAACTACCACCAGATCCACTTTATATTGCTAATAGCTGTGCCACAAGGATGAAGGGGATTATTGTCCAACATACCTGGAGAAATGCCAGCTCTAACTGACACTGAATTACAGACATCGATTTTTAAATTTATATTACATTTATATCCTACCACAGTCAAATATTACTTTCAGAGGTTTACAAAACATATAGAAAATAACTAAAACTTCCACAATAGCCCTAATTATAAGTAGGTAAAATCAATAAAACCATAAAACAAACATAATGAATTAATGTAGAATCAATGCATTTTACATTATAAACTGTCTACATAGAGCTCCATATGTGTATCCCTGTACATATTAACATTGATAGATATGCAAACTTAAATATAAATAAAAGGATTAACCAATATCAGGACCTGCCTTTGTCATTTTTGTCCCAGTTTTCTGTTCCTCTTATCACAATGCAGTGTCTTGTAATCACTGGGCATGCTAAATTATCACTATTAATGGGGCTGTTTCAAGGCCCCTGTTTATTATTTTAATGTTTCTGAAACTCCTGAAGAAGTCAACAACAATACTGAGGATGAAGAAGGTAAGAGCTTGATTGTTACTAAGGAAATAGTTTCCTCCTCTTTCATTTCATTTCATTTTCATTTTATTAAATTTGTATACCGCCCCATTTCCCAAAAAGGGGACTCGGGGTGGTGCACAGGAGAATAAAACTACGTATACACATAAAACCGGTAATAAATATTTATTTATTTATTTATTTATTGAATTTATACCCCGCCCTTTTCCAAACGGACCCAGGGCGGCGCACAGGAACATTAAAAAACATACAAAACATATAAAACTTTTTTTTTAAACTTATTCAACTAAGGGCCTGTGCTAAAACCGAATTAAAATCCCCATTTTAAAACTATCTACGAGTCGGTATTGAAGGCTACGCAAGGCCGGCTAGTTGGAATAGGTGTGTCTTCAGACACTTGCGGAAGAGGCGGAGGTCAGAAATGGTACGGAGTTCAGGGGGCAAGTCGTTCCAAAGGGCTGGTCCCGCCACAGAGAAGGCTCTCCCCCTGGGTGTCGCCAGTCGGCATTGTCCGGCTGATGGCACCCTGAGGAGGCCCTCTCTGTGGGAGCATATCGGTCTAAGGGATGTATGGGGCAGGAGGCGGTCTCGCATATAACTAGGCCCCGAGCCATGGAGCGCTTTAAAGATGGTCGTTAGAACCTTGAAGCGCACCCAAAAGACCACAGGAAGCCAGTGCAGCTCGCGCAGGATTGGTATTATATGGGAGTGTCTAGGCCCTCCCGTAATCACCCGCGCGGCTGCGTTCTGGACTAACTGTAGCTTTCGGGTGCACCTCAAGGGAAGCCCCATGTAGAGAGCATTACAGTAGTCGAGTCGAGACGTGACGAGTGCTTGAGTGACCGTGCGTAAGGCACCCCGGTCCAGTAAGGGGCGCAATTGGCGCATCAGGCGTACCTGATGGAACGCCCCCTTGGCCACGGCTGCCACATGGTCCTCCATAGACAGCTGGGAGTCCAGGAGGACACCCAAAATGTGCGCCCTCTCCACGGGGGCCGGTGTTTCGCCCCCACTGGCCAGAGTTGGAATAATCTGGCTGAAACGGGGTGCCGGAAGCCCCAGCCACTCAGTCTTGGACGGGTTGAGCTTGAGTTTGTTACTACCCATCCAGATCCGTACGGCCTCCAAACACCGGGACATAACCTCGACGGCATCGTTGGGGTGGTCTGGGGTGGATATGTACAACTGAGTATCATCAGCGTACAGATGATATCCCACCCCAAAACCACGGATGATCTCACCCAGGGGCTTCATATATGTGTTGAACAGTAGGGGCGAGAGGACCGACCCCTGAGGTACCCCACATATGAGGGGCCTCGAAGTCGACCTCCTGCCAACACACATTGCGACCGACCAGAGAGGTAGGACGAGAACCACCGCAAAACGGTGCCTCCCAGCCCCAACCCCCCCAGTCGGCGCAATAGGATACCATGGTCAATGGTATCAAAAGCCGCTGAGAGGTCTAATAGGACTAGGATAGAGGAATATCCTCTATCCCGCGCCCTCCAGAGATCATCAACCAACGCGACCAATGCCGTCTCGGTGCTGTGCCCGGGTCAGAAGCCGGACTGGCGCGGGTCTAGATAATCAACTTCCTCCAAGTGTCGCGGAAACTGTTGAGTCACCACACTCTCAACAACCTTCACTAAAAAGTGAAGGTTGGAGACGGGACGGTAGTTCTCTAATAATGCTGGATCCAGGGACGGCTTCTTGAGGAGGGGCCTTACTACTGCCTCTTTCAAGACGGCAGGCAAGGACCTCTCACTCAAAGATGCGTTGACAATGCCCTGGAGCCAGCCTCGTGTCGTCTCCCAGGATGCCAGTACAAGCCAGGAGGGACACGGGTCCAATAAACATGTGGTGGCCCTAAGTCTCTTTGACAACTTGTCCATATCCTCGGTAGTAACAAAATCAAACTCCTCCCATGATGGTGTCACAAGAACAGCCTCGGCACGCTCGACTGGGCCACTATCGATGGAGGGTAACTCGCTCCGAATCCGAGTGATTTTCTCCTGCAGATAAATCCCAATTCCTCTGCTCGACCCTGTAAAGGGGCTTCCCACGGCCTCTGTTGAAGGAGGGAGCGGGTCACCCCAAACAGGGCGGCTAGGCGGTTATCTGCGGATGCAATAAGAGTGGCACAATACTCACGTTTGGCCACTCTTATCGCCACCAAGTAAGTCCTAATATAGGTTCTCACTAGTGTTCGGTCGGCTTCGGAGCGAGAGGATCTCCATCTGCTCTCTAGGCGTCTCTTGTGGCGCTTCATCTCCCTAAGCTCCTCGGTGAACCAAGGAGCCCGGGTGGTTCGTCGCCGCAAGAGAAGCCGCAAGGGCGCGACTCAGTCCAAGGACCCCGTGGCCGCACTTAACCATGCGGCCATTAGGTCCTCAGTCGAGTTGCGGGGCAAGTCTACAGGAATTGGCCCAAGCTCCCTTTGGAACCTTACCGGGTCCATCAGGAGCCTGGGGCGGAACCATATAGGAATGTCTGGTTCCGCCTCCCCGCGGTGAGGTGCGGCGATCGGAAAGTCGAGCCGAAGGAGAGCGTGATCTGTCCATGACAGGGGTGTGATGACTAAATCCCCTATTCCCAGATCACTACTCCACTGTCCCGAGATGAAGATTAAGTCCAGGGTGTGTCCACCCTCATGAGTAGGGCCTAAAATTACTTGGGTCAGGTCCATGGCTGTCATGGAAGCCATGAACTCCCGAACTACACCAGAGGTTTCGCCTGCTGACAGCAGGTTAAAGTCCCCCATGACCAAAAGTCTGGGGGTCTCAACCGCCGCCTCGGCTATCACCTCTAGGAGCTCGGGCAGGGCTGTTGTTGCATAGCGAGGAGCCAGGTATACAACTAACATGCCCAACTGCCTCCCTAGGCCCCACTTCACAAGGAGGGACTCGCACCCGGTCGTCTGAGGGATCGTGGTCTCCTTTGGCTCAAGACCTTCCCTAACCATAATCGCCACTCCCCCACCCCTCCCTAGGGCCCTAGGCTGATGGAAGACTCGGTATCCTGGTGGGCACATTTCTACGAGGGGATGTCCTCCCTCGTGGCCCAACCAGGTTTCCGTAATGCCTACCAGGTCCGGGTCCCCCTCTGACACAAGGTCTGACACAAATATATCATAAATATTAAAAACTAATTAAATTAACCCAACCTGTTCTAAAACCAATTGAAACCCCAATAAAATCTAAATCAATTTAAAAACCAGTCGATGTTCTCAGAAGATTAGGCACAATAGAAGTATCTTAGATTCACAATAGAAGTATCTTTATATTCTGATATTACTGCTTGGTTTTTCAGTTTTGTTTGGATAGTTGCTTATTTTTCTTTCTTAAGGTTTTTTGCAGCTATTTGTATAGCATCAAATTATCATTCATCGGATTTCTAAACTTCATACCACATTCCATACAAGAATCAATCTCTAATGCCTCATCAACCAAAATAGCTGGAGGCTATAGTAGCATATCTAAATTTAATAAAAGCAATTTCAGTTGGAGTTCTTCATCTTGCTATTCTTAATAATGATGTTCATTGATTGATGATGCAATCAGTTGTTAGATCCTAAGAATGGAAATACAAGAGGTGATAACATTTGTTTGTATGTCTTCAGATCCATCATCTATCTGCCTTCAAGAAAGCAAACCAATCAGCAACATGAAAACCAATCAATTTACCAACCATCTTGCACCAGTATTTCCTCTTCAGAACATTAAGGTTGTTTTGTTTCCTCCAAAGATTCCTAGAAGATACAACTTGAGCAATGATGTATACTTTCAATTAACCCTTAAAAGCCAGCTTTGGGATCAATTAAGCAACTATATTAATCTGTAACATATATAATGTAATAGCTTTTAAAAGCTTTCACAGTTGTTTAGCCTGAAGGAGTGAAGTGATATTGGGGGGGGGGGGTGTTACTTGGAATGTGCAAAACAGTATGGCCATTATTGGCAACCTCAAAAGCCATGTCTTTAAAAAAATGTTTTGTTTCATTAGCAAAACAACGCTTAACCAGTTATGCATGCTTGCCTATTTCCCTTCCAGCAAAGGGAGAGAAGTCTTATTCCCACCCTTAAAAGTACCTGAAGCTAAGAGTGCAAAAGAATGGGCTGCACCATGAAAACTCATGTAGCACTGCCTCACAGCTGTCTTGGCAGCTGTGAAACCCCCCCTTTCCTTCTTCTTGCATTTTCTGTCATGTGCTTCCAGAAAGGACCTCTTTCAGAAAGGATGTTTCAAAGACCAGACCCCAATAATTAATTATTTATTTCACTTTTTTTAGTTTGGCAGGAGACTTGGATGCTGCTTCAAACTCTGCTAAAGCTATCTCTTCTGCTAAGTTTATGTTCATGAAAATTATAGCATTTCTGAAGACTTTCAATCCTGCCTTTCATGCTACCTTGATCCCTTCATGTAGTGGCCACAAAATGTTGGTATAGTGTAGTTTCTTCACTTTATTCATAATTACATTCACACTCATTGCCATTTTCTTCTGGTTCCGTTCTTCCACTGAGACCTATTCTCTCTTGCTTATGTTTGGATCATGTCTTGCATAAAAGACCTTAAGAACCATTGCTGCTCTATTTTTTAAAGATTTTTTTACAGTTCCTCATTTTTTAAATTATACCAATAGTGGATTCTGAACCATCAACTAACAGTAATCTTTATTTCTTCATTAAACTTATTCAGCTCTTTCCCCCCCTTCCAATATCGATTCTACAATTCGTTTTAGGAATATGCAAGACAAAATTGATTTACAGAAAATTCCTCCCCGATAATCAATTTGTTTATGTGAGGGATTACTGTACTGAGATGGCTACATCTGAATTCATACTTTCTTGTTAATCAACGTCATGTCATATACTGTATCCATTTTGGACAATGCTACCTGGCCAACTATAAAAGTCTAACATGGCACCAATAGGGCAGAAATGACACAGAGAAGTTTTCATTATGCTAATCATGTTAATCCATGATTTGTTTTAACAGTAATTTGTTGATTGAGTCACAAAGGCTGGATTCACTTAACTTGCTAAACTAAAAACAATCTCTTGTTTAACTGTAAAAGACAGATGTGGAGCTTATTAATGAAACAATTTCTTTTATATTTTCCTGCAATCTGCAAGTAATTTATATAGTATAACAATTAAAGAAGAAAATACAAACCAAAAACTACATTATACCAATATAATACCTGCGGGATCGGATCCTGCACCATACATCCTCACGGCCGATTCGCTCGCACAGAGAGGGACTTCTCCGGGTGCCGTCCACTAGACTTTGTCAGCGGGCGACGCCCAGGGGAAGGGCCTTCTCTGTGGCGGGCCCAGCCCTCTGGAACGACCTTCCCCCCGATATTAGAACAACCACGGACCTCCGCTCCTTCCGTCTGAAACTAAAAACACATCTTTTTCGCTTGGCCGGCCTAGGATAGTCTCTTCTGATTGTTTAGGGATTTTTAGTAAATATTTGGGAATTTTAGCGCAGGGTTTTCTGTTTAATATGCCTTTTAGTCAGTATTTATGTATGTTTATTGTTCTATATTTTGTATCTTTTTCTAACTTTTTAATTCCCTGTGCCCCGCCTCGAGTCCCTTCGGGGAGAGAGAGCGGGTTATAAATAAAAATTATTAATTATTATATTATAATAACTGATATGGCACCTCCCCAATCTTCCTCAAAACTTTCCATGGTAAAACTCTGTACTAGTTGCCGAAAGGCTGTTGGAGTGAGCACTAATCTTATTCAAACGGGAGATGATTTTGTAATATAAAGGATATAATAAAAAAGTCTATAGTTGCTACCCTTTTAATGACTTGGTAATGGGGAACCACTAGCAGATTTTAGGCTTTATAATTAAAAAAACCTTTATGAGTGAATTGATGGGAGCCACTGCTGCTTTCTTAGACTCTAAAATATTCCAACTGTTTGTTCAGACTAATTACTTATTTATACAGAGTAGAAAAATATATTTCTTACTAGTTGGTTAAATAGAGGACTACTGTATTAGTAACCATTAACAAAAGCCCCTATAAGACAGCAAAAACTGTTTTACCCTTGAGAATAAATCTTAATGAATATGTTGGAATGAGGCAGCACTAATCTCCCAGAATGACAATCTATTAAAGTTTTGGGAGAGAGGACAGAGGTTTTAAAAAGCTGATCATGGTTTGAAAGAGAATTGTGGAAGAACAAAACAAATATGGAAGATGTGATGCCACACATAATCTTTATTTTGAGAGAGATTGTCTCGGAAATACAGTAATAGAATTTGATTTCTTTATACCAGGAAAATTCAAAATACATTACCTTCAGGATAATGCCTGCCGGATTCAGTTTCCTGTGGAAAACTTGTCAAAAATACATCCTACTAGAATGACAAAATTAGAGGCAAATGTTGGACAGAAGCAGGGGAGGATATTTATATATCCTGTATCTGTTTAATCCATGTACTTCTAACAGGAAGAAGAAAAAATGTTAAAACCCCCAAGCGTGGTCTTAGGTTTTTTTTTTAGTTAAATTTGTGATTCGTATTTTAGGGAGTACCAGGGAGGAGGGAGGGTTTAGTCAGGTTGAGGGTAGAAATAGAACCAAGCCGGCTGGCGGAGACAAGAAGGAAGCGGGTGGATCCGTTACGGGGGGAACATGGGTCGGTTCCAGAGAGGGTTTCAAATCCATCTAAACAGTCGTGGGGAGGGGTAGGTGCGATGGCAGGTTAGGATTCCATCACCGGTTAGGGGAACGTGGCCGCTGGCGGTCACATGCCTCAACCCCCGCAATCTAGGTGGTGAGGGATCACAGAGCCGGGGCCCTAGGCTGATGCTATGCAACGCCAGGTCCGTGGCCAACAAAGCCCCCCTCATTAACGACCTCGTGTCGGAGGGGGAGCCGGACCTGGTGGGAATTACGGAGACCTGGCTGGGCCACGAGGGGGGTCTTCCCCTCGTGGAAATGTGCCCGCCAGGTTACCGTGTGTTCCATCAGCCACGGGCCATAGGCAGGGGTGGGGTGGTGGTGGTTGTTATTAGGGAAGGTCTTGAGCCGAGAGAGACCACTGTACCACAGATCACCGGCTGTGAGTCCCTCTGCGTGAAGTGGGGCCCAGGGAGGCAGTTGGGCGTGCTGATTATATACCTGGCTCCCCACTATGTTTCAGCAGATCGCTGAGGTGGCGGTTGAGACCCCCAGACTGTTAGCCATGGGGGATTTCAACCTGCCATTGGTAGGTGAGACCTCCGAGGTAGCTCGGGAGTTCATGGCCTCCATGACGGCCATGGACCTGACCCAGGTAATTCAGGGCCCCACACACGAGGGAGGACACACGCTGAATCTGATCTTTGTCTCTGGACAGTGGATGAGTGATCTTGGTAGAGGGGAGCTAGCCATTATAGCCCTGTCATGGTCAGATCACTCACTTCTCCGGCTCGACTTTCCTACCGCTACACCCCACCGCGGGGAGGCGGAACCTACAACTCCCAGATAGTTCCGCCCCAGGCGCCTGATGGAACCAGAAAGGTTCCAGATGGAGCTTGGGCCACTAGTGACCTGTGACCCTGACCTGCGCCCCGATAGAGGACCTAGTGGCGGCATGGGGTACCGTGGCCACAGGGGCCTTGGATCGGGTCGCGCCCTTGCGGCCTCTCATATGGCGCTGAACCACCCGGGCTCCTTGGTTCACCAAGGAGTTGAGGGTGATGAAACGCCATAAGAGATGCCTAGAGAGGAAGTGGAGATCCACACGCTCTGAATCTGACCGAACACGGGTGAGAGCCCATTTAAGGACTTACCTTGTGGCGATAAGAGTAGCCAAACGTCACTATTGTGCTACTCTTATTGCATCCGCTCCTGTTCAACACATATATGAAGCCGCTGGGTGAGATCGTCCGTGGTTTTGGGGTAGAGTACCATCTGTACGCTGATGATACACAGCTGTACATTTCTACCCCAAACCACCCCAATGATGCCGTCGAAGTGATGGAAGCCGTGCGGGTTTGGATGGGGAGTAACAAACTCAGACTCAACCCGTCCAAGACCGAGTGGCTGTGGTTTCCGGCGTCCCGGTACAACCAGCTCATTCCATCGCTGGCCATCAGGGGTGAACATCTAGCCCCCGTGGATAGGGCATGCAACTTGGGTGTCCTCCTGGATACCCCGCTGTCCATGGAAGATCAAGTGACGGCTGTGGCCAGGGGGGCGTTCTACCAGGTTCGCCTTGCATCCCTTATTGGACCGGGATGCCGTTCGCACAGTCACTCACGCACTCGTGACATCCCTCCTAGACTATTGCAATGCTCTCTACATGGGGCTCCCCTTGGGGTGCACCCGGAGACTGCAGCTAGTCCAGAATGCGGCCGCGCGGGTAGTCCTGGGAGCATCCAGGTTCTCCCACATAACACCACTCCTGCGCGAGTTGCACTGGCTGCCTGTGGTCTTTCGGGTGCGCTTCAATGTGCTGATTACCATCTTTAAAGCGCTCCATGGCACGGGACCTAGTTATTTGGGATCGTATCCTGCCCCATACATCCCTACGGCCGATTCGCTCCCACAGAGAGGGACTTCTCCGGGTGCCATCCACTAAGCAATGCCAGCGGGCGACGCCCAGGGGAAGGGCCTTCTCTGTGGTGGGCCCGACCCTCTGGAACGACCTACCCCCCGAACTTAGAACAACCACGGACCTCCGCTCCTTCCGCAAAAAATTAAAAACTTACTTTTTCCAGCAGGTTGGCCTGGCCTAACCTAACCTATCCTAGCCTAGGCTATATTAGAAATTTAAATTATTTTAATTAGAGATTTTAGGAAATTATGTTGGGGTTTTAATGTTCTAAATTTTTAGCACAGGGTAATTTATTTAATCCGATTTTAGTTATTGTCTTGTTGTATTTATAAGATGTTTTTTAACGACCTGTGCACCGCCCCGGGTCCCCTAGGGGAGAGGATGCGGTTCTACAAATCCAATAAAATGAACTGAAAATGAATGAAAATGAAAGAATTCCTTCATATCAAGAACAGTCCTACTCTATAACTGAGCATGCTGGTCATCAACCAACTGCAGCTTTTCAAAGCTAATATGCTGTATAAATTCCAAAGTAACTTCTGCTGAGATTCAAATTAGTTGAGATCATCTGCATGATTTGTATTATCATGGGTTATTGACCAAATAATAATTTGAATATATTCATATAATATATTAATATTTATGTACAGGTAGTCCTCAATTTATGGCCAAAATGGAGCCCAAAATTGTTGTTGCTAAGTGAAATATTTGTTAAGTGAATTTTGCCCCATTTTTATGACCTTTTGTTCCACAGTTAAGTGAATTACTGCTATTATTAAGTTAGTATCACAGCATGATTGTTAAGTGGATCTGGCTTCCCCATTGACTTTGCTTATCAGGACACGAAAAGTGAACACATGACCCTGGGACACTGCAATCATCATAAATATGAGTCAGTTACTAAGCATCCGATTTTTGATCATGTGATTATGTGAAAAATGCTCATAAGTCACTTTTTTCAGTGCTGTTGTAACTTTGAATGGTCACTAAGACAAGGGATACCTGTATTTATGTATTATATTTATGCCTGCATTTATTTTGTGCAACTCTAAGATGCGTATATATTTCCTTCTCCTATTTTTCCCACAACAAAAATTCTCTAAGATGAGCTGCGCTGGCAGAGTGACTGACCCAGATTCACCCAGCTGGCTTTCTACACTTTAACCACTATGTTAAAACTGGCTCTCTAAACAAGTGAAGTAATCTGCTTTTAGGCCAAATAAAGGAGTCACATTTTCACTTCTAATCCAGTGTGAATCTGGTCAATGTGTGGTCCAGTATTTTATCTCTCTGATATTGCTTCACAAATACTTGAAACATATGAAGAGGAACTTGGGAAAGCAGGAGACACTTAGTCATACAAAATGCATCAAATGATCTATCCCAGGACACTCAGAGGCTAACGCAGAAAACAAACAATAATACCTAGAAACATGGATGTTTTTGATTAGATATCAAATCCCCAACTCTGCTCTAATAGAAGATCCAGAGTAGAGGACAATATCTCTTTCAGTAATAGATAACAACTGTGATTCTTCCCCCAGGTCTCCTATTGTTTTCTGTATAAATACTAACTCTGAGCCAACTCCTACAAAAGAGGCTCCAATTCACAAACATATAAATTCTCTGTAGATCAAGACTGTTACCATTCTTGGCCAAGTGCTCATGAACACTTGTACTTAGCAGAACATAACTAGTTGAGACACATTGTTATGGAGGGTGGTATCATTTAGTGCAGTATTTCTCAACTTTATTTGGATTTCCAATCCCAGAATTCCCCAACCAGCATGGGGAACTCCAATCCTGGGAGCTGAAGTCCACATCTCTTAAAGTTGCCAATGCCTAGAAACCCTGATTTGGTCTCAACTTTGCAAATCCAACTACAGGTGCTATGTATCTTCTGTTGTTCCTTAGTCTATTTCACCTTTGTTTTTCACAGATTCCTCTTCTACAGGTTACAGAGTGAATTCCTCACCCCATTTCCCAATCTCATATTTTCAATAAAGTGTAATGCTAATTTCTCTCATGCCTCTAGGGACACAAGAAGTGTTTATTTTTGCTGCCATTCTTGTATCTCCTGTTGGATGCTTTGCAATTACTTTCTCAGGAAAGTATAAGTAGGGTATTGCCTAGGTCAGCAGTTTGGTATTGTGTATGTAATGCACTTTATGTTTATGATACAGCAACTGTGAGGAGCATGAGGAAATGAGAGCCTTTCTCTAAGAATGCAGGAAAATTTGTAACTCAAGATGACAGTGTACAGATTCCCCCCTCCCATATGTCCCCACAACAGTCCTGTGAAATAGCCCAGACTGAAAGTGATTGAGGTTAAGCTAAAATCCAGGTCTGCTTGTTCTTATCTCCAATCCAGTCTGGCTAGTGGCTGTCTTTCCAATCACAATTACAACAGAATAGACTTGACAATATAACTTTTGTGATTGATAGTCCTGTGACTGTATTTTGCATTTTATAATTCCTCTTTCAGAATGCCAGAATTAGCAGTTTCATTATTTTTGTATAATGGTACCTTAAGAAAGAAGGAAAATGGAACATATTTCAGAGACAATTTAAATAAAAATGCATCTAGTGTGCTTTCATGTACACATTTATGTAATCATTGGGGTTCTGTTTCGTATATATCTATGATTGCAGTCTTTGTTGACTCCGAGTTTAAAATAATAAAATTTTCTTAAATATTAACATGGCTAACATATCACTATTATACATGTATGTAATATGTGCATTCAAGTCACATCAACTCTTAGCAGTGTGTATCTGATACAGATATACATATTTTCTTTATGGTTTTTAATATTTCTATCAAGCCTCAGTCATCCCTCCTTAAGACACAGTGCCCTTGAGGTCAAAGAGGCCAAAGCTTTCATACTGAGAATGAGGTCAACCGGGGTCAATCGGGTCACCAACATCCTGGCATTTTGGTCTCAGTTGGCAATTCTCGGCCCCTCGCGCATGCGCATTTTCAGTCAAACGACCATTTGTACGCGTTCCCCACATGGGCGACACGTTTCCTTCCCCTCGTTTCGCACATGCTCAGACCGGTTCGAGGGAAACGACAGGCGCAAGCCTTTGTTTCCTCTTACGCATGTGCACTGGTCTTAGCCATTAACCGGAGGAACGCCCCCTCTCTTCCCCTAAAGCTCTGTCAAGGAACTGAAGGGGCTCGCTTTTCTTCCCTCGATTGGTTAAACGCGAAGAGCGCGCGCGCGCGGCGGCCGACAGAGACCCCTCTACCGAACGTGCGCTGCAGGAGGGCGCGCGAAGAGCGCAGGCGCAGAGCAAGGCCCCGCCCTCCCCAGGGACTCATTGTGCAGCAACCGGATTGACTTCTTCTCGTGCGCGCGGGCCAGCGGGATCCGTGCCGCCCTCCCCCCTCCCCCTCTGCTTACTTCACAAGCAAGCGCGAGCCTGATAGGGGACAGAGCCGTCCACTTCCCTCGGCAGGAAGGGGTTTGAGAGCGCTCGCGTCGCGGCCCTGAGCGCCAATACCACGACCGCCCCCTCCCTCTTCTCTCTCTCTCTGTCTGTTGCGGCCTCGCTCTCCCCCCATCTTCCCCTCCCCCAACGTCTCCGCGAGCTTGCCGTTCCCCTCACGTTGCCTGTAGGGGATCGAGGCTTCTCCCCCACCCCCTCTCTCTCTTCTCTTTCCCCGAGGCGCCGCCGGCTTTTAACGGAGCGCCCCAACGGCGCACGTCCTCCCGGAGGACTTATCCCCACGGCGGCAGCAGCAGCAGGTGGGAATCGAGGCCCACGTTCCTGTCGTCTGTTTTGCTGACACGCGCTCAGGCGAAGCCAACAGAAAGCGGGTTGTGGGGGGGCATAAACGCCGCCGCTGCCTCTCTTTCTCTGGAGCGCCCCCCCCCCCCTTTCCACTGTTTCGCAGCCTTCAACTCTTCCCTATTTCCGCGACGGCCGGCCTGCCAGCCCTCCCCGCCCGCCCGCCAGCCAGTCAGTCAGTTTCCCCTTCCGGGCCGGCAGGAGCGCACGGCGTTGCCTGTATCGCGGGGCTTAAAAGAGCCTAAAACGGCCGGGCTTCTTGACGTGCCGCGGCTGCCTTGACGGGTCGCCTTTTTTGTCTCTCTCTCTCATCTTCCCGTTTTTTGTTTTTCAACTCGCAGCTTTAGAGGCAGCGCCTAAAGTCCAAGCCCGGGAGGCGCGCACGGGGCAAAGGGTTCCCGCTTGCCTTCCTCCTCCTCCGCTCGGCTTTCTTTTTCTTTTTATATTCTTTTTTTTTTCCGCTCGACGGCCTTGAACCGCGTGCTGCTGAGGAAAGGAGACCGAGAGAGCGAGAGAGAGCGAGCAGGGGCGCCCGGCCCTTTTCCTCGCCGCCGCCGCCGCCGCCAGCGCCATGTTGAAACAACCGCTGCCGCCGCCCTCCCCTCAACCTGCTGCGCCTTCCTCGGGGCCCCCGCCTCCTCCGACGCAGCCTCCGGGCGCCGCCGTTGCCGCCGTCGCTTCCCGCAAAGCCAACCCACCCCCGGCCAGCCCCAACGGGAACCTCAGCCCAGGAGCCGCGGGCGGACCGAGAGCCACCATGGTGGCTCCCCCGGGGAGCGGCGGAGGAGCCCCCCCTGGAGGAAGCGGCACCAGGTAAGGCTTGGCCGAAATGCAGCTGGTTCCGTGTGAGCGAAGGGAGGGGGAGGGAAGGGCAGCCATCCTGGCGGCAAAAAAGAGCGAAAGGGGAAGAAGAAGAAGGAGACAGTGGCGCCTTCCCGCCCCAAAAGGGTTGACGGGAGGACTCGGCAGGGGGAAGGGGGGGGGGTAATAAAAGAGAGCGTATGTGTAGACCCGATAAGCGGAGTTGGGTTGCTTTGCCGCTGATTGGGCGCCTCTCTTCTCGGCGCAAAAGCCCTGCCGAGACCGGAAGGCGGATACCGCTAGACTCGCACCCACCACCCCCTGCCTCGGGAGTCTTTCCCTCTGTGTGGTTTTTGGAAGGCACGTATGTGCCTCTTTCGAAGAAGAAATATCGGTCCCTCCTGGGCTGAGTTGCGCTCCCTGTCGTGGAGTAGTCGACTTTGACTGCTCAGGCAAGGATTAATTTCGGAGGGTGCCAGCAGAGCAACAGACCGAATGATATTTTCTAGGAAGTAAATTCAGTTGACTTGATTGCAGGCCAATCGTACAATCCAATATATTTAAAAGACATCAGAAAAATCGTGGATCCCACAGCGTCCTGAGCTGGCTTGGTCTGCTTAATTAAAAGAACTTCCTAATACAGGTAGTCCTCCACTTAATGACCGCAATTGAGTCCAAAATTTATGTTGCTAAGTGAGAAATTTGTTACGTGAATCTTGCCCCATTTTACGACTTTTCTTGCCACAGTTGTTAAGTGAATCCCTGCAATTGTTAAATTAGTGACACGGTTGTTAAATGAATCTGGTTTCTCCATTGACTGCGAATGAAAAATGGTTATAAGTCACTTTTTTAAGTGCCATTGTAACTTTGAACAGTCACTAAGCGAACTGTTACAAGTTGAGGACTACCTGTATATATGAGCCAGTGATGTCTTCCAGAAATGACTTTTGCCCAGCTTAAAAGGGGGGAGGGTGTCATATCAGTAGCCTAACTTAAATCTCTGGTTTAAGAAGGAGCAGAACTAAATAACATTTGCTGAGAGCCATGTATCAAATGTATTAAGTTGAACAAGATCATAGTCTTTGTCTGTCATGTTCCCAGGAGTTGGGTAATTTTTCTGGTTATGACAGAGAGCAAGTCATAGCAATGAAGCAGCTCATCAGTTTATTTAATATGAAGAGCCACTCTTGCTATTCTGATTGAATTATCACCTAGTTATCTCCTTTAAATTGGCTGGGGAACTTCAATGAATTGTGCAAAATGTTATTCTGAATTTAGATAAAGTAATGTAGAAAGCTCAGAAATTATGGTTTTGAGGCAGAGCAAATCCATTCTAAGTTCCTTTTCATACACAGAAAATTATTGGGTGCATGTGCCAGTAACATTCATTGAAGCAACATCTTCTTTTATATATTTGTAGAGGGTGAGTTTTCATGTATAGTACATGCACTGATTTTTCAGAAAGTTGTCTCCCTGGAAAGGAAGTTATGTCTTCCTTAGCTGAATTTGGAAGTCTGTTTAATTATTCTGGTAATAAAATATGGGGTTTTTGTTAGTGGTGAGAGTTCCTTTGAATTAGATTCATAAGGAATAATGAATTTATGCACCAAATATAGCCTATTGGTTAAAGAAGTTTACATTTTGAATGATTAATTACATTTGTGTCTGATTAATTTTCAGGGGCCAGAGTACAGGAAAAGGACCTCCACAATCTCCTGTAAGTTGTACTATAAACCATTTGGGATTGTCATATATAATCTGAAGTAAAATAATTTCTTGCAATAAATTTAGTTAAAATTTATAATGCTTAATTACCTGTAGATTTTCAGCATGTCATTTGCTGTTGAGGTACAGCAAAGTCTGCTTATAAATACTTATCTCTCTCTTATCTAAATTTGCAACTTTGTTTAGTGGAGTTGAATCACTGAGAGGCACAATTTTTGTTTCGAAAAAGAAAAGTGTATTTTTCATATCAACCTGTATCATAAACCATTTCATTTTGATTTATTTTGTGACAATTTGCTTCAATTTTAGATACAATTGTGAAAATTCCAATATAATCTTCATTTTCAACTATAGACCCTCTATCCAATCTCTATGAGAAGTAGTAATAGAATTTAAACCTGTGCCAAACCTTCTATATACTAAGGTTCCTGAAGGACGCTACTTACTGAGAAAACAAATGACATAATAGTTATTTAGACCTATATTTGTTACAACATTTTCTGAAATCTTTCAGTTGCCTACCTAATTATTTGAACTGTTGTAACATTGGACAATGAATATTTACAGATGATTTGGTGACACTTATTTTTTCATTTCTCCCAGGCTTTTGAGGGTGTTTATAACAATTCCCGAATGCTTCACTTTCTAACAGCAGTTGTGGTGAGTCTCCTGGTGATAAATTAAGGATGTAGGAAATATGTGCAGTTGCATATTTATAGGGTGTGGAAGGTACATGATGGAATTTATTTCAATGTGTTGTCCTGCAGGAAGAGTTGAGCATTTGTTTTATATTGGCATTGCTCATATGAAATATTAATTCATGTCTTAATTTTATTTACGTTGTTCTTTGAACACAGATCCTCATGTTAAGTGTTTTAGTTCCAGTTATTTTGGGTTGATTTTAAAATGGTAGACAATGCAAAAATTCAAGGTTCTCAACCAAAGGAAGATGGGGTGCCAGCAAAGGCTAATCGTTTGCTATTTCCCCTTCCAGGTCTCATGGCAAAAAGTGCCTTAAGAATAGTGTGTGCTAAGCATCGTGCAAATGAGTCAGGGTTTTCTCTTGAATTTCTTCAGTTTACCGTGCTTTATTTTAACAGCCTTCCAAATAAGTAGATTATAGGTGTACATTGGTGGGCAGATGGGCAGGGAGCCTTTGATTTGCAATTTGAAGTATCCTTGTATCCTTTTTTAAAAGTATTCCTGCCCTTTGGTTCTCTTCCCAGGGATCAACATGTGATGTGAAAGTGAAAAGTGGAAGCACATTTGAAGGAATCTTTAAAACCCTGAGTTCTAAGGTGAATAATTTTTTTGCTGACTAATTTTCTCAGAATGTTAGCTAACAGGTTCAGTGATGTTTATTTCTTAATTGCATTTTAAGTGTTTAGTTTTCTTTTATATTGGAACTTTGGATACAGGAAGCATTCTTTCTCCCCGAGCTTCACAAAGCTTACTTAAGCACCCTGATATGACAAAGGTGAATATCTGGAAATAGATAGTGCTTAGTGACCAATGGATTGTGATATGGCATGTTTTCCATATCATTTATGTGGTTTTCTACAGTAGGAATAGGCAGCCTGTATTTTTTTTTTTTTTTTTTTTTTACAGTTTGAGCTGGCTGTGGATGCTGTGCACAAGAAAGTGCCCGACCAGCCAGTAGGGCCGAGAAGGGAGGATATTGTAGACACTATGGTTTTCAAGCCTGCTGATGTCATGTTAGTGCACTTCCGCAATGTTGACTTTAACTACGCCACCAAAGGTAATACATGCCTTAAAATAACAGAAATGAGATGTGATGGGAGGAGGCATGAGGAAGAATTTGAATCCTTTTTATCCTGGCCTTTCTTTCTCTCATGTGTCTTAGATAAGTTCACAGATTCTGCCATTGCCATGAATTCTAAAGTGAATGGGGAACACAAAGAGAAAATACTAGAACGCTGGGAAGGGGGAGATGGCAACAGTGATGATTATGACTTAGAATCAGATATGGTAAGTAACTGATAAGACTTGAGTCCTCAAAATAGATTTACTTTTTGCATTGCTTCCCTAAGCTTTGTTGCAGCAAAGGTACTAAAACATTTATCTGTGATTTCAGTCTAATGGCTGGGACCCAAATGAGATGTTCAAATTCAACGAGGAAAATTACGGTGTGAAGACAACGTATGATAGCAGTCTCTCATCATATACGTAAGTTAATGATTTAGCTGTGTGTGCATGTGTGTAGGCTTTTGATAAGCTATTAAAGTAGAGTCTAGGTTGTTTTTCTTTCTCTTTCACTTAATAAATGAGACTTAGTTAACGTACCAGGACTTGTAAGGCTTGTTTGTTGGCAGAAATCAGTGGGTAAAGAAAAGTAGTCTGATTGTCAAGATAATTCAGAAGTAATCATCTCAGCCCTTTGAATGTCAGTATTTGTGAATAGTTTCATCCTTTATCCTCAGTTCCACCTGTTTATTGGAGGCTGTTGGCAGCTACTTTAAAAAATGAAATATTTGATAGCAGAAACAGTGAATATTCCGTAATGAGACATGTCCATTAGAATATTATAATGCTACCCTTGCCCTTGCATTCCAGGATTCAATTTAGTTTAGGTGCTGGACTAAAACTGAGGGACCATTCTAGTCCTTTCTTGGATTGGAAGCCAGTTGGATGATTTTGAGACAGAAATACACTCTTGCCCAATTCACCTCACATGGCTGTTGTTATGGGGGTAATATAAGTACGCCTTCTTGAGTTGCATAAAATAGTGCACAAAATATAGGCAATACAAATCTAATAAATGCTGAATGCAGTGAATATTAGGGCTCATGCAAAATGGCTATTTGGACTGCTAACCAATTCAGTTGTATTTTATGTAGTTAATATAAAGCTTGTCTCCCTACATTACTAGTTTTTGTTATGCTCCTAAAATTTAACAGTATACAGAAGTAGCAGAAGCCTGTACTTGATTTTTCCTTGCTTGTTTGTTTTATTTATTTATAAAAATTATTGGCTGCCCATCTTAACCACAGGATATGTCTTGGTGACATATATACATAAAAGATAACATAAATAAGTTCAACAAGCCAAAGGTTATCCAATTAAACATTAGGGGAGGGGGGAATATGAATGTGTGTGTATGTGCACATATACACACATATATATTAAATTGCTCTTTTTATATTAAGTATTTTATGAAACATTAAAAACAAGGAGTAATGGACAAAAACATTTAAGGAGGAAATAAAAAAATGTAACTCTAAACTATAAATAGTTCACTTTTCAAACCTTTCTGTTTGCAAGCCACTCTTTTACTTTCTCAGTCTTCCCCTACACCTATTCACGCTTGCTTTGTATATTTATTTTTTTATTAGATACTCATTCATTTTCTCTATATAGTTAAGCCACCTCAGTGTACTACTTCCATACTACTTTCTGATTTTTGTATCAAGTCGCCTTGTTCATTCTTGACCCTATCTTTTTTTTTGCTTTACTACATTCAAACATCTACATTCAAAGAGCCTTGATGGTGACACAGTGGTTAGCATGCAATCCTGCAGATTTAGACTTAGACTAACTTTATTGTCATTTTAAATTTACACTAATCGGCACACATTAAAATGAAATAGTTTTCAAAGGGTCGCCACCTCCAATATACACTACATAAACATGACAAAATATAAATAAATAAAAATTATGTATATACCCACATATATTATATGACACAGAGAAAGAACACAGTCTAGATTCGATGTAAAAAATGAATCTTGCGAATTTACCAGATCTATGCATAGGGAACAAAGCTTGTTACCAAATCAAATAGTCCTGCTAGAAAAATGTACTTCAAAACCTCCTCCCAGTGGGGAGCAACATAAACAGACCGTAGAGTGTTTGTGTGGGATCTCTAACAATGCTTTGAGCTCTGAGCATATAGTATTTATAAGCAGTATCTAGTACTTATAGGAACTGAGCTTCCTATAATCTTCTCAGCTGTCCTTACCATTCTCTGTATGGACCTTCTATCTGAGGCAGTGCAGCCACCGAACCAAACAGGGATGCAGTTTGTTAAACAGGGATGCAATTTATTACTTCTACTGCTGGCTGTTTGACGTTCAATTCTCACAAGCTCAAGGTTGATGTAGCCTTCCATCCTTCCGAGGTTGCTAAAATGAAGACCCAGTGGCTAAAAGGACCAGATTATTGGATGCAATATGCTAACTCTCGAAACTGCTTAGAGGGGGCTGTAAACAACTGTAAGGTGGTATATAAGTCTAAGCGGTATTGCTATCTTTCAACAAACATTTACTCCTCTTAGCAGATATAGTACACTATATATTACCCATCTTTTATCAGCATTTATAAATTTTAATGTTTTTCTATCTGTGTCCCCTTCTTTAGGGATATACTTCTGTTTACTTTTTTATTTTTATTAATTTATCAAAATATAAAATACAAAGATATACTCCTAAAGTGAACATTGTTATCTCCTGGCCATAATATTTTGCCATTTATATGTAAATGGTCATTCAATTTTTCCTTCAGTCTCAGACTACAAAATGGCACTGTCTGCGATTAAAGTACATGTACATTCATATCTCCAACCAACCCTAGCTGACCATTTCAGTTTCACTTTTGATTATGTTGTTATTCCCATTTAAATTTCTAAATACTCTCCAAAATTCACTAACTTTGGTTTTACCATATGTCAGTATAGCACCAATTCATACTGTGTGACATAGTAGTTCTTTTGTTCATAATTAAATCCACATCTTTACTTTATACCCATATCCATCAGTACCTCACAGAGTTAGATCAGTTACATTAGCCCAGGGATGTCCAAACTTGGGAACTTTAAGACTTGTGGACTTCAACTCCCAGAATTCCCCAGCCAGCATAGCTGGCTGGGGAATTCTGGGAGTTGAAGTCCACAAGTCTTAAAGTTCCCAAGTTTGGACATCCCTGCATTAGCCCTCCCCCATTTCTCCCCTCCCCCTTTTTTAGTTTCACAAATACAATTCACCTAATTTTCTTCCTTCGGTTAGTTAATTAATTTTTTGGTTATATTCCAAATCAGAATCTTCATATTTCATGGTCAACAAATGACCTCATGTACCTGTTACGGCTTTCATCATTTAAAACTTTTACATAACACCTTGTTATTCAAAGAAGGAGCAGATTGTGTTATCATCTGTTGTCTCTGTTAATGGTAAGAACTCTATTGGTCAGTTTGGGCACATTTTGGCCAGTATGTCACCAATACCTGCAGTAGCATGTCACCAACCAAATCCAATTTTACTCAAAATGCAATATTTGGATTTATGCAATAAGTAATAAGCATCTAGAACTTTATTGGAATTAGTTATGGATCTGAAATTTACAAACTAGAAAGTTCAGTCAAAAGGTTTGGACTGTTGGGAGCTGAGGTGTTTTTTACCATGTTACAAATTAAGATGTGTTGGTGCATTTACAATAAACAAATTTATTTTGTTCTTTTGTGTAGATCAGTAGAATTTATTTGCTGCATTTTCTCCCCCCCCCCCCCTTACCAATGGCCCATTTTTTTCATGACAGAGTCCCTCTTGAAAAAGATAATACAGAGGCTTTTAGGCAACGAGAGGCCAGAGCTGCACAGCTAGCCCGAGAAATTGAGTCAAGCCCACAGTATAGATTGCGTATTGCAATGGAAAATGATGATGGGCGCACAGAAGAAGAGAAGCACAGTTCAGTGCAAAGACAAGTGTCTGGAAGAGACAGCCCCAGTTTGGCTTCTAGGTAAGTTTTGCAGCATTGGTGAAATGAATAAAAGTATGTATTTAAATCTATTCTAATATCAATGATATCAATTATTTTATAATTGGTATAATAGCTATTCTGCATAGCTCAGACAGCATTTGTTAAGGTGATTCAAAACTGTAACACAAAATGACCTTTGGATAGCCATATGGCTCTCTAGTATAAAACACGTACTAAGTGTGCCTAGTATAAACTTAAGGTTCCACTGTAACTTAGAAACTGTTTCATCTGTTGATCTCTTTGCTTCAAATGTTCCCTTGCATTTGCATTCAGCTTCTGGGGTGAGGAAAGTTATAGTGGTGTTCTTTGAACTTACCCGGCTATTTCTTTTTGCAGAGAGGGCAAATACATCCCACTTCCCCAGCGTGTCAGAGAAAGCTCCAGAGGAGGCATACGCTGCAGTAGTTCTAGAGGAGGGAGGCCAGGCTTGGGCTCCTTGCCACCCCGTGGGAGTTCGCATCATTCAGAAAGCAACACTGGCTCTGCTCCAGAGCAAAGAGGTATCAATGGAGGTGAGGCTGAGGTTCTCTGGTTTAAAAGGGAAATACTGGAATGGATTGAAACAGTCACTTTAATAGGCAGAAAAGCTTTGGTGAAGGTTGGCCCATCTGACTGGAAGTTCACATGACTCCCCCACCCGTGTTTCCTGTCTCTATTATGACGTAATTTTAAGCGGTAACGGATCAGATAAAAAGTCACAGTAAGGAAGTTTGTTCTGCTTTACTTTTTCCTCTAAAGCAGTATTTCTTAAACTTTTTTTCTCCCAAGGACTGTTTCACACTTTAAAAAAATGTAGAGAACCTCAAAGCTTTTCTTTGCAGGTTATATTTATCATATTGAAATTAAAATTGACACATTTGCTACAGTTGTGATTATCCATAATTGATGGGATTTTAATGTTTTATTTTTCAACATAGGTTGGCAAATAATTTTGATTTCAAAGAAACCAGATCTTGGTTTTTGAGGATCTTGAGGTGCCCCCTCAGGGGTTTTAGGACTACACTTTAAGAAATATTACTGTAAGGGAAATGCATTTTGAAATGAGATTGAGAAAGTTGAAGAGAATGCTTGTAGAATTTATTTATTTATTTATTTATTTAAATTTATGTCCCGCCCTTCTCCACAGAGGACCCAGGGCGGCGCACAAGAAATTTAAAAAACATACAAAATACAATAAATATAATTTAAAAACTATTAAATAAACCTATCCTGCGCTAAAACCAAATTTTAAAAACCCAATTTAAAACTAAAAGTCTTTTTTGATAGCAAAAAAGAAAACCATGTGAAATGGTATAGGGTTTCAGCCTAGGCAGGGGGTTGGACTAGAAGACCTCCAAGATCCCTCCCAACTCTGCTATTGTATTGTATTATATTTGTATTGTATTGTATTGTATTGTATTAATAACTAAAACTGACATGGGCAACCTCAGAAAAAACACTGGAAAACCATATGAATGGATGACAGCAGTAAAAAGCCAATTGGGGAAGAGTTTGGTTGAAGGGATTCTTCAGAAACCATTGGCTAATAATACAGAGGTCCTATGGGAAGATAAGAGACCTATATGCCATGCAAAAAGTATGAATTATTCAGAAAGAAATGAAGTACTAGTAACGATTACAAGCAGTCCTCTTTTAACAACCTTAATTGGGACTGGAATTTTTGTTGATAACCAAACGGTCTCATTAGGCAAAACATCACTTAACTGCATCACTTAGCAATCACAGTTCTGGTGGTCACAGTTGTAGCGTTAGGCAAAACCTCAAGCTTCTGGCCTATTGTGCTTCCCTCCACTTCCTCTCCATCTCTCTTCTTTATCACCTCATCGGCGGCAGGAGGAAGATGATGACAAAGGTCAACTTAGGACACCTGAGGTAGGGGAGTGCAAGGCCGCCAATAGGACAGAGAGATATGGGGTAAGACCGGTGGGTGAAGTTAAAGTGCATGTCACAGTGTAAATGCAGTTGAGCTGCAAAGCACCCAAATTCTGATCATATGGCTGTGGGGGCACTTCAACAATGACCATAAACCCAAGGATTGGTCATAACTACTCAGTGGCATTGTAACTTTGAATGGTTGCTGAACAAATGGTTATTAAGCAAGGACTACTTGCACGACCAATACAAATTAAGTTAGGTATGGGATTTCTTCCTGGAATGAGGAAATGATGATTTTCTGTCTTCATTGCAATATCAATCTGTTCAAGCTACCAGGATTGAAAAATACTGTTAAGTTGATGAGTAGACAGGCAGGGTGGGATGAATGATATGGACAGGTTGAAATAACAGTATATCAGACCATCACTAGGGGGGGAAATGGAAGGACAAAGGAGGACAAAGGAGAACAATAACAATAAGAAGGTAGTAGCATTGAAAGATAAAGAAAAAAATGAAGTAACACAGTTTATAGTGTATGGGATCAAAAATGGATTCTAAATTGAAGGAGTGAAGATGAAAGGAAGAGATGTAGTGCAAAGGGGGAGACGTTAGATTTGAAGCCTAAACAGCTTATGAAAGACCTCAGAAAAAAATTATCCAAGGCTAATCTCTTGCAAAAGACATTGCACTGTTGGACTTCACAATGTCCCTTCACTGAAAATGCTGGCTGAAAATCAGGAGAAGCAATAGCACTTAGGCTTGTATGCTGCTTCATAGTGCTTTTACAGCCCTCTATCTGAAGAGGTTTACAGAGTCAGCGTATTGCCCCCAACAGTCTGGGTCCTCATTTTACCCACTTCGGAAGGATCGAATGCGGAATCAACCTTGAGCCAATGAGATTTGAACTGCTGAACTGCAGCTAGCAGTCAGCTGAAGTAGCCTGCAGTACTCCCCTCTAACCACTATGCCACTTCAGCTCACTGTAATAACATTAAGCAATAGCAATACCAGTGATAACTTTGCTCAGTTTAGCTGTGTCTGAAGCAGCCTTCTACCTTTCCACTGATCTCATGCTCACCTTCAGTTGCCCCTATTCAGTCTTGCTACACTACAACCTGGAACCAGGATTGCTGTATCTCATCCTTGAGTCCTTGTGACCTTTCTCTTCCCTTGACTCTCTTCTCTGGATAGGGTGCAGCATTTCCTGCCTCTTCCCATTCATCTCCTATATTTGTACAGACAATAGGATCAGTCACTTATCCACATTCATTAGTTTGCCTCTTGTAAATAAAGGTTCCAGTTAGTGCATTGACTTAATCGCCATTCACTTATTTTAAATTTCTTAATTAGTCAATTTGTAAATGTCAACTGCAATTAGGTGCCTGCTAATTTCATTGGCATGATATAATTTCCATTGTTTACTAGTAAGTGAGAGCCATAGTTGTCAAAGGAACATTTTGTTTTCTTTGTGTGTGTCTAGTTTGATTCATCACCATCTATGGCTGCTTTGTTTTAGGTCCATCTAGAATGTCTCCAAAGTCTCAACGACCCAATCGAGGGGCCAAGAATATGTCTTCCCCAACCAGCCGGCCCATGGAAGTCTCTGCTGCATCTCCTACAGGTAGAAGCACAAATAGAGCAGTAAGGTCCTACATATAGGCAAGAAAAACCAAATGCACAAGTACAGTATAGGTGGTACCTTGCTCAATAGTAGCAACTGTGAGAGGGATCTAGGAATCCTAGTGAACAACCATTTAAATATGAGCCAGCAGTGTGCAGCAGCTGCCAAAAAAGCCAACACAGTTCTAGGCTGCATAAACAGAGGGATAGAATCTAGATCACGTGAAGTGTTAATGCCACTGTATAGTGCCT
This sequence comes from Rhabdophis nuchalis, assembly GCA_039707465.1. Lineage (NCBI taxonomy): Eukaryota > Metazoa > Chordata > Lepidosauria > Squamata > Natricidae > Rhabdophis > Rhabdophis nuchalis. The sequence continues at coordinate 149,567,515 of CM077647.1, forward strand.
TGGTAAGGCCACACTTGGAATACTGCATACAGTTTTGGTCGCCACGATGTAGAAAAGACGTGGAGACTCTGGAAAGAGTGCAGAGAAGAGCAACCAAGATGATTAGGGAACTGGAGACTAAAACATATGAAGAACGGCTGCAGGAGCTGGGTATGTCTAGTTTGATGAAGAGAAGGACCAGGGGAGACATGATAGCAGTGTTCCGATATCTCCGAGGGTGCCACAAAGAAGAGGGAGTCAAACTATTCTCCAAGGCACCTGGGGGCAGGACAAGAAGCAATGGGTGGAAACTAATCAAGGAGAGAAGCAACTTAGAACTAAGGAGAAATTTCCTGACAGTTAGAACAATTAACCTCTGGAACAGCTTGCCTCCAGAAGTTGTGAATGCCCCAACCCTGGAAGTCTTTAAAAAGATGTTAGATAGCCATTTGTCTGAAATGGTATAAGGTTCCTGCCCACGCAGGGGGTTGGACTAGAAGACCTACAAGGTCCCTTCCAACTCTGCTATTGTATTGTATTGTAAATCTTCACATATTAACCCTAATCTAATGCATCTTTACTGTTACTGTACTGTATAGTGGGCCGTCTCTATGCTCCTCGTTCACCGAAGTCTGCCTCAACTGTTCCAGTCTCTTCCCAAGATCCCCCTGTGGGATCAGCTATCCCTATTGCTCCTGCATCACCTTCTGAGTCAAGAACTGCCATGGAATCAAGTGCTTCCCCGACCCCACCTTCAGCTAAAGTCCCAGCATCTATCCCAGTAGCTGCTGTTGAAGGTAAGTACTTAGGCTGGGAAGTAAAGCAGGTTTTGCAGATTGCCAATCAACAAAGAACTAAGGATGGACCTAAAACAAAGCAGCCTATAGGTATTAGCTGGCCAGATAATCCCAGATGTGCTGCATCAAACTCCTCAATGTGTCATATGATTTAAATGTTTCTGAGAATGTTGTGGACTTTGTTCAGATTTTTGAAACTTGCTGCCTGGAAAGATTGTTGACTTATAAACTTCTCAATGTTTTTTCTTCCTTTCTGTTTTATCCTAGTAAGAAGAATATTTGAGATTTTACAGTTTTTAAATACTTCATAGGTTTGATCAGCTGAAAATTTTTTAGAATAGTTGTCTGTCTGAAGAAAGAGAGTGTGAGATTTGAATAAATGGTGAGGCTCTTGAGAAGTTGCCATATTTTCCAAGTGCATTTCAGGTTTTTGTCCCCGTTTCCTTGCCCTGTATCTGGATGTAAAACATAGCATACATTTTGCCTCCTAATCCTTTCTTTCCTCTTCTAGTTAAAGAGGTGCCTAGCTCTGCCACCAAAGAAGCTGGCAGGACTGCAGAAGTTATGGGACCCTCAGACTTGGTCAAACAGACTAACAAAGGTTTGTTTCTTTTGACTCTTTTTTGCTTGTTACTCTAATTGTCAGATTGGAGTTGCTTCGCATATTTTCTATGATACATTATATTTTGCTGTTTTTTAAAATTATGAGCTAAGTCAGGCAGAGTCTACACACAAGGAGACAAATTCCTTGTATATGCAATCACACCTGAACAATAAAGTGGAATATTAATACAAAATTGAATAATCACTGCTAAGTAAAAATAAATAAATCTTACCAGGTGCATATAATTTGGTTGGCCCGCAGAAACCAGTATCATCTGGATTTATAGGAATACAGCTCCCATAATCATTATCCAATTACTCCCATTTAATATTAGAGTACCAGATTTGAGAAGTGTTAACAGAACTTGGGGAATGATACTAAAATCTCTTCAAGATTTTGAGTCCTTAACTCTTCAATTGTGGCAATTGCACTGCTCTAGGTCTCCAAAATGAGCAAAAGAGGAATCAGCTCGAGGAGTTGAGGAAGTTTGGAGCCCAGTTTAAGGTGAGCACATTCTCTTATCGCTCTTCATTTAAAGAGGAGGAAAACATTGACCACTTTTAAAATAGAAACATAAAATAAAAGCAGTTTTTCTGACCATGGTTGTTTACCTCATGTCTCTTTCTAGTTACAGCCCAGCTCCTCTCCAGAGGCCACCCATGACCCCTTCCGGCCAAAAGAGTCTCTTGAAGGGAAAATAAAAGACAAACTGCCAGAGGTGTTGATTGGGTCAGGCAGTTCGTGTGAAGTGTCTGAAGAGTCTCCCAAGCCCAGCCAGGATTTCTGTGAAGGCAGCAGCAAAGAGGAGAAAGGATCCTCTGAGGGCATGGAACGCCAGACCCAGACTGCCAGTCCTTTGGGAAAAGGGGAAGCAGAGGACAAGGAAGATGGTCCTGTCTCAGAGTGAGTATGGGGGCAACCGGAGTATAATTAGTCATCGACTTACGACCTCAATTGAAATTCCTGTTGTTAAGCGAAACATTTGTTAAGTGAGTTTTGCTCCATTATATGACCTTTCCTGCCCCAGTTGTTAAGCAAATCAATGCAATTAAGTTAGTAATACAGTTGTTAAAGTGAATCTGGTTTTCCCATTGACTTTGTCAGAAGATAGCAAACAGTGATCACAAGGCCCCCGGGACACTTACAGTAATAAATATGAGTCCGTTGTCTGAAATTTGATCACGTGACCACAAGGATGCTGCAATGGTCATAAGTCACTTTTTTCAGTGCTGTTGTAAATTCAAGCGATCACTAAATGAACTGTTGTAAGTCGAGGACTACCTGGAGATAAGACTGCTGCATGTTTGTCTTTGTTCCTGTCTCATTTCCACTGTACTCCCATCCAGGCAGGTGAAGAAATCAACATTGAATCCTAATGCAAAAGAATTCAACCCTTCAAAAACACTTCTTTCTGTGGTGCGTAACTAGCTCTGGGGATAGTGTGGGTTGGCGTGGTGGATTTTGGGATAACACCACCTTCTTAACTTGCTTTCATAGTCAAATATCTAATAACTGCTGCCTTTTCCCCCAGAACAAATCAACAAGTACACCTACATCACCAGGGCCCCGCACCCATTCTACACCTTCCATCCCAGTGATAACCCCAGGGCAAAGTGGCATGTACAGCACACAATATATTTCTTACATCCCACAGATTCACATGAGCCCAGCCGTGCAGGTGAGGTGGGAGGAATGATACCTAAATGGTCCTATCTTTACACTGTATATTGTTGGTTCTTTACAAAATGTATCAGGTATAGTAATAAGGATAACATTAGAATTAATTAGTTTGTCGCTGTTCTCTGCAGACACCTCAGATGTACCCCTATCCTGTTTCCAATTCTGTGCCCGGACAACAGGGAAAATACCGAGCTAAAGGTGAGGAGATTCTTGGCCAAAGCGTCATTGATCATGGGAAATTTGCCCGGAAGGCACAACTGCTCTGCCACTTGGAGGAAGAAAAAAAAACCAAGAATATAAAAGACTTTTCTTAAGCCATTTATTTTTCCTGAACAGGTTCTCTACCTCCCCAGCGTTCAGATCAGCACCAGCCCACCTCAGCTCCTCCCATTATGCAAGCAGCAGCAGCTGCAGGGCCTCCTCTGGTAGCTGCTACGCCATATTCTTCATATATCTACAATCCCCAGCAGTTCACAGGACAGCCTACTATGATGCAGCCCATGGCCCACTATCCCTCACAGGTAGATACAATAAATTTCAAGCGAAAAGAGATACTTGTGTTTTATCTGTTTTGCTCATATTTTCTATCTTTTTTCCTTCCTTCTAGCCTATGTTTGCCCCCATGCTGCAGAGTAACCCCCGTATGATGACATCTGGCAGTCACCCCCAAGCTATTGTCTCATCATCTACACCACAGTATCCACCGGCAGAACAACCTACAACCCAAACTCTTTATGGTACTTTTATTGTTAGCTGACGTGTGAGCTTCTTTCTTTCTTTCTTTCTTTCTCCTGCCACGTTGCCTTGTTGACTGCTGCTTGCTGCTTCTCTCCCCAGCCACAGTGCATCAGTCGTATCCCCATCATGCCACACAGCTGCATCCGCATCAGCCTCAACAAGCTACCACACCCACGGGCAACCAGCAGCAAACACAACATGCCGCCCCCAGCCCTGTGCAGGTACTTGGAAGGAGGGGGAGGAACCAAGTATGGAGTTACTGCATAGGAGACACTTAATGCTTATCTTGGCACTCTGCTATTTGATTTTATGTTTGAAGTTGGTCCTAGAGCACGCTTATCCTTGAAGCCCTAGGCGTTCTAGGTTGGCATGAAAAGCAATCTTGCTTTTAAAGTGATGTTCTGTCTATCTTGGTTCCTGAAACTGCTGTTACGGAATGGAAGCATCAGGGACAAACTTGATTAATCCTTGCATGCTTTGTTTGGGGGAAAGGCAATCTAGGAATTAAACAAGATGCTGCTTTGCAACTACTTTTCTTTTGGGTATTAAAATAAGACAAATTGGGGCGGGGGGGGGGGAATTTTCTGCAATGGAAATGCATAACTGAGAACAGGTGGGTGATTGAAACATACACGCCATAACTGGCAAGTAGCTTCTCTGGTTATGATCTCTAAATAAAGCTACTTTGTCTGAGAATTTATATTCAAAATGTGAATAATTTAAATCTATGACATGATCAATGAGTGAGAGGGTTATGTGTTATATAAAGGAGATCAGAGAACTGGAAGTCTTTATTTAATAAGAAGAATATTAATGTCATTAGAACTTTTAGTCATTCTCCATCTTTCCCACAGGTACGCTAACCTAAGTTTCAAATCTTGCGTTTCTCTATAAAATACAAACATATTCTTTGGAAATAATGTAAAAAGAAAAAATAATGCAAACTCTAGTAGTGTAAATGTGACTCTGTGTTTTCTACTATAGCACCAAGCTGGACAGCCCCCTCATTTGGCCAGTGCTCAGCAGCAGCAGAATCTATATCACACAGCTACACTGACGGCTACACCACCATCCATAACCCCGGGGCCCAGCGCTCAGTCTCCACAGAGCGGTTTCCCACAGCCGACAGTTTATGCCATTCATGCCCATCAGCAACTGCAGCACGGATACACCAACATGGCCCATGTCACTCAGGTGAGTATGCCAGACCCTGGAAAGGGAAAAGGGGGCAGCATTCTTGACCATGGAAAACATTGCGTATGTATGTATGTATGTATGTATGTATGTATGTATGTATATAAATACACACTTAAACATTATTTTTTACATGCATATCAATGTTTGTAAAACAGTGTGGTACCTGTGTATCATACATTTTAATACAAATAAAACTAACAGCATTAGTCATAGTTACCACTTTCAACCAACTTATATATTTCAAATAGTGATATTTATATAACATTGCAATCTATCATTTAATTATTCCATGTTTTTTTATTATTGCTCTTATTTTATTAAGTGTATACACTAATATTCCCATTTTTTCTTATTTCTGTTTCTTATTCTAACTTTTAATGCTGTCATCCTTTATTAAAAAGCATTTTCTTTCTATCCTATCTAACTTCTAATCATGTCACCTACCTTCAAAAAAAAGAGAGAGAGAGGAAAAGTGAATCAAATTAAAACATCACCAAAAACGTAAAATCATCTAGCCCTCATCTCTTGACCACTTCAATATTTTGGTTGCTATGCTTTTTTTCTTTTGACTTACTGTATTTTTCGGAGTATAGGATACACCTTTTTTCCTCAAAAAAAGAGGCTGAAAATCTGGGGGCATCTTATACACTAAATACACCATATTTTTGCCTCCTGAAGTCACGCTCCCTTCACCAAAATGGCCGTGGATAGCCTTCTGGAGGCTTTGCAGAGAGCTCCTGGGGGCTGGGGAGGGCAGAAATGTGGGGAAAAATGGGCCATTCCCTCCCGCCCCTAGCAGCACTCTATAAGTCTCCATAAGGCTATGCATGCACTTTTTTTTTTTTTTTTACAGAAAACCTCCCAAAAACTTTCCTTCACGAAAAACAGGTCTTTTTTTGCTCATTTTTGACCCCCATTTTTGGGAAGTTTGCAATGCAAAAAAAATTTTTTTCCTTTTGGAAAGCTCTAACTCAGGGGTCCCCAACCTTTTTTGCACCAGGGACCGGTTTCATTTTAAAGAAAGTTTTGTGGACCGGCTAAGTGGCTCAGCAGTCATGTGACTGTGTGGGCATGGCCAACATGGAAAATGTGAAACTCACTTAACAATGGTCTTGGTTAACAACCAAACTTTTGGGCTCAATTGTGGTCATACGTTCTTTCTTTCTTTCTTTCTTTCTTTCTTTCTTTCTTTCTTTCTTTCTTTCTTTCTTTCTTTGTCTCTTTCTTTGTCTCTTTCTCTGTCTCTGTCTCTTTCTCTCTTTCCCTCTTTTTCTTTCTTTCTTTTTCTCTCTCTCTTTCTCTTTTTCTCTTTCTCTTTCTCTCTTTCTTTTTTTCTTTCTCTTTTTTTCTCTTTCTTTTCTGTCTCTCTTTCTCTTTGTCTTTCTCTTTCTTTCTTTCTTTCTTTCTCTCCCACTTTTTTCTTTCTTTCTCTTTTTCTCTTTCTCTCTCTCTCCCACTTTTTTCTTTCTTTCTCTTTTTCTTTCTCTCTCTCTCTGTCTCTCTCTCCTTCGTCCGCCCATCTGTCACTCTATGTGTGTGTCTGTCTGTCTGTCTGGCATTCACGCACTTAATCACTTTCTGCGTCTCTCTTTCTCTCCCTCCCTCCCTCTGTCTCTGTGTGTGTCTGTCACTCTCTGATTCCCCCCTCCCTCCCTGTCTCTCTTTGTGTCTGTGCCTCTCTCTGTCTGTGTGTCGTCGTCCCCGCCCCGCCCGCCCCCCGCGGAGCCTCCTCAGCCGGCCCGCCGTGCTCACTCGCCTTAGCCTGTCCCGTCCCCCCCCCCCGCCCTCCCGGCCACTGTACTTGGTTGCTCGTTTGCTCAGCTGAGAAGCCTCCGTGTGTGTGAGAGAGAGAGAGAGAGAGAAGAGGAACGGCAGCCCCTGGAAGACGACGAGTGGGCGGCATGCCAGCTGTGGAGGGAGGAAGGGGGAGGGAGGAAGGGAATCGGCGGCCAGGAGTCCCACCGTCGATGAGGGTGGAAGAGCCTCACTCCAGCGGCGCGAACAGCCACGCCTGCAATCTCCTGCACGCTCTGCCCAGGGGGCTGCCCCCCCCCTCCTCTCCAGCCCTGCGGCCCGGTTCCTACCAAGCCACGGACCGGCACTGGTCCGCGGCCCGGGGGTTGGGGACCCTTGCTCTAACTGATTGATGAGAATTACATTGATCAAGTGCTGTGCCAGCAGAAACACCTTCCTATCAACTGTATTTCTCTCTTTTTCTATCCCTCTACCTACATACCCTCTCCCTACCTACCGTATCTCTCTCTCTCTCTCTCCCTCCCTTTATCTACCTACCTAACTACTCTTTCTCTCCCTATCTACTGTATTTCTTTCTCTATTTCCCCCTCTCTATCCCTCTACCTACCAATCTACCTACTCTCTCTTCCTACCCATCTACTGTACTTCTCTCTATATCTTTCTATTTCTCTCTATCCCTCTACTTAACTACCTACACACACACTCTCTCCCTACCTACCTACTCTATTTGTCTATTGCTCCATCTCTATTTTTCTCTATCCCTTTATCTACCTACCTACTCTCTCTCTCTCCCTACCTACTACTGTGTTTCTCTCTCTCTATCCCTCTCTATCCCTCTACCTACCTAGTTTTTTTAAATTTGCCTCTTCAAAATCTTGGTGCATCTTATACTCTGAAAAATACGGTATCTCCCGCATTCCTCTCCAAGATCTTTATCTTTTTCTACATGTGCTTCTTGGCTGTTCAATCTAAGTATTTTTCCCACCTTTACCCTCCTCCTCTGCCTAGTTTCATGGAAGACATTTCTGAGTGTCTGTCCTCATAAACACTCAGTTTGACAACCCAGGAGATGAATATGACCAGTAACATTTTTTGCAGCAATTGATGTATGAGAAAAAAATGCTTTTGTCTACTAGGATTGCTTGGACAAACATTTAAAAGTCATCAACAGGGTACTACATAAGTTTGCAAAGATTGTGACAGCATTATTATCAAGAATGGCAATTGTTTCCTGAATTATTTGTTATTTAATAAAATTTTGTTATTAAATATTCTTTGAACAGTACTTGGAATTAGGTTGAGTGCCTCATCTAAATTTCATTGGCATTAGTTGCATCAATTGCTAAATATATGTTTTCAAATTAGAAAATTTGTCATTTTTTTCTGCTGCCCTAATTAGTTGATAAATTGGCATATCATTTATTAAAATCCTCAAACTATTCTTGTCTGCTACAGGCCCATGTCCAGACTGGAATTGCAGCTGCCCCACCACCTCACCCTGGAGCTCCCCAAGTCATGTTACTGCATCCCTCACAGACTCATGGTGGACCCCCTCAAGGAGGTGTGCCCCAGAGTGGTGTGCCCACCCTTTCCGCCTCCACACCATCCCCCTACACATACATAGGGCACCACCAAGGTAAGTCTGTTATTTAAAGCCAGGGGTGGGGAGGTGGTGGAAAGATGAGCCCTCTGGTGTACCAACCTGATCCCCATCTAGCATGTCCATATGGGTGGAAATTAAAAGGTTTTGTAATCAGCATTTCTGATCAGAATTGATTGAATGTTGATGGCAATTGGGCAGGGCTTGTCCTGCAGAGAACAGATAATACTGTTTTGGACTTTGGTGTGCCTTTGTGGTCCTCACTGACTCTTTCTTCTCTTTTCAGTTCAGTCTCATCCCTCCCAGCAACTTCCATTCCACACCCCTGGGAATTGATGTCCACACTTCTCCCTGTGACCTGAAACCCCAGCCACCTATGGCTCTGTTGCTGATCCCCCCCAAGCCTGGGCCATCCCTTGTGCCCAAGGCAGAGGCCCCTGAAGGGATGCTGTCTGGCCCAGACCCTCTTGGCAAGCACCTTCCTTTCCGTTGGTTTAGTGAAGCCTGGCACGGCACTATTGACCAGCGGGATGGAGCAAGACCCCTTTCTATTGCCCAGACGAGGGCAGGTTTATTTTCTTTTATTTATAACTCCATTGGGGTTTCTAGAGCAAATGCCACTTTCCCACATTAACTTGACAAGGACATGAATCCATATGGACAAATCTTGACTTTTTATTAAGTAAAAATATTTAAAAAGTTAAAAAAATAAAAGTTTAAACTAACTAATGTTGGGCTTGGGGTGAATGTGTGGGAGGGCCAGTCTCTAAGCAACAATCCTTAATTGTGGTTCTGCAGCATCAGAGAGGAAGAATTTGTGACCTGTCCAGCGTACATAGCTCAACCAAACTTGAAGAACTGTTTTGGAATTCAGCATTGTTGTCTAGCAGCATAATTTTCCTCTCTGAAAATAGATCACCAAGGATTGGTAGTTGGAGTTACAGTGAAACAGATCCTAAAGCAGTAGTTTTTAGTGCTGGGTTATCCCATGAATGCAGTTACACACCAAATTAAAACTTTAATTGATGCTTTTATTGGAATCAATGACACATTAAATTTAAGGACTTTGGAGATGGGCAAAAACAGTATATTTGTGCCATAAATCAATTTGGCCTCTGCAGGACTCTTAGTTGCTATTGTTTTTTCATAATTATAAAAAGTGAAGGATGATGGTGTGACTGACATGTTCAATCTTTATTTGTAGAGATCACTTTGAATCACTTAGTCCCATGTTTATGCCTCAGCTAGTCACCATCTGAGAATTCTTTTAAAATGAGTGCAGGTTAAGTTCACTGTTTTGGACCATGCCCTTTTTGCTGCTCTCCAATGAAATTCAGTTTTCATTTGTCAACCTGCTTACAGTGTCATAGTCTTACTTTGATCCTGGCTAGTCAATCTGAGGTATAGGGCAGTGATGGTGAATCTTTTCAGCACGGAGTGCCCAAACTGGAATGTGTGCGTGCATGCATGTGCTGCAGCCCCAGGAACTCGACCAGTTGGCTGGTATGCATGCATGCGCCAGACACCTGGTTTTCTGATTTCTGGCACGCACATTCCCACTGGCCAACTAGTCAGGTTTCTGGGGCTGCAGCGCATGCATGCGCATGTGTGTTTGGGCACTTGGTGCTGAAGAGCAGCTGGTGATGGCGCACATGCCCACAGGTTCTGCGTGCCATCTCTGGCATGCGTGCCATAGGTTCGCTATCATGGGTATAGAGGATCTGGCATTATATATACAGCTGTAATGTGAACCAACAGTTGTGAAGTGGTAAATAAAGGAAATGTCCTTTTTTTAAACAGGAAAAAACATTAAGTATAGAAGAAAACAAACTTTAGAATTAAGGATATTAGTCCCTTCTCAATTATTATAATTCTGCTGATCATATTTGTGAAACAGGTTGGCAATGCTTAATCAGGCTAAAAACTTGTACATTAAATTTTATCAAACTCTTGTTAGTGATTCATGTAATTAGTTGCAAAAATAAGACTGTATGGTTGATAGTATTTAACATCACTTAAGAAAAAACGCCCGCCAATGCGTAGTTGAAATACTGCTGGGGAACAAATAGTGATTTCACTCCTTCCAATCAGGACTTTAGTTAGTTTCCAAATCATAGTTCTTCTTTCTCATCAAGACAATAATTCTCATCTCAATTTTTTAAATGCAGATTTTTTTTCTTATATTTTCAATACTATGACTGTGATTTCATGTTTCCTTTCTCCTATGTATGGCAGCACAAAAACATAACAAATAAGCTTCCGTGGGGTTCTTGGCACTCCAAAATTATGTTACCTGATTGGGTAACGAAACGTCTGCAAGTAAGCAACAAAACTCAGAGCACCAAGAAGCTCACAATTCAACCCCAAACTACATATTTTCTGTTGGAAATGTGCTGCTTTTGCATGCTGCTTATCTCTAATGGATTAAGGTTGCATAGCAGGGTTATTTATGTGCTTGTAATGCACAGACGTTTTGGAGCTTCATCAGCAAACTTACATTGAGCCAGGGATGATTCTGGAGGGGAGGAAGAAAAAAAGATGCTGTTCACTTTTTAATTATTTTTATTTAAACAATGTTCACCCTTGCTCCCACCCCTTGGTGGAACCCTCTTCTTTGAGCCAAGACTGCCACATTCATCTACTGTGCAGACCTGAATGCAGTGTCGTCAGTTTTCTAGGAAGTATTCATGTCCATTTCCAGCTACTGCAACTTAACTATCCCAGCAATCCTCCCCTGGAGCTAGTGGCAGTATCTTTGTAACCACTCCAGTGCCCATGGTTCGAGATCCATCCCGCAGAGTGAACCGTTGTCCTTGTTCCAAGACCATGGGGTACTGCAGTACGAGCTTAAGGCAGACATTCTCGCCTGGCATCACCATTTCCTACAGCAAACAAGAGGAAAGGTATAAAGAGGCACTTAGACCTCCACAACTGCAAGAAATGTGGCAATCTTAGAAATATTGAGATAACGCCCGTTTCAAACCCCACTCCTCAGCAGTGATTACGCACAAGAAATTAATGGGGGAAAGTGATACAAACCTTTCCCTCAGGTAATTCTAGGCGACAAGTCATATTCCAGGTCAGCGAGAACATAATTGGCATGAACCGAGACACAAAAGATGCTTGACGGCCACCTTCCTCTTTGGTCAGGATATAAACCTATGAAAGTAAAGCAATTTATTTTTCTTGTCTTTGCAGTGGTGTTTCTCAACCTTGGCAACTTGAAGATGTCTGGACTTCAACTCCCAGAATTCCCCAGCCATCATTCACTGGCTGGGGAATTCTGGGAGTTGAAGTCCAGACATCTTCAAGTTGCCAAGGTTGAGAAACACTGCTTTACAGGGTAGGAGAGCAAGTTTGGGAATAGTAGCTTACCATTCCCTAGTAACATGTTAACATGTGCTCCAGAGTTTCTTTCTCAGCCCTCTACACAATGTGAAACAGCATCCTAGTATTCTCCCTTCCCACATATATTTCCCTCACTCACCTGAGCCTCAATCTTCTGATGTGGCTGGATGGAGCCAGGCTTACACATGACTAATCCCCGTCGTAGATCTTCTCGTTTCACAGACCGGATCAAAGCGCCCAAATTGTCTCCAGCCTGTGCCTGATCCAACTGTTTGTGGAACATCTCAACACCTAAAACCAATTACACACACACTTCTGCAAATTTTGTTCAGCGTCCCCAGTTCCACAAAATTATACAGGTAGTCCTTGACTTACAACAGTTCGCTTAGTGACCAAAGTTACAATGGCACCGAGTGACTTTTTACACTTAACGGCCGTGGTCACATGATTTATATTCAGATGCTTGACAACTGACTCCCATTTATGACAGTTGCAGCGTTCCAGGGTCACGTTACCTCCTTTGCGACCTGACAAGCAAAATCAATGGAGAAACCCAGACTCACTTAAACTATTACTAATTAACAACTGCAGTGATTCACTTAACAAATGTGGCGAGAAAAGTCATCAAATGGGCAAAACTCACTTAACAAATTTCACCTAGCTACATAAATATTGGGCTCCATTGTGGTCATAAACTGAGAACTAAATGTACTTCAAGGACTTCAAGTCATAATTTTCAGGTCATAATTGTTTAGAAACAGACCAGTAACAGGAAAAGCAGTTAAAAAAACACTGAAAGACTAATCTTGCAAAAAAAAAAAAAGTGGGGGAGGGAGGATTCTCCTTACCAGTCACAACTGAGCGTACATGTGTTTTGTAACCCACAAATTCACATTCTTCCCCTTTCTTGAGAATACCACGTTCAAGGGTACCTGCTACAACAGTGCCCCGACCTAGAACAAATTAAACCCAGTTTAAATAATAAGGTATAAAATAGCTGCAGATCCCTATCTTTGCATGGACACGGTAGAATGTGATGTTTTGGTACCTGGAATGGAGTAAGTGCGCTCTATAGGAAGCAGAAAAGGTTGTTCAAGGTCACGTTTTGGCACAGGGATGTATGAATCCACTGTATCCAGGAGCTTCATGACAGAATTCAATCCCAGTTCTGGATTTTGGTTCTACCCGGGGGGGAAAAAACCACAGGAATTAGTAATACATCTTAATAAAGGGAGGAAATAAAACGAACAGAGTTAGGGGCAGCATAACACTGACCTCTAAAGCGCACAGAGCAGACCCTATGATTACAGGAGCTGCTTCCCCATCATAGCCTAACTCCGTAAGTAGCTCACGGATCTCCAGCTCCACTAGTTCCAACATTTCTTTATCATCAACTGCATCAGCTTTATTGATGTACACCACCACATGTTTCACTCCAATCTAGAATACAGGGGGGAGGGGGGAGGGGGGGGAGAAGGGAAAATTGCTTAAATTTGCCCTGTCTGAGCAAATGTATCAGATGATCACTAGGTGTGTTTTTTAGATCACAACCAACCTGTTTAGCAAGCAGAAGGTGTTCTCTAGTCTGTGGCATTTGCCCATCTGTTGCAGCTACCACCAGGATACAGCCATCTAATGGCGCTGTCCCAATGATCATATTCTATAGACCAAAGAATGGGAAACATGTCAGTTTCCAACACTAAGCTTAGAAAAACATCCTTTCATATTATTGTGGTGGGCATAAAAATATCTCAAACAGGAAAGAAACTTCTGTATGGGTTTTTCTTTCCTTAAATCATCCATTTATTTAAATATATCTTACAAGTACAATCACTAAGAGCCTTCTGCCAGGGATTCCAAAATAGGAATACTGAAATTCTTAAAAAGTTCCTTAGCATCTAGTTCCTCATGCCTACCTTGATATAATCAGCATGCCCAGGACAATCTGTGTGACCATAATGGCGGTTGGCTGTTGAATATTCTACATGGGAGGCATTAATTGTAATCCCCCGGGCCTTCTCTTCTGGTGCATTATCTATCTCTTCATATTTCTTGTACTGGGCACTTCCAGTCTCAGAAAGAACTGGAATAAAAAGGTAAATATGAACATGGCATCATGGGTGTGTTTAAACTGATGTATCTGAAGGGCTGGCACTAGTCCTTGTGTAAAGGGACAAGTCAGCCGAATAATGCTTAAATGTTCTTTTATTCCTTTTCTGAACTTTTGAATTAGCAAAAAGGACTTACGCATCTCAGTCTTTTTTCCCTTATGCAATTATAAGAAGTGTTAATAGAAAATAGCATTGAAGTCTTTCTCAGTTGACAGAAGTGGGGGAGAACACACTATGTTTAATTCTTCACCTAAGCCTCAAGTAAGAAGCATTAAGTATACCATATGAGACTTTGAAATAATATTATGCTTGAATTGATCTGAAACCCTCTGGAAGACTCCTGCTATGTAACAGCCCTAACACCTTCAAATATGTTGTGATAGCCATCAATCAAGATTATTATTGAAGGGTAGCATTTTTATTTCAAATACAAAGGCTGAAGCAGATTCTAGATGGGAATCCTGATGAATGGAAACAGCCAGAGCATCAAAACAAAAAACCTCTAACCCATGGCAATTTTTAAAAATATTATGCTTTAATTTTAGACCATCAAGTTTACCAATAGCTCTGGATCAGCCTAATTAATTGCTTCAATACATTACTGGTGGTTCTTTAAATCAATGGCCCTTTAGCACATAAAAAGGGAGGTGCTTAAGATATTTATTTGGTCTTCTTTAACACCTGCGCCCATCTTTCCCCAACACTCACTTTTAGTGATGGCTGCTGTTAATGTGGTCTTGCCATGATCCACATGCCCAATTGTTCCAATGTTGACGTGTGGTTTGTCTCTTACAAATACTTTTTTTGCTTCAACTGCAAAACATCGAATTGGGAATTCTAGTCCACTGAAGCTTGTGCCATGTACTGGTGGCTGCAAAAAAAAAGTAACAATATTAAAATCTCTTATGAATTACTGCCTCTAACTTTTATCAACACATTTGTCTTTTCCACTCCCTGAGGTAAATGTTTCTTACCTTGGATAGTACATTTTGCAAGTACAGAGGCAGGCAGCCACGTAGACCTACAAGACATAAATGCAATGATTGCGATAGGAATCTCATTAGCTTGTGGTGGTGTTTTTACCACTAAACTGCTTCATATTCAAACATCCAATTTATACTTCCCATCTCGCTGAAATTGTTATACTTCCAACCAAACCATTATCTTTGGACATTCTTGTTCTCAGGTCCATTCCTTCCCTTTTTGTATCTTTGCATACAACTCTCAGTATAGGCATTTAACAAAAATCATATACACTCAAAATTTCAGATAACTTGAAAAGCATATCTCGACTGGGCAGAACTTTTATATCACCATGCAACGATCAGGTTTATACTGCATTAATCCAAGGAGCAAGTAAGTATAGATCAGGGGTCACCAACCTTTCAGACTTCCGAGACCACTAAATTCATAATTTTAAATCCCACTGACCACTAATATGAATCCAGCGCGTTTTCTCTCCCTCTCTCTTTCTGTCTCTTCCTCTCCCCATCTCTTACATCTTTTTCTGTCTGTCTCACATATACACACACCCACACCTCTCTCACACACACACCAGTCCCTTTCTCTGTGTCTTTCCCTCATCGTTCTCTCACGTCTTTCTCTCATCTCTCAACTATTTTTCTCTCTCACACACACACCCCTCTCTGTATCCCTCTCTCACATCTGTCTCTCATTCTGATTCTCCGGTGCTCTCTGGGTCTCACAGGCACTTCTTAGTTGGCACTGGATCACCTCAGTCGCTGAGGGAGAGGCATGACCTGCTCTCCACCTCGAGACACTCGCCTGCCCCAGCTATAGTCAATGCTCCGCATTGTAATGGACTCCAGGAGTGGAAACAGTCTCCCCAATTGTGAAGCATGCTAAATTTTAACTGTTGTGTGCAAGGCGCTGCGACAGCCATGGAGGCACCAACAGCAGCAGCGGAGAGAAATGGCCAGGCCAGTGTCTCAAGGCAGAGGAAGTTGTGTTTCCCTGAATGACTGAGGCGTGCAGAGCCCCAAAAAGGGCCAGAAGCAGCGCTCACGAGACCCACAAGAGATGAAATATAGGAACGCTTCGCTCCCACTCTGTAATATGCAGTGTCTCGCTCCCCTGCCCTTACCTTCTCAGGCCAGGCAAGGAGTGACTGGGATGGGAGGGCGAGGCCAGCCACTGGTGGGTTCAGTTGATAGGGAGCCACAGCAGGGGGATGAAAGGTTACCGACACTTGTTGCTTTGGCTTGTCTGTGCTGACACCCTCCCACCTCCCACAACAGCACCATTACCTTCTTCCGGCTGGTGAGGGCTGCGCTACTCCTGTACCACTTTCAATGTTGCATGTTGCACGTACCACCCTCTACGGTGGAGCTTTGCAGCCCCACCATGAGCTGCCTGACTAGTCACATATTCCGGTGCTCTAGTCACAGGACTGGCCCCTTGGTCATCCCGGAGCAGCTTCTACACCCAGGTGCACTGCGGACCACCAAAATATTTCCACAGACCACCAGCTGGTGACCGCTGGTATAGATTATGTAAAAATATGTGTAGCATATTTAAAATCAGCTTTGCTTGTATTTTCTCCTTTCATCTTCTCTACATTAGACACATCAATTGTTTATTTTATGATACTGGTAATGTAAATGTCAGAAATTCATTGAGAATTAGCAAATTAATAGGCCACAAATGAGCACACAAAACTTCAGAACTGTGTATCTATTGCAGAAAGACTATTTCAAAAGGAATTGGTTATACAGCAAGAAGGAATATAAAATGACTGAAGCGTCCCTCAAGAGAGGAAAACAAAATTTATTTGGGATAAAAATCAATTTATCTCTCCCATAAAGTTGCTAGATTCCAAATCATGTTAAAAATGGTCCTTGAGCAGAAATGTAGACTGAAGCGTACATTGAAGTGTGTATGTACAAACATATTATATATATCATACATACATACATACATACATATATATATATATATATATATATATATATATATGTCTGTACATGCACACATCAATCTATACTTCAATATAGGTGTGTGTTTAGTATGTGTGTATATATGTGTGAATATTATATATATATGTTAGGTTTTGAGCTGATAAATAAACAAACAAGGGATAGGATAGATCTATTTCGAGCTATTTAACTCTCATCAGCTAGCCACATCCTTTACTGGGATTCGAACCAGGGAAGTATTACATGTGATGCAGTTGTAATTGCCACTAGACCACTGGTTCTTTTATGTATGTATGTATATATGTATGTATATGTACATGCACAAAACAATCTACACTTCAATATAGGTGTGTGTGTATATATGTGTGTATATTTTATATGTGTGTGTGTGTATGTATATGTATCATACACGTATATGTATGTCTGTACATGCACACATCAATCTACACTTCAATATAGGTATGCGTTGTGTATGTGTGTATATATGTGTGTATATAATATACATATATACATATGTATGCATACTCTGCTAAGCGATTCAAAATTAAAACCGGCATAAAACTAAAATCAAAATTATACAAATATTTAAAAAAAAACACTGAGTCAAGAAGCGAATGGAAAGATCGTTATGGTGGGTAGCACATCCTCTGGTCTCGATCAAGAGCAAGAAAACGCCGCCAAAGAGCTTTAATAAGCTGCAGCGACGCCTCGCCCAGCACCGGTCCTGGTAGTGCTTCCTCAACGCGGCGTCTCCCACGTGTACTGGAATCGATGCTTTTACGCCAGGGCTCTCCAACCTTGCCGATTTTAAGCCTGGGGGAATTCTGGGAGTTGAAGTCCCCCAGGCTTAAAGTCGGCAAGGTTGGAGAGCCCTGCTTTAACGCAGACATATAATGGGACAAAGAAGACATTTTCATGCTCGCGGGGTCGGAGGCGGCTGTTTCTCTCCTTCCCCTCGGACGCCTCGTGGCCGCCTTCCAGCATCCTCCGTACCCCAACACTGAAGACCAGGTCAAGGCGCGGAAGGTCAGGCATGCTCCGGGAGAGAACCCGCGGAGGATGGGGAAAACGTTCGGGCCTCCCTTCTGGTTATCGGAACGTGCATCCCGCCCCCCCTTCTCTCACCCCGCCCGCCCGCCCGCCCCGGCTCTCCCTCCCCCCCCCTTAACGTCCGCTGTGACTGACTGACCGCTACCACCGCACAGCCGCCCTCGCGCCAGCAGCAGAGCAGAGGCCGCCATCTTCCCTTCCTCGTCCCGGAAAAATCGTCACTAGCCCTTGAGGGGGGGAATGGAGAGGGAGGGCCCGCGCCAGATCCAACTTCCGGCTACAAATAAATAAATATTTTTTTTAAAAAATTGGCGCTCGTTTTGACTTGAGGAGGATCGTCTTTCCGCCCTGCAGGCCGATTTACATTTAAATTACCCCGCGTATTGTCTAGTTTTAGAGGCTTAGCTCCCGGTTGGTTTTGCAATACCTTTTTTGAGCGGCGAAGGGAAGACCTTTTTTATTTTTATTTTTTTATCAGTGGGTGGAAAAGCGAGAAAATTTATTGGAGGAAGGACTTTTGCTTCAAATCCCATCTTTCCCCATGAGGAATACTGAATCTCACCTCAGCCTACGACACAGGGCTGTTGTGGAGAAAAAAATGGAGATATGTACAGATACTAAAGTAGAAGAGAGGATATTTTTTAAAAATGGCACCCCTCCTAGTAGAAAACAGGGGAAAGTGAATATTTCAGTTGAGTTCTGTTTAGAGCATCATCCATGTTTAGTCTAAAGCAATTATTATCTCTCTCTCTCTCTTTTTAATCAGACGGCATTTATTTCTGAATATAGTAAAGTGAAGAATTTAATTCTCCTCTTGCACTGTCTTTGTCCCACACAGTCTACCAGTAGTTTGGGCTGCAATGAGACCAACTTTGCGACCAGCAGGAGCATCCCTCCTAATATTCGAAGGCTTCCCAATGTGCTGATGGTTACCACCACCAATGGGATGTTCCACAGGATTCATAGCCACACCACAAACTCGTGCCCAGCAATTTCTCTTTGTAAAGCAGTGATTTTCAATGCTGGCAGTTTCACTTTCCAAAATTCAACCTCTGAAATAGGCCATTACTACAAGTTATGGCAGTAATGAGTAAGTAGTAAATTGCTAGCAAATAGATGTAGGCTAAATATATTATTTAGCGGAACTGGACATTCCTAGATGGTTCCGCTCCTGATGGACCCGGAAAGGTTCCAGAGGGAGCTTGGGCCATTTCCTGTGGACTTGCCCCGCGACTCGACTGAGGACCTAGTGGCCACATGGTTAAGTGCGGCCACGGGGGCCTTGGACCGAGTTGCGCCCTTGCGGCCACTCTTGCGGCGACGAATAACCCAGGTTCCTTGGTTCACTGAGGACGCATCTTTGAGTGAGGGGTCCTTGCCTGCCGTCTTGAAAGAGGCGTTAGTGAGACCCCTCCTCAAGAAGCCGTCCCTGGACCCAGCATTATTGGAGAACTATTGTCCGGTCTCCAACCTTCACTTTTTAGTGAAGGTTGTTGAGAGTGTGGTGGCCCAACAGTTTCCGCGACACCTGGAGGAAGTTGATTATCTAGACCCGCGCCAGTCCGGCTTCCAACCCGGTCATAGCACCGAGACGGCATTGGTCGCGTTGGTTGATGATCTCTGGAGGGCACGGGATAGAGGCTGTTCCTCTATCCTAGTCCTGTTAGACCTCTCAGCGGCTTTTGATACCATCCACCATGGTATCCTATTGCACCGACTGGGGGGTTGGGGCTGGGAGGCACCGTTTTACGGTGGTTCTCATCCTACCTCTCCGACCAGTCGCAATTCGTGTTGGCAGGAGGGCAGAGGTCGACGTCGAGGTGCCTCACTTGTGGGGTGCCACAGGGGTCGGTCCTCTCGCCTCTCCTGTTCAACATCTATATGAAGCCGCTGGGTGAGATCATCTGGGGTTTAGCTGGCCGGGGGTGGGAAGCAGTTGCGGAGAGGCCGTGCGAGCCTGCGAACTTCGCACACGCAATCGCCCGTTCTTCTCACCCCTGGCCAGCGAGTTTAGCGCTGGCTAGGCGGTGGTGGGGAGGGGTGTGGACGTGCGCGTGGGGGGGGGAAGGACGGACATACTTACTTCTGGGTCCAGCGGTCCAAACGGATCGCTCGGGATCGGGAAATTTGACGAAAGGGCTCACGCGAGCCCACCCGAACCCTTAGAAACCCACCCCTGTTTGGGACACACCAACATTCATCAACACCCAATAAGTGTAGGTAGTCTCCGACTTATGATATTAATAGAGCCTGCCCTTTCATGTCGGAAGTTAGAACTACATTAAATAAAGTACCTATGGACCTCCCTGTCCCTGCTTTCACCAATGCATTCATTGAATGAATGAATGCATGGGTCGTTAGGTAGAGACAGATGACTCAGGAATGGGAGAAAGTGAGGGAGGCCTAGTGCAGGGACAGGCACTCCCAGGAGGTATCCCCCACTCTCTAAGACTGATGGCGAACCTATACTCATATCTGAGGGCATGCGAGGTGTTGCCCTATGTCAGCTCCAGCATGCATGTGCACTCTGGCCAGCTGATTTTCAGCCTTTTAGAGGGTGGGAGAGGCCGTTCTTGCCCTGCCCAAGCTTTAGGAAACCCTCTGGAGCCAGTGGATGGCGAAAAATGGGCCCAATGGGCCTACTGGAAGTTCGGAAATGAACTTCCGATAGGCCCGTTGGGCCATTTTTTGCCATCCACAGGCTTGAGGTTTTCCTAAAGCCTAGGGAGGGTGAAAAGTGGGCCAACAGGCCTACTGGAAGTCCAGAGGCTTCAGCGAGGCCTGCGCACATACACAGGGGAAGCACAGGGGGATTATGTGACCATGCAGGAGGAGGGCATTGCATGGGTGTGGGCACGCACGCACATTTGCAATTTCAGAACTGTCGTAAGTATTTGTGGATGGTTAGGTCGTAATTTCAAACGATTGCTAAGTGAACTGTCATAACTCAGGAATTACCTGCATTCTCAAAAGCACATCTAAGTCTTGTATGATTTTTGGAGGCTGTGGAGGAGAATGGAGTGTGCTCTTGCAGTATCTCAGACCCTGCAAAAGTTGTGTGAGAGCCATGCTTGTGAGGCCTCCAGAGCTTCCCAAAATCATGTGACAACAGGATATGGTTTCATGTAGTTTTTGGAGGCTGCAGAGGCCACAGAAGAGCGTTCTCCAAAGGCACTTCAAAAACAAAGGCCTCCTGCAACCTGGAGCAGCCTTGGATAGGCGATTCTATAGGAACCCATCAATGGAAAGAACCCTGCAAAGAACACTGGAAGCTTAGTGGTGCACAACAGAACCCAAGAATCACTGGGCTGCAGAGGTGAATGATTCTCTCAAAGTAAAACAGTGTGAGATGACCTTTGAATGGCAGCGATGGCACAAGGGTGAAATCAGTGCCCAGGTTTCTATTTCAGACCCAGCTTAGTGCTGCCACCAAATGACACTGTTCAAGATAACAGTGTATTTTTCAGAGTATAAGACACACCTTTTTTCCTCTAAAAAAAGGCTGAAAATCTGGGTGTGTGTTATACATCGAATACAGCGGGGGGGGGGGGGGGGTTGCCTCCTGAAACCCCACCCCTTCACCAAAATGGCAACGTGCATATCCTTATGGAGGCTTCCAGAGAGCTCTTGGGGGCTGGGGGGAGCAGAAATGAGCAAAAAACGGCATTTTTGCCCCCCCCAGCCCCCAGCAGCACTCAATAAGCCTCCAATCTGCCATCGATAGGCGAGCATCTGAGGCGGCTCAGGAGTTCATGGCCTCCATGACAGCCATGGACCTGACCCAGTTAGTTCATGACCCCACCCACACTGGAGGACACACACTGGACCTAGTTTTTGCCTCCGGCCAGTGGCTGAATGATCTTGGTTTAGGGGAAATAGTCGTGGAGCCCCTGTCATGGTCGGATCACTCTCTCCTTCGGCTGGCCTTTCCAACCGCTGCACCTCACCGCAGGGAGGCGGAACTGGAAGTGACAAGATGGTTCCGCCCCAGGTGCCTGATGGACCCTGAGAGGTTCCAGACTGAGCTTGGGCCAATACCTGAGACCATGACCCGCGACTCGACTGAGGACCTAGTGGCCGCCTGGAATAGTGTGACCGCGGGGGCCCTGGACCGGGTCGTGCCTTTGCAGCCTCTCACCCAATGCTGATCTACCTTGGCTCCTTGGTTCTCCTGAGCTGAGGGTGATGAAGCGTCGGAAGAGATGCCTAGAGGGCGTTTGGAGCACCACCCGCTACGAATCTGACCGGACACTGGTAAAGTCCCATTTAAGGACCTACCTAGTGGCGATAAAAGCGTTGAAATGGAACTATTTCTCCGCTCTTATCGCGTCTGCAGGTAACCTATTGGATCGGGACACCCTTCGCACAGTCACTCATGCTCTCGTGACATCCCGACTGGACTATTGTAACTCTCTCTACATGGGGCTCCCCTTGAGGTGCACCCGAAGACTTCAGCTGGTCCAGAATGCAGCCGCGCGAGCAATAATGGGTACCGCAAGGTATACCCCTGTAACACCGCTCTTGCGCGAGCTGCACTGGCTACCTGTCGTCTTTCGGGTGCGCTTCAAGGTGTTAGTTCTCATCTTTAAAGCGCTCCATGGCTCGGGACCTAGCTATTTGCGGGATCGGATCCTGCCCCATACATCTTCCCGGCCGATTCGCTCCCACAGAGAGGGACTTCTCCGGGTGCCGTCCACTAGACTTTGTCAGCGGGCGACGCCCAGGGGAAGGGCCTTCTCTGTGGCGGGCCCAGCCCTCTGGAACGACCTTCCCCCCGACATTAGAACAACTACGGACCTCCGCTCCTTCCGTCAGAAATTAAAAACTCACTTTTTCTGCTTGGCCGGCCTAGGTTAGTCTCTACCTCAGGGGTTAGGGAATGTTAATTTTAAAATGGGGATTTTAGTACAGGGACAGTTGATCTAATTTGTTTTTATTGTATTTATTTATGTATATATTTTATGCTGTTTTAATTTTCCCTGTGCACCGCTCCGAGTCCCCCTGGGGAGAGGACGCGGTATAGAAAAATAAAATCTAAATCTAAATCTATAACCGACCTGCCGCCTTGTTTAGGGTGTCCCACTCCGTCCTCCATCAGAGGGCTCCCTTGCAGGGTCGTGCAGAGGAATTTGGGTATTATCTGCACGATAAAATCGATCAGATCCGGGACGGGTTAGCCTCTGATTGGACTAGTTCAGGCAGGTTGGCAGAGGCAGGTCTTAAGTCTACTATCTGGGAAGAGTTCGATCCTGTGACTCCCGAGGACATGGACAGGACACTGGGGCGGCTGAACACCACCACATGTTTACTGGACCCGTGTCCCTCCTGGTTGGTACTGGCCTCCCAGGAGGTTACACGAGGCTGGCTCTAGGGAATTGTCAATGCTTCTTTGAGTGAGGGGTTTTTACCGGCTGCCTTGAAAGAGGCGGTGGTGAGGCCCCTCCTCAAGAAGCCCTCCCTGGACCCGGCTGTTTTTGCCAACTACCGTCCTGTCTCCAATCTTCACTTTCTTGCGAAGGTTGTTGAGAGTGTGGTGGCATGACAGCACCCTCAGCACCTGGAGGAAACTGTCTATCTGGACTTGCGCCAGTCCGGCTTCCGGCCTGGGCACAGCAAGGAAACGGCATTGGTCGCGTTGGTCGATGATCTCTGGAGGGCTCGGGATAGAGGTTGTTCCTCTATCCTGGTCCTGTTAGATCTCTCAGCGGCTTTCGATACCATCGACCTTGGTTTCCTGTTGCGCCGGTTAGAGGGATTAGGGCTGGGAGGCACCGTTTTATGGTGGTTCTCCTCCTACCTCCCCGACCAGTCGCAATTCGTGTTGGCAGGAGGGCAGAGGTCGACGTCGAGGTGCCTCACTTGTGGGGTGCCACAGGGGTCGGTCCTCTCGCCTCTCCTGTTCAACATCTATATGAAGCCGCTGGGTGAGATCATCTGGGGTTTCGGGGTGGAGTTTCATCAGTACGCAGATGACACCCAGCTGTACATCTCCTACCCGGACCACCCCAACGATGCTGCGGAAGTGATGTCCCGGTGCCGGGAGGCCGTGCGAGTCTGGATGGGGAGGAACAGGCTTCGACTCAACCCATCCAAGACCGAGTGGCCGTGGTTTCCAGCGCCACGACATAGCCAGTTGGTTCCATCTCTGGCTATCGGGGGCGAGTCATTAGCCCCTGTGGAGAGGGCCCGCAATTTGGGCGTCCTCCTGGATACTCGGCTGTCCTTAGACGATCATATGACAGCCGTGGCCAGGGGGGCTTTTTATCAGGTTCGCCTGATACGCCAGTTGCGCCCCTTTCTGGATTGTGACGTCCTACGCACGGTCACTCAAGCCCTCATCATCTCCCTCCTGGACTATTGCAACGCTCTCTACATGGAGCTCCCCTTGAGGTGCACCCAGAGGCTCCAGCTAGTTCAGAATGCGGCCACGCAGGGGATTTTGGGGGCCTCTAGATGCTCCCATGTAACACCTCTCCTGTGCGAGCTGCACTGGCTGCCTGTGGCTTTCCGGGTGCGCTTCAAGGTGCTAGTAACAACCTTTAAAGCACTCCATGGCAAGGGACCTGAGTATTTGCAAGACCGCCTCCTACCAAATACCTCCCTCCGACCAGTCAGCTCCCATAGAGAGGGCCTCCTCAGGGTGCCATCAGCCAGTCAATGTCGGCTGGCGACCCCTAGGGGGAGAGCCTTCTCTGTGGCAGCTCCTGCCCTCTGGAATGACCTACCCCCTGACCTACGCACAACCATGGGCCTGTGCCTTTTCCGCCGAGCCTTGAAAACCCATCTATTTCATGCGGCCGGCCTGGCGTAGTTTTTTAATTTGCTTCTATTAGGGGTTTTACAGGGTATTTTAGAGCAGGCTTAGTGCTTAATCTATTTTTAGTATATTTATTGTATTGGATGTTTTACTGTTGTTTTTATTACTGCCTGTTCACCGCCCTGAGTCCCGAAAGGGAGAAAGGGCAGTATACAAATTTGAATAAAACTAAAACTAAACTAAACTAAAACATAGGGCTATGCATGCTATTTTTTGACCAATCAATGGCCCGTTTTCACAAAAAAACCAGGCCATTTTCCTCCCCCCCCCCGGAGCACTCTGCAAGCGCCCCCCCCCCGAGGCTATTCATGCCTTTTATTTGAAAAAAGCCCGTGAAAAACGGGCTGTTTGGGGGAGGTTTGCACAGTCCAAAAAGGGTTATTTTCCCCCTTTCAGAAAGCTGTTTAGTTAGAGTGATTGATGTGCCTGCAGAAACGAAGATTTGTTCCAAAGGTGGTCAGTGATTTCCTTCTCCAGCACATGGGTAAATACACCTGGAAACATCTACCTACCTACCTACCTACCTACCTACTCTTTCTCTCTCTCTCCCTATCTACTGTATTTCTCTCCCCCCTCTATATACCCACCTACCTACTCTCTCTCTCTCCCTACCTATCTACTGTATTTCTCTCTATCCCTCTACCTACTTATCCATCTACACACACTCTCTCCCTACTTACCTACCTACTGTATTTCTCTCTCTCTCTCTCTCCCTATCCCTTTATCTACCTACCTACCTAACTACACACTCTGTCTACCTAACTACCTACCTACTGTATTTCTCTCTCTCTCTCCCCCACACCTACCTACCTACCTACTCTCTCTCTCCCTGCATACCTACTGTATTTGTCTCTCTTTCTCTCCCTCTCTATCCCTCTATCTACCTACCTGCTTTTTTTAAAAAATTGTCTCCTGGGTGCGTCTTATACTCCGAAAAATATGGTAAATCAGTGGCCCCAATATTTTGGGCACCAGGGAACAGTTCAACGGACAAAGGTTTTCCGTGGACTGGAAGGCACATGGCTTTGCATGCTGCCTGCATCCCATGGATGGGGCTTCGCTTAGTTGCATAGCCCAGTTACTGTCATGCCACAGCCCATGCTAGTCCATAGACAGGTTGGGAACCCCTGCCTGGATCAGGGATGGATTGCTGCTGGTTTTACTACCGGTTCGCAACCAGTGCGCAACGCAGAACAATTTACAGTGACTGATGCACATGTAGCCACTAAAAACCAAAATGGTGGTGGCCCAGCGGCGGAGAGGGAACCAGTTCAGGGGTGTGGTTCAGCTGAAATGGGCTGAACTGGGAGCAACCCACCTCTGGCCTAGATGGTGTGTGTTTGTGTCAGAGAATTGTTTCTCTTTTGTTAGAAAAGAGTGACATACCAGCAGTCAACTTAGACATTTTTTGAATTTTTGACACGCCAACCCCAAAAAGGTTTATCACCAGTCCAGTGTTTAAGGTATCAGGCTAGAAACCAGGAAACAGAATTCTAATCCCAAATCCAGCATGAAAACTAATTGGGTGATTTAGGATCAGTCAATGTCTCAATCCAAGTTTACCTGCCAGGTTTGCTTTGAGGAAAATAGGAGGAAGGAGGAGTATTCAATATGTTTGCTGACTTGAGTTATACATAAAATAATAAAGATGGGTTAAAAAATATATATCAAGATTTTGATAGCAGTTTCCAGTTTCTTGTAGGTTTCCTACATAACGTGATGTTTATGTATCTGCTCTGACTTCAAGAAAGTGGATTTTTTTTGTAGAAAGATCAAGGCTGAAACTGATGGTAGGGTAAAAGTTATTGAGGACACGATGGAATTTGATTATTCTTTTCTATAGTTCTAGAAAATGAAAATATTAAAAACCACCACTATTACAGAGCAGTGTGAATATAATGTAAATGGGAGCAGGTGCCAGTCACCTGCCATAAACTTTTACAAAAGAGAAACCCTAGAAATAAGACAAATAACATTTGATTTCAATTTGCTCAGTCAGCTATTTAGGCTTGGTACTGTTTAAGGCAGGAGTCTCCAACCTCTTTAGGCAAGTGGGGCATGTTGGGAAAATATTAAAGAGTTAATCGCATAATGGCTACTGGGCAAATTTACATTCATAACAATCCAGTTATAAAACATTGTGTTGCTAGAATGATATCTAGCACCTCTGATCTCTACAATATAAAACAGTACAATTATTAATTATACAATTATTAATGGTATCAACATGTTTCCCTTCTTAATGCTGTAAGCTGCCCAGAGTTGGTTTACAGCGAGATGGGCAGCAAATACATTTAATAAATAAATTCTTAACTTTTTTCTACAAGTCTAATAAAAGTCCAAGGAAGTATCTCCAAATATCCTAACATTTTGGTATTGGAGACATCAGTTTTAAACCTAGTGGCACTAGAGAGATTTTGATTCCAGTCTACTCAGCCAGGGAAACTTGCAGGGTAATTTCTGGTGAGTCATTCTCTTTTCATTCAACTTGCCCTATAGAGTTGGGGGGAAATGGAAAGGTGAATGCAATGAACAGCCCTTCATCTCTTAGAGTAAAAGCAGGGTATAAATCTAACCAATAAAGATATGCACATATTCCACCGCAAATTCCAGGTTTTTTTTAATTTAAATTCCCACATCTCCAGGCACTACGTTCTCTGAACCCCAAGGTAAACTGAACTGGGAAAGATTGCAGTAGGGCATAAGAAATGGATTTGAACCTCTGTTATCAATCATGGATTCTTTATTGGGTACAAGAGCATTGGTGTTCCAGTTGTTACCATACTTTTGCAGTGAGTTCTCAGACCGCTTTTTTTCTAGGATAGGAAGATTTTTACCCTCTTTTTCTCAGCATTAATGGACCATGAGTGTTAAGTAAATCTTAAAATCTTGATGCAGAAAAAAAAATATTGTGGGAAGAACTGGCTAGAACTGGTCACTTTCTTTCTGTCCTAGGAAAGAAACAATGGCAAACCACTTCTGAAAAACCTTGCTAAGAAGACTGCAGGTTTTCTCCAGGCAGCCTGTGAGAATTGGACATGACTGAGCAGAAAAAAAATCTTTATTATTATTAAAAAAAATTTTTACACATAATTAAATGACCAGAAAAAAAAAAAACAGAAAAAGGTATGGAAGAGTAAAAAAGTGAAATATAGGAAAAGACTAAGAAAAGGAATATATTCTTTGCAACAGTTGCAAGCAAATTCACCATTTCTACGAACCCAAATTGTATTTCCAAATTCCCTTTTTCTCATAAACATCTTTTTTTAAAGAGTAAAATTGCCTAAACTGAACCTCATTTTTGATCAGTATCTGCATTGATCTTCAATTTTTTTAAATCCATCCTTTCTTCCAAATTCAACAATTTTTACTTTATGGTCACTAACACAGCCGTTGTTGAGGCTGTGATAGTATTTCCTATCTCTTCAAACATTCTCTGTAAAATCTCACATGTAATTTCAGCAAATTAGTCAGTTAATTATCCTCTTCTCCCTTTCAGTGTTTCTAGTATAGTAGTGGCCATCTTTCTCGATCCTAATTTGTAATTAGCAAGCCTCATTTATTTTTTCCATAATTCTTCAATATGTGCAATTCTAAAATAATAAATTAAAGGATATTTCTACTCTCATGTAACATCTACACATTTATAGTTTCCCCCTTTTTTGGTTTTGTTTTAAAAAGTCCAATTTCTTCAGAGAAATTAAACAAAACAATCCCATGGAAGTACATGCTATTTATTTAATTCACAGGAACTTGATCTTGGGCTAATCACTCTCTCAACCCAACTTACATCACAGGGTGCTTGTTGTTGTTTGGGAAAGTAGGATAAATAACAAATGGCAAAGGTGAAAAATAAATGTTTACAACTTTTATAGTCCAGACTCTTAACGTGCTTTTTTGCAGCAAATTAATTTTTATAGGATTTTTCATCTTTTCTTTTTCTGTTAAATAAATTGTGGGCCTTAGGAGCACTCACCAGATGGTCGAATGAAACTGCCATTCTGAAGATCAGTTAAGCTATGAGATAGTTGTAATCCAAGGTTTTTAGGAAAGTGGGATCTGGATTGACCTAACATCCATTAAACTTTTTGCTGGTGCTGTAAACCTTCCTTTCATAGTTCCCAGTACTCTTTACTTACAATGTACCTGCTTATTCCTTTTTGATTCTTTAGGCTTCCTCACAAGGAGCTGAGATCCGGATTGCACATGGGCATTGGGTAATCTCTTTGACTTTTCCTTGTCCAGAAAAGCTCTGAGGAGTGGGCTCACCAGCAAGTCAGAGTTCCGGCCTCAATGTTGTTTCCATGCTTTCAAAGAAGTATCAATCTGCCATTTTCTTCACCCAGAAGTCCCATATAAACGGACTATTTTCAAGGATAGTAGTTAGAGTACCTGAACTTTGAGTCAGACTTGAGCTAGGAGTTGCAAGTTTAACTTCACACGTTGATTTCACAGGCTTTTGGTGGCAATTTAGTTCTATACATCAGGCTAAACAATGTCGCTTGTTTGGCTTTGACATAGGGACATGGAAGATATAACCACTGTGATTTATTTAGCAATCTATAATTTGGTACACAGGGTGAAGCCAAGCTGTGTGAGAGAGAGATTGCTAGGACCTCTGAAAAGAAGACAAAAGGAAGAAAGCAAGAAACAGCCACCAGGAAAACCCTTTCAGCTGAATTTTTCCATCTGCCTTGTATAAAAGAGCTAGGATAGCATAGACACAAAATAGTATTTATTATAAACTAGCTGTACCCAGCCACGCGTTGCTGTGGCCCAGTCTGGTTAAATGGCCAACCAATCTGTGTGTAGAAGTATACCTGCACACACAAACACGTACCCACAACCACCGCATAACCCCAACCTACCTACCTACTGTATATCTCCCTCCCTCTCTCTATCCCTCCACCTACCTACCTACTGTATTTTTCCCTTCCTCTCTCTATCCCTCTACCTACCTACCTACCTACCTACTGTATTTTTCCTCTCTCTCTCTACCTACCTACCTACTGTATTTTTCCCTCTCTTTATCCCTCTACCTACCTACCTACTACATTTTCCCTATCTCTCTCTAACCCTCTACCTACCTACCTACTGTATTTTCCCTATCTCTACCTACCTACCTACTGTATTTTTCCCTCTCTCTACCCACCCACCCACCTACTGTATTTCTCCCTCTCTCTCTATCCCTCTATCTACCTACTGTATTTTTCCCTCTCTATCCACCTACCTACCTACCTACCTACTGCATTTCCCCCCCGCTCTCTATCCCTCTACCTACCATGCAGCCTCCTGGGACCAGAAATGGGCCACACCGGAGTGTGCCACCCCCTGCACCTTGTTTTGGGCCTAGTAGGCCTCCATACAGCCTCCCAGGACCAAAAATGGGCCACATGGGAGTGTGCCTCCCCCCCATGCCTAGTAGGCCTCCATATAGCCTCCTTGGATCAAAAATGGGCCACATGGGAGTGTCCCATGTGTGAGGGAAAATTGGAGGCTTATTCAGTTGCTGAGGAAACGACCGTTGGAAATGTGAGTGGCGTGTGCATGACGCATCATAAGCAGCCAGATGGGAGGAGCTACAGGGAGGTGAAAACCTGAGAAGTGCATACCTTTTACATTTGTGCTGCTTGCATATGACACACATATGCCAGCCACACAAAATGTACGTATGATTGTATTGGAAGTCCTTGGGAACATTGTGTGAAAGTTTGGTGCCGATCAGTGCAGTACTTTCTGAGATGCAAGCTGCACTTTTATCTTGAAACTGGAGGTGCCACTCTTCATAATGCTTTTGTTTTGAGTAGGCCACCTTGATGCTCATTCTGTGCAGTTTTGCCAGAGTCACACTACTTTTTTCATACAACATACTACCCCATCACTCAACCTTAATTAATCAACCTTGAAAGAGAGGCAAAGGCTAAGAAAGTTACAAAAAAGTCTTATTTATTGTGCTCTGGAAGCTCCAGTGTCCGGACAAGGTTTGGGGGGAGTAACAAAAAAACCCAACCATCCCTACCTCCAGAGTTCTGGTAGTCCTATCCATGCAGAGAGAAGACCTGGAGAGACTCTGGAGGAGCAAGTTGACCCATTGGTGCCCTGATTTCCCTGAGGTTCCTGGAGTGTCAGGGATAGGAAGACAGAGAGGCCCAATTTCCTCATCATCAGGCTAAGCCTCTGGCCTCCCTGGTAGTGTACTGGCTTCTGTCACATTAGGCTGCATCTAAAGTATAAAGAAGGAAGATGACTGAGTCCCACAACAATTTTGTTAATATTAAGACAATGCTTTCCATCTGAATGAGGCTTTGCCTTCAAGACTGGGACACCATGAGAAAGGGCAATACTAGCCCTGCACCATATCTCTGCTTTGCCTACATCCTTTCACATTTTTCTTCTTAAACTTTGCAATTGGGGAAACTTGAATCAGTGAAGATGTTCCTGGTGCAACACTTATGTCTATTGTGGTTGGACAGTCCACAAACAACCTGGGTTCTACTCAGGTGGCTGAGAGAACTGCAGGAAGAGATCCCAGGATCTTGTAAGTCAGCCCTAGATAAACTGAGTTAAAACATTTTTTTGAAGAACTAAATGAAGTTCCAAACACTAACGATAAACACACACCCAGGAAGTAGGTGGTTGTTATTGCAAGTAACATGTCACTCTTTAAAACAAGTGAGAGTTTAAAGACTACAACAGTAGTGGACTCATTTGGGAGGGGTGGGGGCACAGCTGTACTCACCATATGGAATAGTACACTGTAACCTGCCTATAAAGACAATATGAAATGTAACACATTTCTCTAGAACACTTACTACTGCTTGAAGTTGTTCTGTGAGAAAAGATCTACCTCATTAAATATGTTGTGGGCCTCTCTTCTATGACTTAGATATGATTTTGCCATTGTTTTTCAATAATATCTCCTTTTCATTTTCCCATTTCTAAATATTTGTACTCCTCCAGCTTGGGATGTTCTATCGGTCAGAAATTCGACAGATCCTATTCTAGAGCGCTATGCCTTGCATTTGCAACCAGTCTTGACCTAAAACAGTCTGGTCAACTGCTAAGGTAACTTTTGCAGTAGATTTCTTTGGGGGCATTTTAGAAATATTTGAGAGGAAATGTCAATGTGGTCATCTTTCTCAAACTGAAAGATGAATGGCAATTTAGTAAAAGGCTAGAACAGGGGTGTCCAACCTTGCTACTTTAAGACTTGGGGACTTCAACTCCCAGAATTCCCTAGCCAGCATCGCTCACTGGGATTTGGGGGAATTCTGAGAGTTGAAGTCCCCAGGTCTTAAAGTTGACAAGTTTGGACAGGTCTAGTCTAAAATTAAGCAATAGATTTTAACAGTTAATGTTATCAGCTTCTCAAATCCAATTAATTAGGATCATTTTTATAGACTCTTGAAATCCAAAACAGATATAATTGAGGAGATTACTAATACATTAAAGTGAGGAAATCTTAGGTAGAATCCTAGTTAGAAGCCGTATTCTAAAGTGCCTCAATTTTGTCCAACACATTAATGGAAGTATTTGCAGCCCTCCTTAACTTGATCCTTTAGATGATACCTAGGAGAAGAACTGAAGCCTAGTAGGAGAATTCAGAGAAATGTCTTAGCCTCATTTGTGGGATCATGTTGGCTCTGAGGAACCATGGGGCACTGTACGAAACATTTTGACTCTCAGATTCTTCCCTAAACTTTACATAACATGGAATAATCTGGCCTGATTTTTTCTTTTTGTTTGGAAGAAAACTCCCTTGCATTGAAAGAGTCTAGCAAGTTTGCAACAAATTTACTTAAAACAACCTTGCACAGATAAGGAACCTACGAGCCAAACATAGTCAATTCAATGCAGCAGGCATTTCTGCAGGCCCAATTGCTAATGTTTATTGAAACTCAATGAAAAAGTCACGTGTTCACTAAAATTATAAAATTAATTATATAAATTTAAATAAATAAATTATAGGAGCGAATTGCTTTATGGTGCGAAATTGCAAGGTATGGGAGGGCAGAAATACATACTTTTTCCCAATGTGATGGCTTCTGGATAGGTTAGAATTTGAGCTCCTAGTCTCGTTGAGATTGTATCAAACATTGAGAGATTTGTGAAATCTCTGTGAATTCAGGCACTGCAAGGACACCAGACTGAAAAAAATACAGTGGAACGAAGTTTTGAGAAGTGCAAGATTTTTGGATAGAAATTCAAGCATACCTGAATTCTATTAAGCTCTTCTTGCCCTTGCTGCAGCCTTTCCATCTCACTCTGAATACTATTCAAAGAGGCTGGAAAGCAAGACAAGAAATCCAGTTTGTGAACATGCATAAATGGTACAATGGAAACATATGGACCATGTAGCTTGAGAGTATCTTACCTTGCAAAAGCTCTTTCAGTCAGAAGTAGCGGGAGAAAAGGAAACAAAAAGGAGAAGCTGTTAATGCTAAAGAGAATTCCTCATATCAAGCTCCTAAATGCAGAGGAACTTTTTTTTTTTAATTAGCCTTTGCCAATTCTAAAGATTCACTCCTATCTATACAATTAGGATCATAATCATTCTTCACTTTCCCCTGCCCACCTCTTTCTTCCCGCTCTGTCTCCAGTGCCCCCTTCAGGCTTGACTGTGATGCTGTTTCCTCATCCAGCTGCTCCCGCAAGGATATAATTTCAATTCGCAGGCGCTCAGCCTGATGTTCTGCAGCCCGAAGTTGTAAGGCCGACTCTTGCCTCAGCTTGGACACCGTGGCTTGCAACTCCTGAGGAAGGAAAAAGAGAGAGAAAAATCTGTTTTATTAAAGATGAAATTCAATCCCTAAAACTCTTAGCAAACTCACTCCTCAACCTCAATATCAGCAGACGTTGGAGTCTAGGTACCGGCACTGTGCTGGGCAAGCTCCTGGTTTCATCATGTGTTGGGGGAGAATCCTCGGAACTCATCCCCCGCAGCCCTTCATTCTCGGCATTGAGACGTTGCACTTCGTAGCTGAGGCGTTTGTGGGATGCAGCCAAATCAGCCTGGAAAAGAGTACCACAAGAGGAAGGAGGGTAACCAACAAGTATCCTTCCACTGATGTCTCCAAGAGAGGATTTAAAGGGTTCTACATAAGGGCCTCTGAAAAACACTTATCCAGAACAGCAAGCACAGAAAAGTCTGGAATTGTCTAATCTACAATGGACAAGTTATACAAGCAATCCTCGACTTGCAGTGATCCACTTAACAATTGTGGCAACAAGGTCGTAAAATGGGGTATAAAACTGACAACTACTTTGTTTAGCAATGGAAATGGGCTCGATTGTGGTCATAATTCGAGGAAAGGCTACGCCTATTGGCATATTTGGAAAAAGAAATATATATGCCAACTTTTAAGAAGAAAACTATTCAAGACATTTTGTAATATGTAAGACACCCAAACTCCTCAACCCTAGTAGTAAAACACTGCATGTCCTGGCAACAACTTACACTTGCAACTCTTAAAAATCAGAAGGGCCACATACAAGTTTTCTTTTGTCCTCAAATCCCCAAGGGTATATTGTATAGTTGCATCTGGATAAGAGTGCTCTATTGAGGCTCTACTCATCACAGATAGGCAATTCATTTCCTATCTTATTTTCTCATCCTCTACTGTAGAAGGGCAGGTAGCATTTAAATGAACAAGTCAATAGCCTTGAACCTCCTCCTACCTAAAGTCTGAGTTCCAAAGATCCCAAACTGAATACATCAAAGCAGGATCATTTTTCCCAAGCATCTTTTCCGATTCTTCTGCTATCCTTTGCTGCATTCCCAGCTCTGTCACCCATCTATCCTACTCACCATCTGCTCTTGGGTCTTCCGCTGGGTTTCACTCACGGTGACTTGGAGGCTTTGGAGAATGTTTTCTGATGTCTGGATCTGAGTCAAAAGAACCTGAACCTACTCAGAAAAATTGAGAAAGGAAGACTGGCTTGTGGAAAGTTGACATTCTGTGCACAGAATGCACAGTGGTTAAGACTTGCTCTGCAAGTGAAATGTGCCAGGTTAAAAATCACCAAACTGCCTATGGATTTCATGTTATCTTTAGCAAGTCTGTGACTAAGTCTGTAGAGTGCAATATGCTGTAATGGCTTGCTTGAGTTTGGCTTAACATCTGGGTTAAAGCAGCCTTACAGACTATAAGGGGTCCTAACAAAGAGAAGGACGGGGTATAAATTTGATAAAATAAAATAAAAAATAATTTATAGCTATGTCTTAGGGACTACATTCACCCAATACCTTACCTCTTAGCTTAATGTCTAAAGATCTATATGGGCTGGTGTTTTAGTATTTCAAGGAATACTTCCTCCTGCAGTATATGCATCTACCTGGAAATCAACATTATCCTTGAGAGATTTTTACCCACAAACCTCAGATGAATGAAGTCTTGGGTCTTCTCAGTTGTGAGACAACAGCCTACCACCCACAATTATTTTTCAAATACCAAGGCAGACCCTTTTGTCTTCTCATAAATAGAGGTTGAATATTTCTTTTAACTACACTATTGATAGAATTCCAGAAAGTGACAACATCTGAAGGAATTTGTCCTGGAATTTGTCCTGGATTTGTCCTGAAGGAATTTGTCCTGTTCAGGTCTGGCTAGTACTTGGGGATCTCCAGAAAATTTTAGGATTTTGATAGACCAATCTAGGAAATAAAATATTCTAGTAGAAAGCAATGGCAAACCATTTCTATATGGTTGTTGCTATTAAAATTACTAGTGTTTGTTAATATATTGAAATTTTAATAATTTAATAGTTGGGACAGTGAAGGGTTGGACATTGTGCAAGAACATAGTTATAGCTAATTGGTTAAAGAGCTGGCCACCACATGAGGGAATCTGAGCTGTGATTGGTTGCTGTGAGTATAAAGGGGGAGTTTCTTCATTTCCTGCCTTTTTTGCCCTATGTGTCCTGACTCTCTTTCCTCATGATGTTCCCTCTGTATTGATTTACCTGACTATGCTCCTATTTACTGTAAATATATTTATTTATATAAAACCACAAGTTTTTGTCAGCATCTCTGACTTCATTTGGACACCAGCTGTGCAATTCCCTGACAGTTTTTTTTTTTAATATAGGTCATTTGGTATCAATCCTCATTAATATTTAGTATTTTGTGTCTTATTTTCATATGCTTTATGAATAGATGGATTTAATCCTGTATTCCACCTCAAGGTCCTTAGAGAAAGGAGGGATATCCAATTTAACATTAGAACAAGCGTGAGTTCCAAGAGATGGAGTTTACCTGCTTACTGCACTCTTCATTGCTACGTCTCAATGCCTCTTCCAGGTTAGCTTTCTCCTTTGCTCTTTCCTCCAGAGCTCCATGTTGCTGTTGCACCTGAAGAGGCCGCCAAGGATATAGGAGATGGGGAAAGGAAGCCTTTAGCTTCATAGCTCTCATTTCTCATAATTCTTCTACTATGGTTCTCATTTAACATTTGTGCAATGACCATTTGAATTTGCTACAGTGCTGAACAAGTGGTATTTATGGCTGGTCCTTAAAGTTCCAGCAATTGCAGCACCCCATGCAGTCACATGATAGCAATTAGCCTGGATTTCTAATTGTTGCAGCAGCATCCTGCAATCATGCAACTGAAATTTGTGGCCTTCCTTGCTGGCTTTCCACAAAGTCAATGGGGAAGCTGGCAAGAAATTAGAAGTCAAAAACCCATAAGGTCCTGGCTTAACGACGCACACAGTTCTCACTTCACAATGATTGGGAACTTCCAGAATTGCTATTACTAAGCAGCAGTCAGTGACATCACATTTTATGATTGCATCACTTAGCAATAATAATTCCAGTTCCCAATTACTCTTGTGAAGCAAGGATTACCTGTATTTCTCATTACACTAATCAGAATTATCATATTATCACTGGCAAATTATCCCTCTGGGAGTTACAAAGTTGATGACAGTCTATGAAAAAATAGTCAGCTATCTGTAATGTCCTCCAAAAAAGTTTCCAAAGCAACTAAAAATCCTCATTAAGACAAAAACTGAACAATAAAAGTACAAAGGCAGCATAGAGAAGCCAACATCAACAATACTGATTATATAGAATCATTACCAAGTAAATCCATTCCCAGCCCACAACTCTTCCACCAAGGAGCCTGATAATTCTCTTATGTACTATGTGCCAGAAATTACAATGTGATAGAACCAGGAGGCCTCAATCAGCAGTGTGTTTTAGGGGGGAAGCTACAATGAAGAAGGCCATATATAAAAACTACTTGCCCTTTTCATATTCCTATAATACAGGTAGTCAATCTTGTACTTCTAAAGTGCCCCTTCCTCTAGTCTAAAGCAAGCAGGGCTGAAATTTATGGAGCGCTTTTAATGTATTTGGGGAAAGAGTTGAAGGAAGACAATGGGTGCTTTAAGGCTATGCAATTATATAAAAGTTTAAAGGATTTGGTTTAGCGCAGTATTTCACTTAACCATCACCCCCTTCCAAAGGAAATCACAAGAAAAGGATTCAGGTAGTCTTCACTTAATGATCCTAATTGGGACTGCACTCTTAAGTGAGGTAAAACATAACTGGGCTAGTTAGCAATGGCAATTCGAGTTGTCCTGGTGGGGGTCATTAGGCCTCATTTTTCCTGACCTAATACATTTGTCTCTGCTTCAACTTTCCCCCACTTGCATATGCACCCCCTCTCACCCAGATTTTTGCCCTTTTGGAGGCCCTGTGCTTCACTCCTTGCTTTCTTCTTCCTCCTGCTGTTGACAAGGAGCATTGGGTCTGACTAGCTGTTGTGACTCTGTGAAGCCTTCCATGGAAGCACCCTTTTGAATTTTCAATATTTCTGCATAAAGATGATTGGCACAAACATCCTAAAACTAGATTTTAAAAACCCATTTAAATAAAGGAGTCAAAAACATTTTTACACTTTTACCATGCACCAATATGTAGCTTTTGCAATAAAGAAATAATGTTTCAATAAATAAATGAACAGGTATAATGTTTTCACTCAATTAATTAGGTTCACCTTATCTAGTTTTAGAACTTTTGTGAAGAAAAGATTACCTCCGCTCCTTCCGTCAGCAATTAAAGACCTATCTTTTCCAGCAGGCTGGCCTGGCCTAACCTACCGTACCTAGCCTCAGTTTTAGTAGATAAATAGTTTAATTGGGTTTTTATGGGAATAGTTTTTAAACGGGGTACATTTTAGCACAGGGCGATAATATTTAATATAGTTTTAATTATTTATAATTGTTATATGTATATATTTCTTAAATTTCCTGTGCACCGCCCCGAGTCCCTTCGGGGAGAGGGGGCGGTTAATAAAACCAACCTAAATAAATAAATAAATAAATAAAAATTTAGGTCATGTCTATGCAGAAATATTGGAAATTCATAAAGATTCGCAAATCTTTAAGCAACACTGTAAATAGTTGAAAGTTGCTCTAAACATTTTTGTAATACTCCCAAATTCTTCCAACATCAGTTTAGGTTGCTTAATTTCATAATGCCATAAAAAAAGGTACAGCAAAAGTGGAGAGAAGGAAGACCACCAGAAAACAGCATGAATGCTCAGAAGCAATAGAGGTAGTTAAATAAAAAGAAAGTTTATGGAGTCTTGAAGTGGAAGCATTGGAAAGTAATTTGGAACATAATATTCTTTCTGTATAAAAGAAATTACTAGCTTGGATGGCTATATCCTGAAAGAGCACAAAAAGCGCCTTAAATTAATACACCGAAATATCTCTAATAATAAACTATCTTTGACTTCCACACACAAACCTGTTCTTGGAGCTGAGCCCACTCTGATTCAGACACAAGCTGGTATCCCACTGGTGGTAGATAAATAGTCTCAGGCACCAGGGTTCCAGTTGAGGAGGCAATGGAACATGTCTCAGGACTTGGGGGACGTCTGCGTCGGACAGAAGGCCCAGAACTTGGTGCCAAAGAGGAAAATGAAGCAATGGAGATGCTATCCAGACTACAGGCAAACTTCTCTGCTACTCCTCCTTCCATCAAAGGAACCTGGTGACTTCCAGGCAAATCCGTGGGCACAGTCTCGGGGTCAGCAAGAAGGGATTCTGCTGAGCTACATAAGGAATGCTGAAAATAAAAATATGGGAGTTAAAAAAGAATTCCAAGTGGCTTCAGATTGGGTACTGCGAAGTATTTATAGCTGGGGCTCTCATTATTTTTAGGACCATTTATTTCAGGTTCATTATGGAGAAAATCTATACAATCACTAGGAGTTGAAAAAGATTTGACGGCACAATTAGTTTCATCTGCATAACCTGAGGAAATAATGCACAGGGTACCCATACTAAAAGAAATCAGGAAGGAAGCTGGGATCATTAACTTTCTCAGTAATGCAGTTCTCCCTCTGGAACACCCTGCCAAGTTAGATGTGGCCCTGCACTGATATGTCAGAAGATGGCCAAAAGAATCTCACTTTAAGAAAGCATTCAGATTCATTTGACAGTAGTGGCCGGTTTACTTATAGTTTTTAATCAATTCTGAGATTATTTAGTAGATTTACAAATGGATTTTATGTTTTATTTCATGTGTTGTGAGCTGCCTAGAATCAGACAAATAGGAAACACATGCCTTTTGATTAAAAAATATATATCTATAACTTGGCATAAAGGACTTTCCGTGAATTTTCCATCATTAATGGAAGACTTGTAAATTACCAGAAGTTAAACATTTGTTTTCCCACTTTTATATGCTGCACTGCCCAGAGTTTTAACTGTGCAGGTCATAAATGTGCGTGAATAAACACAATTTTTCCATTAGTAATTCATCTACAACTTTCCCAGGCTTTTAATCCTCCCGTATAATTTATTTTGTCCTCACGTCAGTCACTTTCTGTCCCAGTCACACATCTCTGTCTTTCTTGCCAATCTATATTCTTTTTAGAGATCCACCTGCAACACTTGGGCTTAGAGTTGCAGACTAACATTTCCGACATTACATGCACAAAGGCTTGGCATCTATTCTGAGATAGCCATCAGTTTCAGATATAGTTTGTAAGATATTTTATTCCCCCCCCCCTTTTTTCTCAGTTTTTTACCCTATTAAGCAGCTTTCACCCATCCCTTCAAATATTTACCTTTCCTTCTGTACTTTTCCATCTCACCTCCTCACTCTGCAGCTCCTGAACCAGACTCTCAGCGTGGGCCAGTTTTGATTTCAGTTCAGCAATTTCCTGCTCCATCGGCAGAACAATGGCCCGGAGTCGCTGAGTATCCTCTTGTGCCTGCAGAGAGAGACAGACATAGGGTTTGGTTTTTCCCCCCTGCCCACTGCAAACTCAGTTTAGCCCTCAAAGAGAGATTCTACTTGAATGCATCACTTACTTTTTCCATCTGTTTCTCCAATGAGTCCAGAGGGTTGGTCCTTGGCAGCCTGCTCCAAACATTTTCCCGGCTGTCACGTTGGAAAGCTGACAGACGGGCCTCATAGCTGGAAATGGTATCTAGAAAGGAAATAAAACTTTTGAGCTGCCACCTCCAAGGCAAGATCCAATCAGGTCTATAAGGAAAGGCTTAAGGCACTTGGGCAAAACAACCTTAGCTCCTTCCCTTCCCCTCCCCACCACGACCTGCACTGTTTTCACCTTTCAAGATAGTCTGCAAGGAAGCCACCTCTTCCTGGCACCGGCGTTGGACAGCCTCCACCGCCTCCTCCTTGGTGCCTTCACTCACTGCAGCCACAGCTCGGACTGTCTCCACTTCGGCCAAGGCGGCTGCCAACTCGGCTTGCAGGCTTCGGATGGTCTCTTCAGGATCGGGGTCCCCAGGGAGATTGGGGGCGCGGGAAACGCCCACATCTTGCACCCTCTGAGGCTCTTGAAAGAAAAACAGGGTTTGATGAATGACAAACGGAGCTAGACTGGAACCCAGAACCAGCCGCCGTCCCCCCCCCCCCCCACTTCCGTCCAGTCTATTACCCGGCTCAGCCAATAAACTTTATAAGCCCTGGACCCGACTTAAACATCCCAGCCGCGACCTTTGACCTTGCTCAGTGTGAGTGACGCCAACGGGATCTCCTCTCTAGCGAGCCCTGTAGCCGCGGGAGGGGCGTGGCTTCGCATTTGGTCGCCAGCCCACCGCGGGGAGGGGAGGGGGCGTCCGCGCGTACCTTCCATTCCGCCAAGACTTTTCTAACTACTGCTCCGGCGGTGGCGGTGCGGCAGCTGCTGCTTCCCCGGAGACCGAGCGAGCCCGGAATTCCCCGAGAGGAACCGGAAATAGCCGAAGGAATTCGGAAATGGTCGAAAGAGAGAGAGAGAAAAAATCTTGGATGTGCCGAAGATGGCCGAACGATCGACCCTCCGCGGCTCCTCGGTTTAAGTTTGGCTCTTGGCGGGACTCCCCGAGACTTCTCGACCGTTTCCGAAGAGAACCGAAGGGAAATGGCGTATGAGAGTGAGGAGGAACGAAGCGGTGTTTTTGCATATCCTGGAATTGTTTTTGAAGTTGGGCCTGAGGATTCAAAGAAGTAGTTTAATGGAGAGTTCAGTCGTTGGATTGGAAACCTGTTTTTTCACCACCACCACCACCCAAAAAAACCCCCACCTTCCGGGACCGAACACTTTTATTTAGCCACTATTTTTAAACCTCAGTAATTTAAAATACAAAAATGGAAATTGACTGCAGTAAATCTTCCTATTTTGAATGGAACTCCATGCATCTTAAAGTTGCTGAGGTTGAGATATACTGATACAATATTTGGTAAATGTCTCACGGTTAATACAGTAGACTGGGCAATTTTACCAACTTTTCAAAGGCAGCCAGTTCATCTTCTGAACTGAATGCTTGTTGGGTTAATTTCTTATCTTGAGAAGAACAAAAAAAAAACCTCTTGATTGTGGGGCAGATGATCTATTTTACCTTCTTATTTATTGCTGTCTATAGCTATAGCTGTGTAGTCTCTGTTATGTTAAAAATGACAAAAATAAAAGTTGTTTATCCCCAAATCCCTTTTGGGATAAACAACATTATGCAAAGTGAAGAAATGAACAAGAAATGCCTGAGAAATTAGAGGCATGAAATAAGAAAAGTTAGAAATATAACCAAATCGAGTTTACACCAACACCATTCACTATTCCTTTCTATTGTAAAGCAAAGCAAGACCATGCACTGATTCATACACACACACACACACAGGCTGGTTTTGTTGTATTCAGGTGTTTTCCTGTGTAAGAATTCACCCGAATACAACAAAACCACCATACCTACACCCGTGAAAATCTACGAAAATATATATGTGTGTGTGTGTGTTAGGTTTTTGAGCTGATCAATAAATAAATCAGAGAGACTAGTATAGATCTATTTCGAGCTTTTTAACTCATCAGCTAGCCATACCCTTACTGGGATTTGAACCAGGGCTGTATTGCATATCAGGCAAGACAGGAGGATTAGTATCTATAATTGTTCCACAACATCCTGTTAGGGCCCCAATTAAGGGACCTGTCTCAGCTGATGCAATGGGAGAGCCTGGCTGACTGAATGGCTAAAGGCTCTTGCCTGATATGCAATACAGCCCCGGTTTGAATTATGGCTAGCTGATGAGAGCTAAAAAGCTCGAACTAGATCTATACTAGTCTCTCTGATTTATTTATTGTATTGAAAAAGTTTTATTGGTTTTACATTTTTCTATAGGGTAGGGTAAGGGATACAAAGAAATTTTGAGAGCATTCACGTCAGAGTCGTCGGCCCTTCCGAGACCTCAAAATACACAATAAAAAGATAACAAAAAAAAACATTTTTCATAACACTACAAGGTAAAAGCAAGTACATATACCTAAATTCTCAGTTCCATGCTGTCAGACATTTACAAAAAATCCAGATACAGATATTATGCAAAATTGTTCAGAAAAATCAAGGCAAAGTTATTTTTTCGATCTAAGTCTTTTGGCTATTGTATCTTCTTTTTCTCCTCCCTGGCCCCCAGCGGGCGGGGCCGTGGCCCCCTCCGTCCCCCCTGGATCTTCCCCCAGGGCAGAGGAATGTTTTTTAAGAAAGGCTTCCGCCTCAGCAACTGTTTTAATCCTCACTCTTCCTCCTTCCCAGAACACCAGCATCCCTTCGGGTGTCACCCACTTGAACCAAATCCCATGATCAAACAATGTTTTAGACAAGAAGGAAAGTTTCCTCCTTGCTTCTCGAATTTTTCTAGGAATCTGCTTCAAGATAGTGACCGTTTTTTGTTGGTAAATTAAAGGGTTCTCTCTCTGCGCCCTCAGGATTACCTCTCTGGTTGACCTTCTAACAAATTTCACATGTATCCTAGACACATGCCCATCTATTTCCCCAACCTCTTTAGTAACATTTTTAATCTCTCCCTTAACCCCCACCAACCCCCCTTCCAATTCTTCAGTCTTCTGTGTGTTTTCCAGCACCTGCTTCCTTGTATCCAATAGCTCCTTCTTGAAATTGATGTTTTCAGCCCTCTGGGCCTGAATTTCGTTTACCAAAGTTTGTATAACAATTTCAAGAGAAGCCATCCGTTGTTCTAAACTTGCCAGTGCTGTTTCTTGATCCATGATTAACTGTTAAAGTCAGTGCCAGCCAAAATGGCGTTTTCAGGGTGGGGTTGGTGAGACTAACCGGGAGCCAAAAGTTCAGATCAAGGTTGAAACGTTGTAAAATTCAGGAACCAAGAGAGAGACAATTTTCCAGCTCAATAGTTATAATAACGAAGGTAATCCAGAAAGGAATCACAAATCCAACAAGAAAAAAAATTCTTCATTAATATCCAGAGAGAGTCCCACTTGTAAAGAGACGCTGGGAATTTTCCATAGTTAAAATAGTCAGGCAGGGACAAAGAAAAGCCACTTTCCACCGCCCATCTCAGAGCCCAGAGGAGAGAGTAGAAAAATAATTTTTTTTTTTAACCAGCCAGACCTAGACACAATGTTGCAAGTAGCCGCATACCACTTTCCCTTGTTAGAGACCGTCCGGATTTAAGATTTCCGCTCTCTCTGCCAGAGAAGCCATTTTCAAGTGCCGCTTAAGTCCGAGGGGGTTTTTTTGGAAACAAACACCCCCCTCCCAGTCCATTCAGCCCGGCTGGCAGCAAGGAAAAAAAAAGTCTTTTTAAAACTCACTCTCCCTCGCAGCTGAAGCCTCGGCAAACCTTCCGATCTCTTCCGTTCAGCCCTCTACATTGCTGTGAATGGCGCCGACAGCCGTTGGCGAAGGGAGAACCCCCTGCAGCATGTTCCTCCTCACCTAGGTCGCGGAGGGGATCGCTCTCCCCACCGCCGTGAGGAGAAACGTCTCCTCCGAGCCGACCCTACGGGAGACCTCCGGTAACCAGATGTCTCGCCCCCGTGGGGGGGCAGAAAAGGCAACAAAACGGTGAGCGAGCCCCAGGCTCGCCCGTCGCCGCTGGAGCCGGAACCGGAAGCCTCTCTGATTTATTTATTGATCAGCTCATAAAACTAACACACACACACACATATATATGTGTGTAATTTTTTCCACAACATCCTGTTAAGAGGCCCCAATTAAGGGAGGAGACATACTGTTTCCTTTCCTGCCTTTCGGCTCATCACCAAAGACCATCTAAACAGAAAGTCAAGAGTTCCATTGTGTAAATTGTTTTAGATATGTGTGTTAGTTTTATGAGCTGATCAATAAATAAATTACATATATTTGTTTTGGCTCATCACCAGAGACCATCTAGACAGAAAGCCATGAATTCCATTGTGTAATTTGTTTTATATGTGTGTTACGTTTTTGAGCTAATCAATAAGTTAGTCATACATACTATACTAGTCTCCCTGACTTACATATTGATCACCTCAAAAACCTAACACACAAACACATATATGTATATATATGTATAGGCAAGGCTCTTGCCTGGCATGCTATACAGCT
This sequence comes from Rhabdophis nuchalis, assembly GCA_039707465.1. NCBI lineage: Eukaryota > Metazoa > Chordata > Lepidosauria > Squamata > Natricidae > Rhabdophis > Rhabdophis nuchalis. The sequence continues at coordinate 149,611,987 of CM077647.1, forward strand.
CCGGTTCGAATCCCAGTAAGGGTATGGCTAGCTGATGAGAGCTAAAAAAGCTCGAAATAGATCTATACTAGTCTCCCTGATTTATTTATTGATCAGCTCAAAAACCTAACACACACACACACATATGTATGTGTGTGTGTGTCACAACACTCTGGTAAGCCCCAATTAAGGGAGGAAGCAATCTGCTTTCCCTTTCTGTCTTTCGACTCTTCACTAGAGACCATGCAGGCAGAAAGCTACTAGTTTCGTTGTCTTTTGCTTCCATGTGTGTTAAGTTTAAGCTGATAAATAAACAAACAAACAAGGGAGACTAGTATAGATCTATTTCGAGCTATTTAGCTCTCATCAGCTAGCCATACCCTTACTGAGATTTGAACCAGGGCTGTATATATCCTTCTTGTTCCTTAAACTTTATTGCTGTCTTTCTGAAGAACATATTAACTACACCCATCAAATCAGTTTTCTCCTAATTGCTGTTCTGCAATATATGAACTCTTCAGTCTTAATGTGTGCTTTTTTGTTTCTCCACCCAAATTTAAGGACTCCATTTGCATTCAACTTTTATGTACATTTAAAAAATTTTCCCATCTTTAGTGAAAATGGTACATAAATTCATCTACTTGCTGCATTTTTTACAATTTTTATCTAAATTGCTAGCTTTCATTGCATGTTTTCTGTGAAAGTTAACTAGTAATAGTTAATAGGTGAGCAACTCTATTTGGCTCCTTACAAATTCCAAATGCAATTAATTCTTTCCCATTTTGGGGGGGGGAAAGATTTAAGGGGCAAAAATCACCCCATCATTTTAAACCACAATGGAAGGAAACATTGTAGCCTGCAAGTCAAACAAGGTTGACCACCTTCGCCTTATTGAATAAATCATGATTGGGTTGATTCATGAAACTGGCTGACCCATCATGTCATTGTTAGTAAACTCTATGAGCTAAGTTTGACATGTTAATTCACAAACAAGCATGCTAAGTTATATTTGGCTTATTGTTATTTGTGAACTAATCTTCAATACTGGAGGCTTTTTTTCAAAGGGAAAAAAGTTTACATAGTAAAAATAGATTGTCATCTGACTAGTAATGAAAACAAAGTTTAGATCATGTCTGCTTCTCAGTTTCCAGTTTGCTGCCTTTCTTTCAAGATAATAATTAGTGAAACAAGGTGATATTACAAGCGGCTGACCTATCCATGAATGCTAAACACTATAAATAATAAAACACAACTATTATTCATGCTATAAATAATAAAAGGAAATCTCTAAGCTGAATGGAGACAGCAGACTAAAAGATATTCTTTGATTTGGATACCAGGCAATTTAGCACTAGTCCTGAATGTGTAGAAGTATCAAGAAGTATCTGGAAACTATCTACACTTGTCTGGAACCGTAGTTTCCAACTGAAGTCAAGGTAGGCAGACTTTCCCAAACTTGACAACTTTGAGATGTGTGGACTTCAATTCCAAGAATTCCCCAGCCAGCAGGGTACAAAAGGTCAAGATTCCAACTGTACAGTAAAAGTTCCATTATAGCATGTAAAACGGGGCAGGCTATGATTGTACAATTGTGGGCGCCATTTTGATTTCTTTCATACCTCCACCTGCGATCCTCAATAAGGAATTTATATTCTGTATACTTTCATTATCCAGCATGCACTGATTGAAAATCTGTCATGAAAATATTTTCAGCTTTGGCAGGTATTTGTTATAATTGTACAACACATTAAGTAATGAGTTTTTAAAAATGCTTCTGACACGATTACTGTAATTCTTTTTTAAAACATCTTTTTACATACGAAGATTAACCAAATTTCCCTTGGAAATTCACACAGGACTCGAAGAAAAGAAGCTTTTCCTGCTGTGTGTGTCTCAATGCAACACAGAATCTGTGATATACTTCCATATATATGGAAGTTTTATTTTTGCCATCCTGATTAGTAACTTGTCATTCGCTTCTGGATTTGACTAATCCTTTCTGAAAGGTATCAGAGAGTGCATTGGTACAGTTATAACAGGGATTTTGAAAAAGTAAGTATATATTGAATCACCAGTTTCCATCTTTCTTAAATACAAATAGCATTCGACTTTCAATAGTTCATTTAGCGACAGTTGCAGTGCCCCAGAGTCACATGATCACTTTTTGCCACCTTCTGACAAGCAGAAGCCAATAGTGATGCCAGATTCACTTACCATCCATGTCACTAACTTAACAACTGTAGCAATTCACTTAACAACAGTGGCAAGAAAGGTCGTAAAATGGGGCAAAATTCACTTAACTGTCTTGCAACAGAAATTTTAGGTTCAATGGTAGAGGATTACTTGTATGGTGTCAGCCCATTTCACTGAGTAATGTTGAATTCTTATATTACAAGAGAAAAATCTACTTATATTTTTTATCTATTATTGTACATGGTATGTTTTTTAGATATAATAATCTATGGAAACAACCGCCCTTAAATCCAAGGGAGATTACTTCTTAGTAAAATTGTCTGCAGGATTACCATATTTTTCAGAGTATAAGATGCACCTTTTTTCCTTAATACATCGAATACAGCATTTTTTTGCCTCCCGAAGTCCCGCCCCTTCACCAAAATGTCTGTGCCTAGCCTTTTCGAGGTTTTCAGATGGTCAGTTTTTTGCTCTTTTTTGGCTTTCCCCTACCTACCTACTGTATTTTTTTCTCTCTCTCTCTATCCCTCTATCTACCTACCTATTCACTCTCCCTACCTTTTTTTTTATTATTTTATTTTATTTTTATAAACACTATAACAAAAATTACATGTACAGTACAATACCATATTTCACCCAGTGCTATACAATGGAAAGGAAAGTTTGGTTCTTCAGGTATCTTCAAATATCATTAAGTTCTCCAAAATCCACGTTCTCTGGGTACAGGTATCGAAGCATCCAAAGTCCCAAGTGCATAGTCCACAAATGGCTTCCAAGTCTTCCAAAAAACATCTTTTTTATAAACACCCTCTCTAAATTTAATATCACATGTCATTTTATCATTTAAAGCTAATTTCCACATTTCACAATACCACTCTTCTATTTTAATATTCGTCTCTATTTTCCAATATCTTGCTATTATAATTCTGCCCATTATAATCATAATTCTAATCAATTCTTTCTCATATTTTGTTAATTCTAATTCCTTAATTATCAATAATAATATAGTTTCTGGTCTCAATGTTATTCTTTTCTTCGTCATTTCAAATATCATTTTCTCCAATTTCTGCCAAAACTTTTTAACTTTATCGCATTTATACCACATGTGTTCATACGTTCCCAATTCCATATTACATCTCCAACATTTATTACTTATTTTTTTATCCATCAATGATAACCTCAATGGAGTCAGATACCATTTCCAAACAACTTTAAAATTATGCTCTTTAATCCTTATAGATAAAATCCTCATAATTCGACTCTTCCAATTCACATTCCAATCCAAATCTGATATTTTAATCTTAAATTCTTCCTCCCAGTTCATCTTCATTGCCATTTGTGGTTTCTCATTAAAATTTATAATCTTGTATATCTTGCTAACGAGTCCCTTTAACCCAATTTCGTCTTTAATGATTTGAGATACTAAGTTTTCAAATTCAGGTTCGTTTCTACTTATTTTACATATTCCCCTTACATTCATAGTCCATTTTTCTATCTGTATTTTTTCAAACCAATTTAACCCCAATTTTTCCATTATTTCTTTTCTTCTGCTTTCATTTCCTGAGGCTTTCAACCAATCTATTATACTTTCTATATTTTCCTCTTCAATTACTTTCTCACGGGTTGTGTTGGTTTTGATCGGCCAATTTCCAATTGTCTTTCCCAAAAAGATTATATCTGGAATTAATGTTTTAACGAATTTATTCCAAATTTTACTCAATCCCTTTAACCAATAACTATTAATTACCTTTTTTGATTTTGCTTTATCTAAAAACCATGTAGGACCAAATCTCTTAATGTCTTTTAACTCTAAATCTCCCCAATGCCCATCTCCTCCTTTAAGTATTTTTACCACAGTTTGAATACTATAAGACCGATAATAATTAAGTAGATTGGGAATTCCCAATCCACCTTCCTTTTGGTTTTGATACCACATTTTCTTCATCAACCTAGGTCTTTTCCCACCATTACAAAATTTGTCTAATTTCTTCTGATATCCTTCCATATCTTTCTCTGTCAAATTTAATGGTAGCATCTCAAATAAAAAATTGAACTTTGGTAGCAACATCATCTTACACATTGCGATTCTGCCAAACCAAGACAACTTTATCTCTTTATATTTGTCTATCTTCTTCTCTACTTCATTCAACATCACATCATAATTAATTTTTTTCAATTCCTTAACTTTAAGTGAAAGTGTTATTCCCAAATATTTCAATGTATTTTTAATTCTTATCCCGAATTGTTCTTGCATATTCTCCCACTCCTTACCGCTTTTATCCATTAATAGTTCAGATTTTGACCAATTTACTTTCAAACCTGTCATTTCCTCAAATTCTTTCAAGTGTTTATTTATCTTCCTCAGATCTTTCTCTATATCCTTCAAAATAATCAAAGTATCATCTGCATACAAATTTATCTTATATCCTTTGTACCCTTCCAATTTTTCATCTTCTATCATTTTAGCCAATACTAACTAATAAAAATAATGTTGGAGACAAGGGACATCCTTGTCTCGTGCCTGCTTCCAGAGTAATCTCTCCCGTCATTATTCCATTTACCTTCACTTTTGCATTACTTTTTTGATACAATTTTGAAATAACATGTATAAATCTATTACCAAAGCCTAATGCCTCAGTAATTACTTTAATAGTTTCCCATTGTACAGAATCAAAGGCTTTAAAAATATCTAGTGATACTATACCTATTTTATCACCATTATGTTCAGCTACATCTATAATATTTAATACTCTTCTAATTATGTCGCTCATATATCTACCTTTAACAAAACCTACTTGATTATAGCTTATATATTTATCTATAAACCTACTTAATCTCTTATTTATAATGGCAGTAAATATTTTTGCATCTTGATTAATTAAAGAAATGGGTCGATAGGACTCGATCCGCTCCACATCTTTATCTGGCTTAGGAATTATAGATATTACTGTTCTATTCCATGAGGTCGGAGCTTCACCTCCGTATAAAATTCCATTGAATAATTTTTGTAATTTTGGTACTATTATTTCTTTAAAATCTTTATAAAACTCAGCGGGAAGTCCATCTTCGCCTGGAGCCTTTCCTAGTTTTATCTCTTGTATTATTTCCTTAATCTCATCCTGTGTTTTATCCCCTTCCATCAAATCCTTATAGGTTTGGTCTATTTTCACTACATACTTTTCAAGATGATTTTTCAATTTTTCCAAATCAATTGGTTTTTTTGAATATAATTTTTGAAAGAAAGTCCTAACTACTTCACATTTCTCCGCTATCTTATAACATCTTGTACCATTTTCATCTATCAAAGAGCCGATTTCCCTCTTCTCACTTTTATTTTTCGCCATCCTTGCCAATAGCTTAGAATTTTTATTACTAAATTCAAAAAAATTTCTGTTTAAATATCTTATATTTTTTTTGACCAGCTCTATATCATCTTTTATCGATTTATTTTTTAATAAATTTAATTCCTCCAAGCACTTTTTATCCTTTGTAAGTAAGAATTGACTCTCCAATGCCTTAATCTGTCTTATATCCTGTTCCGTTTTACTTCTATATTCTCTATATTTCCTACTTGATAACTTAATACTTTCCCCTCTAAAAACTGCTTTCATAGCATCCCAGACAATTTCAAATTTAACCTCTCCATTATCAGTCTCCAGCTTTCTTCCCATTTTTTAAGTATCCATATTTTATCCTCCTCATTTTTATACAGTTTCTCATCATATCTCCAACTTCTTCCTTTCTTCTCAAAATTAAAATCTATTTCCATCTTTATCTCTGCATGATCAGAATCCTTAAAAATTCCCACATCTATTTTATCTATGTTATTTAACAAATCTTTAGAAACAAAAAAATAGTCAATTCTTGAATATGTGTTATATATCTTAGAGCAAAAAGTGTATACCCTTTCCGTGCCTTTCAACTCCCTCCAAACATCTACAACGTTATTTCGAAACATCCATTTATTTAAAATTTCCCCTTTATTTGTTTCTCTATAACGAGTAGGGTTTGTACTATCTAATTTATCCCTAATTAGGTTAAAGTCTCCAGCCACAATAACTTTCCCTACCCTTTCAGTTTCCAAAATTTTAGTTATTTTTCCAAGAAATTCTTTTTGTTTATCATTCGGTAAATATAAGTTAACCAGTGTCACTTTTTGCTCGTTGATATTTCCCACAATTATTAAATATCTTCCTTCTTCGTCCCTTATTACTTGTTTTTTTTCAAAATATACCTTGTCTGATATCAATGTTGCAACACCTCTTGCTTTGGAAGTCCCAAAAGATTTTTCATAGATTTGCATACCCTTTATATTCATTCTATTTAAACCTTCAGATTTTTGATGAGTTTCTTGCAAAAATAGTCGGTCTCTTTTAATTTTGAGCTCCAACCTCCTCCTCTTAATCTGATTCCCTGTTCCCTTCACGTTCCATGTCATTATTTTTATAAACCGCATTTAAACTGTAACTTTCCTAATCCTACCCCCTCTTCTTCCTTTCCGTGCTCCAATCCCAACACCAAATAAAAAAAAAACAAAGACAAACATAAAACACAACAACAACAAATAACAATTAATCTTCGTCCCCCACATCCTCATTCGGGTTTCGCCTCTGTATAAAGAGTGTGGGGGAGGGGGCATGCCAATGATCGGGTCATTTCTTTCGGGCTGTTCTTAGATTCCACTCTCAAAAAAGGAAGACAACGCTGGCTTTTCCCCGCACTCAGCTTCCTGCTTTCTTCTAAGATCCTCCTCCTTGTCTGACGCTCGCTTTGTTTCTTCACGAGTTTTCTTATGCTCGGACATTGCCGGAGAGATTTCTTTCCGCTTTAAACTTTTAGGATCTTGGCCACCAACTGCTCCTTTTTCTTCCAATGTTGGAGATTCCACTTGTGCTCCACCCATCTTAAGCATATGATCTGTAATTTCTATTAAATCCTCTTCTTTCTCAATCAGCCCAAGCTCCCGTATTAGCCTTATTGCATCCATTTTCACTCTCCCTACCTAACTACTGTATTTATCTATCATCTCTCTCTCTCTCTCTCTCTCTCTCTCTCTCTCTCTCTCTCTCTCTCTCTCTCTCTATCTATCTATCTATCTATCTATTCTCTCTCTCCCTACCTAACTACTGTATTTCTCTCTCTCTCTCTATCCCTCTATCTACCTATCTACTTTTTAAAAAATTTGCCTCTTCAAAACCTTGGTGCGTCTTATACTCCAGTGCGTCTTATATTCCAAAAAATACAGTATCTATTTGCGTGTTTTTTTGCTCGTTGTGCTTTAAGAATTGAATTAAAATGATGTTGCGAATCAGACTGGGCAATATGTGGTTTTTGAGATTATGCTAAACTGCAGCTTCCCATCATCTCTTGCCCTTAGCCATGCTACCTAAGACTCTGGAGTTTATGAAGGGCTACATGCTGCTACTTATTCCTGCTGAAAGACTTGATGAAGAAAGCCCTCACAGCTCATAGAGCATTGATGAAGCTGTGCAGAGAGCCACATAGACGTCTTCGGAGAAACTGTGCAGAGATGGTTACAAAATCATGTTGTAAAAAACAAAAGGTTAGGATGAAATCTAGACCGGCTCTGCTCTAGTTCTATGGAGTATAAGAAGAAGAGAAGGAAAAACACAATCAACCCATTAAGATTCTGCTATTGTGGCCTGTATCGATACACACAGTTTCCATTAAATTTGTACAGTTTGTTTCCTGGTCTAGACGACCTCAAAGATCTCACATAGGTCTTCAAACCCTGCAAGCATTTTTCCATATCTCTCTCTCTCTCTCTCTCTCTCTCTTTTATGCCCCAAGATAAAGTATGTTTTTAAGCATGTTTTTGTAATCATTTGGGTAGTGAAATTTTGTTTTGCATGTTGGAAAAAAATATCTGGATTTGACCAGCCCCATTCTATATGGACCACACTGATCTGAATTTGCACCACCCACGATAGATGTGCAGATGTCCTCCATAAGTAAAAATACCATTACCAAACTGTGGGTCTGAAAAACAAATTATCCAACATATCAGTGGTAGAAAGCCAAAATAGAGCCTATAATGAAGATTTTGTTGATTTCCTGGCTGTGACAAATGAAGGGAAAAAATGTATCTGTGAACCAGACATGTGTTTGTAAATATTTTAGACCTTATACTTCATATTTTGTGTTTTTAATATCATGTTTTTTATTGAAATGTGATGTGAATGTGCCATATGATAAATAAATAATATGTAGTGAGTATCTCTAAGGTCATTTCTACAGCTTTCTAAGGAATGGGAATATATCGTTGCTATATTTTTAAAAAAGCAGATACAAGACTGATGAGCTAATGGTTTTATTGGCATCAAAGGGTCTTCAGCATCATATTGGGATCTAGATTAAATTCAGAAGTTTGGCTCCTTGAAACTGAATCAAAAATACAACTCTTTAAGTTTCTCCCATTTCTCTGCATCACTTTCTTCCTCCTGCAAACTGTGTTAAACATGGGAGCCATGTCCACATTTCCCAACTTTGGCAGCCAGCTGGTCCAGCTTGGATTTTACTTGATCCAGGCCTTGTACTAATTGCTCCAGCTTCTGTAGTACACGGGAGTCTGGGCACGAGGTGCAAGAAATTGGGGGTACTAATGTGGGCTGTGGAACCTCAGTATCTAGAAGACACAAAGCAGACTTTCTCACAGTTATCTGCCATTCCACCCTTTCTTTATCAATTGCTATAATTCTTTCCTTACCACCACCCTATACATATAGTACCCCCTACATTTACATACATATACACCATAGGTAGCTGTTAAGGATTCAGCCACATGGGTGCCATTTTGGAAAGGGGTTATGATTGTTAGGATTTTAACCAATAAGGAGAAGGAAATAGTGACTGATAAGAACTATTTCTATCGCTGAGAAATGTACAATCTATGACTGAATTTTTGCCCATCACATTACTCCAATTAAGCAGCAAGAATTTTATTAAGGAGAAAAATTGGTTGCTGGGTTGTTTTTTTTTATGTTTATAACAATTTTATGGCTTCTGGTTTATCTTGAGATGCTTAATAAAAATATCTTACTTCGCTTGGCAGGGATTTACTTCTCATGATCAGTTTTAAAAGGTACTGTATAGTAAAGTTTCCTTCGGGTTAAGCCCAACTCCTAATGACATCCTGGCCATGTCCATGTAGTTTTGAAGTAATTTACCCTAGCCTTCTCCCAAGATATATTTTCAACTATGTACCCAATCTAACATACAACACTGGTATTATGCAGTAAACTATCTAAAAACCAACTGGGTTTTGTTTTACAAAGCTTTTCAATATCAGCCCAATTGCTGACATTGTTTTCTTTCAAATTCATGAGCCCCACCCCATTCAAGCCAGACAGAAAGGCAATTTTGCCTTCCCTTGAAATACAGCAAGTTACTTCAGCTACCCCTCAGAAATAGTGCTACGTTTTGCCTCCATTTATTCGTCTAATGCCATTTTGGTGCAATTTATGGTGGCTTCAAAATGAATTCCTTAAATTCATTCTTGTGCCAATAAAATCATTATCAGTTCAATCATTCACCCGGTCTTTATTCTTAAAGTGCAGAAGAAATTAAAATAAAATAAAAACTGTCACTTATGACAGTTGCAGCAATCCATAGTCATGTGACCAAGATTCAGACACTTGGCAACTGCAGTGTCCTGGGATCAGGTATTCTCCTTTTGTGATAAGCAAAGTTAGTGGGGAAGCCAGATTCATTTAACAACCATGTTACTTACCCAACTACTGCAATGATTCATTTAACAACTGTGGCAAGAAAGGTTACAAACTAGGGCAAAGTTGACTTAACAAATGTCTCACTTAGTGAAATAAATTTTGGGCTCAGTTGTGGTTGTAAATCAAGGACTACCTGTAATGCATGCATAGATTTGCAAGGTGCCCTTAGCCTTTTCTGGGTATATGAATGAGTATTACTCCTCTATTCCCCAAGATCCCAAATCTTATTACCGTGACTGGCACAAATCTTCTGTTTCAGTTGGATATCCATAAGACCTGAAAACTGTCTCAGCATGAAGGTATGTTCCGTGGCAGGTAGGGAAGCCATGGCGTGAAGCTCCTTCTGGAACAGTGTGCTTGTAACCATTGAACCAACCTTCCAGGAAAAAGAAAGTTAGTGAAAGACCGTTGAGTACTTATTGTCCAAGGAAGTTTGTAGAAATGAAGAAGAAAATAGGCTTCACTCGTACTTGGCCCTCTGTCCTTTTAGATGGTGGACAGTGAGCTTCAAAGACTACATATGACCCAGAACTCATCTACTCCAAATTCCCAGTGTTCTACAATTACCGGTATAGGAAACATTGCTGCTTTCATTTAATATATTTTCTTGAAACATTGTAAAAGACCTGAATGCATGGTGTTGGATAGTGGAAAAGTTTACCTTCAGAAGGTATGGGTACTCCATCATTGGAGGCCTTTTAACTGGACAACCATTTATCTGAAATGGTATAAGACCTCCAAAGTCTTTTCCAATTCCATCATTCTCCTATTGTTGAATCCCACCAATTCTGGAAGTCAAAGTCTACCTATTTTAAAGTTGTCAAGTTTTAGAAACACGGCCACAATGCAACCAGGCTCAACCCGACCAAGACCGAGTGGCTGTGGTTTCCGGCTGCCCGATTCAACCAGCTCACTCCATCGCTGGCCATAGGGGGCGAACATCTTGCCCCTGTGGATGGGGCGCGCAATTTGGGTGTCCTCCTGGATGCCCGGCTGTCCATGGAAGATCAAGTGACAGCCGTGGCCAGGAGGGCGTTTTACCAGGTCCGCCTGGTCCGCCAATTGCGCCCCCTATTGGATCGGGACGCCCTTCGCACAGTCATTCATGCGCTCGTGACATCCCGACTGGACTATTGTAACTCTCTCTACATGGGGCTCCCCTTGAGGTGCACCCGGAGACTTCAGCTAGTCCAGAATGCAGCCGCGCGAGCAATTATGGGAACCTCAAGGTTTACCCATGTAACACCGCTCTTGCGCGAGCTGCACTGGCTGCCTGTCGTCTTCCGGGTGCGCTTCAAGGTGTTAGTCATCATCTTTAAAGTGCTCCATGGCTCGGGACCTAGCTATCTGCGGGATCGGATCCTGCCTCATACATCCTCACGGCCGATTCGCTCCCACAGAGAGGGACTTCTCCGGGTGCCGTCCACTAGACTTTGTCAGCGGGCGACGCCCAGGGGAAGGGCTCTCTCTGTGGCGGGCCCAGCCCTCTGGAACGACCTCCCCCCCGACATTAGAACGACCACGGACCTCCGCTGCTTCCGTCTAAAATTAAAAACACATCTTTTCTGTCTGGCCGGCCTAGGATAGTCTCTCTGTCTATGGGGTATTATATTTAATTGGGAATGTTATTTTAGTTTAACTTAGTTTTAATGGGGATTTTTAGCACAGGTATAGGTTTAATTTGTTTTTAAATGTTTGTATATTTGCTGTTTTTTATTCTTCCTGTGCACCGCCCCGAGTCCCTATGGGGAGAGGGAGCGGTCTACAAGTATTAAATATTATTAACCATGCTCTAAAATGTATCTCTTAATCCAGGAAATCTGGAAAGGAAGGTGAAGATGGTTGCAGGATGTTATGGCATCCTCAATAGGCAAAAACAGAATAAGGGGTAAGGATTTACCAACGAGAACAACCAGAAAACACAGCCTCTGCTTGATAAACTGGCCTAGAGGCATTTCAGTCAGCTTGCAGGAAGCTGGTGTGTTATCTGCCACAAAGCAGCACCAAAACAGCTCTGACAACTTGCAAAGGAGTGTTCAGTTTGCAAATGTTGATAATTACACGTCAACTCCTCTTCCTTAGGTTTTAAACAGGTTAATTATTAACTGTTACCAGCAGGCTGGACTGATTTTTGGAAAACACAGTTTCCAAACACCCTTGCAAACTGCAGACCAAGCTGTTTGCCGACTCTTACCGACAACAAGAAAAAAATCCTATTGATTGCTACATGATTAGTATGCTGGCCCCATTGAAACTTTGGCAAGCAGTTGTAATTAGAAAATCTGTGTGTTTCAGGTTAGCTTTTGAAATACAGGTAAGTAAGCAACCTTGTTAAGCAATCCCAATTGGGCCTGGTAACTCAGTTGTTAAGTGAAACGGTAGCTAAATGAAATCACAATTGTGCTTATCTTGTCACTTCAGTTTTCCTTTGCTTTACTGACCTGCAAAGGTCTTTACATGCAAGGATTGATCACAAAGTTATTTTTCATCACTGTGTAACTGGGAACAGTCATTACATGAGGCATCATTAAACAATGACTATTTGTATTATAGACAGCTACCCTTTTTGGGTACGTTTGGAATCTGATATAGGCATAGTCACAAAACGGTGGTGGTTGGAAGGGGAAATTTGGTTATTGCTTATTGATAAAACATCTTTTTTAAAAAAATTTTTTAATTTTATTAAATTTATACCCCGCCCTTCTCCTTGTTAGGACCCAGGGCGGCGCACAGGCATTATTAAAACCACAAAATACAATAAATATCAATTTAAAATATATTAAATTAGTTAACCCGTGCTAAAACCCATGTTAAAAACCTTCCCAAATTATAATTTATTTTTAAAAAGTCAGAAACGGGGGGCTATCCTAGGCCGGCTTGTTGAAATAAATACGTCTTAAGACGTTGGCGGAAGACGTCTGCTCTAATTTGTTATAAAACATCCATCCTATATAGCAAAAGACAAATTGGTGACAAAGCTTTGTGCTATCCCTTCCAGCTCTCCCTTCAGGATATTCTTTACCAATCACATCTTACTTTTATTTTTTTATTTAATTTAATTTTTTCCTGGATTAGTTCATACTTTCACAGAGAGAACTGGGTTGGAGCCAATGCCTATTTTTAATTTGGTAGCAATGGTGATAATAGGTGATAATAATAGTTATTAATCTATGTGTTTGCAAAGATGTGGTACAATTCCGATGAACCTAGTAATTACAAAACTCCATCCAATAAAAGTAGTTCATGAAATAAAAATCCAAGCAGTAAGTACATATTCACACTCACGCAGACCAAACACAACAACTACACATACGGTTCAAACAACATCCCACAATACCTCCATTAATTTCAACAAATTAAGAATTAATGTAGAAATAGTTAAAGAGAGGAAGGTGGCCTCATTGTAATTAGATACTTATAGATTTAGGTGACTATGTACATGAATGCTATACAGATAGATTGATTTCCTATTTCCTATACAATGATACCTTGATGCTTATTGGTTCCGGGAGACATGATAAGTACCAAACAATTTTTCCCACAAGAAATAACATGAGTTAAAGGCAGCCAACACCAACAAGTTCTCACTTGTGCATTGAGTACCAAACAAACAATGCGTACTAGATAAAATTTTCACCTGATGCAATGGGTACCAAATTCAATTAGTTTCAAAGCAGTTGAGTACCAAGGCACTGTACATTATTCTGGGCATCTAACAATTAAAGCAAAGTAAAGAACAATAAAAGCAACCAGAATGAAAAACAGCAAAAATTGAGGCTGTAAACTGGAGAGGTGACTCTGGTGGCCTTCGCCATGATTCTGGTTGAGTTCTATCATCCATACCAGTGTTTCTCAACCTCAGCAAGTTGAAGATGGCTGGGGGATTCTGGGAAAGATGCCATGTTCAAGTTGCCAAGGTTGAGAAACACTGATCTAAGCTCCCTGAGGGTAGGGTAGCAAAATGTGGAAACAAAGGACAAGGCAGGCAAATAAGCTGGACCTCACCCCAACAGCGAAGCGCGTGATTCTAGCTCTGTCAGCCTCCTGGGTAACCTCTGCATAGTTCAAGGGATCTCCAGTTTTCTCTCCGTCGGTCACAATCACCAGGAACCTCTTGGCATTGCTGCGAGCGCCTTTCCGTGGGGTGAACTGTTCCCTAACAAATAGGAGAAAGGGGGGTGGGTGAAGAGAGAGACCAAAGTGCCATTGCCCACTTCCTTTTCCAGACCCGTATCCTGGTCCAGCAGAAGAGATTCCAAGGGTGGAGGATTCTTCCATGACAATGGCTCCATGGTAGGGGATGTGAACCCCCAGACCCAACCAAGCAGGAAGGAGCCAGGCCAGGGTTGTAGAAGAGGAAAGTCTTCCCAGAGACCTACACAGCTTTCTTGATGGCTGTGGCTGTGTAGGAAGAGCCGTGCAGCTGACGGACTCCTTGTAGGATGTCGTTTAGGTTTCGGTCATTTTGGAAAGTTCTGAAGTCAAAATGCTCCTGAATCTTGTTGGAGAACTGCAGGAGGGAGAACTGAGGAGGGAAGGAAAAAGAGGATGAAAGTGGAAGCAGCCATCTGGAGTTTCTGAAGAATTCATATTCATTTTTTAATTAGCTGTGTGTTCCCACAACAGGCAAGGTCAGACTTTCCCAAGCTGATGCTTTTTAGATGGTCTGTTAGAACATCCCTCACCTCTTACAAATCCAATTCGAACTATACCTGGGACTGGTTTATTTGTAGTGATATATTTTAAGGCCTGTTTTGACATTCAGGCATTCTCAGTATGATCCTATTTGTGAGTTTAGAACTCACAAGAACCATTAGCCAATCATCACTTGCTTTTCATGGCTGATCAAAGAATTTTAAATTTAAAAGAAACAAAGAATAAAGAATCAGAAAATAATTACTCACTCCCCAGCCAGCAGTTGAAGGTGTGAGCCCACCTGTTCAGGTATATGGTTAAACTAGTGTTTCTCAACCTGACCAACTTTAAGATGTGTGAACTTCAAGTCCTAGAATTCCCCAGCCAGCATACTAATTAGTCAATTAAACATGGCATAGCTTATGAACATAGACAAAGAAGTCTGCTTTATAATTTTGTTTTTACAATCCAGAGGCTGATGCTAATCAATGGTTGGTTAGCATCTCTCCCCCTCCTTCCTTTCTTCTTTCCTCCTTCCTTCCTTCCCACTTTCTTTCTTTCCTTCTGTTTATCTGTACTTTCTTCCTTCTTTCCTCTCTCTCTCTCCTCCTCCTTCCTTCCTTCCTTCCTTCCTTCCTTCCTTCCTTCCTTCCTTCCTTCCTTCCTTCTTTCTTTGCAAACTAAATTGTAAACCTTTTAGGCAGTTCTGCTCTTTGCACCATTTCTTACCATAGCTCACCAAGGTATTCCCCTCCTCCCCAAATCTATGATGAGCTGTCTCAACTGTCTTATGAAAGTTCTGCTCAGAAGAACAAAATATGTTCTCAACACTTCATTCCCTCCCATTCCATTGGCTTCAAAGAGCAATCCAGATGGAAAATATTATCCCCCTTATGGGGTTCTCCATTCCGCCAACTGACCAGAGTATTGTCAGGAAAAGTTTTACTGAAGAGTGCAACAAATAACGTCTGTGCAAGAAATTCCCAATGTCGAACACTGCCAGACCCATCAATCAATAACACAATGTCTCGGGCAACATTTGGACACTCTGGAAAGAAAGGAACAAAGGAAAGATGTTTCAAAGTCTTGAAACATGTCTTGAAACATTGAACTCTTATTTCAAAGTCAAAGCTGTCCTCTACTGTTCTCAACGTATCACAGCCAATGTCCTGCTGAGGGCCTCCTAAATATTTTAATAGTTTCCTAACAAACAAAAATTCTTCCCCCCCCCCCCCCCCCCCATTTTGGTATTATTTTCATTTTTTACCATTTTATTAAATTTATATACCACGCCACTCTCCTAAAAAGGGACTCGGGGCGGTGCACAGGAAAAATAAAAAACCACACATATACATAAATACCGATAATAAATATATCATAAATATTAAAAACTTATTAAATTAACCCAACCTGTGCTAAAACCAATTAAAACCCCAATAAAATCTAATTCAATTTAAAACCAGTAGATCAGGGATGTCCAAACTTGGGAACTTTAAGACTTGTGGACTTCAACTCCCAGAATTACCCAGCCAGCTATTCTGGGAGTTGAAGTCCACAAGTCTTAAAGTTCCCAAGTTTGGACATCCCTGCAGTAGATGGATTCGGAAGATTATAGCCTATTGGGGGGGAGGGAGTCACAGGTTAAAGGTACTGTAATTTTGTCAGGGGGAAAAAACGATGGAAACATTCTTTCTCATCCTCAAAAAAAAATTATTTCCAATATACGCCTAATATACGTAAATGAGCAATAAAAAACTGTATTTGAGTAAATAGAGAATGCCCTTTTCATGACTTTATTTTGCTTTTCAGGCATGGTTGATAGAACCTGATTTTACCCATTTGCACTAACTCTGAACCCCCTTCATTTTTAATCAATATAAAGCTAGAAATTATGGTTGACAATTCAATAATATATGGCTTATATCTAAGCTTCTGCAAGAAATTAGAAAAAATCTAATTTATTAACAAAAACAAAACTGAAATTTCTAAAATGCTGGATTAAAAAAAACTCCAAACATTAATAGAAAAAAATGTCATTACTTATTTTCAGTGAATCTCAGAGCTCTCCCATTTAAAGATAAATTATACATTTATAGAATCCAAATTTTTATTTTCGCCCCCATTTTTTGCTTACCCTGATTTTCTGGGTTTCTAGGGGAAGCTGTTGTGGTATCGTCAAAAGCATCATAAAGATCAAAATCGAATTCTGAAACTGTACAAAAGGAAAATAGTAAAATATTATCAAAAATATCAATGCAATTTGGAACATAATTTTCTAAGACCAGGACAGTGCTAATATACATATACATACATACATACATACATACATACATACATACATACATACATACATGTGTGTGTGAGTGTGTGTGTGTGTTAGGTTTTTGAACTGATCAATAAATAAATAAGGCAGGCTAGGATAGATCTATTTCGAGCTTTTTAGCTCTCATCAGCTAGCCATACCCTTACTGGGATTTGAACTGGGGCTGTATTACATGTTAGGCAGATATTTTAGCCACTAAGCCACCAAGTTCTCCTCCTGATCAGCTGAGACAGGGGAAATAAGTATAGTATATAGTATATAAGTATAGTATATAGTATATATAATCTTCAGGCTTCGGTCTGTGGCTGTGTAGATGCCGCCCTTCCTTAAACATATATATATGTTTTCCTACATTTTCACAGGTGTAGGTATGCTGGTCTTGTTGTATTTGGGTGTTTTACCCGTGTAAGAATGGACCAAAGCCTGAAGATGGCAAGTGAGATCTTGCCAAAACATTGCAAAGACAATCTCATTCTTACACGGGTAAAACACCCGAATACAACCCCTGGGCAGAGCGCACGCCAGATGTGGGAGAGCGCAGGCTCTGTTTGCGCCATTGGAGGCCCTAGAGGGCCGAGTGAGCTGACTCCCCCCCGCATGCGCATGCGCAGCCGTTCGTGCTGTTGGAGGCCCTAGAGGGCTGAGTGAGCCAACTCCCCCCCCCCGCGTGCGCATGCACCGCCTGTTTCCCCTTCCCCCCTGCGTGTGCATGCGCTGCCTGTTTCCCCTCCCCCCCGTTCCTCCTCTACGCCAGCCGGTCCGCAGAATTTTCTTTAAAATGAAACTGGTCCCTAGTGCAAAAAAGGTTGGGGACCCCTGATCTAAGGGATATTCCTGGTTTAATGGAGATTTAAGTCTCTGTCTTATTTAATCCTTTACATTCTTAATTAGTAGACTACAATCATTTTCATGTTGGTTTGATTAAGGATTTTTTTTTTAAGGGGTGGATGGACTGTGACCCCCAGGCTGTTGTTATGTTCCACGTATGCAGCCTCCAGAACTCTGACCATGACTGGGATGACAACTGCTGAAGGATGAACGCAGACCGCACAATTTCCTGGCATTTCATTTTCATGAAAAGTATAACATTAACTCTAAAAGAGCCACGTTGTCCAAAGTCACGTCGCCCTCAAAACTTCCCCCTAACCTTAGATATGATGTGGTGACTTGGAGACCTTAGTCTGCCCTAAAAAAAAAATTGTGATGCCAACTGATCATTTAAAGTTTGTCGGTCTCCGGCTTCAAGGCAGCGGTGAAATTATTATTATTTTTTTTTTACTACTGGTTCTCTGGGCGTGGGTTGGTGGCCATGGCAGGGGAAGGATACTTTTTTATTTATTTATTTTTATCAATTTCTTTACTGCAAAATCCCCATTCCCGCCCCACTCTGGGGGCCAGTCAGAGGTGGTATTTTCCGGTTCTCCGAACTACTCAAAATTTCCACTACCGGTTCCCCAGAACCTGTCAGAACCTGCTGGATTTCACCCCTGCTTCAAGAGAATATTTAGAGAGCTATCAACTATGTCCATCCACAACTCCTACCTGACACACTCATCTCTCTTTACCTGACCACAGCACCAGCTGCAGTTGAAGTCTTTGTACCCACCTGCTACTCCAAGGAAAAGGAAGGTGACAATAAAAACTCCAAGTGCTCCCATGGCTGGCGTTCTAAATTGTTCCCAGTTAGTTTTTAGTTCTGAGGGCAAAGGCTGTTTGGAGAGTAAGCTGGAGATTGGGAGACCTGACCAGAACAGGTCATCTGAATAAAAAAAACAGCTTCACTTTCCTGGTACCAGGGGCCACTCTCTAATATACAAACATTTGCTCCATTAGGTCACTGAACTCTTGGGCAGTAGCCATGCTGAGAGTTACTAAACAGATAGTCCTTGACTTATGATTGTTCATTTCGTGACCATTCGAAGTTAAAATGGTACTGACCTGTTTTCAGACTTATGACTGTCGCAGCATCTCCATAGTCAGGTGATCAAAATTCAGACACTGGACAACTGGCTCATATTTATGATGCTTTCAGTGTCCCAGGGTCATGTGATCCTCTTTGGCGACCTTCTGACAAGCAAAGTGAATGGGGAAGACAGATTCACTTAACAACGGTGTTTCTAAATTTACCGCAGCAGTGATTCGGTTAACAACTGCGGCATGAAAGGTTGTAAAGTGCAGCACAGTTCACTTAACATTTCACTTTGTAACATAGATTTTGGGCTGAACTGTGGCCATAAATCAAGAATTGCTTGTACAGAAATGCAGAAATATGAGATGTAGACATCAGTAGTGCCTTTAATGATAGGTGGGTATCATTTTATATACCTGGATAGGTCCCTATTGAATATCCCCATGATTAGTTCGCCAGACTTAATTCCAAGATGTGCTTTGACCCTTGGCACCTTTGATCTCACAGTGGATTGTGGTTCAATTTCTCCCAGAAGTTTTGCTACCCATCAATTATAATACCAACCACTGTTCTGTCTAATACTTATCCTCTTATCTTCTAAGTGCCCTACTGGTCACTCTGCACAAAGATACGTTGTCACTTGCACAGAAAAGTTTGCAGGGCTTTGCACGCAGATTAGAGTTTCAGAAATAGCATGAAGGCAATTATTTTTAATCCAGAATTCTTGCCTTGCTATTATTTTAATGTGAACCAACCAAAAGAGCAAATCAATCCAGCATTTTAAAATCACTCAACCGAATGAATGTGAAGAAGTATGGTTAACGTATATTTTGAAGTTCCATTTTTAAAGTGGAATTCTGTGTCTAGTGGATCATTTCCAACTGGTCAGCTCATTTGTTGGGTAAGGTTTAAGTAAACATGAATTCATTTTGGAATATCTGTACTTTTATTATTCTGTGCAGAAAACTCATGCCCTGCCCACTAATGTAGAGAGATGGGCAGATAGAATATTTGTTGGACTTTTGCTCTGAAGCCTATCAATAGCTATTTCAGGATCTGGTTTCAAGAATAGGAAAAAAACAACACCCTAAGGTTTATCATGACCTTAACAGGTTTGGATTTAAAATGAATCTAGAAACTGGATTCAGCCAGATTTAAACTGTATTTTTCCACCATCATCTCTCTTTAAATATTTGATCTTACCTAATGGAAATCAAGATGACCCTGGAATCAAATGTTAAGGGAATGTTTAGCTGTGATAATTTCAACTGCTTGCATTTATTCATTCTACTGACATAATAAGTTAGTTTTAATTTGTATGTATTTCGTTTTAATTTGTATGTATTTTGTATATTTTTCATTTTTTAATTTCCCTGTGCACCGCCCCGAGTCCCTGTGGGGAGAGGGTGCGGTCAATAAATTCAATACTTACTTACTTACTTACTTAGTGAAAACCAATTTATCTGTGGCTCCCTTGCATTTAGTGCTCTCTGGTGTTTGTATAAATTCCCTCATGATCTAGCAATAATACAGTATATCTGGATGGCACCTAATTAAAAAAATAGTTTTAAAACCAATTGGTTTCATTTGTCAAATGAAGTAGTGGGAAGTTTTCAAACAGAGGCTGGATAGTCATTGGTTAGAAATACTCTAGTACAGGGGTCTCCAACCTTTGCAACTTTAAGTCTGAAGGACTTCAGCTCCCAGAGTTCTCCAGCCAGCAAAGCAAAGCTGGCTGGAGAACTCTGGGAGCTGAAGTCCTTCAGACTTAAAGTTGCAAAGGTTGGAGACCCCTGCTCAAGTATGTGTTTTTCAGCCTTGGCAAACTTGACAGCTAGGGAAGAATTCTGGGACTTCAAGTCCCTACACATCTTAAACTTGCCATGATTAAGACGTATTACCATAGCACAGTGTTTCTCAACCTTGGGGACTTTCAGTCCTGTGGACTTCAACTCCCAGAATCCCCCCAGCCAGCATAGCTGGCTGGGGGAATTCTGGGAGTTGAAGTCCACAGGACTGAAAGTCCCCAAGGTTGAGAAACACTGCCATAGCAGACTCTGCATTGAGCAGGAGGGTAGATCAGATTATCTTGAATGTTTCTTCAAAGTACAGTTAGTCCTGGACTTACAAACACAACCCCAAATTTCTGTTGCTAAGTGAATTTTGCCCATTTTACAACCTTTCTTGCCACAGTCCGTAAAGTGAATCTCTATAGTTGTTAAGATGGTAAAAGGGCTGTTAAGTAAATCTGGCTTCCCCATTTGCTTGTCAGAAAGTCACAAAAGGCGGTGATAAACATCCAGTCAGTTGCCAAACATCCAAATATTGATCATGTAACCACAGGGATGCTGCAACAGTTGTAAATGTGAAAAATGGTCATAAGTCACTTTTTTCAGGGCCTTTGTAACTTCTAACAGTCACTAAATGAACTGTTGTAAGTCGAGGACTACCTGTAATGATTCACTAGCAGCTGAGAAATGTTACCTGGTATCCATAATTGTAGAGGAGAGACGCAGTTGTAAAAGGATTTCTGTCTGTCGTATAATCGTGACAAGAGCAGAACAGGCAAACAAGGGGTGAAATGCTCTGAAGTCTGCTAGACTCACTTCGCTATCGGTTTGCTTTGCGCCCATGTGTACTGCAGGCGTTACCGCACAGTGCTGAAAAAGAAGGATTAAGAAGCCTTTTCTGAGTTTGCAAAGGTAAGTAGAACAGTGGGGTGGGGGAACAGCTTTACCGTGCAATTTAGATTCTCTAGAGCAGGGGTCTCCAACCTTTGCAACTTTAAGTTTGAAGGACTTCAGCTCCCAGACTTCTCCAGCCAGCTTTGCATTTTGCTCTGAAGCCTATCAATAGCTATTTCAGGATCTGGTTTCAAGAATAGGAAAAAAAACAACCCCTAAGGTTTATCATAACCTTAACAGGTTTGGATTTAAAATGAATCTAAAAACTGGATTCAGCCAGCTTTGCTAGCTGGAGAAGTCTGGGAGCTGAAGTCCTTCAGATTTAAAGTTGCAAAGGTTGGAGACCCCTGATCTAGAAAGCAGGATTTCCTGCTTTCTAGCGAATATAAATTGCGTGGCACAACACAGCTGATTGTCGGAACTACTGGTTCGCCCAAACCGGTAGTAAAAAATACTACCGGTTCTGGAGAACCAGTAGTTCCAACAATCAGCTGTGAGACAATCAGCTCTGCCATGTGATTTCTAAATTGTGTGGCACAGATGATTGTCGCACAGATGATCGTCAGAACCAAACCAGTTGTAAAGAAATGCTACCTGTTCGCATGAACCGGTAGCATTTTTTACTACTGGTTCAGGCGAACCAGTAGCATTTTTTACTACCGGTTTGGGTGAACCTGTCTGAACTGGTAACATTTCACCCCTGATGCAAACCAACCAACCAGCCAACCAACTTTGTCATTCCTTGACCAACATTCAGTCCTCCCTCTGAACTTTTCTCTGAAAAGCATCTGTGCCTAAAGTTTCTGGGAAATTAGCAGGATTCCATCAGGCACTTTGACACATCTTCATCCATGCATCCTCTGAATTTGACTCAGTCTTGCAATTTCTAATGGTGGAAGAGCTCAGCCTGAAACAAGCAGAGTTGTTACCAGTTGCCACATGCCTTGGCCTTTATCTGCAGCTTGAGCACGCAAGACGTAATGTCTTGGTTGAGATTTGTAATCGTGGAGAATAATCCTCCCCCCCACCATGCCTGTCCACAGAGAAATAATTTTAAAGGTGATGAGCAAGTATGAGACAGATGGGGAATATAACCAAGATAAAACAATCCCCTCACCTCCACATGCTTTGTGGTGGGGCACCTGCTAAATCTGTCAGCAGGAGAAAAAAACAAGATAATTACACGGTTTCCTTGAAGCTGGAGCTATATAATTGGAGCCCTCACTCTTCTCCTGTGTTTTACAAGGGGCTCAAGACCATGAAGTTCCCAGCTTTGATTCTCCTCCTCCTGGAGATGCTGTTTCCCTCAGCTGCCCAAGGAAGAATACTCCGCTTCGTTACGCTGGTACTCAGATTGGGATAAGGGCAGAGCTAGGAATCTCAGGCCAAAGAATGGGAGAAGGCTGGTCAAAACCATCTTGTTTGGCCAAAGATGGTTTTGACCAGCCTTCTCCCATGAAGTGCTCAAATCCATTATTTTCTCCCAGTCAGGTCAAGCTGGCTGGAGTCCGAAGAGCAGAATGCAGCAGCTATAGAGAGCATCCTGTTAGAGAACATTGTCTTCTATGGATATTCTATGAATATCCATAAAAGACAATGCTGGTCTCTTGGGGTCACTGGGTTGGGTTTTTTTTTTCAAAAATAGACTGGACAGACATTTGACTGGGATGGTATAAGGCTCCTGCCTTGAACAGGGAGTTTAGACTAGATGATCTCTAAAGTTCCTTCCAGCCCTCCGATTCTATGTTCCTTGTTCTCTTTAGCCCAGCCTGTAGACAGGGCTGGAAATAATTGTCTCTTTGCTCCTTGGGATGGGTTAATTGGATCTCAGGTGAAAAAGATGGAGATCTTAGTTGTGGACTGTATAGAGTTTGATCTGGTAAATGGACACCATGTTGATTGATCTGGTTTAGTGCCTGTCCAACATTAAAATAGTTCAACAAAAATGTTGTATATTACTACTTTGTCATGTTTCCTCTTAGGCCTAGCTAGTTGCATGAAAAAAGGAAAGCAAAAATATCAGTCTTGTGCAAGTGACAGAGAGAACTGAAATATACTTCAGAAGGATGGGTTTTATAGCAACACAAGTTCTAATATGCTATCGTGTTCATGATATATAATGAGGTCTAGAAAAATGTTTACATATATATATATATATATATATATATATATATATATATATATATATATATATATATATATACATACATACATACATACATACATACATACATACATACATACACGCACACACGCACACACACACACACGTATAATTTTCTGATGCTGACAGAAAACCTACTTCTTAAGAGTCTGCTACTATTATCTTTCCATGCTGGTTTAGGATATCGTAGAAGCAATCTTAGTTTGGGAGTATGATATATCTTGACTTATCAGCAGTATCATAGCTGCATCTTCCTTAGAAAAAAGAAAATATAGAAAAGAAAGACAAATGTGTGTGTGTGTGAGAGAGAGAGAGAACGTGTCTGTCTGTGTCCGTGTAAATGAAAGAAAGAAATGGATTTAATACAAAAAGATAAAATATAGTAGGAACTATTTTGTATTTGTGGCTCAAGAGGGTTCTTGCCTCTTTTTAAAGCCCATGACTTGTGGCACAAAGTACTTTATTATCTTATTGCTAAACATTATAAATGAACCCAGATATCCATTTCTAATTTATGCTCACCTGGGTGTTTATTGCTGGTAGGGAGGTGTTTTGGTCTTTTTGTTCACTTTTTGGTTTGTTACCATGGCTTGCCCTGTTGATATTGATGGGAATGTCTTGGTGGTTCTTTTGTTGGGCTGTTGGTAGTTCCTTGCTTGGGGTATTGTTTACTTCTTGATTGTTGGTCTGATGGTAATCTTGGGGTTAATCTATGCTCATCTGGGTGCTGATTGCTGCTGGGAAGGTGTTTTGGTCTTGACTGTTCCCTTTTTGGATTGTTAATTGTCCCTTTTGCACAGTATGTACATGTTATTTATTTCTATGCATCTATTGATTGCTGATTTGTCAGAATGCCCACGTTTCCAGGAATTCTCTAGCATTTTTGGACTTTGTTTGGTGTAGGCTGGTCATGGTTTCCCTGTTGAAACTGTGGTTAAGTCTGTCTATATTAGCGGTGTCAAACCCGCGTCGTCATGGCGTCATCGTATGACATATGACATTTTCCCCAGAGGCGAGTTGCCAATTTCTCTACTACCATTTCGGGCATGTTCCCACGTGCACTCATGCATGCTCATGATGCTTCTGCGCAGAAGCGTCCAGGTGGGTGGGCAGAACCTCCCACAGCCGCTACTACCAGTTCAGCCGATCCAGGCCAAACCTGCAGCAATCCACCTCTGATTTTTCTCTTTGCTAAACCAGTCATGAACATGACCAGTATGTGACACATCCGGCTTGCGGGCCACGAGTTTGACAGCCCTGGTCTATATGAAACAGGGTTTGACAGCCCTGGTCTATATGAAACATTATGTCTTCTGACTGACTGATGTTCATGGATTTGCTTGGCTAGTCTTCTGCCTGTTTGCTCTACATAGTGGCTGTTGCAGTCCTTACATATTATATTGTAGATGACTCCTGTTTTTTCCCTCTGGGCTGCTGGGTCTTTTGGTTTACTTAGGATGTTTTGGAGGGCTTTATTTGGTTTGTGTACTACATCAGTGCCATGTGGTTTTAACAGTCTGTTGGCGGTTTCTGAGATGTTTTTGATGTATGGTATTGTTATCCTTTTTATGACGTGTTGCTTGTGCTATATTGTGTTGACTGGTCAGGCCCATTTTGATGAAGTTGCAGATTATTACAGAGACATAGACATAAACATCTACATACTGTGCAAAAGGGACAATTAAAAGGCCAAACATCGAACAAAAAGACCAAAATACTTCCCCTGCAGCAATCAACACCCAGATGAACATAGATTAACCACAAGATTAACATCAGACCAACAATCAAGAAGTAAACAATACCCCAGGCAAGGAACTACCAAGCAAGCTAACAGTGAACAGCTCAACCAAAGAACCACCAAGACCATCTCACCAACTTGATAGGGCAATCCACTAGAATTGAGGACAAACCCCACTCCCTACCAGCACTGATGACGTTACCTAATTTGGTTAATAAAATGTCTGCAAGAAAAGAACTCAGAGAGTACCAAGAATTCTTCATTTCAGTCTTGAGCTACTAATCTTCTCCTTTATCTTCTAGGTGGGTTTGCACAAGTTGTTACATTAGGCTAAAAAGTTGGATAACTTGTGATTCGGCAT
The DNA here is from genome assembly GCA_039707465.1 of Rhabdophis nuchalis. Lineage (NCBI taxonomy): Eukaryota > Metazoa > Chordata > Lepidosauria > Squamata > Natricidae > Rhabdophis > Rhabdophis nuchalis. The sequence goes on from CM077647.1 coordinate 149,637,721, forward strand.
ATTATGGGATTTTAGCTTTGGCATGTGTAAACAAGCCCATTCATCCTAAACTATAACTGAGTTTACTGATTTGGGCACCCTATGTTGGATGAACAGTGTAATGGTGCTTTACTGATCCTGGTTTAAGGTAGTTATGTAGTTAACTCTCCTTAGAGCCAAAGAAAAATTACTTGGTTGCTTATAATTGCCAATCTTGCAACTCTTCCTTTCTCAGGTTTATCGCCATGGTGACCGATCTCCCCTCAGCACCTACCCTACCGATCCCCACAAAGCAGCAGCTTGGCCACATGGTTTCCAGCAGCTGAGTGAGGTACATTCAGGGGTGGATTTTAATTATTGTTATGGCAGCCTGTGCCAGCATGCAGAAGAAGGGGCAAAGGACAATCCTTGCTTAGTGCCAGCTGAAGCCTGCCCTACATAACATCTGCCGGTCCCAACGTCTTTGATTCGATAAGTCGATAAATACGCCGAATGAAGTCTAAACATTTGGCAACTTTTCGACCCACCATAATAATAAATAATAGTAGTAGTAGTTTCCTGGAAGTAACCTTATAAAGTATCCTGTTGCCAGCAATTGCCTGTGCAGGAGCTAGATAAAAGTTCTTGAAGGCAGCTATAAATCTTAAGACAATGCAGGAATGCAAAAGCTAAAAAATAACAAACAAATGCTTCAGAAGCTTAAGTTCCTTACAGACAAATCCAAGAAGCAGAGTAATGCCAGGTCGTGTATCTGACCAGAGGTCAGCCAAGAAATCAAGTTTGCGCATATTCAGTGTTATTCGGTTTATATCTTACTCTGCAGCCCCAAAGCAAGCCTATTTCGCCGCCCTGGGTCCTTTTGGAGAAGGGCGGGATATAAATCTAATAAATAAATATTTCGGAGGGTAGTATTTTAATATTTGCTTTTTCCCTGTTTAGGTGGGCATTTTGCAACAGAAGGCTCTGGGGAAATTCCTTCGGCAGAGATACGCTGGATTTTTGAGTCCCTCCTACAAACCACAAGAAGTAATTTTTCTTTAATAATATATTGGTCAACATAATTCAGCTCCTTTGAATTCCCGAGGCAGCAAACAAACTGGCTGAAACTATAAACAGGGGAAGACAAATAATAATTAAAAATAAACAGCAGCAACCAATGAATCCAAGCCCTAATCACAATCTTGCTCAGACCTTTTACTTTGTGGGTGGGTGTCTTTGGCTAAATCTGTGAAAACCAAAACTTCTTAATATAAGACCAGCATTTCTTGAAAAAGTCGTTCTAAAAATAGTTAGGAAACCCCCCAAATGTTTCTCCCTTACTCAAGTTGCCACTGGGTGTCAAAATAGGGTATTTGCTGAAAATCATCTATTAAATATGTAGATTAATGTCAAATTAATGGAGAAGAGTAAGTAATATATACGGGTGAGTACATACATATGGGTTGTAAGGTATTGCTTTACCGCTGCTTTTCAAATAAAACCTAAATACTGTAGCCAGCATTGGTCTCTTTCCTTGCATAGTTACATTTATCAGTGAAGAATGAAGATTGGCTTATTAATAGTTCTTAGTTTGTATTCAGAAATGTTGTATTATTAAGTAATATAGGTAAGAGGAGTTTTAAATACATGCAATGTACATATAGTGTGGGGTACAGGTAGTCCTCTATTTACGACTGTAATTAAGCTTGGCAATTACGGTCATAACTCGTGGCAGTTGTAAAGTAGGTCATCAGACAACTAAGCCAATTTTATGACCCTTTTTTGCAGTTGTTGTTGTGAACATGGCGGTTGTTATGTGAATGGGACGGTTGTTAAGTGAACACTGTGAGCTGCCTTTTTCTGCAAAACCAGAAGTAAACGCTGGTTTCTAGCAAAAGCATCATTAATCGCAGTCACGTTACCACGGAACACTGCAAACTGGCAAAAATGCAGTCACATGACTATGGAGGGGGCAGGACAGTGGTGGGTTTCAAATTTTTTAGAACCTACTCTGTAGGTGTGGCCTATTTTGTGGGCGTGGCTTGGCAGTCATGTGACAGGGTGGGAGTGACCACCTTTTAAAATGTGATGAAACTCATTTAACAACGGTCTTGCTTAGCAACCAAAATTTTGGACTCAATTGTGATGATAAATTCTTTCTTTCTTTCTTTCTTTCTTTCTTTCTTTCTTTCTTTCTTTCCTTCTTTCCTTCTTTCCTTCTTTCCTTTCTTCCTTCCTTTCCTTCCCTTTCCTTCCCGTTGGGTCACTGGCAGCGGCGGGCCAGATTTACTTCCAGGTACGCCAGTGGAACCCCCTCTCACCGGTTCTCTAAATTTCACCAACCGGCTCTCGCGAGTAGGTGCGACCCTGCAGAAACCCACCATTGGGGCAGGACTGTCCACCAGTACTTTGGAACAGGGTTATAAATAGATTTTGGTGGGTCTGTTGTAACTTTGAACAGTCTCTTAGTGACCAATGATAAGTCAAGGACTGCCTATAGTGATTAAGAAGTCAGACTAACATGGGGAAAACTCCCTTTATTGTTCACTCCGTTCAGACATGGAAGATAAGTGGGTGATTTTGGGCCAGGCACGCTCAGGCAGCCCAACCAACTTCACAGGGTTGTTGAAGGAGGAAATAGGAGGGAGCATTAGTGGTGTATGCTGCCTTGAGGTTCTGTACCACTGGTGAGATTCAAAAACTTTTTACTACCGGCTCATGGGCATAGCTTGGTGGGCATGGCTTGGTGGGAGTGGCAGAGGAAGGATACTGCAAAATCCCTATTCCTTCCCCATCAGCTGGGACTCGGGAGGCAGAGAATAGAAGGGGGCGGGGCCAGGTGGTATTTACTGGTTCTCTGAACTACTCAAAATTTCCACTACTGATTCTCCAGAGCTGTTCAGAACCTGCTGAATATCACCTCTGTTCTGTACCAAAGAATTTAATAAATAACAAATGTGAATACTGCTAATATCCTACAGTGATTGCCATTATAATAAACCAGCAATAGCCACTTCTTCAATTAAGGCACAAATAAAGGTAGTCCTTGACTTACAACCGTTCATTTAATAGACTATTCAAAATTACAACGGGGCTGGAAAAATGGACATGACCAATTCTCGCATTTACAACTGTGGTTACTTGGTCAAGATTTGGGTGCTTGTCATCCAGTATATACTTGTGAAAGTTGCAGCATCCCAGGGTCGTGCATTCACTATCGTGACTTCCAACAAATGAAATCAGTGGGGGAAACCAGATTCATGTGATTTACTTAATGACCACAGCAAGAAAGGTCATAAAAATCCGGCATAACTCACTCAACACCTTCATCACTTAGCCATGAAATTTCCAGTTCCACTTGTGGTTATAAATTGAAAGCAAACATCTAGTTGCTAGTTCTGTGATAGAAAAAATTGTGTTCCCGCAGAAAGGCTACACTAACATGTAGAATGTCAATGTTTTGGCCACCTTGTGGCCAATATAGGTAACTCACTGTATGGTTATCCACTGTTTCAGATCTACGTCCGCAGTACCGATTATGACCGCACCATCATGAGTGCCCAAGCCAACCTGATGGGACTCTATCCAAATTCACATCCAGAGATTCCTTGGAAACCTGTCCCCATCCACACTGTGCCTACTAAGTATGACAAAGTAAGTGAACACAACCCGTATGTGATCCATTAAATGTTTTTCCTCCCTGTTTATATAGCTGCTCGTGATGCATGGAAAGGGACAGTTCAGTGAAACAACATGTGGGCCAGTAGAAAATGGATTTACAAAAAGTATAAATATGTAACTTCATAAATCCGTGGTATGATTGTTTTAAAAAATAATTATAATATGGATTACAAGATATGTATCCAAATCTTTGGTGATTGGGTAACAGCATTGAGTACCATTTGCTAACTGAAAGGTTCCCTAGAAATAAAATACTCAACTTATGAGTACAATTGAACCCCAATTTCCTCTGCTAAGTAAGGCAGTGAGTCATGCCCCATTTTATGAACTTTTTTGCCATGATTGTTAAGCAGTTCATTGCGGTTGTTAAGTGAATTTTGCAGTCGCTAAGGGAATCTGATTTCCCACATTGACTGCTTGTCAAAAGGACATCAGGACACTGCAACCACTGAAAAAATATGCCAGTTGCCCAGCACCAGAAGTTTGATCATGTCAGCGTGGGAATGCTGCAACAGTCATAAGTGTGAGAACCGGTCATAAGTCACTTTTTTCAGTGCCATTGTAATTTTGAACAACCATTAAATGAATAGTTTTAAGTTGAGGACTACCTGCAAACAATTTCAGTACACTTTTGACATTTGGGGTGAACCTGGTCAGTGCCACATATGGAAAGAATACATTATTTTAGTGTATGCCCTCCTAGTGACCTTGGGACAGTCAATCTCTCTTACCCTAATCTTCTTCATAAGAATTTTCTTTTGGAGAAAAACAGGAGGATGAGGATAAAGCACTATGTATTATATGCTATTTGGGCAGTGATGAGATTCAAATGCTTTTACTACAGGTTATGTGGGCGTGGCTTGGTGGGCATGACAGGGGAAAGATACTGCAAAATCTCCATTCTCTCCCCTTAACTCCAGGGGAAGGTTACTGTAAAATCCCCCTTCCCTCCCGATCAATTGGGACTTGGGAGGCGGAGAATAGATGGGGACAGGGTCAGAGGTGTAAATTTCCGCTACTGGTTCTACAGAACTGGTCAGAACCTGCTGAATACCACCTGTGTGCTTGGGTCTCCTATATGAACAACAGGACATAAATCTAACAATAAGCAAACAAACTGGATAAGGATAAACTAGAATTATGAGCATTCATTTTTTTCTTGGCCCTAAAGCAGTGATGGCGAACCTATGGCACGGGTGCCACAGGTGGCACACGGAACCATTTCTTAGGGCACGCTAGGCGTTGTCCCATTAGCACTAGTGCGCATGTCTGCGCTGGCCAGCTGATTTAGGCCTTCTTTTGAGGATGTTTTTCGCCCTCTGGAGGATTCAGGGAAGCTCCTGAAGCCTCTGGAGGTGGGGGGGGAAGGCTGTTCTCACCGTACCCAGGTTCCTAGAAAGCCTCTGGAGCCTGGGAAGGGCGAAAAAGTGTGCCAAAAGCAGGGGGTCACGCACATAGCATTATGGGTGTGGCACGCCCACGCACGACCCCCCTGCGCTACCCTTGCTTTTGGCGCGCGAGCCAAAAAAGGTTAGCCATCACTGCCCTAAAGTGTCCAGGGGTCATTATTTTTCTACAAGAGTGAAAAATAGGGTTATGTAGAAATTTAGTGACACCTGGAAGCAAACACTGACTTATCATAAAAGAGAGTTATAGCACTGCAATAGCGTTTAAAAGAAATGAAAAAAATGCTGACCATAGTGAAATTTAATTCTCCTACACTGCTTCTATGGCAGCGAGCTCTCAGCCATTATTCCAACATATATTTTAATTAGAATTTAGGGAAAACCTGCTTCAGTAGAGGCACAACCTGTTAGCTTTCCCATTATTTGGATTCTGGAATATCTGCAGAGAATTAAATAAGCCAAGTTGACAATTGTCATCAAGCTCCTGTTTATGCAACATATATAAAAAGATGTGGGGTTTTGATTGTGTGTGTGTGTGTGTGTGTGTGTGTGTGTCACACATACAATTCCTCTGCATGTATTGCCCAGGAGTAGAAAAATGAAAAATAAAATAAGACCATCTTTTACAATAGTTAGCTTTCACTTTTTTATTTGCACATATGGTATTTCACATTTTTGGCCTTAGAGTGCTTGCTGACTAAAAAATAATTTTAGACCCAGTTACTAATGATGTGTTCACTTTAGGGTTTGAAGAAACACTAAATAGAGGACAATAAAAATAAAATAAAATAAAAATAAAAAGAACAAATGAATAAATACATGTAGTTTGCATCACATGAAAAAAATATTCAGAGGTGTATCTTTTAGCTTTTAGAGTGCTTAAATCTGGTGATCCTAGTTTTAATATTATAATTTTGCTTATTTTTATTGTATATATATATATATGTTTTATGAGGTTTTCGCGGGTGTTTGTATGTAGGTCTTTGGTTGTTCGGGTTTCCTCCCGCGTAGAATTGGAAGTATCTTCACGACGTTTCGATGAAGTCTCATTCATCATCTTCAGGTTGGTGTTTTCGGCTTGGTGCTCACATTGATCTCACATTGCTCCTGGAAGCACCAAGCCGAAAACACCAGCCTGAAGATGATGAATGAGACTTCATGAGCAAAGCTGGCTGAAGAAGTCTGGAAGCCGAAGTCCTTCAGACTTAAAGTTGCAAAGTTTGCCCACCCCTGCCCTAATGTCAGGAATGACTAGCACATATGTGTGAGGGGAATCTTTACCTTTACCTAGGTGATCTCATCCATACTTCTCCTCTTGCTATTTTACTACGTTTTCTTTGCTATCCTACTATAAGTGCATTTTTGTATGATTCCAGTCTCTTTGCTAGGTATTTATTCTGCTACACAGAACTTGGGAAGACTCTTATCTCTTAAGTCTACCTAATTTATCTTCAGCCCTGCATGGTTTTTTTTTAATAGCTATTGAATCAAATGCTAGGAGAAAATTACTACAACAGTCAAAACTTAATAAAGTTTTAAAATTGGCACAAAGCATGTTTTTGATTTTGGCAATTGCACATCTGCCATTCAAATCTTTGTATTGGAAATAAATTATGAACTGGACTAGTGAACCTTTAAAAGATTTAGTAGTTCAGTTAGTCCTCGACTTATAACAGTTTGTTTAGTGACCTTTCAAATTTACAACGGCACTGAAAAAAGAGATATATTATTATTCTTTTTCACAATTGCGACCTTTGCATCATCCCGATGATCATGTGATCAAAATCTAGATGCTTAGCAATTAGTTCAAACTTACGACCGTTGCAGTTTCCCAGAATCATGTGATCACCTTTTGTGATCTTTTGGCTAGCAAAGTCAATGGGGAAGCCAGATTCACTTAACAATTGGCTTACTAACTTAACAACTGTAGTGATTCAGTTAACAACCGGAGCAAGAATGGTCATAAAAAGGGGCAAAACTCACTTAACAAATGTTAACAACACAAAATTGGGCCTCAATTATGGTTGTACGTCGAGGATTACCTGTATTTAGTCAAAGCACCTGATTTCTTTAACAGTGAAGTACAACCCAATAGGTTGAGCCTGGGACAAATGATCTAATTCTCTATATTCCTTACTTCTGTTCCCAGCTTTTAAAACCACCAACCAGAACCTGCCAACGATATCAGCAATTGATGGAAGAGACTATTAATTTGCCAAGCTATCAAGCTAAATTGAGAGAATGGAAGGTATGGTGGAATAGGGCTAAGAAAAAGGAGAATAATTTAAATCCAAATTCTAGAAGTAGGATTCCCACAATCCAAAATTGAAAAAGAAGTTGCTGAGTGTAAAGACAATTTAATCTTCTACCAGTTGTAGGAAAGGTAGATTTGAAGAATATTCATTCTGTCACCAACATGTTTTGCTCATGGAAAGTGATAATGTTTTCATACCATTTTAATACCAGCTTTTCCCCAAGGAATCATTAAAATTATTATGATTCATTTCCTTGATTACTCGCAGTTGTAGTCTCTGAATTTCCTTGAAAGTCTGAATATCAAGTCAGTGTGCTATTTTATGAACAATTGCTGAAAATCAAAGTCTGGAAGAGATCTTCAGAATACATTTGCATACTCTCAAGAACCCGTCAGTCAGTCAATCTATCAATCAATCAATCAATCAATCAATAAACCATTTCCCTGTCCAACATGATCTAAATAAATTGCTCCAAGTCTCCACTAGCCAAAGCAGATTCTCCCAGCCATCCACTTCAATATTAAGTCTAGACATTTTGACTATATTTAGGCTTTTTAAAAATCATGGTAGACAAAGCAAATGGGTTGTCTTCTGTCTAGTTGAAGTCTTGCAACCTATTAAGCATAGATTAACAAAATATAATTAATATTTCACTTAGCATGTTATTTCCAAACCAACTATATTATGCTTAATGTAATATAATGTTTGGATTCCCTAAACAAATTGGGAAACAAATGATCCAAGTTCATTTTAGCCTAATTTTGCATGTTGTATCAACTATGCTTGTGGGTACTTGATTTTTAAAAAGACAAGATAACTTCAGATATTGCTGAACTATAGTATTTAATAGTCTGGGAACAGTAAGGAATCCTGGAACTTGCAGCTCAATAGTATGTGAAGGACCCACACGTTCTTTACTACTGATTAAAATGCTTTTATTTCACCTTTTATCTAGATGGTTCCATAGTGGCCTGCAAAATAAGAACAAATAAATATCCAAAGCATTTGTAATAACAAAGCAAATGCAAAACATATTAACAGTGGCCAAAAAATAAAACTATAGCAATACAGTGAAACTTCAGTTTATGGACTCCTGCGTGGTAGACCAAAGGATATCTTGAAATAACAGACAAATCTATGGTATCTGAAATGCTCCAGACAAGACAGTTAAATATATCTGAACATTAATTGTAATTCATTTGCAAGTATTTGGGTCATTTGACCTTGAATGACAACAATTCTATCATTCATCAATTCTGAAACAAACTGATCCATTTTACATCATCCTGTAATAACATTTTTATGCAGATGTCATTTCCATTCATTTTAACACCTATTAACACAAATGGAGTTAGTTATTTGTAAATGAATCTCTGGGTACCAAACAACAAAACAGCATGGAATAGAAATAATAAAAATCTAGGAAAAGCAATATCTTAAAAAGTGCACATGCTAATTTGCATCATTTGCATAGTCATGTATTAATACAGGCTGATGTAGTGTGTTATTTAACAGGCATTTAGGAGTAAAAAATGCATCTTCCTCAGCTCTTTCATTATATTTAGGTCTCCCTTTATTTGAAATAGTTGCCAATGTCATCCTAGATAAAACCATTTAAAAGAAAACATCTTCTTTTAATCAGGAACTATTTGATGACGAGAGATTAGTGATTGATTTGCAAGAGAAGAGTTTTAGTTTGGCAATAAAAGGAGACAATTTAATGTTAAGCTTTCTAAAGGGAGAAAAGTTTCTTTTGAGCCATCAGAAATAATCAGTACTAATTTACACATGGCTTATCCCAGATGGGATACAGGACAGGGCTTGAGTACTTCAGTGAGAAATGGCTCAATATAAAGTTTTCTTGTTAAAAGAAAACAAGAAACAAAAATGCCTCATGGCATTCCCATGTAACACCACTCCTGTGCGAGCTGCACTGGCTGCCTGTGGTCTTTCGGGTGCGCTTCAAGGTGTTGATCATCATCTTTAAAGCGCTCCATGGCACGGGTCCTAGTTATTTGCGAGACCGCCTCCTACCCCATACATCCCTCCGACCGATCCGCTCCCACAGAGAGGGTCTGCTCCGGGTGCCAACGGCTGGGCAATGCCGGCTCGCGACGCCCAGGGGAAGAGCCTTCTCTGTAGCCGGCCCTGCCCTCTGGAACGATCTACTCCCCGATTTTAGGAATATCACAGACCTCCGCCTCTTCCGTCAACAATTAAAAACGCACTTTTTTCGCTTAGCTGGCCTGGCTTAATCTTCCGAGTCCATCTATTGCTTTTAAATTGAATTAGATTTTACTGGGGTTTTAATTGGTTTTAGCACAGGTTGGGTTGTTTAATAAGTTTTTAATATTTATGACATATTTATTATCGGTATTTATGTATATGCGTGGTTTTAATTTTTCCTGTGCACCGCCCCGAGTCCCTTTTTGGGAGAGTGGCACGGTATACAAATTTAAAAAAATAAAAAATAAATAAATATAAATAAATAAAAACACATTTTCAGATTTCAAGTGCTTCTTAGCACAATTGTGATATCTCAAATAAGGATAACAGCATATATTTTGATTAGGCTGTATGAAAATCTACAAAACCATCAAGTGAATCAATCCTAAAACCCAGACATGACTTAGTGGTTTCTGAAATCTGTTAGTGCTACAGTGAGAAGAACCTCTGCTAGGCAGATCTAAGTTTGGGGAAACAATCATAACTTCTAAATTACTTTGACCTAAATAGTTCATGTCTGCTTAGGTTCATCCTGAAGATCTGCAATGCATGAAAATAAGACTGCAGGGTTAGTTGAGATGGAAATAATTGAGCACAATGAACCTTGTTTTCCTCTCTTGCAGGGCTTCATGGAAAAGATGGCTAATTATACAGGGCTTAAATCTGAGCAGCTGAGCCTGAGAGGCCTCTGGAAGGTGCATGACACCCTCTTCTGCCAGGTACAATGGCGACATTACAGATTGTCCTCAACTTATAACCATTTGTTTAGCGACCATTCAAAGTTAGAACTGAAAAAAATTACAGCCGTTCTGTACACTTACAACCATTGTACCATCCTCATGGTCACATGATCAAAATTTGAACGCTTGGCAATTGACCTCTACTTACAAAGTTTGCAATGCTCTGCAGGGGTCTGCAAAGTTGGCTCTTTTAAGACTGGTGGACTTCAACTCCCAGAATTCCCCAGCCAGCATGGCTGGCTGGGGAATTCTGGGAGTTGAAGTCCACCAGTCTTAAAAGAGCCAACTTTGCAGACCCCTGCTCTAAGGGTCAAGTGATCACCATTTACAATCCTTCCCAAAAGGCTTATAATGAGCAAATTCAATGGAGGCAGCCAGATTTATTAACAGCTGTGTGATTCACTCAACAACTGCAATGATTCACTTAACAAAATGCCCCCCCCCCAAAAAAAGGTTCTAAAATTGTGAGCAACTCACTGAATCAGTCCCTTAGAACAGGGGTCCCCAACCTTTGCAACTTTAAGTCTGAAGGACTTCAGCTCCCGGAGAATTCTGGGAGCTAAAGTCCTTCAGACTTAAAGTTGCAAAGGTTGGGGACCCCTGCCTTAGAACAGAGCTCTCCAAACTTGGAAACATTAAGACTTGTGGGCTTCAACTTGCAGAATCGCTCAGCCTACATAGCTGAGTATTTCACACAGCAAGGCTGGCTGAGGAATCCTGGAAGTTGGAGTCTCCCCAACTCTTAAAGTTGCCAAGTTTGGAGGCCCCTGTCTTCAAAATGTTGGTTCCAATTGTGATCATAACTTGAGAATTACCTGCGTATTATAGCAAGATCACCGTTTCATTAGAAATCTTCACTTTGATTTTTTTTTTTTTTCATTTTCCACACAGAAAACCCATAACATGACTTTGCCTAGCTGGGCTACACCACAAGTTCTGGCAACTCTCTCAGAGATAGAAGTGTTTAATATTGAAGCGCATGTGGGAATGCACGCTGCCCAGGAGAAAGCTCGATTCATTGGAGGTACAATTAAATGTGAATTATTTGCTCTGTTTGGAATCAAGACCTAGAAGTATACAGTAATTGTCTCAAATGTGCTCTTTTTTTCCTTCAAAAGGCAACTGGAATGCGTTTTTTTTCCTTGAGAAAGAGGAAGAAGAAAACATTTTGTTTCTCATTCATCAGTTCCGATGGCTGGGAGATGGAAGAACTGACAAAGCCTCTTGGATGAGAAGCAAAACATTTTCTTCTTTACCTCAAGGGGGGGGAAAACAGTCCAGTTGTCCACTTTTGAGACAACTATGACTTGAATGACTGAGCATCTCCACAGACACAGGCAGTAGCCCTTGACTTACAACAATCCATTTAATAATTTAATAATAATAATTTTTTAATTTGTTGACCGCTCCCTCTCCCCGTAGGGACTCGGAGCGGTGCACAGGGAAAAACTAAAACAATAAATATACAGACATATTAAAAACAAATTAAACAATACCTGTGCTAAAAATACCCCATTTACATACTAAAATTCCCAATTAACAACTAAAACCCCATAGAGAGAGACTACCCTAGGCCGGCCAAGCAGAAAAGATATGTTTTTAATTTTAGACGGAAGGAGTGGAGGTCCGTGGCCATTCTAATGTCGGGGGGAAGGTCGTTCCAGAGGGCTGGGCCCGCCACAGAGAGAGCCCTTCCCCTGCGCGTCGCCCGCTGACAAAGTCTAGTGGACGGCACCCGGAGAAGTCCCTCTCTGTGGGAGCGAATCGGCCGTGAGGATGTGTGAGGCAGGATCCGATCCCGCAAATAGCTAGGTCCCGAGCCATGGAGCGCTTTAAAGATGATGACTAATACCTTGAAGCGCATCCGGAAGACGACAGGCAGCCAGTGCAGCTCGCGCAGGAGCGGTGTTATATGGGTAAACCTAGAGGTTCCCAGAATTGCCCGCGTGGCTGCGTTCTGGACCATCTGAAGTCTCCGGGTGCACCTCAAGGGGAGCCCCATGTAGAGAGAGTTGCAATAGTCCAGTCGGGATGTCACGAGAGCATGAGTGACTGTGCGAAGGGCGTCCCGATCCAATAGGGGGCGCAACTGGCGAACCAGGCGAACCTGGTAAAACGCCCTCCTAGCCACGGCTGTCACTTGATCTTCCATGGACAGCCGGGCATCTAGGAGGACACCCAAGTTGCGCGCCCCATCCACAGGGGCAAGATGTTCGCCCCCTATGGCCAGCGATGGGGTCAGCTGGTTGAATCGGGCAGCCGGAAACCACAGCCACTCGGTCTTGGTCGGGTTGAGCCTGAGTCCGTTACTTCCCATCCAGATCCGTACGGCTTCCAGGCACTGGCACATCACCGCTATGGCATCGTTGGGGTGGTTTGGGGTAGATATATACAGCTGAGTATCATCAGCGTAGAGATGGTACTCTACCCCAAAACCATGGATGATCTCACCCAGCGGCTTCATATATGTGTTGAACAGGAGAGGTGAGAGGACTGACCCCTGAGGCACCCCACATGTGAGGGGTCTCGAGGTCGACCTCTGCTCTCCTGCCAACACAAATTGCGATCGGCCAGAGAGGTAGGAGGAGAACCACCGTAAAACGGTGCCTCCCACCCCCAACCCCCCCAGCCGATACAATAGGATACCATGGTCGATGGTATCGAAAGCCGCCGAGAGGTCTAATAGGACCAGGATGGAGGAACAACCCCCATCTCTGGCCCTCCAGAGATCATCGACCAACGCGACCAATGCCGTCTCGGTGCTATGCCCGGGCCGAAAGCCGGACTGGCGCGGATCTAGATACTCAACTTCCTCCAGGTGACGGGGAAACTGTTGTGCCACCACACTCTCAACAACCTTCGCCAAAAAGGGAAGGTTGGAGACTGGACGATAGTTGGTTAATAAAGCTGGATCCAAAGAGGGCTTCTTTTTTTTTTTTTTTTTTTTTATTAAAATTTTTATACTGTTTTACAATATATCACCCAGTGCTGTACAAAACAAAAGGAAGAGTTGGTTTCAAGTGTCGTCTATTATCTTTAGGATCTCCAAAATCCACGTTCCCTCGGTACAGGCGTCGAGACGTCCAAAGTTCCAAGTGCATAGTCCACAAATGGCTTCCAAGTCTTCCAAAAGATATCATTTTTATAAACCCCCTCTCTAAATTTAATATCACACGTCATTTTATCATTTAAGGCTAATTTCCACATTTCACAATACCATTCTTCTATTTTAATATTTACCTCTATTTTCCAATATCTTGCTATTACAATTCTACCCATTATAATCATAATTCTAATCAGTTCTTTCTCGTGTTTTGTTAACTCTGGTTCATTAATTATCAATAACAATATAGTTTCTGGTCTCAATATTATTATTCTTTTCATCATTTCACACATTGTTCCTTCTAATTGCTGCCAAAACTTTTTAATTTTCACACATTTATACCACATATGCTCATAAGTTCCCAATTCCGTATTACATCTCCAACATTTATCATTCATTTTTTTATCTATCAGTGATAATCTTAGTGGGGTCCAGTACCATTTCCAAACAACCTTAAAATTATGTTCTTTAATCCTTATAGATAAAGTCCTCATAATCCGACTCTTCCAATTCTCATTCCAATCCAAATCCAATATTTTAATCTTTAGATCTTCCTCCCAATTCTTTTTCATTACCATTTGTGGATTTCCATCAAAGTTTATAATCCTGTATATCTTACTGACGAGTCCTTTTAACCCGGTTTCATCTTTAATAATTTGAGATACTAAACTTTCAAACTTAGTTTTACTTCTATCTATGTTACATATTCCCCTTACTTTCATATTCCATTTTTCTACCTGTATTTTTTCAAACCAATTTAACTCCAATTTTTGAATTACTTTTTTCTTCCTACTTTCAGTTCCTAAGGCTCTTAACCAATCTACTATATTTCCTATATTTTCATCTTCAATTACTTTGTTCCGACTTATATTGGTTTTAATCGGCCAACTTTCAGTTGTCTTTCCCAAAAACGTTATATCCGGAATCAATTTTTTAACAAATTTATTCCAAGTTTTACTCAACCCTTTTAACCAATAACTATTAATTGTCTTTTTTGTTTTTGCTCTATCTAAAAACCATATAGACCCAAATCTCTTAATATCTTTTAACTCCAGATCTCCCCAATGACCATCTCCACCTTTAAGTATTTTTATCACAGTTCTAATATTATATGCCCGATAATAATTAAGTAGATTGGGAATTCCCAATCCACCCTCTTTTTGATTTTGATACCACAGTTTCTTCATTAATCTTGGTCTTTTCCCACCATTACAAAATTTATCTAATTTCTTCTGATATTCTTCTATATCTTTCTCTGTCAAGTTTAATGGTAGCATCTCAAATAAAAAGTTAAACTTTGGTAATAACATCATTTTACACATTGCAATTCTACCAAACCAAGACAACTTTATCTCTTTATATTTATCTATCTTTTTTTCTACTTCCTTCAGCATCACCTCATAATTAATTTTTTTTAAATCTCTAACTTTAAGTGAAAGTGTTATCCCCAAGTATTTCAATGTATTCTTAGCTCTTATCCCAAATTGTTCTTGCATACTCTCCCACTCCTTACCATCTTTATTCATTAGTAATTCAGATTTTGACCAATTTACCTTTAAACCTGTCATTTCTTCAAATTCTATCAAATGTTTATTTATCCTCTTTAAATCTCTCTCTATATCTTTCAAAATAATCAAAGTGTCATCCGCATACAAATTTATCTTATATCCCTTATAACCTTCCAACTCTTCATCTGCTTCTATCAATTTAATCAAAATTTCCATAACTAACAAAAATAATGTTGGAGACAAGGGACATCCTTGTCTCGTGCCTGCTTCCAATTTAATCTCTTCCGTCATTATTCCATTCACCTTTACCTTTGCACTGCTTTTTTGATACAGTTTTGAAATAACATGTATAAATTTATTACCAAAGCCTAATGCCTCGATAATTACTTTTATAGTATCCCATTGTACAGAATCAAAAGCTTTAAAAATATCTAACGATATTATACCTAATTCATCTCCATTATTCTCTGCTACATCTATAATATTCAATACTCTTCTAATTATATCACTCATATATCTACCTTTAACAAACCCTACTTGGTTATAACTTATATATTTATCTATAAAACTATTTAATCTATTACTTATAATAGCTGTAAATATTTTAGCATCTTGGTTGATTAAAGAAATAGGTCGATAGGACTCGATCCTCTCAAGATCTTTATCCGGTTTAGGAATTATAGATATTACTGTCTTATTCCATGACATCGGGACTTCTCCACCATGTAAAATTCCATTGAATAATTTTTGTAGTTTTGGTACTATTAGTTCCTTGAAATCTTTATAAAATTCAGCAGGTAATCCATCTTCTCCTGGGGTCTTCCCTAATTTTAACTCTTGTATTATTTCATTAATTTCCTCCTGTGTAATATCTCTTTCCATCAAGTCTTTGTATGTTTGATCTATCTTCATACCATATTTTCCAAGATGATTCTTCAATTTTTCTAAATCAATTGATTTCTTTAAGTATAATTTTTGAAAAAAATTCCTAGCTACTTCACATTTCTCCAATCTCTTATAACACCTTATACCTTTATCATCTATCAGAGAACCAATTTCTCTCTTTTGAGTTTTATTTTTCGCCGTCTTTGCCAATAACCTAGAATTTTTATTACTAAATTCAAAAAAATCCCTATTCAAATATCTTAAATTTTTTTTAACCAATTCAATATCTTCTTCTATCAATTTAGTTTTTAATAAGGTCAATTCCTCCAAACATTTTTTATCTTTCGTAAGTGAGAATTGGTTCTCCAATATCTTAATTTGTCTTGTATCCTGATCAATTTTTGCTTTGTATTCTCTATATTTCCTGCTTGACAATTTAATACTTTCTCCTCTAAATATGGCTTTCATGGTATCCCAAACAATTTCAAATTTGACCTCTTCATTATCATTCAATTCCCAACTTTCCTTCCATTTTTGGAATATCCATATTTTATCCTCCTCCCTTTTATACAATTTTTCATCATATCTCCAACCTCTTTCCTTTTTCTCAAAATTAAAATCTATTTCCATCATGACTTCTGCATGGTCAGAATCCTTAAAAATTCCCACATCTATTCTATCTACTTTATTCAGCAAATCTTTAGAAACAAAAATATAATCAATCCTTGAATAAGTATTATGTACCTTAGAACAAAATGTATACACCCTTTCAGGGCCTTTCAACTCTCTCCAAACATCTGCCACACTGTTTTGAAACATCCAATTATTTAAAATTTCCCCTTTATTTGTTTGTCTAAAGCGGGTAGGATTATTACTATCAATTTTATCCCTAATTAGGTTGAAATCTCCCGCCACAATTACTTTCCCTTCACTTTCTATTTCCAAAATCTTAGTAATTTTATCCAAAAATCCCTTTTGTTTTTCATTCGGTAAATATAAATTAACCAATGTCACTTTTTGCTCGTTAATATTCCCTGTAATTATTAAATATCTGCCTTCCTCATCTCTAATTACTTGTTTTTTCTCGAAGTGTACCCTATTTGATATCAATATCGCAACTCCTCTAGCTTTGGAAGTCCCAAAAGATTTTTCATAAATTTGCATACCTTTAATATTCATTCTATTAAAATCCTCAGATTTTTGATGAGTTTCCTGCAAAAATAATATATCTGGAGAATCCCTTTTAAATTTAAGTTCCAATCTTTTCCTTTTTATATGATTGCCTGTACCTTTCACGTTCCATGTCATTATTTTTATAAACCGCATTTAAGCGGTAACTTTTTTAAGCCTGACCCCTCCTCTTCCTTTATGTGCACACCAAACACCAAACAAAAAAGACATACAAAAACATAAAACTCCACAAACAATATATAACAAACAACATAAACAAAAAACTCAAATATCAAACACAACAACCACAACAAATAACAAGCAATCTTCATCCCCCACATCCTCAAAGAGGGCTTCTTGAGGAGGGGCCTCACCATAGCCTCTTTTAGGGAAGCAGGCAAGGAACCCTCACTCAAGGATGCGTTGACAACCTCTTGGAGCCAGCCTCGTGTCACCTCCCAGGATGCCAGTACAAGCCAGGAGGGACACGGGTCCAATAAACATGTGGTGGCTCGCAGTCGCCCACGTAACCTGTCCATATGTTCGGAAGTAACGGAGTCAAACTCCTCCCAAACAAGATCTGTCTCGTGGCATCCCACTGGGCCATCAATGGTGGCTAACTCATTCTGTATCTGAGCGATTTTCTCCTGCAGAAAAGTCACAAATTCCTCTGCTCTGCCCTGTAGCGGGGCTTCCCGCACCCTCTGTTGAAGGAGGGAGCGGGTCACCCTAAACAGGGCGGCAGGGCAGTTTTCTGCGGATGCTATGAGAGTGGCACAATGATGACGTTTGGCCACTCTCAGCGCCACAATGTAAGTCCGTAAATGGGCTCTTACCTGTGTTCGGTCGGATTCAGAACGGGTAGACCTCCATCTTCTCTCTAGGCATCTCTTGCGGCATTTCATCACCCTCAGCTCCTCGGTAAACCAGGGAGCCAGGGTGGCTCGCCGCCGCAAGAGAGGCCGCAAGGGCGCGACCCGATCCAAGGCTTCCGTGGCCGCAGTATTCCATGCGACCACAAGGTCCTCGATCGGGGCGCGGGTCAGGGGTACAGGAAGTGGCCCAAGCGCCGTCTGAAACCCATCCGGGTCCATCAGGCGCCTGGGGCGGAACCAAATTGGTGGCCCAGGTTCCGCCTCCCCGCGGAGGGGGGTAGTGGTTGGAAAGTCGAGCCGGAGAAGTGAGTGGTCTGACCATGACAAGGGTGTGATGTCTATATCCCCTATACCCAGATCACTCTTCCACTGGCCAGAGACAAAGATGAGATCCGGTGTATGTCCACCCTCGTGGGTGGGGCCTAAAATTAGTTGGGTCAGGTCCATGGCCGTCATGGAAGCCATGAACTCCCGAGCTACCTCGGATGATTCGCCCACCGATGGCAGATTAAAGTCCCCCATGACTAAAAGTCTGGGGGTCTCAACTGCCACCGTAGCGATCACCTCCAGGAGCTCGGGCAGGGCTGCTGCTACATAGCGGGGAGCCAGGTATACAACCAGCACGCCCAACTGCCTCCCTAGGCCCCACTTCACGCAGAGGGACTCACAACCGGTAGTCTGTGGCACAGTGGTCTCTCTCGGCTCAAGACTTTCCTTTACAATAACCGCTACCCCACCGCCCCTGCCAAGGGCCCGAGGCTGATGAAAAGCGCGGTAGCCTGGTGGGCACATTTCAACGAGGGGAAGTCCACCCTCGTGGCCCAACCAGGTCTCCGCTATTCCTGCCAGGTCCGGCCCCTCCTCTGACACAAGGTCATAAATGAGGGGTCAAAGTTACATCACTAAAAAAAGCGACTCATGACCATTTTTCACACTTACAACTGTTGCGGCACCCTCATGGTCGGGTGATCAGAATTCAAACACTTGGCAGCTGACTTATATTTAAGATGGATGCAGTGTCCTGGGATCACACCCTTTGTGACCCTCTGACAAGCAAAGACAATGGGTTAACCAGACTCATTTAACAACCGTGTTACTAACTTAACCTTTGCAATTATTCACTTTATAACTGTGGCAAGAAAGGTCATAAAATGGGCCAAAACTCACAACAAATATCTGACTTAGCAACATAAATTTTCGGCTCAATTGTGGTTGTACGTTGAAGACTATCTGTATGGTAAATTCTGTAATACTAAGTTACAAAGTAAACACAGGAGAGTTTGATCGAAAATGCAGCTTGGAAGTCTTTCTTTCTTTTTTCTTTTTCTTTCTTTCTTTCTTTCTTTCTTTCTTTCTTTCTTTCTTTCTTTCTTTCTTTCTTTCTTTCTTTCTTTCTCTCTTCTTCCTTCCTTCCTTCCTTCCTTCTTTATTCTTTTCCTGTCTGTCTGTCTGTCTGTCTGTCTGTCTGATTTACGTAAATTTCTATACCACTCATTTCCCCTATAAAGTGACTCTTAGCCATGTAAACTTACCACACTTCCCTATTAGCAATCTGTAGAATGATGCTAGGAGCTAGCATAATTGTGCCAAATGAGGAGAGAATTTCTATCTATGGTTGAATGATGCCATACTGATGCTATTATTCACTAGCAGGGAATAGCGTAAAATTCCTTCACTCTTCAAATCTCATTGGGAATTCTGCGTTTCTGGGTCTCACTAGGCAAATTAGCTTGATAGCGCCACCATGTGGCAAGAATTGTTGTTTCACATGCCAAAACAAAGCCCGTGCTGGAGTGAGAGCAGGACCCCTTCAACTTCCTTTCTAAGCTTTTAGTATATTTTCTGATACAAGACTGTGCAGCTCCTCTCTTCTCGGTATTTTTCAGCCTTGTGCTTTTCTGAATGTCAAGATACATTTCAGTATATTATCTACCAGCATATTTTCCTCTCTGCAGGGTTGCTGCTGGGTGCTATTTTGAGCAACTTTTCCAAAATGCTGTGCCAAGATCTGCCTCTTAAGATGATAATGTATTCTGCTGTAAGTTCTCCCATTCCTTACAATTGCCAAGATCCACTTTGGGAAAATGGGATAATCCAGAGAATTTAGAGCCATCTCCTCCCCTCTGCAGCTATCATTATCTGCAGCACAGAATTGGTTTTGGGCAGAATTTGACCATTTTTCTATAATCTTGAGAATCCTAGCTGCTGCCTTGTAGGGGTGCTATTACGGCAAAATTTCAGAGCTTACCAAAAAAAGAGGGAGCCTCGCCTCCCTTCTTTCTCCCGCCTGCCTCAGCTGAGTAAACATCTAACTTCAAAATAAGCAAAGGAATTCAAACAAGGATGGATGAAATCTACTCATGCTTTCTGATATCGTTGATTTACTTACCCATTCCTTGGTTTAGTTTAGTTTAGTTTAGTTTAGTTTAGTTTAGTTTAGTTTAGTTTAGTTTAGTTTAGTTTAGTTTAGTTTAGTTTAGTTTATTGGTTTTTTATACCACCCTACTCCCGAAGGACTCAGGGTGGTTTACAGCCAGAATAAAAACAAATATACTAAAGTTAAAAAAGCTTTTAAAAAACATATTAAACCTTGGCTGAAATGTGGAAAAAAACACCCAAACTAACCCTGATTAAAATTAATAAAAATTTGAGTTTAAAAATCATGTTTTATGCCAGCCCGGTTTGTTGGAAGAAAAAGGTTTTGAGACCATGGCGGAAGGTGCGTAAGTCAGGGATAGTCCTTAATTCTGGGGGCAATTCGTTCCAGAGGACAGGTGCTCCCACGGAGAAGGCTCTTCCCCTGGGTGTCCCCAGTCGACATTGTCTAGCCGATGGCACCATGAGGAGACCCTCTCTATGGGAGCGTACGGGCTGGTGGGAGGCTCTTGGTGGCAGAAGGCAATCTCGTAAGTACCCAGGTCCTAAGCCATGGAGCGCTTTAAAGATAGTAACCAACACCTTGAATTGCACCCGGAAAACCACCGGAAGCCAGTGCAGCTTGCGCAGGAGAGGTGTCACATGGGAGCATCGCGTCACCCCCATAATTACCCGTGCAGCCGCATTCTGGACCAGTTGAAGTCTCCGGGTGCTCTTCAAGGGGAGCCCCATGTAGAGAGCATTGCAGTAGTACTTCAAATCTATATGCCTACCTACATCACCATGGTGATTTTGGGCAGGTGCCCTGTTTCCCTGATAATAAGCCCAGTCAGGCTTTTGAGCGTAAGCGCTAAAATAAACCCTCCCCCAAAATAAGAAGGGGGGGGGGTTCAGCTTCTGTTACTGCCGATTCGCTCAGGGACGCACTCTGTCCACACATACGTTGTTCTGCACATGCACAGAAGCAAAAAACAAGATGTTGGTGCCTATGGCGCCGCTGATAGAACCTGTTTGGAGGCGTGGCTGGTCAAGTGTTACTACCTACTCGGCTGAACTGGTCCAAACCAGTAGAAACCCACCTCTGAGTGACCTGAGGTGACCACGCTTGCTGCCTCCTGCACTTCAAAAATAATAAGGCCTCCCTAAAAATAAGACCAAGTGCTTATTTCAGGGTCAAAAGAAAATAAGGCCCTGTCTTATTTTCGGGTAACATAAACAAGCAAAAAGGGAAAATAGCTGTAATTGCCAATGAAAGAGACAAAACTGAACATAATAAGCAAAAGTTACTTTAAAAAAAAAACTTTCTCTGGACTTAAAATACCTTTCTTCACTTTAAAAACACTTTTCCCTCCATGGGGTTCTGGCACTCTTGCTACAAAATCCTGCCCTGACGGTACAGAGTGTACAATTTGATATGCCAAGTTTTATTAAAAAATAAAGATAAGGATAGGAAGGAAGTCATGGACATGAGAAGTGTGGGAAGAAGGGCTATTCTGGTCTATTCTAATATGTTAATGGCATAGTAATTATTTCTGCTTGTTTTCTTTAGCACGACAGCACCCTGATTGCTCTGCAGGCAGCCCTCGGGGTTTACAGTGGCCATCCACCACCCTATGCAGCTTGTCATGGATTTGAATTCTACCAAGAAAGCAACAAGTAAGTTTAACAAAAGAAGGGTGGGCAGGTGCCAAGAAGCAGACATGGCAAGCGCCAAGAAGCAGACATGGTTCATTGCTCTCCACCACGTTCAGGATAATTCAGGACAAGAAGCTTAAAAGGTTGAGCACATACCAAGTCTTGTGAATATTGAAGCGTAGGATCTAAGATTGGGCAGATCACCTGGTGTTAATTTGACAAACCAGAAGCATCTTCAGCTTGCAGAGATGTCCGGACAGGGCATTTAAAGGAGCTTAACTGGGCAGTATCCTACACACGAAAAAGATTATTTAACTTAAAAGGTAATTATTTGGTTCGCTGAAGTATGTTAAAATGGAAATTTTTGCACACCCTGAACTTAAGAAGGTACTAGATTCTAAACAAAGCTCATTTCCATTTTGTCATTTCATTTTGCTCTTTCCTTTCTTACAATATCTTTTCCCAGCCAGACTTTGCATCACTTTCAAAACCATTTCCTTGCAGCAGAGCTGGCTGCCTTCAAACAACCTGTCAGCAAATTTAGTTGCTGACGCATTAGTCAGACTGTAGCATCACGATAGAGAGAGGCTGAGGTGGCAGAACTTGAACCTTTTCAAGGATTGGCAAGGGGGAAAGCAGCAGCAAATAAATATATCTTTTGGCAAGGAGATAAAGCAGGTTCCAGAGGCGATGTTAAAACTTTTTTAATTTCCACATTTCAGCTCTTTCAGCGTTGCCATGTTCTACCGCGACAGGAGCGACCAGAGGCCCCATATCCTACCTCTGCCTGGCTGCCCCACACCTTGCCCATTGCCAATGTTCATCCATCTCACCCGTACAGCTGTCCCAGAGGACTGGGATGCCGAATGCCAAAACCCTCAGAGCGGTCCAGGTAACGAGGTCGTCTTCCCCCTCCTCTCTTAGCACAGAGCTGGTTAATTGAAACTTTTAAGCCTGATCCGATATTCTATTTGCAGGGCGTGCAGTGATAGCCCTGGCTGCAGCAGTCGGTGTGCTGAGCGTGGCACTGCTTGGCATGGGTGCCTTGTATTGGAGGAGGTGATAATGAAGATAAGCTGAATTGGCAACCATCCAACCCCCATGGAGCAAAGAAGCAAACTGCCTTTTTGTAATTTTTTTTTTTTTTAAATGTGGTGCAATGCAGCCATCTCGGACTTCTCACCCGCCTTACTCAGCTAGCATTCTAATTGGGAGAATGTGACAAAAGGGGAGAGCTGACACAGACTTTGTGCCAGGCAGTTCCTCACCAAATACTTGGAGGTCAACGCCAGCAGGAAATTCAGCACAGGATGTTACTAGGAAAAGGAATGCAAAGCGCTTAGCTAAAATGCCATTATGTTAAATCTATGGCACAACCGTGTTAGATTTTAGCTCTCATAGACTATATGTCCCACGCTCAAAATTCCTAGATGCTTCCCCCTTTTAGCAGGTTTGAGTGTCCAACCCAATTAAGGTTCATTGAAATACACAGCACCAGCTTGATATTGTCCTTATTTCTCCCCGTCTCACCCAATATTCCTTAAGCTCTGCACTAAACCCAGGGACCGCTTCATTACGCCATTCCTGTTCGCCTTTAGCAGTTTCTCACCACCCAGTAGGAAACCTGGATTTTTGACTTTACACAACATACAAACACACATACTACCGAAGGCAATTTTTTATTTAGTAGTTTTAGGGTTAAAACTTCCCATTTCAGTACGGTTACCTGATTCACAGAACATACTGTTATAGGACACGATTTTTAAGCTATTGCGCAAAACCCAGCTAAGTGTTGCACTACACACAATGCTGCAAAGGTAAGCCAGGTTCACCCACCTATTCAAGGAACCAGTTTCCTATCTAGAAAGGAGGCATGTGTGTGTGTGTGGGGGGGGGGGGGGCATCAAACCCATTTCAAAGATCAGGTTCTTGGGGTCTACCTGACATAAGACAAGTTTAGAAAGCAAAGGGTAATAGAGCAGTTCAATGGCGGGACTACCCACTGTCATAGTGATATAGTACTTTGACATCTCTGCCAAAGGCAGCTGCTACTTTCCTATTACCGAAGGCACATCATTGTGGATACTTCATTCATACTTTAGTCTTGCAGTAGGAATAACCACTCCTTTTGTTTAATGTCAATAAGCTTGTTTGCAGACAAGCTGCATGAAAAAAAATGTACTTTAGTTATTTCTTTTGTGACTAATGCTTGCAGGTGCCATGAACTCCCAAGAGATGGCTATATTGTCTCGCCCGGGATCTCTCAAGGGGACGCAAACCCATGAATATAGGGAACCAAAAAGGTTGCAAACGATCAATTGCATGGAAAGGCAGTGCCCTTGAAAAGAACATTGCTTGGAGATTTTCTGATTGGGCAGCTATAATACATTTAATGGGCCAAGATCACCTTCCAAAAATGTAACTGCTACATTTTGCTGCAAGTTGAAGATTCTCCCCCACTCTGCAGAGTAATTTTTGCTGTTCTTTTCCCAGCCACTGAATTTGGCTGCTTGACCCAGTTCTAAGTAGCATCTACAGCAGAGGTTCACAACCCATTGCATCATATGGTATTTTAAGAAAGCCGCACAGCTTTTTCCTGCTACTAAGAGCAAGGGTAAGAGTCAGAAAAGAACACTCAGAAGGAAGGTATTAGAAAATAACCCCTTTTAAGAAGGCATGCTTTGCAGCAGCATTAACCAGCTCGTGTTTACTCAGATGGGTGTGCGTATAAGGCTGCTACTGGAGTCCAAAGCTATCACAAGTATTTTGCAGTTTAGTGGTATTACTCTTTGAAGCTTCAACAAACATAGCAAAGTTATTCACCAATTAATGCAATATTTATTGCGTAAGAGAGTCAAGTATATAAACATCCTATTGCTTTCTAATCTGGATCTGATAAGTAAGCCCCTCACTTCTGCATGAAAAACAGAACAAGGGGCATAATGGATAAACAATGCCAAATCCCTCCCATCCCAAATTTCTGATCCAGGAAAATTTCTGAGTTGCATTTCTTCTTGGGGGAAGAAGTTCCTCCACGTAGGCTTCTTCGAGGCTCTCGTTAAAACGTGGACAGGCAATTCGGTCCGGTCTGAATGAAAGAAGTAACACAAAATACATTAGCCATCACAACACCTGAAAGTTTGGACAGTCATCCCGAATCAAGTATCACAAGATTAGTTGGGTTTCAATTGCCATACATTCGATAGGCACCAAACTGGGATAGACCCGTGAAGATTACTAATCACCTTCACAGTACATAATTACTTACCAAAGCCTTTCAAGGATCCTAGTAGGCTACACTGCATACACTCCAGAAAGCCTGGCTCACATTACGCCTGCCAGCAACTGGGTAACATTTCACCTACACCTATGAAAAATAAAAGATATCCAAATTAGAAATCTACTGTGGCGGCTCCCTCCCTGTGGAACATCATCCCTTCAGAGGTAAGATTGGCCCCCACTTTGGCACTTTTCCCCAAAGCCCTGAAGACACAGTTCTGCCAATGAGATTGGGGACCCCAGAGTGACATGGAATCCATCAAGTGGCTGGTCTAATCATTGTCATGGGGGGGGGGGGGGTGTTCGTGTTGTATTGCTTTTGTAATGGGATTTTGATCCTTGTAACCCCACTGAGTTGGGTGGCTGTATAAATTTTCTTAATACAATCTTTAAAATATGCTTTGCTTAAATTCTATTCTCAAACAATACCAGAGCAGAGTTAACAGGGCAGATAATTCAGTGTTGTGCTTCATCTCAATTTACCAGTCTTCCAAAAGTAA
The DNA here is from genome assembly GCA_039707465.1 of Rhabdophis nuchalis. Taxonomy (NCBI): domain Eukaryota; kingdom Metazoa; phylum Chordata; class Lepidosauria; order Squamata; family Natricidae; genus Rhabdophis; species Rhabdophis nuchalis. The sequence goes on from CM077647.1 coordinate 149,663,318, forward strand.
TTGACATTTTTTGCACATTAAACGAAATGGTTACAGTACTAAGCACCTAAAAGCTTTACATAACTGATTACAGGTACTCCTCGGTTTACGATCACAACTGAGCAAAACCTCAATTGCTAAGCGAGTTTTGCCTTCTTGCCGCAGTTAAGTGAATCACTGCAGCAGTTAAACCAGTTACATGGTTGTTAAGTGGACCTGGCTTCCCCACTTTGCTTCTCAGGAGGTCTCAAAAGGTGATCGCTTGACCCCAGGACACGGCAACCATCATGAGTCAGTTGCCAAGCATCCAAATTTTAATCATGTGACCAACGGGGAAGGTGCAAGAGTCGTGTCGTAAGTCACTTTTTAAAATGCCGTTGTAATATTGAAGTCACTAAACAAAAGGTTGTAAGTTGGTGACCAACTATATAAAAGCATCCTAATCTATGGGAAGGGAAAAGAGGCAGAAGGGAAATGGAACATGGGGGTGGGGGGGAAAGAAATAATCTTTGAAGATGGTTCCAACATGGAGTCCTTCCCTTCTGCATTTAATATTGTATCCTCACCTTCCAGTATGAGATCCTCAGTCTCTCAAGACATTCGGAGAAAGCAGGCTAGGAAAAGAAGGAACCAACAGGCCAGGCCATTCCAGGAGACAAAGCACAGATCCTCTCCCTCTCTCCTCCTTATTCCAAGCCAGGAGAAGAACGCAGGCAGAGAATCAAGTCTGAGGCAGGCTGCATTTTGGAAAGGTCTCTTTGTTTATTTGGCATCCAGAAACTAAAATGACAAAGCATATACACTTAAAAATGAAGCATACCACAGGGGGAAAAAAATAAATTATGTGCCTGTGTATATTTCCCCCCAGAATTAACAAGAAGAGGGATCACATCTGCAGCTCTTTCCCCACCCATTTTGAATCCCTCACTTCAGTTCTGGGATAAACTGCAGGTGGAAATGAACAAGCACAGGATAAAACGCACACTGAAAAGAATGTCTCAGTCCTCTACCCTCAATCGCTTTGAACACAAGAGACTCTTTGAGACCAAATTTATTAGGCTCAACACCTTTCAGGAAAAATGACTTGTAAAGTAACTGAAACTGCCCAAACTTCTTCCCTCCTAGAGCATGTAGATAAAAAGGAAACTATTTGAAAGAATTTTCTCTTTGCATTGCAAACACCAAGTTTCCCCACTCAGTTTCAACTGGCTTTCTTTCTTTTCAAATGCAAATTTAATTGCAACTGGAAGTTGTTCCTTTAGCTGCAGTGGAGGAATCATTCAGATTCTATTATCATTTAACTCTATAGGAATCCGTAGAGCAATTGGGTAGGAAATGAGATGGAGAAGTGGGGTGAATAGTTTGTAGGCAGAATTTGGAAAGTCCAAGGCTTAAAGATATTATTGGAAAGAGTGGCTATTTTCCTGCTTCTAAACTGAAATGAGCTAACAGGAAAAGGGCACGTGCACAGGCAGAGACTTGGAAGACAGAAATAAGTAGGCATTTGTGATACACACATTTCCTGGTTTACAGACAAGCAAAATCCACCCACAAGACACTTAGCTAAAACATACAATTAAAAAAAACCTTTTAAATGAGTTTAGAACATTCCTGCCTGATAGACTTGGACTGTTCTTAAAAGGATAGGAAACACAGTCCTCCTCACCCCAATTTGCTTATTTTTCTTTTTACATTTTCCTAACAAGGTTTAAAAATTGTTTTCTCTAGGGCAGTGATGGCGAACCTTTTTTAGCTCGCGTGCCAAAAGCGGGGGGAGCACAGGGGGGGTTGTGCGTGGGTATGCCACACCCATAATGCTATGTGGGCGACCCCTTGCTTTTGGCACGCTATTTTTGTCCTCCCCAGGCTCAGGAGGCTTTCTAGGAGCCTGGGGAGGGCGAAAACAGCCTTCCCCCCCACCTCCAGAGGCTTCAGGAACTTCCATGAAGCCTCCAGAGGATGAAAAATGGCGTCATAAGAAGGCCTAAATCAGCTGGCCAGCACACATATGCCCACTGGAGCTGACAAGGCAACGCCTCACATGCCCTAAGAAATGGTTCCATGTGCTGCCTGTGGCACCCATGCCATAGGTTCACCATCACTGCTCTAGGGGTTTATAGCCATTTAACAGCTGTGTTGAACTTGAGGGCAGATGAAGACTTCAATACACAAGGGAAAAAGAAAAGAATCAGGGTTTACACACCCTGGTGATTCTCACTGTAAATCTTAAAGGCAAAAATCTCAACAAACATTAATTGGCCATTGATTGCATAGAACAGGAGAAAGAGCAATGTTACTATTTTTTCTTTATTTTTAAGTATCTTTATTTAGCCAAATTGGTTTTCCCGCTTCAGCTCCGAACAAAGTCTACTTCCTGCATAATTGGTGCATGTGCTTCCCGCCTGGGCAGACAACTTCCTCAGATCTAAGCCTTCCATTAGTCCCTCTAGTGGAGATACAACAACATGTTTCTGAGGTGGCTGACCACACAATGGCACATCAGTAAGATTTATATAATTTTTTAGCCTTCGGTGAGTGAAATGCTTTTATGACCAGTAGGAAGTATAGTTTTTATGGTTAGAGGAAATATTCTGTTATCTTCTTTATTAGCAAAGATCTTCCTGGCTAGGCAGAGATGTTAAGAGCATGGGCACAAGTATTAAAACTGCCATGCTTTTTAAATGTTGATTCTAGGGCTGCCTTCCAGCATATTTTCCTTTAAGGAAAAACTGTATTTTATTAGGGATGGGTTTCTCTGACTTCAGATCAGAAAAAATGTTAAAAGGAGGAGGATTGAAGGCTTTTAAACTTTTATCAGTTCTTTTTGTGCAACAATAGCATAACACAAACCCAAGTCTTGCTGGTTCTACCTACCTTCAACCATTCTACATGTAGAATGGCCTCCTTTCTTCCATTTGCAGAAAATCTATCTGGATCGGCATGTTGTTTGCTATTAATTTCCTGTTTCCAGGATCTGGTATAAACACATCTGCAAAATCTAAAGGAGACACAAATTTGGGAGGGGAGATGATAAGTAGGTCACTTTCATAAACTTTTATTAAGGCAAAAAAAAAAAAAAAAAAAAAATCACCCACCTTTTCTAACATGCTCACCTCATTGCACCTACCACTCAAGATTTTTATTTGTATCCCACTTTTATTTTACAATTAACCCATCAAAAGCAATATTCCAATTTTCCACACAACCTTGTGCAGTGGAATTGGGGTAAGTATGACTGGCCCAAACTCACCCAGATGGCTTTCATGGCTAAGACAAGACTTGGACTCAATCGCTTTCGGGTGCCTTAACCTGTAGACCAAACTGACTTTCTTGATACAATCAAATTATTTGGGAGACAAGGCAGCATTTTCCCTTCTGTTGCTTGACTTTTTTCACGATACCTATAAGGTCTATTCATTAAATGGATATGTAATCACATTTTGTATGCATCTAGAGCAGTGTTTCTCAACCTTGGTAACTTTCAAGATGTGTAGACTTCAACTCTAGAATTCCTCAGCTGGCCATGACAGAGTGGGAGAAACCTATTCTTCAGTTAGCTTAGATGTTATGGCAAATACAGGTAGTCCTCAACTTATGACCCAAATTGAGCCCAACATTTCTGATGCCAAGTCAAACATTTAAATAATGTTTGCCTCATTTTACGACCTTCCTAGTTAAGTGAATCACTGTGGTTAAGTTAGCAACATGGTTGTTAAATGAATCTGGCATCCCCACAGACTTTACTTGTCAGGTCACATGACCATATGATCATGGGGATGCTGCAACACTCCTAAGCATGAAAAACAGTCATAAGTCACCTTTTCAGTGCTGTTGTAACTTTGAACAAATCACTAAACAAATTGTTAAGTCGAGGGCTACCTATACTGATGTTTCCCTAACATGGCAGTCACCACCAGCACTCAAACACTAAAAAGATCTTTTTCCTCAATCAAAATTTTAACAGGCAGGCCAGGATTCTGTTCCTCAGTCCCCCAAGATGTCAAAGGCAAGGGGGGCACTGTATCATCATAGTAGTCTGTGCCCAGTGCTAACATCATTGGAAGAATCCTGATGCCACATTCTTCTCATCTATGTATAGTAATACTCCTATCCCACCTACCAAAGGAAAAGATGCTTAATTCAATTAAACCAGAAGTACAAGTACAGATTAGACAAAACTTGGCTCAAAACAGTAACTGTGAAAGGACCCTTGGAGTCCTAGTGGACGATCCCTTAAATATGAGCCAGCAGTCTGTCAGCAGCCAAAAAAGCTAATACAATCTTTGTATAAGCAGAGGCACAGGATCAAAATCACATTAAGTATTAAGCACAGCTTTATATAAAGCCCTGATAAGGCCACACCTGGAATACTGGCATCTAGTTTTAGTCACTACATTGCAAAAAAGTTGAGACTTTGCAAAAAACGATAGCAGTATTCCAGTGCTTAAGAGGAGGGAGTCAATTTATTTTCCAAAGCACCAGAGGGCAGGACAAGAAACAATGGATGGAAACTAACCAAGGAGAGAAGCAACCTGGAATTAAGGAGAAACTTCCCAACAGTGAGGACAATTAGCCATTCGCCTTTCGAAGTTGTTGGTGCTTCATCACTGGAAGTTTTTAAGAAGGGACTGTGGGCAGTCACTTTTCTGAAATGGCATATAGGATCTCCTGCTTGAGTAGGGGGCTGGACTAGACCACCCCCAGGGTCCCTTCCAGCTCTATTCTGACTGATTGAATTCCCATTCCTTAGATCCTTCAAGGGCTTTTCTATAAGGGTCTTATCTTCCCTCCCATATCATAGTGCTATATTTATTATTCCAACCCTCCTCTGCGAAGGAGTCCCATTTTAAAACAATCAACAGGTCCGGCTTTCGCCTTCTCCTTGTTAAAATAAAAGGAATAGTTACTGAAAGTATCACAGCAGCAAATAAAAATGATCCAAATAATCCTTAAAACCCCGCCAACCCAGCCGCCCCCGCCGCAAGCACCCACCTGCAGCTGGCCGCCATTTGAAACAGAAAGGAGCGCCGGTGCACGTGGCCCTTTTATACTACTACTTTGGCCCCGCCCCGCTTTTCCCGAAACTCGCTCTCGAAAAGATCCACCATTTTACGCATGCGCACTACCAAGGTATGCGCGCGCGAAGGGAGGTAAAGTCTCCGCCCTTCGGCCAGCCTAAAAGCGCGCGTGCGCGAAAGAAGGTAAAGATAAAGCGAATTGAAACTTTTATTAAAGGCATAAAGGCGAAGAGGAAATGGGGTGTGAGCTCGCTTGCGTTTTTTTGAGTTTCTTTGGCATCGGTTGCCTCTTGGTCAGGGGAAAGCTTAATTGGCTGTTTAATTTATTATCTTGTCCAGCGTGTCTCAACTTTTCAACTTTTAAGATGTGTGGACTTCAACTCCCAGAATTCCCTCGTCAGTGATGCTGGTTGGGGACTTCTGGGAGTTGAAGTCCAGACATCTTTAAATTGCTAAGGTTGAGACACAACTGCTTTTTGCAATGGAAAATGGAAAAATGTGTAAAGGAGTACATTATAATCAAATAAGCAGCAATCTTTGAAAATTTAAAAAATTTAAAACATACTACTGAATGCTTTCTTCTAAAAGCAAAAGGAAAAAAATGGAATGGACTACATCGTCTAAGTCTAATTTTGGTTTTATGACTGTAATTAAAGTATGTACACGTTCAATATTGTGAACATTGGACGTACATTTATTGGGATTTAAGATTAATGATTTGATAGTGTTTCCATTTACTAACTTTCCAGGGGGGAGGGGAGGGAAGGGGAGGATTCTTTATTGGCCAAATGTGATTGGACACAAAGGAATTTGTCTTTGGTGCATATGCTGTTACTATACATAAAGAAATGTAAAATAATTAATCAAGAATCATAAGATACAACACTTAGTGATAGTCATAGGTTACTAATAAGTAATCAATTCATATTCAGAAACAAATAAAACAATATAAATCGTAAAGATACAAGCAACGTGGTTATAGTCATAAGTGGGAAGAGATAGGCATTAGGAAGGATGAGAAGAAGAATAGTAATATAGTCTTAGTAAATAATTTGACAGTGCTGTGGGAATTAGTTGTTTAGCAGAGTGGTGGCATTCAGGAAAAACTGTCCTTGTGTCTAGTTGTTCTGATATGCAGTGCCCTATAGCAGGGGTCCCCAACCTTTTTTGCACCAGGGACTGGTTTTATTTTAAAATAAATTCTGCGGACCGGCTGGCGTAGAGGAGGAGTGAGGGGGAGGGGAACAGGCGGTGCATGCGCACGCGGGGGGGAGTCGGCTCACTCGGCCCTCTAGGACAGTGGTGGGCAAACTCATTAATCAAGAGAGCCAAATATCAACAGTACCACGATTGAAATTTCTTTTGAGAGCCAAAAGGTGTGGCCTGTTTTGTGAGAGTGGCTCAGCGGTCATATTACCAGGTGGGCGTGGCCAACTTGGAAAATGTGGTGAAACTCACTTAACGACGGTCCTGCTTAGCAATCAAAATTTTGGGCTCAATTGTGGTCATAAGTTCTTTCTTTCTTTCTCTCTCCCACTTTCTTTTTCTTTCTATTTTTCTTTCTCTTTCTCTCTTTTTCTTTTTGTCTCTCTCTCTCTGTCTATTTCTCTCTCTGTCTCTCTCCTCCCTCCACCCATCTGTCATTCTGTGTGTGTGTGTGTGTGTGTGTGTGTCTCTCCCTCTCTGTGTCGTCTCTTCCTCCCTCCCCCTCTGTCTCTGCATGTCAGTCTCTCCCCCCCCCCCCCCCCGGAAGCAGCGGAAAGCCCAGCACGCCGGTCGGGGAGGCCACGGTTGCCTCCTCCTCCCGCAGCGAGTGATCGAGCGGGCGGAGGGAGCACCCGAGGCCGCGGCCACCCAAGCGCCGCCGAGGCCGTCTGGGCGCCGCATGCCCATCTCCCTCCCAGCCCCGCGCGGTGGCCAGCACCGGAAAGCACGCCTCGACTGCCTCTGCAGGCGGCTGTTGCTGCTGCTGCTGCCCCTGAGCCCTGCGACACGCAGCTCCCGCCGTCCGAGGTCACCCAGCAGGCTCATCGGGCAGGACAGCCGGACATGTCTCCACCAGCTCCCTCCAATGGCCACTGAGGCGCGCCCTCCAGGGCTGCGTGCCACACGCTCACTCGCTTGCTACAGGAGGAGGCAGCCGCAGCCCCTCCAGCCGACATGCCGGCCCCTCCGCTGCCTCGGGGGGGGGGAGGGAGGGAGGGAGGGAGGAAGAGCCGCACCCAAGGGGCCAAAGAGCCGACCACTGCTCTAGGGCCTCCAACGGTGCGAAAGGCCGCGCCTGCGCTCTCCCGCATCTGGCGTGTGCTCTGCCCAGGGGGCTGCCCCCTCCTCCCTCCTCCTCTCCAGCCCTGCGGCCCGGTTTCTATCAAGCCACGGACCGGCACCGGTCCCCGGCCCGGGGGTTGGGGACCCCTGCCCTATAGTGTTGTTTTGAGGGTAGAAGTTGAAACAATTGGGATGGCAAAATTATTGGCTTGCAATGCAAATTTTAAGGCTGGTAGCCTACATCATCTTAAAGATGAATTCTTCAAATTTGTGAAGGAAATGTGTATTACCAGTTAAGGTTTAAGAGAGCCATTTTTTACTGTAGTGGTTAAAACCACAGGCTAGAAAATAGAGAGTGAGTTCTAATCCTGTCATAGGCACAAAAGCCAAATGAATGACTGGGTCAATATGCTCACTCAGCTCTAGGTCAAAAGCAGTGCAAACCATTTCTGAAAATGGGATTGCCAAGAAATAATAAGTCACCTGGAATCAAAACTGACTTGAAGATGCACACAGAAAATATTATTCTTAGAGGAACTATTAACTATCATTTTCCAGAAAGCACCAAGAAGAATACCGTTTCCCAGGTGAATATGATTATCCACATAAAATGCTATAATTAATAATAATAATAATAATAATATTTTATTTTTATATACCGCGTCCTCTCCCCTCGGGGACTCAGAGCGGTGCACAGGGAAAAGACTAAAACACATAAAATATATATACAATAAACACACTAGAATAAAAACAAATTAAACTGATAATCCCTGCACTAAAATCCCCATATTAAAACTAATATTCCCTAACCCCTAAAGCTAGAGACTAACCTAGGCCGGCCAAGCAGAAAAGGTGTGTTTTTAATTTCTTACGGAAGGAGCGGAGGTCCGTGGTTGTTCTAATGTCGGGGGGAAGGTCGTTCCAGAGGGCCGGGCCCGCCACAGAGAAGGCCTTTCCCCTGGGCGTCGCCCGCTGACAAAGTCTAGTGGACGGCACCCGGAGAAGTCCCTCTCTGTGGGAGCGAATCGGCCGTGAGGATGTATGGGGCAGGATCCGATCTTGCAGATAGCTAGGTCCCGAGCCATGGAGCGCTTTAAAGATGATAACTAACACCTTGAAGCGCACCCGAAAGATGACAGGCAGCCAGTGCAGCTCGCGCAAGAGAGGTGTTATATGGGTATACCTTGTGGTCCCCATTATTGCTCGCGCGGCTGCATTCTGGACTAGCTGAAGTCTTCGGGTGCACCTCAAGGGGAGCCCCATGTGGAGAGAATTAAATTGTCTTTCCTAACAATAAATATTTTATTGTTATTAAAATACTTCATTCTGTCAGAGAAAGATACTAGTTGTGATGTCTATACCAATTTCTCTTACAGTTACCACTAAAAAATGTTATGATGCTTTATAAATCACATATTTGGAAACAAAACTAATTTAGGGAAAGCTAAATCTTTGGCTCTCTTGCAATGAATAATCTTTTATGGTAGTAAACAGAAAAAAATAGAGACAAAATCAAATGTATTAACATGCTCCCAATAGCTGGCAAAATCACAAAGTCTACAAAATGTCAATATCAACTAGTCAGATGCTAACTATACAGCTTTAAGCAATAGAAAATTCTACAACAGAATTATTGTAAGTCAAAATCCTGAGGGATGTTTTCAGACAAAGTAAAAATACGTGACATTAAGTACTGCAGTAGGAATTATTGGCGTGCAGTGGTGCTGATTGAACGTTATTTTAAAGCCAGAAAAATTCTATATTTGGCCAAAAGTTCCTTGAAAGTGACTTGCATCTGGAACTTCAGCCACTGTACCAACCACTCGGTACAAAAGCAATACACAATTAAAGAAAGTTTGTGAGATATTAGATATAGATATATAGATATACATACATACATGCATACATACATGCATGCATATACACACATACACCTACACTTACACACATACACACGTATGTATGGGGGGGTATATATTGTATATATAGATGTAAAGATATATATAAAATTACCCTTGCATCTGGGGAGAAAAACCAAGATCTGCAGCTTTGTAGATCTCTGTAGATCTACTTATTTTTGGGCCTTATTTTTGGGGGGGTCTTGTTATTTTTGAGGTGCAGGAGAGCGAGCATGGTCATCGTAGCTGCTGCTGTGTTGTAATATTTTCAAGGGAGGGCTTATCTTACCACATGTGCTCAAAAGCTCAGTTGGGCTTATTATCAGGGGAGGTCTTATTTTTGGGGAAACAGGGATACTTACAACCAAGTTTCAAAATTATAAATGCTAGCGCCCTCTTCCCCCCCATGGTCATGAGGCTTCATTTTGTGTGCTAGGCAACGAGTCAGCATTTACGGATATTTGCAGTATCCTGCAGACACATGACCGCAATTTATGGTTATTTAACTGAAAACCAGCATTTACTGAACAGTTTTTGGTAAACGGTGATGGCCTGCTTTACAACCATCATGATTTACAACCGTAATACGCAGCCCGTTTAAAAAAAACAAACACCTTCCTGAAACCGAAAGAAATACATTTTGTCTTTCACAAACCTCTTCTTCTCTTTCACAATTTGGAGAGATCTTTGGCTTGTCTTGCTGAAAATTCCTCACATGCTCTTCCTCCAAGTGGCCAAAAGAGAGACAGTCATTTTTCTCTATGGTCTTTAAACAAGCACACACTCTGGGCAGTTCATGCCCTCAAAATGGCAACACAAGGGACTGAAATCAGATACGCCCCCAAAATAGATGGTTAGTGAATTCCTGACTGATCCCTGGGCTATGCTGTGGAAGCAAATGTAAGGATCTTTCTAGCTGTGTAGAGGGAGAAGGAAGAGAATAAACAAAATCTAAGTTTTGATTTTCTGCTGGACTTCCTAATATAGCAATTTCTGCTGGCAGGAGTGGGTTGCAATAGAAGTTGCTGCTTTACTCACAGAAGTTGTTGGTAAGAATGCACAGGGAGAATAAGCTTCTACCGTAACGACCATTTTGCCAGCCCAGAATGGATTACCTTAATCTGGAGTTTGGAATCTGAGCTTTCATTGGTTTAAAAAGAGTAAGTGCTTAGTTCTTATGATCTTGGAGGTGGGGAAAAAGTATTGATATTTGCTAATGACAGACCTGCAATTTAAGAGTCTCTTAATTTATCAGCATTCATTTAGCAACTGTTCAAAGTTACAATGGCACAAGTGACGACAAGTCCTTGCACTTAAGGCCATTGCTGCAAGTCACATGATCTAAATTTAAGCACTTGGCAACGTACATAAACTGTATTTATGATGGTTGCAGGTCCTGGAGTCATCCGATCGCCATTTTGCAACCTTCCCAGCCAATTTCTGACAAAGTCAATGGGAGAGGCCTGCTTCAATTATCAACTGTGTAATTTATTTAACAACTGCAATGATTTTCTTAAGAATCCTGGCAAACAAGATTGTTAAAATTAGGTGAACTCACTTAACAACTGCCTTGCTTATCAACGGAAGTTCTGGTCCCAGTTGTGATAAATAAGTCAAGGACTTCTTGTAGTATGGATTGAAAAAACCAAGGATTTTAAAATGGTGCTTTCTATTTTTTCCATCATTACATACTACTTGCCTACTGCTCGTAATATATATCCCAATGTCCCCATGTTCCTTTAATTCTTGCACACATACATATGCACACATACATATGGAACATACATGGAACGTATATGTATGTGTGCAAGAATTAAAGGACGTTCCATGCGCATGAACCAAGCAGTGAAACTAGAATTTGATATGGCGAAACAAAATAGATCAGCCAGTTTTACTGACAACCCCAGCATATTCCTGGTCCTGCACAGATCAGTTTACTCTGGTTGTATGCTTTCCATTGTAGTTATTTGAAGCTTTAGGGTGGAGCTTTGTACTTTGGGCTCTGTTCCCCCCTTCCCTATATATTTCATGTGAATGTGTTGGTTTTCATTTGTAGTGCGCCTAGCACAAATCGTTCACAGAGTAAGAAATTTGTCTACTCTGGTGTCTTAGAGAATTTAGAGAGAGAGAGAAAATCAGAATATGCTCCCTTATGTATGCCCCGTCAGTTTCCTGGAATAGAAAAGCTGTTCTCTCCCAAGTTTTGGAAAAGATCCAGGGGTACAGCTGTGGCAGCTGTCGGGGCGTGGAGGGACCAGGAATCTGCTGGGACAGCACGTAAAGATCAATGCTATGCCTGTCTGGGACACTGAGTAGGAAAGGTAACAGCTTCCTCTTAGCATGTCCCAGCCAAAGGACTCTGCAGTGCTCAGAGCTAGCTAGCATCAGTGGCTTGCTAACAAAGGGTTAACTAGTCCCCCCCCCCCTAAACAAAACAAAAAACAAAAAACCAACCCTCCTGAAGTTTGACATTCCCCAGCAAGGAGGAATTTTCCAGGCCTAAATTCATCTCCTACCAGCAACAGCCCTTTTTCCAAGTTTGGGAAACACTGGAAGACTGGAAATCGCAACAGCATGAAAGAGAAAGCAGAACTGAACAAGGAAGACGGGAAAGGTAAGTTCAAGTAACTTGAACTTACTTTTGAATGTATACAGCAATTATGAGAGAGAATGAGTATAACTTGGACAATCAGGGGAGACATCAGGCTCCAGAGGCCACCCCATCTACGGGAAGAAAGACAGAGCTGAGAGGGAGAGGAAGAAAAAGCAAAGAGAAATATGAGAAGAGCAAGATTGAGGGATGAATGTTCTGTGTGAAGAGAGAGACAGCAGAAGCAAGTTAATGTGGCAGGGAAGAATGTGCAAATCTTTGTTTCACTGTCCATGAATTAGACCAATGCATCAGATCTCCAATTAGGAAAGTGGAAATGATCGTACAACTTGTTTCATAGTATTGTAAAAATTAGGAACAGTTAACTAAAAAAAATTGCTGACATGAAATTATCCAGACCACAACTATTTATCTGTGTTACATCATGCACTTTATAATGTAAAAAGAATTGTTGCTTTTTGCAATTTGGTAATAGCAGAATCTGTACTGGATTCCAAAAGAATATGAAAAAAAATCTAGGATAAATTAAATCAATAATGACTGGTCACTGGCCAGTTAATCCTAATTTAGTAATATTTTAAACTGGAGTAGATGATCTACCTTAGACAGTTTAGTGGATTTAATTGCATACACAGAAATACATACACATTTATTTGAGGAATAAATGTTAACATATAATCAGCATAAGATTGTTGTATCTGGACAATAAAATAATAGTGCACATTTTAATGATAAGTGGACGATTGAGTCATCAGATAGATAATCGATTTATTAGATCTGAAGTGCAACAGATCCACAAATTGTTAACATACTAGAATTTTTAAAAATCATTCTTTTTGACAATTATATTTCCTTGACTTAGTGATGGTTACTTCAATGATGATTATTTCTAATTAAATGTACTTCTGAGATTATCTTTACTCAAAGTTGTATTTTACCACAGTTTTTATTGCCATAACTTGCATTGTTTTGGTACTTGCTTTTAACATTGCATTATTCCCTTCTCTTAGGGTTATAAATAGAAATTGTTAGCTATAGGGTAACTCACATTGAATGATTGACTGAAAATTTTGATCTTGTACATGTGTCAGAAAGATACATTTTCGGGATAAAATAGGATTAGGTAGGTAGGAAGGAATATCTCTGTTTGAAAGGGGAAAGGGGTGTACAGTATGTACATTCATCACAAAACCTTTAAGGAGAAAAAGGAACAAAAACTGCATTTGGAGACCTGATGTAGAACAGGGGTCTCCAACCTTTGCAACTTTAAGTCTGAAGGACTTCAGCTCCCAGACTTCCCCAGCCAGCAAAGCTGGCTGGAGAAGTCTGAGAGCTGAAGTCCTTCAGACTTAAAGTTGCAAAGATTGGAGACCGCTGATGTAGAAGATTAAATATTGTTAAATATTTGATCTTAAATATTAAAAGGGAAAGGCAAATAGTAAAAGGGAAAGCTGTCCGGGATAAGTGAGGAAGGGGAAGAGATAAAGGGGGAGGATGATACTGAACTAGAAGGAGGTGCTATGAATCAGTGAGGGTGGCAGGCACGGATGGAGAACTGAGAGGCAAGGAAAGGCAAGAGAGAGAGAAAGAAAGGTGGGAAGGGAGTTGGGGTGAGGGTGGCTGGGAGGAAGAGCGGCACAGCTAAGTCCTCCCTGGCACCTGCCCCAGCTCTCTCTCCCTTCCACCATCCCACTGGTGCTGAGCCACCATCTGTTGCTCTGGAGCGGAGCAAGCAGAGGACGGGTACGGGCAGGATGGGGGCTCCACCAGAAGGTAGGTTTTCCAGCCAGAAGCAAAATTGCTCAATGGGTATTTGTAGAAATGGGGGGAGGGGGGGAGGAAAGGGGTGGACCCATAAAATGGAAGTTTAGATGCACTTGGAGAGTGGCTGAGGGTGTTCAGTCTTCTCCAAACTACTATCCTCCACATAGGTTGGATTGTAGCCCCTATGGTATCCAGCGGGCCAGGGATGATGGGAATTGTAATCGAGCACATCTGAGGGACTTTTCCAGGCCTGGGAGAGTTAGTGTCCACTTCCCTGCCTGTGAACGTTGTGCAAAATAAATGGGGGGAAAGTTTATAGGGTAGATTTTACCATAAAATGGGGTGCAAATGGAGAGACTTAACTGCTTTATGTCAAGGAAGAGGTACTATTTGTCCTGGTTGTCCAAATATTATCCCCAATCCTGTAGAATAAACCACAGCTGTCCAGGTGGCAAATCGAGGGGTGGGGTGGGGGGAAGCTTTTTGGGGACGTATGACCATTTTTGAGGGGGGGGGATATATGTACCTATAAATTTGATGCTGGATAGAATCCCAAATTCAGCTTAAATTATTCTTACATTGTTTTTGTTTTATTTCCTCTTATCAAATTTTTATTGCCTTTTTTCCAAAGAAGCCTGGGTGGCTTCTGTGGTTCTCTTTCCTCCCCATTTTATTCTGACCACAACCCAATGACAGGAAGGAAAAACTAAGAGAGAATGCAGCACAAAGATTTAGAAAGCAAGACTATAATTTGTGGGGCTGATATTTGGGGAGTAAGATGGCTGCGTGTGGTAGCCATAATGGCTGGGACTTTTGGGGCCGTAGATAGCGGTTGGAGAGTAATTTTCAACCTTAGCAGCTTGAAGATGTGTGAACTTCAATCCCACAATTCTTTAGTCAGCATGCTGGCTGGGGAATTCTGGGAGTTGAAGTCCACACATCTTCAAGCGGCCAAGCAACACTGAGATTAAAGCAATGCTCCAATGAAAGTTGGCCGAGGCCTCTGCTGTTAGTAAAAGGATCATCAAATGATTGTGGTGTTTATTGAAACTAATCCTTGGATGAGTCGATGCGGTTTGGATTTGGGGGTGGTTTGGGATGCTTCCCAGTGGACAATTCTTAGCACTGGTGTTAGAAAAATTATGTGAACAAATGAATGGGTTTTCTGTGGGATTTTTAAAAGACGAAAGAACCAGTACAGAATCATAGAAGGGAATATGTGCAGAGCAGAGGTGGGTTCCTGCTGGTTCAGCCCAGTTCAGCCAAACCAGTAGTGGCATGCTGGCCTGGCCTACCGGACCTGGCAGCGACCCAGACCTGCCATACCTCCGAACCGGTTCCCTGGTGGGTGCGGCATGGTTGTTGTTTTTGAAATGTTCTGCGCATACCTATTTATAGGCAACTGCATAAGCATGCAAAGCGAAGCAAGCACACATGCGCAAATTTGCGTGTGCACCGAACCGGCAGTAGTGCCAGAAGCAACCCAGCATGCAGAGGTTTCTGCATGGAAAAAAAAAGTGGGATTTTGATGACAGGGTGGTGGCTACCATCTTGATTTTTTTGACTTCTTCCAGCATTCATACTTACATGGAAGCTTGGACTTGCTTTTCAATAAAATTCCAACAGGTTGATTAGGTAAGAAAGTCACCTTCTAAAAAAAAAAACAGTATGTTGGGGAGCATTTGGAGAGATTAGTGAGTTATTGCATTTGTTTAAAAAGGAACTAGTTGGGTAAATTATTTGAGTTTGATTTGGATAAACTTAGTAAGTGCTGATCATACACTGATGGGGAAAGCTGCCAAAATTAATTTTTCTACTTAAACAGTGCCTGAATTTGTTTCCCCCTCTCTTCTCTTCCCATTCCTCTGCTTTGTATAATATATGTCGTCTTGGTTATGCATCAAAAGACAGGGATTATCCCACAATCCATATTTGTAAGCCAATTTGGGAACCTTTATTTTTCCCTAATGATCAGGGAAGAAATTAGTAATGATTCAGGCGAACTGAAACCAAAGGAAAACTGAAGTCGTAAACTTTAACCAGTTTTGACTGACTTGGAACTGAGATTCTAAGTGCCATGGCAGTTGGGGGTGCCAAGTGCTTTCATTCTGAACCATCGAAGAAAATTTGGGTAGATCTTGGAAAGCTAGCAAGTCAGTTCCTAGAATTTGCTTTGCCTCCACCCTGCTGTGGGAAATAAAGAGACAGCCTCCATCTGGCAATTTTGACCAGTTTCCCCCCCCCCCCATTCCCCCGTTTTTTCTTAGTTGGATGGAAAACTGCAGGCAGTGCAGCCAAATTTGAGAGGCAGAGAGGAGCCATTTCCCCTAGAACAAACCCTGAGCCGTCTTCGCAGCCCAGCCCTTGCCAGCTCCAGCTGGGAACTGCCTTCTCCCCCTTCTTATTTTCCAGGTTCTTTTTTCTTTCTCTTTTGGCTTGTGGAAAAAGCAATTGGAGCCAAAATGAAATTAAATCGCAGTGCTGGATCTCAGTGGTAGGAGGGGAGTTTAATGTAGTCCTAGAGGCTATAAGGAAAAGAAAATGGAAGAAACAGCCATTCTGTCTACCCTAGTAATGGAGCCTGGATGAGGAGTAACTTTGGTGGGATGAAATCTCTGAATAATGTGCGAGTTACTCAGAGCCGTTTAAACTGAGAAACACACAGTTTAGAAAGGCAAATATACACTTCGTGGCAGGACTGCTAAATCTTTAACAACTTCTGGCACACAACAGTTCAACAGATGTAGATTTTGGACGCACTGGCGGAGAAGACTGTATCTGCTGATGATATCACATTATTCGGAACAGTTAAAAACAACATGGTGGCTGGACAGCTTAAAACAAACAATTCCAAAATGCAGAAATGAAAAGAATACTGCAAATGCAATGCAAAGTAACTAAATGTAAAATTCATTTCATTCATTTCATTTATTCGACTTATTAACCGCCCCCTCTCCCCAAAGGGACTCGGGGCGGTGCACAGGCAAATATAAAAATACAATACATCACAATAAATACATACAAACATTAAAACTATATTAAATTACACCCTGTGCTAAAAACTACCCTATTAAAATCCCTAAATCTACTAAACAACTGAGGCTAAAAACGGTAGGTTAGGCCAGGCCGGCCTGTTGGAAAAAGTAGGTTTTTAGTTGCTGACGGAAGGAGCTGAGGTCCGGGATAGATCTAAGTTCGGGGGGTAGGTCGTTCCAGAGGGTCGGACCCGCCACAGAGAAGGCCCTTCCCCTGGGCGTCACCCGCTGGCATTGCCTAGTGGATGGCACCCGGAGAAGCCCCTCTCTGTGGGAGCGAATTGGCCGAAGGGATGTATGGGGTAGGATGCGATCCCGCAGATAACTAGGTCCCATGCCATGATAAAGTCATGAAAAAAAAGGCTTAGTTGGACCTTCAAGTATAATATTTAAAAATATAAAGCCAATTTGGTTTAGCAGCTAAGGTACTGGCCTAGAAACTAGGAGAATGTAAGTTCTAGTCCTGCCTTAGGTATGAAAGCCAACTGGGTGACTTTGAGTCAGTCACGATCTCTCAGCCCAACCCACCTCACAAGGTTGTTGTTTGTGGGAAAAATGGGAGGAAGGAAGAGTATTATGTATGTTCGCTGCTATTTATTTATAAATGTGAATTTTTATAAATATTTATTAGTTATTTATAAAAATGAAAAAGCATAACAATCTAACAAATACACAACCAACCTCTTGAATATCTGTTACTCTGAGAGATACTTTGGGATTCTGATGGCATTACCAAATTCCCACTGTTGAAATATTGTATGCCTCCCGCGTTCCAATGTGGCACTTTGTACATATGGGATTCTAATTCTGGTTTGCCACTTTAAACAAGGCTGCTGAATTGCATTAGGAAATCTTTGGATCTCTATATCTCATCTAGCATCTCTCATTTTAGTGATGAGCATCATTAACCATATTGATTGGAGACTCCTGAAAAGACAGGGCATTTGAAGGGTTGCAGTTTTCAAAGCAGCTTGGATTGTAATTTAAACATATTATTATGAACTAGAAAAAAAGGACAATTGAAAGAAGAAGAAGCATTAATTGTTCTTGGAGAACATGTTACAATGATCGGACTTTTTTGCTTAAGAAAAGAGGGCATGATATATAATAACATCTCAGTTTAACAGACATCACCAGCCATTTGGCAGATTCTGGATGCAACAAGCCAAATTTTTATAGGATTTGTGTAAAGCCTGAAAATGGATTAATTGAATAAACTATATTTTTTCTGGGTTTGCAAAACATACAGAACCATCAACTAACTATATAATCTAGGTTTGGGCAACACATTAGGCTGCATTGCAATTGGTTAAACCAGTGGTGGTCAACCTGGTCCCTACCGCCCACTAGTGGGGGTTCCAACTTTCATGGTGGGCGGTAGAGGTTTTGTCCGATACTGAAGCACTTTCCTTTTTTAATTTAATTGACATTCCTACTTTATAAATCACCATTACTGTGGAACCGGTTGGCGGTTAGAAAACTTTACTACTAACAGAGATACAAAAGTGGGCAGTAGGTATAAAAAGGTCGACTACCCCTGGGTTAAACTGTGGCTCCATAGATCATATAAACCAGGATTTGTCATGGAGTTTCCTAGGATTCAGGAGCTTGCAGAAGGAGTAATTTAAGAGTTCCACAGAGGGAATAGCTCTCCTAGACATAAGTCACGTGGGCAGAGGTGATATTCACCCAGTTCTGGAAGGTTCTAGAGAATCGGTAGCGGAAGTTTTGAGTAGTTCGGAGAACCGGCAAATAGGCTGGCCACATCCCTGCTCCACCCAGCCTCCCAGACTATCTTCATTTGTGGCCCTGAACAGGAGAACGGAACTGAAAAGCAGGTTAGTGGGATGGGGAGGGAATGGGAATTTTACAGTATTCTTCCCCTGCCATGGCCACAAAGCCACGCCCTCAAAGCCATGCCATGCCCACAAAGCCACACCCACAGAACCAGTAGTAAAAAAATTTGAATCCCACCACTGGTGGAAGGGGATAGAGAATAAATCCCATATGAAGTTGCCTGTGGAGAATTAGGGGGAGAAATATCTGTAGATAGTAGCTAGACTATATATATCTTAGGCATTTTGGTAAACTATATAAGTTAGTGGGTTTTGATTCAATATTAAGTTACCGTATCTGAGCTGAAAATGCAAGATGACCACCAAATGGCAGCAAGCGTTTCTTTAAAGCCCAGATCCAGTAACCCAGGGGTCTGCAAAGTCGGCTCTTTTAAGACTGGTGAACTTCAACTCCCAGAATTCCCCAGCCAGCTGGCTGGGGAATTCTGGGAGTTGAAGTTCACCAGTCTTAAAAGAGCCGACTTTGCAGACCCCTGCAGTAACCCAAACAAGAAAGCAGTTAAAAACCATCATTTTGGTAGGCTTACTGAATGAAACTTTGCTTCTATGCAATGACTTAGAGATACTTGCTTAGTATGTAGTGCGTCTTTTTCCTGCCACGTTTTTGAGCTCCATTAAAAAAAATGTCTACCAGATTATAAAGACAAGAACGGCTAAAAAAAAGTAGAGGAAACAAACCACGGTTGCTTTGCTCTGCTCACCTGTGAGACTGATTACCTTATTTCTGGTTTGTTTACA
Organism: Rhabdophis nuchalis; assembly: GCA_039707465.1. Taxonomy (NCBI): domain Eukaryota; kingdom Metazoa; phylum Chordata; class Lepidosauria; order Squamata; family Natricidae; genus Rhabdophis; species Rhabdophis nuchalis. The sequence continues at coordinate 149,682,485 of CM077647.1, forward strand.
ACTGTAATTAAAATATAGCCTTCGTCTTCCAACATAAATGCTCCATAAATAGGTGGGCAGAAGAGAGAAGAATGAAGGGTTCTGTCTGAATGCAAAATTGGATTAACACCTGAACTTCATCATATGACTGGTTACAGCAATGGAAACGCCACACTTGTGTATCTTCCTCCTTAGGATTACAGTGGACCCCCCCCCCCCCCCAAGTGTGTGCAGAGCAAAATGCACAGGCAATGATCTTGCAAGACAAAAATGTGCTTGGTGGAACATTAGACTTTCAAAGCACAGAAGTTATCAGCTGGGACCCCCGTGCAAATGCCTCCCTCATGCCCCACCACTTTATTCATAGCGTTTCAAGGAGCCTCAAATGATATTTGAGCCTCCATTGTAATTGTTCTTAGTTTTCCTAACACAGCTTCTTTGTTCCTGTAAGGAACCAAAGAAGGAAATGTTAAGAAGGAAATGAAATAGCAACGCCACCATCATTTCCCCCCTCAGGGGTCCTTTATCTAGATTCTGTATCTCCACAGTGAGGCAGTGGAAAATGAATAATGTTGGAATAATGTTTGTTTTTATTAAATTTGGTAGAAGGAGTGATGGGGAAAGGAAGGAGATGCATACAGTGGTTACATTTTGAAGTCTGACTGTCCTCTTTGCACACTTGCTAATTGTGTAGGGCAGTTTACTGGATCCGCAGCCTATTCTGTATAAGGAAAGTAAGAATGAACAATGTGCTTCTGTTTTCCTGTGCTTGAAGGAAATTTAATGTCGCAATGCACTGATGTTGTGCCAGAGGGCTATTCTCTGCTTCTCTTCATCAGCATCCCTTACCATTTCTGTAGTCCACGTATACCAGGACAGAGAAATTGTGCAAGAGTCACTATACATTACAGGTAGTCCTCGACTTATGACTGTAATAACGCTTGCCAATTATGGTTGTAAATTGTGACAGTCATGTCACCAACCCAAATTCACAGATCTCTTTTTGTGGCCGTCATAAAGCAAACTCCAGCTTGGAAGCCATCTTTTGCATTGGGCCTTCAGGCCTGTCACATTTAATGCTGTGGAAAATTGAGAGGGGGGATTATATGGAGTGGGATAGATATAGTCACAATAACATTCCTTTCTCAGAAAGTCAAGGACGTCTTGCCCTGCACCTAGAATGGTGTGGCTGGGAGCCAGCCCAGTTGGGATTGGACCATGTGATGTACTTGTGGGTGCTGGACAGGGGCTTGAACTTTTGTTTGGGTGGGAAAAACCTGGAAGCTTTCAAATTCAGGTTTTCCCAGATGTGCCAATATGACATTGCTAATAAAATGGAACTTTGAGGAAACTCAAGCCACGGAGTCCTCTTTTGTTAGGGGTGTTACTTGGAATCCTGACAGCAAACACCACAATTCTTAAGCGAATGCTGCAGTCATTAAGCAAACCCACTCTTCACTATGAGAGCGTTTTTGCCAGAGACTGGAAGTAAATGCTGGCTTTCAGCATAATTGTCAAAAATTGCAGTCACATGCAACAGCTGCACATGAGGGCTGGTTGCCAAGTGCCCAGAATGCAGTCGCATGAACACTAGTGGGGAGCAGCCAGCCATCGGAGCCTTTGGGGTGGGGTCTGTTGTAGTTTTCAACAGTTGCTAAGCAACTGATGGAAAGTCAGGGTTTACCTGAATTGCCTCTCTTGTGCTTGCTCTTTTAACGTTTTTTAAATTGATGTGATTTGCTGTAATGGGGTAGAGAGTTACATCAGTAGGGTGACTGTTGATAAAGGGACTATTTCCTCTTTCCCGCAGCTATGAAAGGAAGAGAGAAATTTTCAACTACAAGTGGAGCTGGAATAAAGGTGTACAATTTAGTGCAGTTGTGTCTATGAGTTGGAAGTGCATAGCAGGTAGCTGAAGTGTGCTCCTCCTCCATCACTCTGCTGGCCTTGCCTTGCCAACCACATGGTAATATGACATCTCTAATGACAGCACATTGCTCTCATTCTGCTGACCATGAACTTATGCTCAAACTCATCACTCTTAGCTGGCTGATCTCTTGGCACTTTGAGCCTTTTAAAAATCCCAAATACTTTTCAAGTTACAATGCAGGATTTGCCAGATATTTATTTATTTATTTTGAAAGATGCATGCAGCTTATGACCAAATTTGGTTTTAGCCAAGGGAAAGATTACAAAATTGAGCTAGCAAGAGAAGAATTTACATCTGAGTAGTATATTTTTAACGTTCCTAAATAATTTCTTAGGATGAGTTTCAAATATATCAACACAGAGTACTATTTCTGTGATTATTTTTGGGATCTAAAACAAAAAGGATCAAAGGAAAGTTGGATGCCCACCTACATTGTACTAGGTGCACAATGCATGAACGATGACTGGATTTGCACCGGGTTGGATAAATGTTAGGGTTTGTTTCACCATAGTTAGTTGAATAAACAATAGTTGGTTGGGTTTACATAATATACATTATGTAGAGAAACAATCTGGGTTCCCAGCCTTCCACAGTTACCACTTTTTAAAGCATAAAAATACATCCATTCAATTCAAGGCTAAAGAAGGCAGGATGTTATAGCACAGGGGTCTGCAAAGACTGCTCTTTTAAGACTGGTGGACTTCAACTCCCAGAATTCCCCAGCCAGCATAGCTGGCTGGGGAATTCTGGAAGTTGAAGTCCACCAGTCTTAAAAGAGCCGACTTTGCAGACCCCTGTTATAGGATTAGAAATGTAATCATCACTAGAAACCATTACTGTTGAATATATTTTGCAGGAAATATGATAGCAAATTCCAACAGGTTCGGTTAAATTCAGTTACGTCTTCATAAATTTACTAGAATATTATAACCTGTGTGAAGAATAATGCACAGAAACTTTGTTTAAAAACATGCTAAAATATTAACCATAGCAGGTTTTTTTGAGAGTTACAAAAATTGCAGGAGGAGATTTGATGTTTGAATGTAATGAAATCTCTTTATGAACTCTTTGTGTCATAAATTGGCTTTGAATCACTTTAAGTATCCTTTAGCAACTACTATGAAGATAATCCACATAACAGCACTATAGTCTACTAAAATGAATTACATATATTGTACCTTTCTGGACTGTTTTAATGATATTGTAAGCAAATTAATACATGCTATGTTTGTCTGTTTGTGCCTTTGAATCAGCTTTTGATCCCTGACTACTGGGTGGATTATTATCTTTTTTAAAGGTTTTTCAGAAGTGCCATTGCCTCCTTCCCAGGACTGAGAGAGAGTGACAGGCCTAAACTAGCTTCCTGCCTAACGTGAGACTAGAACTTCCAGTCTCCCGGTTTCTAGCCTGATGTCTTAACCACAACACCAAATTGGTTCTCTTATCATCTTTTATGCAAGTAGCCAATTACAATATTTGAAGAAATCAAAAAAGTTACCAAACAATATTGGACAATTTATTACATTCATATCCCATTTTTAATTTAGGAGTTGAAGAGCATCCTATTCAATGTTTAAAAAATATTCAATTCCTTTTTAATTGCTAGATTTGCTATTGTAAATCACTAGAAAAATATTGTGCATCTTATTTAGATCAATAATATTTAAAATATGGCTATTCTCTTTGGCTATTCCTATTACCACAACAGCAAAGAATTATCCAAAGCCTATTTCAATTATTTAGCCTTTTAACCACGGTTTCTTTAAATATTATCTTCATCTGTACAAACATCTTTCTGGAAAAATACATTGAAGATGGATCTTTAAAATATTTGTGTTTTTCCTTAAGACCACGTACGTATTATATGAATGTTAAGTTATAATGGCCAAGTTTGCACTGCACAATATGGCATAAATCATGATTTGCAAACAGCAAAGCTGCTAAACCAAGACTGAGACAACCATTTTATGGTTTTATGTCACTCACTTGTCTGGATGGGCTTCAGGGGAGTTCACAGGCCAATTATGCAGTATTCATATCTTGGGAGTTGTCATCATGATAGACAAGATAGCAGTTGCTGGCCAAACCACAGAAACAGTCCACAGGTAATCCCACGATTTCAGGTGCCAAGCATGGAACAATTTGCAGCCTGAAATAACCACAGTCCATGTAGAAATGAAGGTTCTGTCTTCGCAGGGATATTTGTTTCCAGTTTTGTCCTGTTTAATTGCATAGTCTTATCTAATTGAAACCTACCGTTTTACAAGACAAAATTGTTTTCTTGTTCTTGCAGTTCTAGCAGATTTACTATTTCTAGGTCTCCCAAGTGAAAGGAACGAATACCAGTTTCTGACACTTCTCTTACTTAAATTAAGCCTGAAATTGAAAGAATGGGGTGGAAGCAGGGTGGGGCGTGGAAAACTTGTCTGTGGCATGCTGACAGCTGCATAGCAGAAGATAAATAACAAGAATGTGGGATAATGGGCTAATTGCTACGAAGCCCCTAACATAACCCTCTGGTCACTCAGAAATAATTAGATGGGCTTTAAATGAAGGGTGGGCAATTTGGCCGGTCTACCAGCTAAGCTCAAAATCCCTACACAAGAGATTAATTCAAATTTCCAATAAGAGACATTTATCCCTTCTTTGAAGTCTGCTTGGTTGGGAAAGATTATACGGTAAGTGTCCAAGCAAATATTGGGCATGAGGGGGGGGGAAATGAAAACACCCGTCCACCAGTTCTGACACCCATGTCAATCCACTTGCAGCTGAATTTCCTTCATGGATAGGCTACCAGATATACAGATAATTCAGAAATTATCACAAAGGTGAAGATCCAGTTACAAGGCCATTTGGTCAATATGATCTGGCCTAACCTTGGGGCTACAAATCCCCCCCCCATTGAAAAAATCCCCAAATAGGGTAGAACACAACTCTATTGGCCATGCTGGGTTGGAATTCTGATCACTGTAAATCTAATACATCTGCAGAAAACCAGGATGGAAAAAAATTATCCTAGAACAAACTCTCAAAGAACATATGATGACTTTTTTCTACCTTAGTAACCACAGCTGCAAAATTCCAGGTGCCTCCTGTCTCTAGTATCTATGGATATTCTCAGTCATCCAGGTCATATTTGTCTCAAAGGTGCTTTTTCAAAAGGCAACTGGACTGTTTTTTCTTTGAGGAGGAAGAAGTTTCGCTTCTCATCCAAGAAACTTCATCTGAGTTCTGAGAAGCTTCATCTTCTTTTTTCTCAAGGAAAAAGCAGTCTAATTACCATTTGAAAAAACACCTTTGAGGTCTCTGGTAGTTTCCGAGCTATTGAGTAGTGACCACTGGATAGGTGAAAAAACCCAGTTCCTTCTTCCCTTTGACTCGCAGGAAATTGCACTAATCCAGGGTTTCTTTAATTTTTTAATTAACCACAATTGGTAAGTTTAGATGCACAGTGAACCCCGAATCAAACAAACGTTTAACTTCTGCATAAGAATCCAGGAAATGCTGACTTTTCCGTTTCTCAAAACAATGCATTCCTGATTTGTTATTAGAGATTAAAGTTGCTTTCAGAGAAGGAATAGCTTTCAGACGTTCAGAAAATTCAGTGGTCTACAGCACATTTTATTTTATGGAGCTGAACAGATCCTGATTTTGCTGTTTGCATCCTTGCTGGGTTGATGCTACTGCTGTGCTCTTCTCTGCAATATGCTATTTATTTTCCAGCCCGCAGTCCCGGTTAACTGCAAACACATGTTCTCCCATCTGCAGCCTTTTCCCATCCCACATTCCTCTTTTTCAAATGGCTTTTCCATCTAGTGTTCAATGGATCAGTCCGTTTTCAAGCCATGCTGTCCAAAATCCCTTGGCAGGCTGGCTGGAAGTTCAGGGAGAGGAATGGTGGGGGGATGAGAAGGAGAAGCACAAAGCAAGCCAAGAAAAGAAAATGGAAACCCACAATCAGGCAAGACTTTTATTGGGGCCAACCAAGTACAATTATGGGCAAGATTATATGGTTTTCAGATCTCTTCATCTGATAAAGTTGAAGATGCATTTAATGCATCTGCTTAAATAAAGCAGATTCATCAGGCAAGGAGAATGAAAAGGCAATATACAAACCCAGAAGTGTGCATGATTAGAGTTTAATGGCGGAGGAAAGGAAAAAATCAAACTTCGGTATATTACCTCAAGGGTGGATCTCTAAATCCTCAAAACTTATGCCAAAAATTACAGTAGTGAAATGACTTTTTGGCAGGAAATTAAACAGAAGAAGTGCATTCTAGTCCCAATCAGATCAACATTACTTTAGAAGTAAAAAAAAGAAACTCTATTAAATCTGTGGTTTTCTAAACGTGTTAGATTTCAACTTTTTGGTAGTAGCAATGCAGTACATCTGGAAGGAACCAGGGGGAAGAAGGCAGTTTCATTACATGTCATTTGCTTCGATATAAAAACTCAAAAATGCAATAGTTCATCAGAACTGTCTCCAACATTAGACAACAAACCAGTCCATACTGCTGAATAATCACATCAGTGGTTTATTTGGTTTTGAGTTAGCGTATTATATGAACTCATCCAAAATGAGTTTTGGTTTATGGCTTAGTGTTATATACTCAGCCAGTAACAGATTAATCAATAAGCCATTGTTTAAAAAACCACTCAAATCAAGGTAGGGAAGTGGATATGGTTGTTGAACAAGATTGAATATTGGAAGAACGTAACCAGAGGCCTAGGGATTAGAAATAGTCCTCAGATGCCTTGAGTAAGACTATTGGAGACCTCTAATGGTTATTACAAAATTATAACTTCCATGCAATAGAAGTGGGAAATAATGAAATATGTAACAACTGAATTTAATTATAATATAAATCTAAATTTGATTAAATTGGATTTAATTGTTCTGTAAGTCCCAATGCACCACTTAAAAGTGAAGTATGGCATTGGCCCAGAAAAAGTGAGACAGTCCTGCACCAAAATCCTGGTTGCTCTCTAGCTCACAAAAATAAGATGATTATATTTGACCCATTAAGTTCCTCCCTATTTCCAGTAGTAGTTCTTTTGCTCTAGCAGAATGGTGATATATACATTTTCAATCTATGTCAGTTTTTAAAAGACATTGGGTGGCAAGTATTCTTGTATATACAGTTCAATTGAGTAATTACATCCAATGGTTTTTGAAGTTATAATACAATTCAATACAATAGCAGAGTTGGAAGGGACCTTGGAGGTCTTCTAGTCCAACCCCCTGCCTAGGCAGGAAGCCCTATACCATTTCAGAAAAATGGCTATCTAACAACTTCCACTGTTGGGGCATTCACAACTTCTGGAGGCAAGCTGTTCCACTGATTAATTGTTCTGTCAGGAAATTTCTCCTCAGTTCTATGTTGCTTCTCTTCTTGATTAGTTTCCACCCATTGCTTCTTGTTCTACCCTCATATGCCTTGGACAATAGCTTGACTCCCTCTTCTTTATTGGAACACTCTATCATGTCTCCCCTAGTCCTTCTTTTTATTAAACTAGACATACCCAGTTCCTGCAACTGTTCTTCATATGTTTTAGTCTCCTAATCATCTTTGTTGCTCTTCTCTGCACTCTTTCTAGAGTTTCCACAACTTTTCTATATCATGGTGACCTAAACTGTATGCAGTATTCCAAGTGTGGCCTTACCAAGGCATTATAAAGTGGTATTAACACTTCATGTGATCTTGATTCTATCCTTCTGTTTATGCAGCCTAGAACTGTGTTGGCTTTTTTTGGCAGCTGCTGCACACTGCTGGCTCATTTTTAAATGGTTATCCACTAGGACTCCAAGATCCCTCTCACAGTTATTACAATTGAGCAAGATACCACCTATACTGTACCTGTGCATTTTGTTTTTGTTGCCTAAATGTAGAATCTTACTCTTTTCACCATTGAATTTCATTTTATTAGATAGTGTCCAATGTTCAAGTTTGTCAAGATCCTTCTGTATTTTAAGCCTATCTTCTGGAGTGTTGGCTATTCCTGCCAGCTTGGTGTCATCTGCAAATTTGATGAGTTCCCCATTTATTCTCTCATCAAAAATTCTGTCCACTTTTTTCGGTAGTTCCCCCCAAAGGATTTATTTTTTGAAATGATTGCATCATGATTTTGCATCATGATTTTCATCCCTATATGAAATGTGTTTATTCTACAAAATGCAACAACAAGGCTTTTTAAAAAAAAAAAAAGCCTGATCCATAATAAATCTTATTTGATAAGTAGGATCCCTACATTTCCTGAAAAATTTCAAAGAAGGGAAAATCAATCATTAAAAGTATTATTAAAATATATCACATCAACAGTATGAATGTCTATAATTCTTTGGCTAATTTTCTGTTTAGGTTAACTATAAATTGTCAGGATTACCTAAACTGACAGTGTACAATTAAGTTTAGAATCTTGTACAATACCTAAGAAAAAATCGGAACCATTTCAGACCAGACTTCTATCTAATCAAGCATATTCAGACGCTTCTAAGCATCCAGTAATTAAGGGTGTGCCTCTTGACTTTTAGTATATAACATTCATCTATCTATTGTTGAATATGTTTGGAAAATTCAGGGCTTCCCTTCAACCTCCCGATCTTAAAAGGCCACAGGAGAGTTTTTAGGGATGCTACGAATAGGACAAGTTCAATTTTTGGTGTTGGGGAATGCAGATTTATGTATTGTGTGAATAAATGTTTATTGAATTAACTGTGGTTATATGGATTAACATTGTGACCTTATAGTCAGCACCATTCACTTTATTAAAAAAATTGCTAAACTAATGTAAAGTGTACATACATATAATAATCATGACAAAATATAATTAATTATAATAAAAAAGGAAAGGATTTGGAAAATTACTAATAGAACAACTTTAATTTGAAAGTTTTCTTCTTTGCCCCTTTGTAAATACGTATGTAAATATTGACAAACAACATATACTAACAATTCATTACTAAAGTAAGGTGTAGATACCTACTTCTAGTCATATATATCTATTATATATTAATCGATTTCAAATACAGGAATTAATATCTCAAAAGAACTTTATTAACACAGTAATCAATCCACACTTACAGCAGCACCCCTGTTGATTTCCACACCATATGTGACAATAGCAGAACAAGATCAAACCGGATCTGTATGACAATTTGCCATGGCCAACACGCCATGGCCAACTTGCTGCAGGACAAGAATTACACTAATATCTAAATGGTAGAATAGGATCATTAAAGAAAGGATGGGAAAGGAGTGACAAAACGAAATGTGAATGGCAAAAATTAAAATAATTTTTGTTTATTTTAAATAATTAAATACAATTGTTAAATTCTCCTGCAGCGAATTGTCCCGCGGCAAGTTATCTGTGACAAGTTGTCCTACAGTGAGTTGGCCGTGAAGAGTTGACCTTGGCGAATTGGTTGTGGCAAGTTGTCCCATTCCTGATCAAACCATATATGTTAATGTTCCATATCCTGTGTGTCTCTCCAATTACAGTCAAAATCAACCCTTTATTAAACATTCCCTGAAGTGTCCAATATATACCTAATTTTAGATTACAGGAAAGATCCTGATCTTAAAATGAGATGAATACCTTCAGTGCTTAATCTGCTGAAAGAAAGACTGACACTTCCTCTACTCCATTTTAAAACTCTGACCAAACAATTTCCATTAGTGTGCTAGCACAGGACATTCAAACCTGTTATTCTGGAGGTGACATGTATGACTAATCTAAATTTTATCTGCTATAAAAAAAATGATTGGAGCCAGGTCACAGTTAATTCCTCCCCCAAAATTCCAGATGCAGCAAAAGCATCTGGACTAACTAAACAAAGAGCAAACCCTTAAGTTTAATCAACTGCCAAGAAATACTCAGGAATAAATTAAACTCATTTTTAATGCTGCAAAAAGTTTTAAAAAACAGCTTCATCAGAACAGAGTTGATCCAAATTGCAGTATTTGAGAGATGCAATTTAGATGCTAATATTAAGCTCAGATTACCCTAGTATCCCATCACCATTATTTTTCCTTATATGGTTTGAAGCTTTGAGTTCAGCTAATCACCATCATTCTTAAAGAGAGTTTTCATTAGTTATCCCTTACTTTTCCTCCTCCCCCAGATATAGGGCAGGAGGAAACTAAACTAAAAAGGTTCTTTTTTTTCTGGATGATTAAAGCTTGGAAGGAAAAATAGCGATCTCCAAAAATCCAGGGAGAATCTTTGCATGGGCTGATGAAATTTGGGGTGGGATCTGGACTGCAGTCAACCATGATAGGTATTGCATTGCCAACTGCCACAAAACTTTATTTTTACCACATCGTATAAAGCTCCCTTTTTCTGAGCCACGCAATCCTAAATTGTTTGACTGGCCAGTCAGGTTCTAAGTAAATATAATTGTGTTACTTGGGGACTGCACTCAGAACATCTGCATCAGTGGTGGGATTCAAATTTTTTTACTACCAGTTCTGTGGGCGTGGCTTGGTGGGCACGGTGTGGCTTGGCAGAGGAAGGATACTGTAAAATCTCCATTTCCTTCCCCACTCCAGGGGAAGGATACTGCAAAATCCCCATTCCCTTGTGATCAGATGGGACTTGGAAGGCAGAAAATAGATGGGGGCAGGACCAGCCAGAGGTGGTATTTACCAGTTCTCCAAACTACTCAAAATATCCGCTACCGGTTCTCCAGAACTAGTCAGAACCTGCTGAATCCCACCTCTGATCTGCAACACACATATGGACTGGTTCTCTTCAAGGATTCCTACGCTAAACAGAGGAAGGTTTCAGTTTTTAGAACATGGTCAATCTTCAAGTACAAATATGAGGTTTTCTTGGAAGGTGGGGGAGAAGAACCCCATTTTCACAGGATTCTGATAAAGAAACAACCATTTTGTGAAAATTAGCTGTTTTTGTATCCAGAATGGCATCCCAGCTTTTTTGATCAGCAAGTTAATAGCTGAACTCAGACTCTTAATGGATCTTTCAATTGACTGCTAATAAAATGGATCTATTTGCAATGGGATCACTCATCGCAAAATAAGCGTGGATGCATCTTAAAGACAAGGATGGAAAGTGACACCAAGATCAATATAGCAATTGAGAAAAGATGTGGACTGTTTATTCAGGGTTTTTTTTTACGCTGTACTGTATAAAACTCACCAAATCCTCTAGGGGCAGTGTTGAGCTATATAAGTACTATTTAGAAATATGCAATTTCTAAAAGAGCCACCTCTATACTTCTGAAAAGAGAATGCTGAAATAATGCATGTCATACAATGTTAATTGTTATAGTTGGGATAAGCAACTTCTAAAAGTTCAGAAGATAATATATGGAGAAAGATAATTTCGTAAGATAAACGTATGAAGGGTAGATCCTCAAATTGTCAAAGTGAGCCGGCAACTCCCAAGCGTTTTTATCTAGTGCTTTCTGAGGCCCAAGATTTAGAATGTCCGAACTGAATTCAAATAAGTAGCTATGGATTTGATTATAAGTTCTGTTACATTTCTTCAATAGTTTGCATATTCCAAATCATCTATGCTGCTAAATCATCATCAACTTTTATGTGATCTACGTGGTTTGAATCTCTCTTGTAATTAGAGTTGCAAAAAAGTGTTTATTATGACAAGTATGCGTGTGCAGATGTATTTTCTTACTCCATTTTCTGAAATCTGATCAATGGAGTCATTTATTTCATAAATAGAGGGGGGAGATTTTCCACCTCATCTCATATGGAGAAAGTCTGTGTATCTGCATGAGGCAGGCTAAGGAACTTGGGCAAAAAAAGACCCAGCTTTTCCCATGTGGTGGGACTTTTAGTCATTGAATCAGGATAGAGCTGGAAGGGACTATGTAGCAGCAGCCCTGCCCGAGCTCCTGGAGGTGATCGCTACGGTGGCAGTGGAGACCCCCAGACTTTTAGTCATGGGGGACTTTAACCTGCCATCGTTGGGCGAATCATCCAAGGCAGCTCGGGAGTTCATGGCTTCCATGACGGCCATGGACCTGACCCAAGTAATTCGAGGCCCCACTCACGAGGGTGGACATACGCCGGATCTCATCTTTGTCTCTGGCCAATGGAAGAGTGATCTGGGTATAGGGGATATAGTCATCATGCCCTTGTCATGGTCAGACCACTCACTTCTCCGGCTCGACTTTCCGACCGCTGCTCCCCTCCGCAGGGAGGCGGAACCAGAGTCTCCAATCTGGTACCGCCCCAGGCGCCTGATGGACCCGGATGGGTTCCAGACGGCGCTTGGGCCATTTCCTGTACCCCTGACCCATGCCCCGATAGAGGACCTCACAGCCGCATGGAATAGTGCAGCCGTGGGAGCCTTGGATCGGGTCGCGCCCTTGCGGCCTCTCTTGCGGCGGCGAACCACCCTGGCTCCTTGGTTTACCGAGGAGCTGCGGGTGATGAAACGCCGCAATTTGTGACTTTTCTGCAGGAGAAAACCGCTCAGATACAGAATGGGCTACCCTCCATTGATGGCCCAGTGGGATGCCACGAGACAGATCTTGTTTGGGAGGAGTTTGACTCCGTTACTTCCGATGATATGGACAGGTTACGTGGGCGACTGCGAGCCACCACATGTTTATTGGACCCGTGCCCCTCCTGGCTTGTACTGGCATCCTGGGAGGTGACACGAGGCTGGCTCCAAGAGGTTGTCAACGCATCCTTAAGTGAGGGTTCCTTGCCTGCTTCCCAAAAAGAAGCGATGGTGAGGCCCCTCCTTAAGAAGCCCTCTTTGGATCCAGCTCTTTTAAACAACTACCGTCCAGTCTCCAACCTTCCCTTTCTGGCGAAGGTTGTTGAGAGTGTGGTGGCACAACAGTTTCCCCGTCACCTGGAGGAAGTTGACTATCTAGATCCATGCCAGTCCGGCTTTCGGCCCGGGCATAGCACCGAGACGGCATTGGTCGCGTTGGTTGATGATCTCTGGAGGGCCAGAGATGGGGGTTGTTCCTCCATCCTGGTCCTATTAGACCTCTCGGCGGCTTTCGATACCATCGACCATGGTATCCTATTGCATCGGCTGGGGGGGTTGGGAGTGGGAGGTGCCGTTTTACGGTGGTTCTCCTCCTACCTCTCTGGCCGATCGCAATTTGTGTTGGCAGGGGGGCAGAGGTCGACCTCGAGACCACTCACTTGTGGGGTGCCTCAGGGGTCGGTCCTCTCGCCTCTCCTGTTTAACACATACATGAAGCCGCTGGGTGAGATCATCTGTGGTTTTGGGGTAGAATACCATCTATACGCTGATGACACTCAGTTGTATATATCTACCCCAAACCACCCCAACGATGCCGTAGCGGTGATGTGCCAGTGCCTGGAAGCCAACGGGTCTGGATGGGAAGTAACGGACTTAGGCTCAACCCGACCAAGACCAAGTGGCTGTGGTTTCCGGCTGCCCGATTCAACCAGCTCACTCCATCGCTGGCCATAGGGGGCGAACATCTTGCCCCTATGGATGGGGCGCGCAATTTGGGTGTCCTCCTGGATTCCCGGCTGTCCATGGAAGATCAAGTGACAGCCGTGGCCAGGAGGGCGTTTTACCAGGTTCGCCTGGTTCGCCAATTGCGCCCCCTATTGGATCGGGACGCCCTGCGCACAGTCACTCATGCGCTCGTGACATCCCGACTGGACTATTGTAACTCTCTCTACATGGGGCTCCCCTTGAGGTGCACCCGGAGACTTCAGCTAGTTCAGAACGCAGCCGCGCGAGCAATTATGGGAACCGCTAGGTTTATCCATGTAACACCGCTCTTGCGCGAGCTGCACTGGCTACCTGTCGTCTTCCGGGTGCACTTCAAGGTGTTAATTATCATCTTTAAAGCGCTCCATGGCTCGGGACCTAGCTATCTGCGGGATCGGATCCTGCCTCATACATCCTCACGGCCGATTCGCTCCCACAGAGAGGGACTTCTCCGGGTGCCGTCCACTAGACATTGTCAGCGGGCGACACCCAGGGGAAGGGCTATCTCTGTGGCAGGCCCGGCCCTCTGGAACGACCTTCCCCCCGATATCAGGACGACCACGGCCCTCCGCTCCTTCCGTCTTAAATTAAAAACTCACTTTTTCTGTCTGGCCGGCCTAGGATAAGTCTCTCTGTCTTTGGGGGTTTTATTGGGAAATTAGTACTGCTTAGTTTTAATGGGGAAATTTTAGCGCAGGTTATGTTTAATTTGTTTTTAGAATTGTTCGTATGTATTTATTGTTTTTATTCTACCTGTGCACCGCCCTGAGTCCCTGCGGGGAGAGGGTGCGGTTTTATAAATATTTATTATTATTTATTTATTATTATTATTATTATTATTATTATTATTATTATTATTATTATTATTATTATTATTATTATTATTATTATTATTATTATTATTATTATTATTATTATTATTATTATTATTATTATTATTATTATTATTATTATTATTATTATTATTATTATTATTATTATTATTATAGTCCGGCTCCCTGCTCAAGCAGCAGATCCTGTATCATTTCAGAAAAGTGGCTCTCCAGTCTCTTCTTAAAAATCCTCCAGTAGGAACATACCTAGAGGTGTCTATATGAACATAGTTGTTCTAATTCAATTTAAGGCACTTTTGAACATTTAGGACCAAATACTTGCAGTTTTCTTCTGCTTTCAGAGGGATTGATTGGTTTAGTAAAATTTATAGACCACCTATCTCATACACAGGACTGGATAGCTCACAATAAAACAGAATGAAAAACAACAAAAGGAACCAGAGTAAACAACAACAGCAACAACATAAAAATAGCAGTCAAGGAGATTCACAAATACAATAGCAGAGTTGGAAGGGACCTTGGAGACTTGGTCCCTTGTGTTTAAGAAGATGTTGGATAGCCATTTGTCTGAAATGGTATAAGGTTCCTGCCTAGGCAGGGGTTTGGACTAGAAGACCTCCAAAGTCCCTTCCAATTCTGCTATTGTATTTGTGAATCTCCTTGACTGCTATTTTTATGTTGTTGCTGTTGTTGTTTATTCTGGTTCCTTTTGTTGTTTTTCTTTCTGTTTTATTGTGAGCTATCCAGTCCTGTGTATGAGATAGGTGGTCTATAAATTTTATTAAACCAATCAATCCCTCGTAACAAGACATGATACAGACTCATCTATGTAATCCAGGCCCCAGGCTCAGTGCAAATTCAGTTTTTTTAGATCCTTGTGTAAGGCCAACAGGATTGGGGCAAGCCTAATTCCGAGATGATGTTCCACAGGCAGGTGCCATGGTAAATATATATATATATATATATATATATATGCTGGCATTGCTTGCTTCGGGTATTTTCCTGTTTATAAGGCATGGAAATGTTATTGCAACGTTTCGACAAGATCTCACTTGTCATCGTCAGGCTTTGGTCTGTGACTGTGACGATGACAAGTGAGATCTTGTCGAAACGTTGCAATAACATTTCCATGCCTTATACACGGGAAAATACCCGAAGCAAGCAATGCCAGCATACCTACACCCGTGAAAATCTACGAAAGCATATATATAGGAAAAGATGCTTGCTAGACCAAATAAACCGGGATCTACTCAAACTCCACCTGAAACTCAGCAACAAAATCCACCCAGCACTCTGGGACAAAATAAAACAACTAGCTTTCTGGAGAGCCGAAACAGAAACCTCCTACAAGACAGAGAAACACACCAACAAACTCCAAAGACTAGAAAAACAACAGAAGCCCAACTCCCTCCCACAGCAACTCATGAAACAAACAGTACACAACATATCAGACAGAAGCCTCACCACAGCTGAAACTGATGTCCTTTCCAAAGGATTCAACTTTGCAGTAGCCCCTAAACGTATCCCTACAGAAGACATCATATGCGGAGTGGAAGCCTCACTCACCAAAATCAACCCAGATGAAGCCAATAAAATCAGACTTGCAGTTACTAAGTGCTCTGTTCCAGCAATCCACCCAGAAACAACTTACATGCAGAAGAAAGGAAAGCTCTCTTTAACCTGAAGAAGGACAACAACATCATCATTCTCCCAGCAGATAAAGGCAACGCCACAGTAGTGATGAATACATCTGATTACCACACCAAACTAGCCAACCTACTCCAAGACCCTGCCTACAAACCTCTAAACAAAGACCCCACCACCTACCTGGAAAAAACCACCAAAGCCAAACTAAAAGCCTCTCCCATCAGTGAAGAGATCCAGCAAAGAATCATCGCCAGAGAGAAATCTTCCAGATGCCCCAAACTCTATGGCCTCCCCAAGATACACAAAGAAGGAACACCACTCAGACCCATAGTCAGCTCCATAGGCTCACCTCTACAGAATCTTGCCAAGTTCCTCGCAAAGGAATTACAACCCTACGCAGAATCCATCAACTCACATGTACAAAATTCTTTCCACTTCATAGAAACAATAAAAAAACAAAATCTACAGCCCAGCGATCTATTCATGAGTTTTGATGTCATATCCCTCTTCACCCAAGTGCCTATAAAAGAAGCCTTGACAGCCATCCAGAACAAATACAACCCCCCCAAGCACATCCTGGATCTGACCAACCACTGTCTAACCAACACATACTTCATTCACAATAACCAAAGATACAAACAGATAGAAGGAGCACCCATGGGATCACCCCTCTCACCGGTCATCGCAAACTTATATATGGAACACTTTGAAACCAACGCCCTAGACAAATCTGAACACAAACCCAAACTCTGGCTCAGATATGTAGATGACACTTTTGTAATTTGGCCACATGGGAAAGAAAAACTGGACAACTTCCTCACACACCTCAACTCCCTACACCCCAAAATACAATTCACCATGGAAATAGAAGCCAACAACCAACTCCCTTTTCTAGACGTCCTAATCTACAAAAAAATCTAATGGCTCCCTAGGACACACCATCTACCGGAAAAAAACACACACCAACCGCTACCTAAATGCACAATCCCATCACCACCCTGCACAGATAAACTCTGTAGCCAAAACCCTCATACACAGAACCAAATGCCTAGCTGACAAAGACCATCTGAAAACCGAAATACACTTCCTCACATATACATTAATATCCAACGGATTCCGAAGAAAAACAATCACCAAACTAATCCAACAAGAAACACCCCCCAGGAACCAAGACAAAGAACAGGAAAATGGCATTGCCCTCATCCCATACATTAAAGGTACCACAGACAAAATCAGCAAAATTCTCCACAAGCACAACATCAAGACAGCCTTCAACACCGACCAAAAAATAACCAATATCCTAAGGAACCCAAAAGACAAGATCCAGCTAGAAAACCAAGGAGTCTACAAAATTCCATGTAAAAGCTGCCCTGCCACTTACATAGGACAAACCAACAGAAGGATTAGTGCACGTATTGCTGAACATAAAAATGCTTTAAAAAATCATCTTAATACCTCATCTCTCTATCAACATTTCAAAACTACACGACATGATATTGACTTTCAAGGAACTAAAATGATCTCCAAGGCGGAACAGCTCAACAGGAGAATAATCAGAGAAGCCATTGAAATAGAGAAACAATCTAGCAGCATGAACAGACGTGATGATACCTCCCGCCTACCAGATATCTGGAAGCCAGCATTGACCAGCAGACGAGCCCCACCCTCCAGCCAAGCCGTTGAAATTCAAAACAAGGAGAAACATACAAATGAGACCAATCAGCATCAATCTACCAGCCACGATGCAACTGCACAGCCAATCAACCCACTCACAACAATAGTCAGCACTCCACCCCCCCCCCAAGATTTAAAGAGGGGCGATGCCTCCGCAGTCACACTCACAGACACAAGCCTGCCTGATGATGACAAGTGAGATCTTGTCGAAACGTTGCAACAACTTTTCTATGCCTTATACACGGGAAAATCCCCGAAGCCAGCTATGCCAGCATACCTACACCCGTGAAAATCTACGAAAACATATATATATATATATATATATATTTGTTTTCGTAGATTTTCACGGGTGTAGGTATGCTGGCATAGCTGGCTTCGGGGATTTTCCCGTGTATAAGGCATAGAAAAGTTGTTGCAACGTTTCGACAAGATCTCACTTGTCATCATCAGGCAGGCTTGTGTTTTCTATGCCTTATACACGGGAAAATCATATGCTCTGGTTCACGAACTCCGCTTCGGTTCACGAACTCCGCTTCGGTTCACGAACAGAAAAGTTCATCAAAATATGCTCCGGTTCACAAACTCCGCTTCGGTTCACAAACTCCGCTTCGGTTCACGAACAGAAAAGTTCATCAAAATATGCTCCGGTTCACAAACTCCGCTTCGGTTCGCAACCATAGTCAGTTCAAGAATTAAAACCAAAAAAAAGATCAGAATGGATTAACCTGGATTTACATTAAACCCTATGGGAAACTGTGCCTCGGTTCACGACCAATTCGGTTCGCTACCAGAGTCAGTTCACGAATTAAGTTTGTGAACCGAGGTACCACTGTATATATATACATACTGAGTCCCAGCAGATGATTTGGGGGGATGGGGGGGGTAATAGGACCAGGAGTATGATTCTCCTGCCAGATCGAACAAGATGGATAGCCACCACTGGGGAGGGGCAGTCCTGTAAAAGGTTTGTAATAATGGTAGGCAAACAGATACCCATAGGTAATTTGCAGTCCCCTTTTTATGGTCTTTAGAGTCCTTCCCCAAATATCTGTAGAAACCAACCTGGCATCTTTTTGTCATTTGAACCGAACACATTTGGAAGAGAGAATAAGGGGCAAATAAATGGATCTTGAGATTCTCCCTTTTCATAGGGCGATCCCACTTTCTCAGGGTACCTAATAAACTGCTTTTAAATGATCTTTTGACTCTTGCTTATTGGGAAAGTAAACTGAGTCAGAACCTAGGGCCAGATTTGGATATCAAAAGGACGTGAAACTGTAATGGAAGCCCTTTAAAAAATTTATCATAATTTTACATTCAAAGAATTTCATTTTCATCAAATGCCCCAGGATAGGAGGGAAATTAGAAAACTGACCCACCCTCAATATGTATAACAAAGCACTTTCCACTTTCTATAAACTTCTCATCTCTGGAGACTTCCACTTTCGAAAAGAGTATCTCCATTTACCAAATATTTGCCCAAGAGAGAGGAAGTTGTATCATTACACTAGTGAGGCTGTGCTATGTTCACACAATACTCTTAGACTGGCCACGCAAAATGACAGCGAAAGCAGCATTCATCTTGGTTAGGGATTAATCTTAGCTTGGTTAGTCTATTATTCAGGGTTTTTATACAAACTCATCCAAGGAAAATAAATGAAATTATATTCTATAAACACAGGATATGGGTGTCCTACCCAATGCTTCGGTTAATGAGGAAACTCTTGGAATTCAGACAGAAAAGAGAGAGTTGTGGTTTCTTTTTTTTTTTAAAAAAAAACATGTTTTACTTGAAAATACTGCATGTAGATTAGATGGTATATCTGCCATTAACTGGCTCATATTTAAATCAAAAGGATCTATTATTTATGCAGGGAGCACATTCTCTCCCTACGTCTTTTAAAAGGATTTCTAAAGAACTCTGGACAAGGGAACAAAGTAAAGAGGGAATACGTTGTTATCTATAGTATTCAACTAAAGATGAATATTAGCTCTTAAGGGTAGTCCAGAAAAGAAGCACAATCACGAGAACTAACTGGTCTTTATTATAAGATCACAGTAACAGAATCTTGCAAAGGTTACTTGAAGGACTGTTCCATCCCCCTGGGATTGGCCTTCCCCACTCATGTCAACAGAGGAGGCATGGTGTGGGTCCCATCAGCCCAGGAGGAAGGTCTTCTCTACTGTGGCTTTTGCCCTCTGGAACATCTTGCCCTCCGATGTGACGTTTGCCCCAACCCTTCTATCCTTTCGTAAAGATCTAAAGGCCTGCTCTGCCAGTTGGCTTCGGGCCCCAATGGGGAAACAGCATAGAGGAGGTGACTTATTGTGTAACAACAGATCCCACATCCCCCCATTCCGCCTTCATCCTCTCCATATGTCCTTGATTTAAATTTTTGTTTTTAACTTATTCATGGTTTTAATATAGGTGTATTTTTTATGTCTGCAAGCCATCCAGAGTTACCTTAGGGCAAGAAGGGGGAACCAATAAATTTTATAATTAATACAATAAAGTAGCACTTACTTATATACTGCTTCACAGTGCTTTTCAGCCCTCTCTAAGCAGTTATTGCCCCCAACAATCTGGGTCCTCGTTTTAACCCACCTCGGAAGGATGAAAGGCTGAGTTAACCTTAAGCCTGGTGAGATTTGAATTGCCAAATTGTAGGCAGCCGGCAGTCAGCAGAAGTAGCCTGCAGTACTGCACTCTAACCACTGCTCTATAAATAAAACTGAAAGGATTTCCCCCTTCTTTTGTTTTTACTCTCCAAAAAATAGAGAGGGATCCTTCTGTAATACGTCCCTCATCCTTCTCCTTTGGTGACCTGAGGCATCTTTTATGTGCCGGTTGCTTAGTTTGTGGCTCTCCGTTCTGTCTTCCAAGATCATTCTCACATACTATTAAATTAGGTTCTTCATGATTACATCTGGAATGTGGTTCCAAAACAACTGTTGAAAACAAGAACTGTATTTGATACTTTTGGATGCACTATGAGACCTGTTCCTTCCAAACAGGTGACACTATGTCTGTGATATACAGTGAGGTGGCTGCCGATGAGCCAACTACCAGCAGCTTCTGGATGGTGAGTAGCTGATAACAGGGACAAGGTGGCAGGAGGGGAGGAGGTTCAATTTATGTTTATGCAACATGTTTGACTCATTTCCTGAGCTAGCCCATTTTAGATCACCAGAATACCTTGAATCTTAAACTAACCAAATGGACTGAGTTTGCACCACATGCAGAACTATGGAACAAAAATACAAAATAACATCTGGTGGAGCATATTGTATGAACCTGGCATCTGAGAATGATGGAAGGTGTCTTCCTTCCTTCCCTCCCTCCTGACTCCTTTCTTCCCTCCCTCCTTTCTTGTTTTCTCCCTTCCAATCCCTCCCTCCCTCCCTCCCTCCCTCCCTCCCTCTTTCTTTCTCTCTCTCTCTCTTTCTTTCTTTCTTTCTTTCTTTCTTTCTTTCTTTCTTTCTTCTTTCTTTCTCTTTCTTCCTTCCTTCCTTCCCTCCCTCCCTCCCTCCCTCCCTCGCTTCTTTCTTTCTTTCTTTCTTTCTTTTTCTTTCTTTCTTTCTTTCTTTCTTTCTCTTTCTTTCTTTCTTTCTTTCTTTCTTTCTTTCTTTCTTTCTTTCTTTCTTTCTTTCTTTCTTTCTTTCTTTCTTTCTTTCTTTCTTTCTTTCTTTCTTTCTTTCTTTCTTCTACAGGCCCACCCAAATTGTGAGTGTTATTCTGGATGGCTAACATATTTATAAAACAATTCAAAAAATCTATTACCAAATAATTAAAAAACGGCATTGGTCACCAAACAAAACAATTAATAGAGTCTTCTCAAAACTCATCTAACCTTCAACTTTCACTTCTATCCTGGGTTTTAATGCTTTATGAAAGGCCAGCAAGATTAGGGCTAATCTGATCTCAGGAGGATATAGTGTTCCAGAGAGAAGACACTATGAGGGGGGTGAGGAGAATCATCTTTAATTGAAGGGGTCCAGCATGTGTCCCCCTTATCGGACCTAATGGGGTGGGTGGAAAAATCAGGAAGAGGCAAATAACCCAATCTCATATCATGGGTTAGGGTAGGGGTGGGCAAACTTTGCAACTTTAAGTCTGAAGGACTTCAGCTCCCAGAATTCTCCAGCCAGCTTTGCTGGCTGGAGAAGTCTGGGAGCTGAAGTCCTTCAGACTTAAAGTTGCAAAGTTTGCCCACCCCTGGGTTAGGGTAACAGCACTTCAGTTTTTAAAAATTTATTTGTTTGCTTATTTGCATCCTGCCTTTATTATTTTTACAAACAACTCAACGTGACGAGCATATCCAACACACTTCGTCCTCCTATTTTCCCCACAATAACAACTCTGTGAAGTGAGCTGAGCCGAGAGAGAGTGATTGGCCTAAGTCACCCAGTTGCCTTTCATGCCTGGGGAGGTGGGGGGACTTGAACTCACGGTCTCCTGCTTTCTTGCCTGGTGCCATGATCACCAGACCAAAGTGGCTCTGAATTTCACCCAGAAACACCCTGGAAGCTTGTGCAGGTCTCAGGGCAGAGGTGTAAAATGGGCATCCCAAAGGCCACCTGTAAGCTGCCCATTCTGCTGAATCCTGCAACTTCTGAACTGGCTTTGAGGGCAGCCCCATATGAGTTCCTTGGGATAAAAATCAGTGAAGTCAAAACTGCATGACTTTGATGAAAGGGTAGCAAAAAGATAAATTGGGAGAGCTGAGCTACTGAAGGTTTCTGATTTTCTTAAAGGTAATGAAGGCCTATCCAAGGAGTTGGCTGCATTAGAAAGTTGGGGGGGGGGGGAGAATCAAAGAAAGCAATAACAGCCCCAAATTGCTGTGAAGAAAACTACATTAGGACATTAACAGTCTGCTTATTCAAAATTTCTCTTTCTCTTAATGTGGATTTTTCATTATCACATCACTTGATCTTAAACAGGAAAAAAGAACTTGACCATAGCACTGCAAACTTCAATATCAGAATTTTCTGTTATGTCTGGCTACATTTCCCCCCTGGAGTTTTTTAAAAATAAATGGTAACTTGAAAGCAATGTTCCTTGAACTTCAGACTAACTACTCATACTTTAGCCTACTGCGTTGAGTGAACCCAGCTCATAATTTATGGTTCTCTGTGTTGTGCAAATTCAGAGAAGTGGGTTAATTGAGCACATTGTAATTTGGTAAATTATGGATTAGCATGTTGTGCAAAGACTTCCAGTTATAAAACACATTTATCCCATTATCCTATATTCTTCTAGAATAATTAAAAGTCATAATACCTAATTTATACTTGTTTTTCTGGAACACTTAATGATAGTGTTTGGGATTCTCTGTTTTTCAAATGGGGTTGGTTTGATTCTGGTTGGAATTCACAAGAGGACCCCAGAGGAGGTAGAACTCTGTGGGATTTGGAAGGGATTAAATGGTAGGCATTGTTTTAAAGGGGCATTCTTGCATCACGAGACTGAGACCACTCCCCATCCTTTCTTCCCATCCCTTCTCCTGCAGCCCAATCACTACCAGAGCACAGTCAAACGTCTGGATGATGGGTACCGTGTCTGTGACCAGATTGTAGCTTGTTTCCAGGAACGGGCGAAGATTGAACGTAACTATGCTTTGATGATGGATGAATGGACTCGCAAATGGCGACCCCTGGTTGACGCAAGTGAGTGGTTTCATCCTTCTTCTGTGGATGTTTCAAATTCTGGTTTGAAAGAAATGGGGATTGGGGGGGGGGACGGGGACTGATAGAAATGCATTTTGTAATTGTAAGTTAGTATGCTTGCTATTTCCTCAAGGATTAAGGCCAGCACTTTGCCACACCTAGAATGTTTATTCTCAAGTTATTTGCAACATTACTAGAGTGCGTTGTAAATCCAACCTTCCTTGTATCTTTGATGCATGCCTATGTCTCCAACTTCTGAGTTACGCAATTTTACCCTGATTTATTTCTGCAGGCAAATCATCAGCCCACCACAAAAACAGAAAGCAATATAGGGAATTAGGGGAATTAATTATTATCCCACCAGCCTTTTTGGGTCTTTCTCCGCTTATTACTGGTCACCATACCTTCAGAAGGATATTATGGAAATGGAAAAGGTGCAGTGGAGGGCAACCAGGATGATTAGGGGGCTGGAACACCTTCCTTACCATCTGAGGCTGCAACGGCTGGGCCCTCTTCACTATAGAACGACGGCGCCTGAGAGGTGACCTGATTGAAGTCTATAAAATCATGCACGGTGTGGACAAAGTCGAAAAGGAAAAACTGTTTTCCCTATCGCACCACACTAAAACTAGGGGGCACTCCATGAAACTTTTGATAACTAGACCTCAAACAAATAAGAGGAAGTACTTTTTCACCCAGAGGGTCACTGGTCTATGGAACTCCCTGCCAGAAGAAGTGGTGACAGCTGTCAGTCTCGACACCTTTAAGAAAGGATTAGATGAGTTCATGGAGAACAAGGGTATCAATGGCTATCATGATGGATGCCTAAGGACACCCTCCGGGTTGGAGAGATAGGCAGGATATCTCTCAATGCCATTTGCAGGGAATCATAAGCAGGTGAAGACATCTGCTTGGGAATACCCTGAAGCAAATGGGGAGCCACTGTGTGAGACAGGATGCTGGACTGGATGGGCTGTGGCCTGTTCCAGCAAGGCTGTTCTTATGTTCTTATGTTCTTATACCTAACTATTCCCCCAAAGCATCCTTGCAACATCTTTTTCCTACCATGTGCCCATGATGCTGCCTTCAATTTGTCCCCAGTCCATGGGTAAAACCTATTATTCCTTGCTATGTTAAAAGGTAAGGGGAAGCGGTGGCTCAGTGGCTAAGACACTGAGCTTGTCGATCAGAAAGGCCAGCAGTTTGGCGGTTCGAATCCCTAGCGCTGCATAATGGAGTGAGCTCCTGTTACTTGTCCCAGATTCTGCCAACCTAGCAATTTGAAAGCATGTTTAAAATGCATGTAGAAAAATAGGGACCACCTTTGGTGGGAGGGAAACAGCGTTCTATGCACCTTTGGTGTTTAGTCATGCTGGCCACATGACCGCGGACATATCTTTGGACAGCACTGGCTCTTTGGCTTTGAAACGGAGATGAGCACTGTCCCCTAGAGTTGGGAATGACTAGCACATATGTGTGAAGGGAACCTTTACCCTTACCTTATGTTAAAAGGTATTTCCCTTTTAGTTCAAAATCATTCAGGGACAACCTTGAGGTATATAAAATCAGGTTTTGTCATCAGTTACATTACACATAATGGTGATTGCGATGATTAGGAATGGTGGAAACAAGGGACAGCAAATGTTGTAGAGTTTTCTCGAGATCACATGGATGTAAAAAAAAAAAACAGCCAGAAAAGTCTAAAAGTTTTTTTCTATTTCAAGATTCAGTAAAGTTTGTTCTTGCCATAAACTTTTAGTTCATTCTTTTTATTCCTAGAATATATTATGGAACCATTTCAAAAAATGTTCCAGGAAAATTCTTTTTAACTTTCCCAGCCCTGCTGTATTTATCTAGAATGTTGATATAGCTCAGCGTTTCTCAAATAGTGGGGCGGGCCCCCCTAGGGGGGCGCGAGGCTCCGTAAGGGGGGGCGCGGAGCCGCACACCCGGAAAGACCGATACCACCGTTGCATTCTCCGCATGGCCCGAGCGCCTGTTCCTTAGCAGCTGCCAGCGCGCCGCCCGGCTTAGTAGCTCCCAGCGCGCCCACGCCCGGCTCAGCAGCTCCCAGCGCGCCGCCCGACTTGCCCGCTCACGGCTCTTGCCCGCTGCCCGCCTGGACGCGGCCAGTCGAAAGCCGGGAGGGAGGCGACCCCCTTCCACGGCGTGGAAAAGCGGCCTCCCTCCCGGCTTTCGACTGGCTGCATTGGGAGCGCTGGGAGCTACTGAGACCATCGCAGTAAGGAACAGGCGCTCGGGCCATGCGGAGAAGGCAACGGCAGCACCAAGGAGAATAAATATCCTTGGCTCGGAAGGAGGCGAGGGAAAGAAGGGAGGGGGCAGCCCCAGGGCTGGGGGGGCGCTTTCCGGGGCTGGGGGGGCGCGAAATGTTTTCTTCTTCCTAGGGGGGGCCTGACAGAAAATAACTGAGAACCACTGATATAGCTAGTCATAATACTATAATGAATTTCCTAAAACTAACACTAGTTGTAATTTCAAAAGATAGATAGATAATTCCCATGATATGGGACTGGGTGATTTTTTTCCCTTTGAAGTAATGATTTCATCTTGATAAAGTGTATGGGAGGATAAAATTTCTAACAGGATGGTAATTTCTTTGCTCTGATGCCTACAGAAGAAACTGGTTTTCCATGGATAGTTGCTGTTGACAATCTATGCAATTGAAAAGCTGGATAAACTGTGCCTTTTAAAAGTTATCTAAGAAAATCTAGATGTTCTATATTCCAAAGACTTGCCCTATGGCATTTTAACATCTATTATACGAGAATGCTGTTAGGGTTTTTTTTTTAATGTACCTGAAACTGCAGTCTTGAGCAATTAGTAAAATGCTGGGACTCATCTGCAAATAATTCAGGATACATATATTTTGGGGAATTATCTCCTAGAGTCCAGGTGATGTCATTCCAAAGGATGCTGTCATCATATTATTATAGATTTTAAAGCATAGTTGGGTAGACTGTGAGCAGGAAGTGTCCTGCCAAAAATCAGTAATAAATGTTGCACTATATAGAACATCATGAGGCCCCATTTTGTAGCCCATGAGCATAGCTGAAATACCTGATATAAACTTCATGGCTGCCATTTGGCCAATGGTGTTTGCAAGGTGTGATTTAAAAAAAAATCAAGCTGTTCGCTATGATAAGGCAATTAAAGCACCTCGATGAACATTAAAAAAAACAGAAGGAGTTTCAATTACTCTTAAATATTAATAGCACTTAGACTTATATATCACTTCATGGTGCTTTACAGCCCTCTCTAAATGGTTTACAGAGCCAGCATATTTCCCCCAACAATCTGGGTCCTCATTTTCCCAACTTTGGAAGAATAAAAGGCTGGGTCAACCTTGAGTTGAATTAGCCTGCAGTATTGCATTCTAACCACTGCACCACCATGGTTCTTGTGGTAAAGCAGCCCCCTTCAATGTTGCCCACTTCAAGATGTGTGGATAGCACAGGTGGCTGAGGAATTCTGGGAGTTGAAGTC
The DNA here is from genome assembly GCA_039707465.1 of Rhabdophis nuchalis. NCBI lineage: Eukaryota > Metazoa > Chordata > Lepidosauria > Squamata > Natricidae > Rhabdophis > Rhabdophis nuchalis. Next base: position 149,709,197 of record CM077647.1, read on the forward strand.
CAAATGTGGCCAAGGTTGAAAAAGACTCATTTAGAGTAGGCCAATATTCTAGGACAGAAACATGGATCTCTGCCCACCCTCACTTCCCATGCACTAACATCTGTGTTAGTGGAGAAAATCCCACACATGATTACAGCAGAGTAAAAATTGCCAGCAAAGTCGATTTTTAAATGGCTTCTCTTCCTAGATCACTTCTCCAGTTTTCCGATTCCTCAATAAAGCATCAAGTTTGCATTCTTCAAATCCCAAGAAATCACCTGTTCTCAATTTTGCTGCAGTGAAGGAATTTATGAATTCCTATCATTACCTATCCTTCTTCCTTCACTTCTAGGCCCGGCATATGGTTCCCTACTCCGGGCATGGCAAGCTTTCCTGGGGGCTTCTGAGCGGTTAAGCCAACTACACATGGAGATGCAAAGGGCTTTGGTCTCTGAGGATGCTGGACGTATCCGATCCTGGCAGCATGACTCCTATCACCGCAAGCTCTTTGGGGGCTTCAAGGAGGCTTGCGAGCTAGAAAATGGTTTCCAGCGGGCTCAGAAACCTTGGACTAAGAAGCTCAAGAAGGTAGGAAGAACCTTTGGGCATTCTCTAGGTGTAGAGATAGGTAAAGGGATGCAGTGGCTCAGTGGCTAAGACGCTGAGCTTGTTGATCAGAAGGTTGGCAGTTTGGCGGTTTGAATCCCGAACGCCTTGTAACGGAGTGAGCTCCCGTTTCTTGTCCCAGCTTCTGCCAACCTAGCAGTTCGAAAGCATGTAAAAATGCAAGTAGAAAAATAGGGATCACCTTTGGTGGGAAGGTAATAGTGTTCCATGCGCCTTCCGCATTTAGTCATGCCGGCCACATGACCCTGGAGACGTCTTTGGACAGTTCTGGCTCTTTGGCTTTGTAATGGTGATGAGCACCGTTCCCTAGAGTCAGGAATGACTAGCACATATGTATGTGGGGAGCCTTTACATTTACCTAGAGGTAGGTAAAGTCACGGAGGAATAGAATCCAAGGATTTAGGTATGTTTAGGAAGCAGAAGCAGCTTTAGAAAAATAAAGGTTTATCTTTATTGTGAACTTGTATCTCTCTTTCCCTTTATCCCTGATCCCTACTCTTTTCCAACCAGGCCCAACATGAAGCAATAGAATGAGGTTGGATGGAGTCGTCAGTTTATGAATAGTAGGAGGCTAGCATTGGCTGCCTACGTAGACTTATCTCCTTCCCACTGACTCCATAAATTAAGGGTATATAGAAAATAAGGAGGAGGATTTCTGGGACTACTGGGTCCCAACTGTCCTGACTTTTCATTACTTTCCTCCTCATCCTCTTCAACTTCTACCCCCAGGCAGAGAAGGCCAAAACTCTTTATCACAAGGCCTGCCGCAAAGAGCACATTGCAACACTGCGGGAGAGTGGAATCCAGGCAACATCGGGGGCTGAAGTATCTCCAGACCGGCAACGTACTTTGCGGGAAGAACATCAACGTTGTAGCCAAGAAACCAACAAGGTAGCGGAGTTTTTGTACCTCTCCATCTTCTCCGTTGCTCCTGGCTGGTGTGGCAGTTTGTCAAATAGGCCAACTACATAGGCCAAAATTGTACCTGTTATGTCCATCTATTCACCATCAGCTGGTCATGACAGGTAGTGCTCAGTTGACGACCACAACTGAGTCCAAAATTTCTGTTGCTAAGTGAGGCATTTATTAAGCGAGTTTTGCCTCATGTTATGAACTTTCTTGCTACAGTTGTTAAGTGAATTGCTAGAGGTGTTAAGTTAGTAACATGGTTGTTAAGTGAATCTGGCTTCCCCATTGACTTTGCTTGTCAGAAGGTCGCAAAAGGGGAATCATGTGGCCCTGGGAAACTGCAACCGCCATAAATGTGAGTCAGTTTCCAAGTGTCTGAATTTTGATGACATGGTCATGGGGAGGCTTCAATGGTCATAAGTGTGAAAAATGGTCGTTTTTTCATTGCTGTTGTTACTTCAGACGGTCACTGAATGAACTGTTTTAAGTCAAGGACTACATATATTTTGTTTAAAATATAAAGCAGAAACAGAACTACAGTTCCCAGCATTCTTCATTTAGGCCAGAGTGGCACAAGTTGTTCTGAGTTATATTTTAGCAACATCTAGAGCAGGAGTCCCCAACCTTTGCAACTTTAAGTCTGAAGGACTTCAGCTCCCAGAATTCTCCAGCCAGCAAAGCTGGCTGGAGAATTCTGGGAGCTGAAGTCCTTCAGACTTAAAGTTGCAAAGGTTGGAGACCCCTGATCTAGAGAACTAACAGTTCACTGATACTTTTATCAAATATATCAATTGACGGATGGGGTTAGAGAACATGTCCACCTCTTGCGCCTTCAGTATGGGGGGCGGGGTGTGTCTTTGACTTATGACACAATTGGGACCAGGATTTCCATTCTTAAGCAAAGCGGTTAAGTTAATCATACTCAATTTTGTGTCCTTTTTTGCTTGGTCATTAAGCAAACCACTGCATCCGTTAATCATGTGGTTGTTAAATGAATCCTATTGACTTTGCCTATTGGAAACCAGCTGGGAAGGTCGCAAATGGTGATCACATGAACCCCTTCCTCCAAAACTGCAACCATTGTAAACGAATGCCAGGTGTCAAGTGCCCAGTTTGATCATGTGCCATGGGGCTGCTGCAAGAATCATAATCGGAGCCGAGGTGGCACAGTGGTTAGAGTGCAGTACTGCAGGCTACTTCTGCTGCCTGCCGGGTGCCTGCAATTTGGCAGTTCAAATCTCACCAGGATCACGTTTGACTCAGCCTTCCATCCTTCTGAGGTGGATAGAATGAAGACCCAGATTGTTGGGGGCAATAGGCTGACTCTGCAAATCACTTAGAGAGGGCTGTAAAGCACTGTGAAGCGATATATAAGTCTAAGTGCTATTGCTATAAATGCGAGGACTAGTTATGAGTCCTTTTTTCAGTGCTATTGTAACTTTGAACAATTGCTAAATCAAGGGTTGTAAGTTGAGGTCGATCTGTGTTTTTTACTGTGCAGTAATGATTGAGATCTTTTGCTAATATATGAGTAATGTTTGGGACTTGGGGATTTATTTGGAATAAAAAATCCACAATGATTTAAAGCAAACCGTTTTTCTTTTCTTTGATTGGAAATGCAATTATGCAGAACAATACTGTTGTTGCCTGAGTGCAGCAAACTAAATACAAAATCTGTTTGAAGAACAGTGTGACCTTTTAATATTTTGGATTGGGTTCAAAAAGAAAATTAAATAATTATGAATTGCAGATTTTTTTCCCCGAGTCAGCCAACTCAAGCCTTTTTGCTCATCAAGATGCTGGGTGTGCAGAGTTTTTTTTTTAAATCCAGGATTGCAGAACAGTAAGAGCAAATTACAAACACATACTACAATGTGAAGGACACAATTCTACACATATGATGTATATGTAACAAATATTGAAGATAAAACATTTCACACAAAAGTTAGTGTCCTCGCCAAAATGGCCTCAACTATTACAAAGTGCTGACAACCTCATCCCAAAATCTCACAAGATCTCAGAAATCTCAAGAGAAGCCAGAATCTTGTGAGATTTCATGAACTTGTAAACATTCAGCAATTATAGGCACACACACACACACATTAAATGCTAATTTAATTCAGAGTGGTATGATGCGATTTGAGTGGGAGCGCATATTCTAACACCACCACAGGCACTGATCTCTGCCTACCTCCTACATTCATTCAGATTTCCTGGTCTAAGGCAGGAGATAACCCATCAATCTTATTCAGCTCCCCAAAGCAGATGAGTTTCTTCCTCCCTCTCCCTGCAATGCAGCAAAACCAACCAGTCTGGTTACTGTGGGCCACAAGGAGTGGCCTGCAGCTGAATGAGCATTGCCTTGTCCAAGGCATCTGAGACCATGTGTTTAGGGATGGGGATCCCAAAGATTGGAGAATCTGAAAGCCTATGAATTTTCTTGGCTCTGGTCAACAGATCCGTGAACGTTATGAGAAGGCCCTGCAGGAGCTCGACCGTTGCAGTCCTCGCTACATGGAAGAAATGGAGTCTGTATTTGAGCAGGGGCAGGCTCTGGAGCAGAGACGGATTGTCTTCCTCAAAAGTGCCTTCCTCGCCCTGCATCGGCGTCTGGATGTCACTGCAGATCCCAGGTGTGGAAAAAGGAGTCTTGCATCAGGCCCCAAGAATAACATATAGTTGTTTTTTTTTATTGTTGTTGGCCTACAGACAGAATCTTGCCTGACTAAAACCACAACCTGCGTAGCTATAGATATATTCTGTGAACTGCTAGAGAGGTCTGTCTTTGTATTCTTCCTGCCTACCAGACATTCCAAACTTCACTGTCCTTTTGCCTTCTGGAAAGCAACCTCTCCCTCCTGTGATTGTAACTACATCCCACCACAACCTGAGGGCTATAAAGCTCATACAGCTGGTCTCACATTGTTCAGATTCATTGGTTAAAATGAAGATATTGGTATTAAGCTTCATGGAGCAGGATTTTCTCTCATTAAAAGAGCCATTCTTCATTGAAAGGGGTGGTAAAATGGCCATTAGTGGACACCAGGGACATTTTTTAAAGTTAAAAATGCAATTTATCTACTTCATGCATGACTGAGGAATTCTGAGAGTTGAAATCCACACATCTTAAAGTTTCTAAGGTTGAGAAACAATGATCCTCATGGATGGCAGATATGGATTATGACAGTGATGGCGAACCTATGGTACGAGTGCCACAGGTGGCACACAGAGCCATTTGGCAGGGCACATGAGGCGTTGTCCTGTAAGCTGGCCAGCATGCATGCGCACACTGGCCAGCTGATTCAGCTGTTTTTAAAGCCATTTTTCGCCCTCCCCAGGCTTTATATGAGCCTAGGGAGGGCAAAAACAGCTCCCCCCGTCCCCTGGAGGCCCCCCCGAGGCTTCAGGACCTTCGCTGAAGGCTCCAGAGGACTAAAAATGATGCTACGATCAAACCGGAAGTCCCTGGGGGCTCGTGGATTGCATTATGGGTGTGGCACGCCGGCACACGACACCCTCCCTGTGCTCCCCCCCTTATGGCACGCGAGCCTAAAAAGGTTTGCAATTGCTGGATTATGATACTGGCTAAAAAGAGATGAAAGGCCACTCCTCCAGATGTGCAGTACCACCTTTTGCCATTAGATGGAGGAATAAAGTTAAGGGTGACCATTGAGGAAGGATCAAAAAAGTCAAGATGCTGACTTTAATTATACAGTCAAACCATCATCTTGACTTCTTTGATCACTAGATGACCTGGTGCTTCCTTTATTCCCTTGAATCTATCTCTCCACAGGTAGCTACACCATAGATGTCCTCTGCCCTTTTTACCAGAATGCCACATTCCACAAAAGAACTTGTAATTGATTTACAATTAGATAGTCAGAGGATGCTTCCAGATGGATACTATTATAATCCTAGCTACAATTTTGGTGCCTGCCCTCAGTTCAACAACCCCTTCCCCATTGCCTACCTTATAGAATATATTCTCATCACAGCTGCCCTGAACTTTCCACTATTAGAAAAACTCATTGGGGTTACTTCTCTCCCTCCTGCAGGGAAAACCCCCCCACAATTGTCAATGTTCTACAGGCAACAAGTTATTAGGCACCAATTATTATTATTATTAGGCAACAATTTATAAGTACATGAATGTTATACTGAATTATTGAATGAACCTCCCAGAACTAAGCAGCTTTCCTTCCTCACCCTTCTGAAATCTGCTCACTCTACCGTAATTGCCCTTTGCACAGTCACTCATGCACTCGTGACATCCCGACTGGACTACTGTAATGCTCTCTTCATGGGGCTCCCCTTGAGGTGCACCCGAAGACTGCAGCTTGTCCAGAATGCAGCCACGCGGGCAGTTATGGGAACCTCTAGGTTTTCCCATGTAACACCGCTCCTGCGCGAGCTGCATTGGCTGCCTGTGGTCTTTCGGGTGCGCTTCAAGGTGTTGGTTATCACCTTTAAAGCGCTCCATGGCACGGGACCTAGCTATCTGCAGGATCGCATCCTGCCCCATACATCCCTGCGGACGATTCGCTCCCACAGAGAGGGACTTCTCCGGGTGCCGTCCACCAGGCTATGCCAGCAGGCGACACCCAGGGGAAGGGCCTTCTCTGTGGCGGGCCCGACCCTCTGGAATGACCTACCCCCCGAAATTAGAACAACTACGGACCTCCGCTCCTTCCGTCAAAAACTAAAAACTCATTTCTTCTGCCTGGCCGGCTTGGGGTAATTGAATTGTTTTATTAGAGCTTTTTAGGGGTTTAATTTTAGTTAATCTGGGATTTTAGCGCAGGGTTAAGTTTTAATTTCTTTTTAAATTGTATTTATGTCTATGTTTTTATATATGCATTTTTAAATCCCCTGTGCACCGCCTCGAGTCTAACTCGCCCTGGCCATCTTGCCGTGGGTGGCCATGGTCAACTCTCCAAGGGACAGCTTTTTGCAGCCAACTCACCGTGGGACAGCTCACCATGGAAAAATTCAATGCAGGATAATTCAAGAGAGGGACAAGCGAGACAGATGACTCCACGCTTTGGCTCACCCCAGCCTTGAGGACTTCTAACTTGAGAAGTTCAAACCTAAAACAAGACAAGCCTCCCTGCAATTCTTTTGTCCCTCCCTCTTATCCCCATTATATCCCTTATTATTGTGAATTGTCCCACAATAAGCTGTCCTATGGTGAACTGGCTGAAGCGAGTTATCTGGGGTGAGTCAGCCGGGGTGAGACAGTTGGGGCAAAGCAGCCACAGTGAACCGACTGTGTCAAATTGTCCTAAATTCCTTGGTTTTTAAGACTTAGGTAAGTTTGACATTTCTCCTTTTCCTTTCCCTCTCATCCAACCTTCTTATTTTTGAGCTATCTCTCCCAACTTCTCAATTTCTTATAGATGAAACCCCACTGCTAATTGATTATGTGAAAATGCACCATCAAGCCCAACTCTTAATGATGAGCCTAGGTCAACTTTAGGTTTGAACCTTAGACGTCCTTGAGGCTAGAGTGAACCAGAGCTTGAGTCACTTGTCCCTCTTTTGTTCCTCTGCTGAGTTATCCCATGTTGAATTGTCCTACTCCTATGGCAAGTTGGGAACAGGAAGTTGGCCATGGTGAATCGGTTGCAGGAAGACGGCCAGGGCGAGTCAGGCGGGGCGAGTTGGCTATGACAAGTTCTCCCATTCTCCTTAGTGATCACAGAGAGGTTCTCTTCATGACAATCAATGCCTAATCTGTTCTTCCCTCCACCATTTCTACTAAGAAAGTCTCCATTCTACACTATTCCCCCATCTCATGGCCTGACCTTTAAAACAGGAGCTAGTTAAACTATACCTTAGAATCTCTCCAAGGTAAAGCTTATCTCTTCTCCAAATATGTACCTCCATTTGCCTTCTTCACATCTGATCTTCTTTCCTACATCCAACAACTGTAATGGTGAATCTATGGCACACGTGCCACAGGTGACACGTGGAGCCATATTTGCTGGCATGGCAGCCCTCAGCTCCAGCACACATGTGTGCGCCAGCTTTTTCAGCCTTCTGTAAGGTTGGGGGAGGCCATTTTCCCCCTCCCCATGCTTCAGGAAAGCCTCTGGAGCCTGAGGTGAAAAACAGGCCCAAAAGGTCAACCAGAAGTTCGGGAATGAACTTCCAGTTGGCCTATTGGATCTGGTTTTCTCCCTCCAGACCTATTGGACCTGGAGGCTTTCCTGGACTGAGGAGGGCAAAAAACAGGCCCAATGGGTAAACTGGAAGTTCAGAAACAATCTGTTTCTGCTTTCCGGAGGGCCTCCGGGGGGCACAGGAAGCCATTTTTGCCCTCCCCAGACTTCAGGAAAGCCTCTGGAATCTGGGAAAGGTGAAAACTCCTCCCGCCCCATGCAGGGGGTCGTACACGCATGTGCTGGGTAGGTCACACGCATGTGCAGGTGGGGGGTGGCTGTGTGTGAGATGGGCGTGCACAATTTTGGTACTCCTTTAAAAATAAAAATAAACCATAGCCATCATTGTCGTACAATTTAGCTGCTAAACCTGCAACCTGCCTTGCCTTCTAGCCAATTTTCCTGAAAAGCACCGGTTTGCGCTATCAATCAGAACAATAAGACTGTTCAATATTTCTCTCTTGGATATATATTTTGTAATGGTGGGAACGCACAGTAGAATTCCACGTGGCAAATGTTGCAACTCAGTATATCCTGTAAAAACCTGTAAATCAGTTTCACAACATTGTAAACGCCTTGAGGGCAACATCCTGGGTTGGACTTGTTTTGTACACATTGCTCCTAAGTGGAAATGTGTTGTGCAAGTTGCATGTTCGTATGTGTGATAATCTTCCCATCTTTATCTCTCCTTTTCTTCAGTGTCCAAGCTGTTTATGGTGACTTGCATCAGGCCATTGAGGAGATAAATGACCAAGAGGATCTTAAGTTGTGGCGTAACCGAAATGGCCCAGGAATGCCCATGAACTGGCCAAAATTTGAGGTGGGAAGCATTTCTTCTTCAATGATAAGAGAAGAGCATGCTGCATGTTCTCAGAATCCTTCCGGTTTCCATTTATGCACATATAGAAAAATGTCCCAACATATTAATACAGGTAGTCCTTGTCTTACAACAGTTTAGTCATCATTCAAAGTTACAACGACACTGAAAAGTGTGATTATTTTACTCACTTATGACCGCTGCAGAATCCCCATGGTCATGGAATCAAAATTCAGACCCTCGGCAGCTGATTCACATTTATGATGCCTGCAGTGTCTTGGGGGTCATATGATCACTTTTTGCAATCTTTTAACAAGCAAAATCAGATTCACTTAACATCCATGTTACTAACTTAACAATTGCAGGGATTCACTTAACAACTATGGCGAGACAGGTCAAAAAATGGGGCAAAATTGAGAGAATCCAAAGATATTTCCCGAGAAGAGTCCTCCATTCCTCTACCCACAATAAAATACCTTATGACACCAGACTTAACAACTATGGCGAGACAGGTCATAAAATGGGGCAAAATTGAGAGAATCCAAAGATATTTCCCGAGAAGAGTCCTCCATTCCTCTACCCACAATAAAATACTTTATGCCACCAGACTTGAAATTTTGGGCTTAGGCAACTTAGAATTACGCCACCTTTAGTCTGACCTAAGCATAGTACATAAAATTATCTGCTACAATGTCAATGATTACTTCAGTTTCAACCACAACAATACATGAGTAAACAACAGATACAAACTTAAGGTAAACCACTCCAAACTCGATTGCAGAAAATACGGCTTCAGCAATAGAGTGGTCAATGCCTGGAATGTACTCCCTGACTCTGTGGTTTCTTCCCCCAACCCCCAAAACTTTAACCTTAGACTGACTACTGTTGACCTTACCCCATTCCTAAGAGGTCTGTAAGGGGTATGCATAAGTGCACCAACATGCCTACCGTCCCTGTCCAATTATCCCTTTTTATTTGTATCCTTTTCATGTATTCAAAATCATGTTTATACGTTTATCTGTTATCTTATATATATGCTTGACAAAATAAATAAATTTAAATAAATAAATAAATAAAACAAATGTCCCACTTAGCAACAGACATTTGGGGCTCAATTATGTTCATAAAACAAGTTCTACCTGTAGCTTCCAGTAAGAAAAAAATAAATCCACTGTTCAGTTGATTCCAAATCCGGATTCTCTCACTTCTCCATGTTGTTTTTTACCTCAGAGACAAAGAATTCTTTCTCTTCAGAGCCTTCAGGCTGACAGCCAACTGTTGTTTTTAACATCCTCTGTGACAAAACAATTCAGCTGATAGCTAGGGAAATATTTCAGATTGTTTGATAACAACAGTAATTTCCCTTGTCCCTTTTTTGACAAGTTGCCAGAAATATCTTGAAAGAAATAAAAAAATTGCTTTCATTTAACATCTCATTTACACCTCTTAACAATTATGGTTTAGTGCCATAAAAATTAGATTATGAGTTAAAAATTAGAGCTAAACCCCACAGTTTGGTTTAGGAACCTTCAGACTCTTCAGGCTGACAATCTGATTTAATTAATTATGCTATTTACCTTTGTATTTCTTTCAAGGTAAATTATAGGATTTTACTGTAAAAAAAAAAAATCTTGGCACCAAATGAAATATAAAAGACACCTAAGTTTTGATAGTGCAAGAATTCCAACACCTACACTCTTCTCTAGAGTTTTGTATAGTCTTGCAAATGGGGCCTGGTTGAAGGAAGGCTTTAGGAATCTATTTATATGGAATACAGAATAACAGATTTGGAAGGGATCTTGGAGGTCTTCTACTCCAAAACCCTACTCGATCAGGAGCCTTTATACCAGAGTTTCTCAACCTTGGCCAGTTGAAAATGTTCGGACTTCAACTCCCAGAATTCCCCAGCCAGCAAATGCTGGCTGGGGAATTCTGGGAGTTGAAGTCCGGACATTTTCAACTGGCCAAGGTTGAGAAACACCGCTTTATACCATGCTGGACAAATGGCTTTCCAATCTCTACTTAAAACCTCCAATCATAGAGCACCCACAACTTCCAGAGGCAAGCCATTCCACTAATAAATTGTTTTTTTAGAATTATTAATGGCTTTTGAGAAATAACAACTACAAGTAGTTCTCAACTTACAACCATAATTAGGAGCAGAACTTCAGTTGCTAAGTGAGGCAGTCATTAAATGAATTGTGCCCAATTTTATCACCTTTTTTGCAGGGTCATTAATTGTTAAGTGAATCCAGCTTCCACCATTGAATTTGTTTGTCAGAAGCTGACTGGGGAAGCTGCAAATGGCAATCACATGAACCTGGGACACTGCAGCTGTCATAAATATAGGACAATTGCCAAGTGCCCAAATTTTGATCATGTCACCATGGGGACACTGTGACAGTCATAAGTGCAGGGATGAGTTTTAAATCACTTTTCCCAGCACCTTTCTAACTGAACACTAAACAAATGGTGGTAAGTTGAGATCTTTTTATATTTCCACACATACAAGTCAAGAGGAAAATTGCAAAAGAATTCTAAAAATTGTTGGGGGCACTAAAAAAAAGACACTAAACACATTGCTAGCTGGTTTTGATGAAAACTTTTCTCAGGGTAAATGTATTACTTTATTAAAGTTCCCATACATTTTTCAATACTTTTTTTTAGAAGGGCAGATTTTATTTTTCTTCTTTGGACTAGCTACCGTCCATTTCTTGAGATAATGTCTTGCTGGAAAACCCACTTCACCTATCTCCAAAATATTGTAATGCTTTTCGTGCTGTGGTGATTAGAGACTTCCTGCAGGTGACTAACGGGTCCAACTACCCAAAAAGGTATCCACAGCAACCAAGCTCTGCCTATTGCAAGGCTGCCCTTTTGATTCCTAACCACTTTCAACTTTTCTTCTTCTTTTTTATTCTGAATGGGATGCAGCCCAAATTCAGATTTCACGTTTTCTTCCTCTCCTCTCCTGCTACCCAGGATTGGAGTCCTAATCATGAGAGGCCACAAGTGAAGATCAAGAAACCTAAAGAGCCAGAGAAAGTGACACCCTGCAGCATCTCCCCCACCCAGAGCTGGTGAGTTGTATCTCCATCTTCTTCTTCCTTCTCACCCTCCAAAATCAGTGAAAGAGCTAAAATGATAAAATAATGTTGGACAATGTGTAACTTATAGTGTCCATCCTCCGAACTCAATAAGCCATATCTTTGGAGTATAAGATGCACCCTTTTCCCTCAGAAAAGAGGGTGAAAATCTGGGTGCGTCTTATACACTGAATACAGCACTTTTGGTCTACTGAAACCCTGCCCCCTTCACTAAAATGGCCGTGCATAGCCTTTAAGAGGCTTCCAGAGTGCTCCTGGCGGCTGGGGAGGGCAAAAAAGAGCAAAAAATGGGCAGCCCCCAGGAGTACTCTACAAGCCTCCCAAAGCCTCTGCATGCCCTTTTTCTTTTTGCAAAAAAGGTGGCATGCAGAAGGTTTGGGAGGCCTGCAGAGTGCAAAAACTTTTTTTTTTAAATTACCTTTTCCAAATCATGGTGCGTCTTATACTCCAGCGCATCTTACAATCCGAAAAATATGGTAAACTTCCCAGGATAAGAGGACTTCTCCTTTCACGGATTGCTAATTGGTTCAAAATCAGAAAGCATAGAATAGAAATGCATGGGCACTTTTTCTGATTTGGACCGGGGGGGAGGGAGCCGGAATGATTTTGAGAGAGCTACAAGCTGCCCAAGTTTGCAGATATGATTACAAGCAAGATGGTGAAACGTAGAAATAATTATGAAGAGATTGAATAGTCAAATGGCAACTATAGTCCAGTTTAAGTAAGTGTGATGCCCCAGTGGAGCGGAAAATCCTAAGTTTGCATAAACCCAGGGAGGATTTATGTTGCTTGTTTTAAGTTGCTTGTGACTAACCGAAAAAGGATATTGGCCTCAAATAGAGAAGTCGGTGAAAACATCAACTCAATGTGTAACATTAGTATGAAAAAAATCATTTCCTTAGCATCGGCAAGGAAAAGGACTGACAATTTCCCAACATGGTAATGCAATATATCAAATTCCATGCTAAGGATCACATGAAAATGTATTGCAAAATCTCAACATTGTAAAGCAATAACACAAATCTATGTTATGTTTACAGCTGGAATACCATATATCAGGGGTCTCCCACCTTTTCAAGTTTAGGTCTGAAGGACTTCAGCTCCCATAATTCTCCAGCCAGCTTTGCTGGCTGGGGAAGTCTGGGAGCTGAAGTCCTTCAGACTTAAAGTTGCAAAGGTGGGAGACCCCTGCCATATATAGTCCAAGCTGCCAGGTTTAAAAAGGATACAGTAAGCTTTAAAAAAAGTGCAAAAGTGAACTCCCAAATTATCTGGGGGATCAAACATTCTCCTGCAAGAAAAAACTGGAATATTTGAACTTGAAAAGAGGAGGAAGGGGCCTGATTCACATGTGGCATAGGAAACCCCTAACTCTTAAACATTAGGGTCAGGGGTCATGCAATAAAATTGAGATTTGCCTACAGGAAAAAAAGCAAGGGCTTCTTTATAGATCATATAATTAAAATATATGGCTATCACTGAGATACAGTAACAGCCACAGATTTGGATGTTTTTAAAAGACTCTGGGCCTCTAGCAGACTCTATCTTGGTGGGATGGGGGAGGCATCAGAGGAACAATGAGGAGAAGAAGGAATAAGAACTTCAGAGACATCTGGCTGACCACTGGAAAGTTGGGGTGTGATACAACAGGGTAGTCTTTATGTTCTTAGTGATCAAGACACTATTCTACTGGAATACTTGCAACCTCGTAAAGTAAGTGAATAATACATGACAACAGCAGGAAGTCTATAATTAAGAAAGGGTGATTTGCCTACAGCCACTTACTTATCTGATTAAGGCACCACACCAACCCCTGATTTGCTTAATCATTATCAAATAAGCCACATTTGGCTGGGTTCAAACTCCATGGTGAACCATAAAGCACACAGTATACAAAACAGGATGGTTGGATTCACCTAATATGTGAGTGTGGTTTAGGCTTGGTAGTTGTAAAACTGTTGAATTTCAATCGTTTTACACCCTCACCCCCCCAAAAAAAATTGAGTCAGATCCTTCCTTACTGATAAATAGAAGGAACATTTCACAGCAATGCAATTTATTAAACCTAAATATGGTTAGCTGGTTTTGTGTACTGTGGCAGCAGAGGGGGGTTCCTACTGGTTCGGACTGGTTTGGCTGAGTAGGTAGTAACTTGGCCAGCCATGTTCCCAAACCGATCCTACCAGTGGCACTGTAGGCACCGCCATCTTGTTTTTTCTTCTGCACATGAGCACGTAGCGCACATCAAGCACACACACACACAGAGCTCGCGTGCGCCCGAAGTGCGTCACTGAGCACACCAGCGGTAACAAGCCGAAACCCACCCCTGTGCGGCACCCACTCAAGTATGGTTTATTCATTTTAAAAACTATGTTGTCACATGGTATGTTATGTCTACTGCCTGGGTTGGTAACCATGATTACGGCTTAGCTACCTATATGGATGTAGCCAACTATATTTCATAAACCATTATTTTAAAATAGTTATTAATAATAATAATAATAATAATTTTAATTTGTTGACCGCTCCTCTCCCCATAGGGACTCTGAGCGGTGCACAGGGAAAACTAAAACAATAAATATACAAACACATTAAAAACAAATTAAACATATACCTGTGCTAAAATACCCCATTAACATACTAAAATTCCCAGTTAAAACAACTAAAACCCCATAGAGAGAGACTACCCTAGGCCGGCCAAGCAGAAAAGATGTGTTTTTAGTTTTAGACGGAAGGAGCGGAAGTCCGTGGTCGTTCTAATGTCGGGGGGAAGGTCGTTCCAGAGGGCTGGGCCCGCCACAGAGAGAGCCCTTCCCCTGGGCGTCGCCCGCTGACAAAGTCTAGTGGACGGCACCCGGAGAAGTCCCTCTCTGTGGGAGCGAATCGGCCGTGAGGATGTATGAGGCAGGATCCGATCCCGCAGATAGCTAGGTCCCGAGCCATGGAGCGCTTTAAAAATGATGACTAATACCTTGAAGTGCACCCGGAAGACGACACGCAGCCAGTGCAGCTCGCGCAAGAGCGGTGTTATGTGGGTAAACCTGGAGGTTCCCAGAATTGCCCGCGCGGCTGCGTTCTGGACCATCTGAAGTCTCCGGGTGCACCTCAAGGGAAGCCCCATGTAGAGAGAGTTACAATAGTCCAGTCGGGATGTCACGAGAGCATGAGTGACTGTGCGAAGGGCGTCCCGATCCAATAGGGGGCGCAACTGGCGAACCAGGCGAACCTGGTAAAACGCCCTCCTGGCCACGGCTATAAATGTATTATAATGTACATTTATTTATTTATTTATTTATTTATTTAATTTGATTTGTATACCGCCCTTTCTCCCATAGGGACTCAGGGCGGTGCACAGGGAAAATAAAAGGTACATTTAAATACAGTCAATAGATAAATTTAAAGTTAAATTAAATAAATTTAACCTGAGTTAGAATAAACTTAAGAAACCCTATTAAAATGATAGTAAAAACAAACATGCTACATCTCTATTATAAGGTCACATGTATGTTTCTTATTTGCTTTTATTATAGTACAATACTCCTCCAAAATGTGTATTGGGCCCACTAGAAAGAATAAACTCTCTGTGCCAACAGCAGCTCTTTAAGTGGGGACGTGGGATTTATTCCTGTGCAGTTTATCTTTCTCCAATCAGATTTTGAACCTCTGAAAATGCTTTTCGGTGTGTGTGTGTCTGTGTCTGTGTCTGTGTCTGTGTCTGTGTCTGTGTGTGAAATTAGTATTGAGACTTGAATCATCTGTGGTTTGATCCAAAGAAAACTTCCGAATGCCCTTTCAAGTATTCAGCAAATACTATAATATGTGATAGGATATGGATATAATAATTAAAGAGAAGAGAGATTTACTCTCAGTTGCTGTGTTGTTATTATAACATGAGTGATGACAAGAAGACAATAAAACCTCTGCTCAGGATTTAGTTTTATTTGAAAGGCATCTTTCAGGTTGTGGCGTTTTATAAAACATTATTTAAAAAACATCCAGGGTTAACTATTTCATAATACAACCAAATGCTCTGTAGCCAGTTTGGAAATTTGCTCTGATTATTTTTGTGCAGTAAGTTAACAATGTTTATGATTTACTAAAAAAAAACCTCATTTTCCAAAGAATTGTGACTTTAAGCTTGCTTTCAAGAATATTTGAAGACTAATGTTGCTCCTTTACTTAAGAGAGCAATATATACTTTGTAAGGCAGCCCTGCAATTATAGAGCTGAAATATATTCTCTGTGCTTAACCACGTCAACAGGACTTACAAAGTAGTCCTTAAGTCACAACCATAATGGAGCCCTGCAATTACAGTGATAAATTGTGATGATCGGAAAAGGAGTCATGACCAAACTTGATTTTACAACATTTTTATGGTGGTCATTCAGTGAATGTTGAGGTCATTAAGTGAACCCATTGTTCGCTATGGGGCAGTTTTTGCCAGAAACGAAAAGTAAACTCTGGTTCCCAGCAAAATGATTGTAAATCATGGTTGGGTGACCACAGGGCACTTCCAACTACCATAAATGTGCGTGAATTGCCAAACAGTCAAAATGCAGCCATGTGACTATGCGGTGGGGGATGGGTGGGAACGGGATGACAAACATCAGAACTTTGGAACCGGGTCATAAACAAGTTTTGGCAGAGGCCATTGTAACTTTGAACAGTTGCTAAGCAAACAGTCGTAAATCAAGGACTACCAGTACAGGAGCAGGAAGCTAGACGGAATAAAATGCTAACTTCAAAATTAAATTTGTTCTCAATTTACCCCTGACCTAATTTACCCCACCTAGCCTATAGTCTTTTAATTGGTTTTAAAGGGCAATAGTTTTAATGATTTTATAAATTTTAGCACAGGGGTATAATTTAATCTGGTTTTAATTTTTATAAATTGTTATGTTTATATGTTTTTATAATTCTTGTGCACCGCCCCGAGTCCCTGCGGGGAAAGGGAGCGGTCTATAAATCTAACAAACAAACAAACAAACAAACAAACAAATTTATACTAACACAGGAACCACTTTTGTTTCCAGGAATAAGGATTTACCCTCTTCCCCTCAGTTTTGGAACATAAAATGAGAGATTACAAACCCAACGGTGTAATAACCACGAAAGGATTTTAAAAAAAAAATTAATGAAGACAACAAAGGGAAGATTTGCAAGGATAGTTTCACTACAAGCAGTTTGTAAATGAAGATTCAATCATCCAGGCCAAAAGTCTCAGTTTTAATAAACGTTGATCCAATTGCTATGATTATTTAACCTTTTATAAAACTACAAGCAGTTTTAAGAAGCTGTGATCTGCTTGTATTTCGTATGTAACCCAAGCAAACAAAGAGACAGAGGTACAGAATTAGAAGGTAGATAAAATTACCCTTGTAAAAAGTGAAATATCTCTCAGAAGACTAACTAAGCAGTCGGTCGCAATTGTACCCACTTCCTGGTTTTTCTTGGCCCAGTGACGTTAAATCTGTTCTAAGGGACCTGGTGATCCATGTCTCTTGCAGACCAACAAGCCAAGACTTCTTGAAACAAAGAAATTATAAGTAGTTCTCAACTTACAATCATTTGTTTAATGCCTGTTCAAAGTTACAATATAATTTTAAAAAAAGTGACTTACAACAAGTTCTCAAAGAGACAATCATTACAGAGTCTTTGTGGTCAGGTAATCAAAATCTGGGCGTTTGGCAACTGGCATGTATTTATGATGGTTGCAGCATCTCAAGGTCATATGAACACCATTTGCAACTTCCTTAGCCAACTTTTGACAAACAAAGTCAGTGGAGGAAGTCAAATTCACTTAAGGATCAATGATTTGCTTACCAACTGCAATGCTTACTTACAGTAATAACATAAATTATTACAACAAAGATTGTAAAATGTGGCATGATTCACTTAATAACCACCTTGCTTTGCAGTGGAAATTCTAATCCCAATTGTGGTCCACAAGTCAAGGACTATCTAGAATCTCTAACTTCCTGTAATCTCATCTTGGAAAGACAGTTCCTGCGTTTATGGTGTCCTTAAGAAAGTTCAGCTAGCTAGTAGGCCATCCAAGTTTCAGAGTCCCTTTAACTACCAGTATTTATAGATTTCCAGTCCTTTGTTAGTTCCTAGATTTATGATTGTCACTCACATGATAAAGCAAAGAAATGACCAGGTGTTAACATTGATGATCCATAGAAATCTAGATGTATATCTCCATTTGGCCATGAATTTCACTTGGTGATCTTCAGTAAGTCAGTGTCAGATCTTTTTCATACTTCACATTAAGCTATAATATAATAAAGTTAAAAGTTAAAGTTTATTGGATTTGTATCCCGCCCTATCTTCCCGAAGGGACTCAGGGCGGTGCACAGGTAAATATTAAAAACAATACAAAAATACAATATAACTACAATAAAAATATATTAAATTTAAACCCGTGCTAAAAACATTTTTAAAACCCATCTAAAAACCCTTACTAAAATCCCTACAATTTGTTATTAAAATTTAAGCCAGGCCAGCCAGATGGAAAAAGTGAGTTTTAAGCTCCCGGCGGAAGAGGTGCAGGTCCGTGATGGTACGAATGTTGGGGGGTAGGTCGTTCCAGAGAAGGTCCTTCCCCTGGGGGTCGCCAGCCAGCATTGGCCGGCAGACGGCACCCTGAGGAGGCCCTCCCTGTGCGAGCGGACAGGACGAAGGGAGGTATGTGGTAGGAGGCGGTCTCGCAAATACCCAGGTCCCGTAGCATGGAGTGCTTTAAAGATGGTTATCAGTACCTTGAAGCGCACCCGGAAGGCCACAGGCAGCCAGTGCAGCTCGCGCAGGAGAGGTGTTATATGGGAGTATTATATAACATACAATGTGTTTATTTGTGGCTTACCATGTACATTGCCTTAGCCTTTTGTAGGATATGCAGACAGAGCAGGGTAAGTATAATAAGCAAAGGTTGAACAAGGTCACTTAGAGTCACATTCTCCCTCCTTTCTACAGTCCCAAGCCAGCACCTGCACCAATAACAGGCCAGCGGGTTCGTGCAGTGTACGATTATATTGGCCAGGAAGCAGATGAACTAAGTTTCAAGGCAGGTGAGTGTTATCTCTATAATCCTTCCACCCAACGTCATTCTTCAAAGGAAGCCTCATTTCCATAGAAATATTAAAATGGATATGAATGTATTCCAACCTCCTAAAATGGACTCCGATTTCCCTTCTCTTGTCATCTATATTATTCCATTCTCTTCATTTCCTCAAAAATATGACCTACCCCGGAAATAAGGACCGTCCTATTTTTAAGTAGGGGCCTAATATAAGACCTCCCCAAAAATAAGACTTAGTGAATGGGGGTAGGGGTGGCCAACATAGGAGAATGCAGCCACAGCCCGCGCAACACAGTTGAGTACTTGTGCAAGCAGCAGATAGAGGCAAAGATGTGGGGAGCAGGGGGGTGGAGAGACAGGCGATCCGGACGTGCTGTGGGAGCTGCAAGAAAACCAAACAGCAGTGGGCCCGAATGGTCTGCAGCTGCGGGAGGATTGTCTTTGCATGGCGACACCGGCAGCAGGCAGAGGCAGAAGCAAGAGGGGGGAGGCATTCCAGATGCACTGTGCAGGCCGCAGGAAAGCCAAGCAGTGGTGGGCTGCAGTGCCGGGCAGCTCGTCTTTGCCGGGCGACACTGGCAGCAGACAGAGGCAGAGACGCAGGGGGAGGCAGGTGATCCAGATTCACAGTGTGTGGGGAAAGCCGAGCAGTGGAGGGTCAGATTGGCGAGTGGCCAAAGGAGCCTCATCTTTGCACCTCTTGGCTTGCATGCAGCCCACGCATAGTTCTGCCTTCTATTCCATGCATCAGGATTACCTGCCTTCCACTTTGCACAGCTCGAGTATGTGCTGACAAAGGGACTGGTTGGCTCAGCTGCTACCGGATACTGTCTGTCCCCATGCGCTTGCCAATTTTTGTGTGTGTGTCGGGGAGTGGGGTGTCCAGCTGGGCAGACCCCCTCGAAATCGTGTTTTCCTGAAAATAAGCTCCAGTGCTTATTTTGGGGCCCAAAAGAAAGTAAACCCGGCTCTTATTTTCTGGGAAACATGGTATATGAAATTCTAAGAGTAGGAATAAGCAATCAATTGCTGAAAGACTGTTGGAAATCTACCAGTCAGGCTGGAAGGAGGAGTCAAACAAGGGCCTAACTTGGAGTCCTTGTGTAGCTGCAAGTGGCATAAGCTTGACGTCCCCCATCCCCTCTCAAGATCCATGAAGTCTTCTCTAGTCGTTCCCAGGGGAAGGCAAGCATTCTGGTGAAATTTTTGTAACATAGTGGTAGATAATAAAGTTACTGACTATTGTTATTCATGAATGGGTTGTGGTTGTTTGCGCTTGGATCAGGAGATAGTGGTGTTTCCAGTTACAAGGGTGATGGGTACAGTCTTGTTCATCTAATATTATTTACTCCTATACCCAAGTGGTCAGGATTAACGGACAATCGTCCTGCCTCTTCCCAAGGCTGCTCCATACAACTTACAGTAGATACAGTGCTATCTACCAACTCTTCAGATGGCAGAAAACGATACTAGCAGTTGTTGTCTCACTGTTGGACTTCATTTGTCATAGAACAGTGTTTCTCAACCTTGTCAGTTGGCAGATGTCTGGTCTTCAATTCCCAGAATTCCCCAGCTAGCATTCGCTAGCTGGGAAATTCTGGGAGTTGAAGTCCGGACATCTTCAAGTTGCTAAGGTTGAGAAACACTGTCATAGAAGAATGCCATTAAAGGGCATCCTCATTTACCGTGAACTAAGGAAAGGGCATGGAGGATTGTACTGATTTTGGTTTCCTTCTGTCCCACTAAACATACCAGGCAATGGACTTGAATGGGTTGAGGCTGGGTAACCAATGGGCTCTGATGGAAGAGCAAAGATGAGGTTCTGTCTGGTTTACAATACAATACAATACAATAGCAGAGTTGGAAGGGACCTTGTAGGTCTTCTAGTCCAACCCCCTGCATGGGCAGGAATCTTATACCATTTCAGACAAATGGCTGTCTAACATCTTTTTAAAGACTTCCAGGGTTGGGGCATTCACAACTGCTGGAGGCAAGCTGTTCCAGAGGTTAATTGTTCTTACTGTTAGGAAATTTCTCCTTAGTTCTAAGTTGCTTCTCTCCTTGGTTAGTTTCCACCCATTGCTCCTTGTCCTGCCCCCAGGTGTCTTGGAGAAAAGTTTGACTCCCTCTTCTTTGTGGCACCCTCTGAGATATCGGAACACTGCTATCATGTCTGTCAGAAGTTATTCTAGCCAGGGCTGAAAAGAGTGGTATTAAGCCTGCCATTTTATCCAGATGAGACACACAGCCAGGAGTGCTAGTTCTAGCCTTATTGTAAGGTATTTGGGTTTTGATTTGGTTTTTTTGTGCCCTTTGAGTCACTGTTGATGTTAACCAACTGCCTGGATTAGTCCCTGCAATTTTCTTGGCAAGATTTCGGAAGTGGTATGTCATTACGTGCTTCCTAGGGCTGAAAAGGTACGGTTGGCCCAAGGTCATCCAGCTTGCCCAATGCCTTAGTCACTACACTAAACTGGCTCTCTGTGGTAACGTTTGATTAAAAGAATCTTGCGAGATGAAAGCCTTCTCCCCTTCTTTAATTTCCAGAAAACTAAGGAGAGTCCCTTTTGAAACATCTCCCACACCATTTTCCCTTCTGTGGCTGAGATATCTTTTACATGGCAATTGCCCCACGTGAGATTCTCCCTTCTAAGGTCGTCCCTCCATACCACCTAGACAAGATGGGCAGCTTACAAATCAAATCATAAACAAACATACCAGCAAATAAATAAGTAAATAGAGGTGGCAGGAGAAAGGAGGAACTATCTCTTTTTCACTAGCTTCAACCTATGGCACTCATTAACTGTCCGCTGGGTGGGTAGCGACTTGACCCCCCTCCTTCTCTTCAATTCCACTCAGCCTGGGGAGCTACTGCTAAGACTGGAAAGGGTGGCAGTAGAAGAGAGGCAGCCAATTCATCATTAGGATTCTTGAGAGGCAGGCTAGACTTAAACTTTATCCATCCCCACTTTTGCAGCCCTGAAAAGCGCTTTATCTTCACTACAATTGGCAGCAGGAATTTTAATTTGGATTTGCATAAGGCAAGTAAGATTAAAGTATTCCTCCTTCTTGCCTCACAGCCCTGTTGAATATTTATTGGTGCTGATTCTAATGGGAAACTTGTTCCCACTTTGTCCAACGGTGGCTGATCAGCAGAGTAACTTGAGTTCCTTCAATCAGGAGGACCATCACCAAGGATTTCCTCCTCCTTTTTGTGGGCAGCGGGAAATGCAGGTAGCCCTCGACTTACCAAAGTTTATTTAGTGATGTTCAAAGTCTCAACGGCACCAGAAAAAGTGACTTGCGACTGTTTTTCACACTGTTGCAGCATCCCCGACTGTCATGTGGGATCAAAACTCAGACTCGGGCAACTGACTCATGGTTACAGTGTCCCTGAGTCTTGGGATCACCTTTTGCAACTTCTGGCAAGCCAGGTTAATGGGGAAGCCAGGTTCACTTTATTTTTATTTATTTTATTTAATTAGATTTCTAGACCGCCCCCTCTCCCCGAAGGGACTCGGGGCGGTGTACAGGTAAAATTAAAATTATCAAAATCATAACAATACATATAAACTAAAATCGAATTAAATAGTCCTCTGTACAAATTTATAAAAATTAAAACTTAACCCATAAAACCGAATAAAATAATTTAAAATTACAGACTGAGGCGGGAAGCATGGAGTTAGGCCAGGCTGGCTAGATGAAACAAGTGGGTTTTGAGTTTCTGGGGGAAGGAGCGGAGATCCGTGGTCGTTCTAATATCAGGGGAAAGGTCGTTCCAGAGGGCTGGGCCACAGAGAAGGCCCTTCCCGCTGGCATTGTCTAGTGGACGGCACCCGGAGAAGTCCCTCTCTGTGAGAGCGAATTGGCCGAAGGGATGTATGGGGCAGGATACAATCCCGCAAATAACTAGGTCCTGTGCCATGGAGCGCTTTAAAGATGATAAACAACACCTTGAAACGCACCCGAAAGGCCACAGGTAGCCAGTGCAGCCCGCGCAGGAGCGGTGTTACGTGGGAGTCTCTAGTAACTCCCAGGACTGCCCACGCAGCCGCATTTTGGACCAGCTGCAGCCTTCAGGTGCATCTCAAGGGGAGCCCCATGTAGAGAGCGTTACAGTAGTCTAGACAGGACGTCACAAGCGCATGAGTGACTGTGCGAAGGGCGTCCCGGTCCAATAGGGGACACAACTGGCGCACCAGGCGAACCTGGTGAAACGCCCCCCTAGCCACGGCTGTCACATGGTCATCCATTGACAGCCGGGCATCTAGGAGGACGCCCAAGTTGCGTGACCGATCCACAGGGGCCAGATGTTCGCCCCCAATGGCCAGTGATGGAGTCAACTGGTTGAACCGGGACGCCGGTAGCCACAGCCACTCAGTCTTTGACGGGTTGAGCTTGAGTCTGTTACTTCCCATCCAGATCCGTACGGCTTCCAGACAACGGGACATCACTTTGACGGCATCGTTGGGGTGGTTTGGGGTAGAAATTTATAGCTGAGTATCATCAGCATACAGATGGTAATCTACCCCAAAACCATGGATGATCTCGACCAGCGGCTTCATATATGCATTGAACAGGAGAGGCGAGGGGACAGACCCCTGAGGCACCCCACAAGTGAGAGGCCTCGAGGTCAACCTCTGCCCCCCTGCCAATACAAATTGCGCTCGACCGGAGAGGTAGGAGGAGAACCACCATAAGACGGTGCCCCTCACCCCCAACCCCTCCAGTCGATGCAATAGGATACCATGGTCGATGGTATCAAAAGCCGCCGAGAGGTCTAATAGGACCAGGATGGAGGAGCAGCCCCCATCTCTGGCCCTCCAGAGATCATCCACCAACGCAACCAATGCCGTCTCCGTGCTGTGGCCGGGCCGGAAGCCGGACTGGCGCGGGTCCAGATAATCCATTTCCTCCAAGTGACGTGGAAACTGTTGTGCCACCACACTCTCTACAACCTTCGCCAAAAAGTGAAGGTTGGAGACAGGATGGTAATTTACTAACAATGCTGGGTCCAGGGAAGGCTTCTTGAGGAGGGGCCTCACCACCGCCTCTTTCAAGACAGTAGGCAAGAACCCCTCACTCAAAGAAGCATTCACTATTTCCTGGAGCCAGCCTCGTGAAACCTCCCAGGATGCCAGTACAAACCAGGAGGGACACGGGTCCAATAAACATTGGTAGCTCTCAGTCGCCTACGCAACCTGTCCATATCATCGGAAGTAACAGAGTCAAACTCCTCCCAGAATGGTGCCTCAAGACCCGCCTCCGATGTCCCCTCCAGACCACTTCCAGTGGAGACAAACTCGCTCCGAATCTGAGCGATTTTGTCCTGCAGATACTCCCCAAATTCCTCTGCTCTGCCCTGTAGAGGGGCTTCCCGCGGCCTCTGTTGAAGGAGGGAGCAGGTTACCCCAAACAGGGCGTCAGGGCGGTTGTCTGCGGACGCAATAAGAGTGGCACAATACTGAGGTTTGGCCACTCCTAATGCCACAAGGTAAGTCCTCAAATGGGCTCTCACCTGTGTTCGGTCAGATTCAGAGCGTGTGGATCTCCACCTCCTCTCTAGGTGTCTCTTGTGGCGCTTCATCACCCTGAACTCCTCGGAAAACCAAGGAGCCTGGGTGGTTCGCTGCCGCAAGAGAGGCCGCAAAGGCGCAACCCGGTCCAAGGCCCCAGTGGCCGCACTATTCCATGCAGCCACTAGGTCCTCCATCCGGGCGCGGGTCAGGGCTACAGGTAGTGGCTCAAGCTCCGTCTGGAACCTTTCGAGTTCCATCAGGCGCCTGGGGCGGAACCATCTTGGAAATTCCGGTTCCGCCTCCCCGCAGTGGGGAGTAGCGGTTGGAAAGTCGAGCCGGAGAAGTGAGTGATCTGACCATGACAGGGGCACGATGGCTAAATCCCCTACTCCCAGATCACTCCTCCACTGGCCAGAGACAAAAATGAGATCCAGTGTGTGTCCTCCCTCGTGTGTGGGGCCCTGAATTACTTGGGTCAGGTCCATGGCCGTCATGGAGGCCATGAACTCCTGAGCTATCTCGGATGTATCACCTACCGATGGCAAGTTAAAGTCCCCCATGACCAACAGTCTGGGGGTCTCAACCGCCATCTCGGGGATCACCTCAAGGAGCTCGGGAAGGGCTGCTGATACATAGCGGGGAGCCAGGTATACAATCAGCACGCCCAACTGCCTCCCTGGGCCCAGTGGTCTCTCTCGGCTCAAGACCTTCCCTCACGATGACCGCTACCCCTCCACTCCTACCTAGGGCCCGTGACTGATGAAATGCACGGTAACCTGGCGGGCACATTTCCACGAGAGGAAGTCCTCCCTCGTGGCCCAACCAGGTCTCCGTAATTCCTGCCAGGTCCGACACCAGGTCGTTAATGAGGGGGGCTTTGTTGATAACGGACCTGGCATTGCATAACATCAGTCTCAAGCCCTAGCTCTGTGAACCCTGATCACCTAGATTGCGGGGGTTGGGACATATGACCGCCCGTACCCATCAGTCACGGTCTCCCAAACGGTGATGAGATCTCTGTCTACCCTCGCACCTACCCCTCCCCATGACCGTTTGAATGGAAAGACCCTCTTCTGGAGCATCCCTACTCCCCCTCCCCTTAACGGACCCGCTCATTTCCTTATTGACTCCGCCCGCCGGCTTGGCACTGGTCCCTCCCTCAGCCTGACTAACCCCTCCCCCCTCCCTGGGACCCCCTAAAATACGAATCAGAAATTTATATAAAAACCCCCTAAGACTGCGCCTCGCCCACCTCTCTGGATTAATAAATCCCTCATCAAGGTGGGCCCTCGTAAGACACTACTGTGTTACTTACTTAACAACTGCAGTGATCCACTTAATAAAGGTGGCAAGAAAGGTCATAAAATGGGGCAAAACTCACATGTCTTGCTTAGCAACAGGAATTTTGGATTTAATTGTGGCCATAAGTCGATGACTACCAGTAATATTTATGAACAAGACGGATGCCTTACAAACCAAACATAGAAGGCAAACATCATGCTTACTACTTCCAGCGTCAGAGTTGTTACTGTATACCAGATCTCCAGGGTACTTCAAGCCTCAACTAACCGGCATCTCCCTCCCTTGTTCCAGAACATAGACTCATGCGTACATGCCTCTTACTCATTAAGGCTCAGCAAGCCACATGTGGCTCATTTTCTCCAAGCTGTGGGGGCTGATTCTCGAGAGATCTTCTCAAAACATTACTTTTCCTTAAGGAAACATCAAGACTCTGGGCCATTAACAAGCAATCTTCTGAACAAAGGCATGGCTAGCCAGCAACCACAATGCTATTGTGAAAGTATTGTAACACCACAAGAACAACGAGTTTAGCTACAGTTGCCTACTCATAGGCATAATTGAAATTGGTGGACATGCTGGCTCCCTTGAGCAATATCTAACCTGAATTGGGAATTAAGGAAGTGGCGATCCACCAGATCTGAAGAGTTCCAGGATGGGAAAGACAATTCTAAAATCTGATTGATTTCAGTTAATCAGCAAAACATTGGGGGTATATTAGAACTGCTTGTTTTTGACATGTTAGAACTTGAGATGATATGGCTGGCTTTGAAATTACATATGAATGTGTGCACACACACACCGTGTGTGTGTGTGTGTGTATTCTTTTACTTAAAATTCATGTTAATAAAATGCAAAGAGGAAGATGGACCTAAAGAAGGGTGCAATAAACAAAATGACTAAAAAAATCTTTTTACCATCAAAAATCTTTTATCTTGATCTTTTGTTAAAAAACAAAACAAAAATTAATTGCTTTAAATAAGATGTACAGTTTTTCTTCCAGCACTGTATGTTAATTCTTTCGGTAAGTCTCCCGTGCTTGCTTTAATAGATTCTAAATTAATCGCTGGGAATACAGCCAAAAAAAGACAAATGCGTTCCCAACACATAGTCATCAACCCAGAATCATATTAACAGTCCTTCTATTCTAAATGTGACGATACCAGAACAGGGCTAGTATTAATAGCAATACTGCTTTATGTATCTATTTTATACATATCTTCAAACTAACTATTTCTTTACAATATCATTAATAAATATTTAAAAGGTTTTCACTGTATTTTGAGACCATGTTGGGTAAAAAAATTCTGAAAAGCAACCTAGAAATCTTTGAATTATTTTAGAATATGTGTCAAACTATTCTTTAATACAGGTAGTCCTTGACTTACAACCACAATTCAGTCCAAAATTTCTGTTGCTGAGATATCTGTTAAGTGAGTTTTGTTCCATTTTACGACCTTTCTTGCCATAGGCGTTAAGTGAATCACTGCAGTTGTTAAGTTTGTAACACAGTTGTTAAGCTTCCCCGTTGAGTCAGAAGGTTGCAAAAGGTGATCTCATGATCCTGGGGCATTGCAAACATCATAAATGTGACTCAGTTGCCATACATCTGGATTTTGATCAGGTAATCTTGGGAATGCGGCAACGGTCATAAGTTTTTCCACACATTTGTGGAAAAAAATGAGCAGAAGTGGGTTTCTATTGGTTCGCACTGGTTCGTGCGAGACTGTAGTGGTAATTTGGCCTTGGTCAAAGAATTGGTAGCGACCCAGGCTGGCCACGCCCCTGAACTGGTCCCCCAGTCGCCGCTGCCATTGCTGGCATATTTGTTAGCAGTTTTTCACATTCTTCGCGCATGAGCAGAACAATTTACAATGCATTGCGTGCACACGCGTGAAGCAAACCGGTACCAACGCCAGTAGGACCACCTCTGGTCATGAGTCACTTTTTCAGTGCTACTTCGAACGGTCACTAAACGAACTGTTGTAAGTCGAGGACTACCTCGATTTATGGAAGTTGATGTCAAATCAGTTTATTGACTCAAGCTATTTCACACCTTCCCATTATCTGTAATAATTTATGAGATCCTCCCCTGCATTTTCTTTTCAGGAGAGCTTCTCACCAAATTGGAAGATGAGGATGAACAAGGCTGGTGCAAAGGAGTGACTGACAGTGGACATGTGGGCCTCTACCCTGCCAACTACGTGGAACCCATACAGGGTTAGATAGAATGGGCAAAAACTGGGGGGTGGGGGGACGGGGGAAAGACGGGACGGGATGGGGGGGGGGTGGAACTTACCCAATCAGTAAAATTACATCTATATATAATTTGCATTTCTGAGATCACATTTTGCAAGGCAGAAAGATGCAAAATTCAGTTCTTTCAGAGATTCAGTTGCATTTTGATAGTCGTGAAGGTTCTTAGCTTATGCCGGTGTGAAGTTCACCCTGAAAACTGTGGGAAATGCTAGTGAAATCTCAGAAGCTGCAGTGGGTTGGTGGGTGGGTCCACATGAAACCTCACATGGGTGGTTCTGGCTTCTGCATTCAGCATAGCTTTTTGTCCCTCCCTTTAGTTGTAGAATAAATGAATTGCAAAGCAAGCCCTCTGAGGCTCCATTTACATATTGTATTCACAGAAAGCAAGCCTTTTGTTGTTTTGAGGGTGGCACAAATTGGTAAAGTAGACTCGAATAATAAAGACTCAGAAACAAAGCTGTATGAAAGTATAGTCACTAAATTCCTCTACGTAGCACTTGCAAGTAAATGCAAACACATATTCACATACATCCACTGGACACATACATCCGGTCTGATTTACAACTTGGTATGCCTGCAGATTTTTATGTGTTTACGTAATTATTCATCCCTTCTTCTTGTTTCTCTGACACACAAACAAATCAAGGTGCCTTAAAGCTCTCCTTTATTTGCCACAGAGGTTGAAAGCACCCTGCCCTGAAGGGCTGGTCAAACTTCACAAGAAGCACAACAAGAAAGATGTCTCACAATCCCACAAATTCTCTTTAGTCATATCTTAATCCAAAGATCTGCAACACGTGAGATGGATATACATTTGAAAATGGCCCTCACATGGCAAGTTAGTGAAGTATGGGAAGTTTGTAGGACCCAACCACACCGTTCCTTCAACACATCCCTGGATGACTGACATTTGGGGAAGAAAAACCGTTCAGAGGCAAGTGCACTCCGCCTATAGAAGTACACTCCATCCATCAAAAGTGTGAAAACAAGGCTGAGACAACTGAGGTGAATTTGTGAACATCTGTGGGTTGTTTTTTAAAATTGATATTTTAGCAGCTTTGGATTTTGGAAAATAAAGAAATAAATAAGTGTGGTGGCCAGTTTTAGTTTTCTTTTTGTTTCCAAGCTTCTAGTTCTTGTGACACAAATTTAATCTTACAAATACATGGGCAGGGCTGATGAAATTCAGTTGGTATACTTGTGACTTGTTCCAGCGTTTTATTTACTCTATTCTCAAGGTATCTGTTGTCAGTTTAATTGATAATAACCCAGAAGCTGAGTTAAGATACAATATGTACGTCATACCAGTCCTAGCCAAGGTGGTTGATCTCTAAAAGCTAAGTGGGGTTTAAAGCTGCTTAGGACTTGGACAAAAAGCATCAGGAAATCTCAAAGCTATAGACAAGACTGAAAGTTGAAAAACCATGATTGAAGAAGATAATGACAAAGCACTTCTGTACTGTAAGAAAACTGCATGGGGATAGAGTTAGCAGATTTGAACTAGGCTCAAAGGAGAACATATCTCATCTGAGTTTTTCCTCATAGTCAACAATCACTTGATTTTCCCCACTTCAGATTAAATAAATCTCTCTTTAAACATTAAAAGAGGCATTAGAAGGCATTTCTCTACCTCAGGAAACACCTGAATCTCCCCTGCAGAAAATCATAACAGGGAAACGTAAGCCAAGGGGAAGCACCCTTAGGTGTCAGTCATAGAAAATCTCACCAAGATTCTGCCAAATAATAATGATATGATGTGGAGGGAAGAATTAAACATATTAACTATTTAACTGTGCCATTAACTATTCAATCATGTTAATTAAATTGCTAATTAACTGTTTAATTTTATTAATTAAACTGTTAAAAAAGAACACAAAACAAAGTACAATATATGTAATAAAAGAAAGTACAAGAGCAATAGCAGCTCTAACAAAGCACATGCTTGGGGCGAAGATATAAATAAAAAAAGTAATACTTCTAGTACAATTACTGAAACAATGACTTACAACCAGCCAGTGGGACACCTATACCTCCCAGCCCAAATTTGTGTATGAAAACCTTTAGGTCTTCAATGTTTTGCAAAAGATTGACAGGATACGCCATCCAAATCTCCAGGGAATGCTGTTTCACAAGACTGGCATGGCACCAGATACCCATTTTCCCTGAAGTTGGGGGTGGGAAACCAGTTACAAATAGTCCTCAACTTATGGCCACAATTTCTAGCACCGAGGAAAGCAGCTGTTAAGTGAGTTGTACCTGATTTTACAATCTTTTTTGCCACGGGTGTTAAATGAATCACTGCAAGTTGCTAAGTGAATCAAGTGGCCATAAAGTGAATTCAGATTCCCCCATTAACTTTGCTTGTTGGAAGCCAGCTGGGAAGGTTGCACTCAGCAATTTTGGGATCCCAGGATGCTGCAGTTGTCATAAGTGCATGCCTGTTGCTAAATGCCCCAATTTTGATCACATGACCTTGAGGATGCTGTGATGCTTTTTAATGCTAGGACCCATCGTAAATCACATTTTTCAATGCTGTTCAAATGGTTGCTAATTGAATGGCTGCAATTTGAGAACTACCTGTAATCATTCGCTTGTCACGCCTTATGATTTGCTGTGAGCTGCACTAACATAACTTCCTAGGATGAATTGGGGCATTTGCACACAAGGTCTTGCCATGTGCCTGCAGCATCAGCTCCTGACCTGAGTAATGCCACCTTCTGTGTTCAGCAGCTGAGCTGAGTTAGTTCCAGCTCAGCTATGGTGGGATTCAGCCGGTTCATACCGGTTCGGCAGAACTGGTAGCTAATTTTTTTGGGAGTTTAGCAAACTGGCTCCTAAATGGCCAGACTAGCATGCATTCACGTTGCAGCAGCGGAAGAAGCTGTATTAGATCATGGGGAGAGAAGTTACTAAATTTAGTAGGAAAGTATAAGAAGAGTGTGGGAAGGGGAGGGAAAAGGTAGGTCATTGGAAGGGCCAGCTGCCTTCATACGCACTTTGCTCCATATTTGTTTGAGAAGTAGCCACCGAGGTTTTCCAGTTAGCAAGCAATGCTCGATTCAGCAAATGCTCTCTTGAGCATTCGCCAGAAACCCAACCATGCGCAATGTTGCAGAGGACCCTCTTCGCTTGGTGTTTGGAGGTGGGCATCAGGTCACGTCCTCCCGAGTCCTGGTCATCCCCACACCTTCCCATGCTGCTGATTTCTGGTTGGCCCGAAGTAGGACTCGAGCCTACCTGCCAAGCCCCGCTTCTCCTAAGATGGAGGATGAAGGTGACACCATGGGGAGGATGGCTGGAACAGGCGGCACTGCCCCCCGTGAACTAGCTGGGGTGAGATTTGACTCCTGCCTGAGATTTTATCCCTTGCATTTGGCTGATGGCCACGGCAACATGCATTCCTAAAGGGTCCAAGCAGCTGTGCTCGATAAAAGGACTGTAACCCAGAAGTGCCCAGGCTCCAATGCTTTTATTAGCCCACTTTGTTCACACAGTAGAGGCTGCTCCTTTATCTTTCTCTAGTTCTTGCTTCTACTTGCCTGCGGTTCACCCTAAAAAAGGTTTCTTGTCAAATGGGACTGCACAGTTGCGCACTACACAGCACCTTACATACATTCTGGGCAAAGCCCACTTAATAGACAGGCAAAGAAGTAGGGTTTTGAGGAGGGTCAGAGTGGATCCTGGGCGCTGTGCTGCATTGGAGAAATGGGAATCGGAGCTGCTGGTGCGAGGGAAGGAGGAGGAGCATGGAGAAGAAAGAGGGAAAGCAGCCTCCTTCCCTCGTGTAAGCCGCTCCATTTCCCCTTACTCCATCGCAGCGCCCAGGAAGCACTTTGACAGCGGAGTGTGTGTGTTTGGGAGATGGTCAATCCCCATTCATGGCAGACAACCTCGATTGTTAAATTATTTGAATCCCACCACTGGCTATGAGGCATTTGAAAATCACAGGTGCAGAATCACAGGTGCAGAATCACAGGTGCAGAACCACTGGTCCACTGGCAGGAGCTCTCAGCTCAATCCACCTCCCAGATCATGGGTGTAGATGAACTCCCTTCCCCATAGAGCAGGGATGTCCAAACTTGGGAACTTTAAGACTTGTGGACTTCAACTCCCAGAATTCCCCAGCCAGCTATGAAGTCCACAAGTCTTAAAGTTCCCAAGTTTGGACATCCCTGCCATAGAGGTTCAGATGTTACAGCAACAGAATAATAGAGTTGGAAGCAGGAGACACTATACATGTCCAATCCCTACTTAAGAACCTATGACGGAGCACCCATAACAGTGGAAAGGCAAGCCGTTCCATTGATTAATTGCTTTAACTCTAAGGAAATTTCTCCTAATTTCTAAGTTGATTCTCTCCTTGATTAGTTTCCATCCATTGCTTCTTGTCCTGCCTTCAGGTGCTTTAGAGCAGGGGTCCCCAACCTTTTTGGCACCAGGGACTGGTTTCATGTAAAAAAAATTCCGCGGACCGGTGGGAGTCTCCAGCGGGTGAGTCGAGTCACGGGGGCTGCCCGTGCGTTCAGCGGTCATTTGGAACCCGAGGCTCACTCCAGTCCGGTTACTATCAAGCCACGGACCGGCACCGGTCCACGTCCCAGGGGTCGAGGACCCCTGCTTTAGAGAATCGACTGGCCTCCCACAATTCTTTGCAGCAGCCCCTCAAATATTGGAACATTACTAGCATGTCACGCCAGCCCTTCTTTTCATTAGACTAGACATACCCAATTCCTACAACCGTTCTTCATATGTTTTAGTCTCCAGTTTCCTAATAATCTTTATTGCACTCTTTCCAGGTCTCAACGCCTTTTTATATCATAATGATCAAAACTGGATGCAATATTTTAAGCATGGTCTTATCAAGACATTATAAACCACATTCGGACACTATTAATTCACAGGTATTTTCAGAGCAATAGGAGGATGGTGCCTGGATGTTCTCTTAGCTCTTCCTTATAGAAATCTTTTATTTTTTATTTTTTGCAAGTAGAGGTGTAAATAACAGAAACCGTATGGGAGAACTATTGACTGTTATGTTCTGTGCATTCTCTTCCTGATTATTTGGAAACCGATGTGGATGTTTTGAAATCACCAGCAACAAACACCACCAGGGACTGAATCCAAACAACTTATGAGGGACTTGAGAGAAGAAACATCATCTTCCTAGTGTTATTCCCACACTATGTCAGGGTCCACTTAAAACTCCCTTTTAATGACTCTAATCCCTTAATTCAAGGTAGAGTTGGGGTGACTGAATGGAGCCAGCATTTACTGGCCGGGTGCCTTTCCTGATGTCATGTAGAGTTAGCAGCAGATATTTTTTTCTTTGCATAAAAAGGGATCACATGACCCGAGGGCATCGCAACCATCATAAAGATGAGTCAATTGGCAAGTGTCTGAATTTTGATCAAGTGACCAGAAGGGTTGCTGCAACAGTTGTAACTATGAAAAATGGTCATGTCAGGTTTTTTTAGTGTTGTTACTTTGAACAGTCACTAAATGAACTGCTTTAAGTCAAAGACCGTATTACAGATAGCCCGCAACTTAAAAATGATAGCTTAGTGACTGAAATTACAACTGACCTCCCCAGAACTACTTACAATCCAGATTCAAAGTTTCTATAGTGGCCCACCCCCTATAGGGAGCCACAGTCTGCATTTACAGCTATTTGCACCATTCCCTGGTCACATGACTGTGCTTCGTAATGGCTTTTTTGTTTTCTTTTTTTGCCAGAAACTGGCATTTACTTTCAGTTTCTGGTAAAAAATACCCTTTAAAGCAGGGTCTCCAACCTTTGTAACTTTAAGTCTGAAGGACTTCAGCTCCCAGAATTCTCCAGCTAGCAAAGCTTAAAGTTGCAAAGGTTGAAGACCCCTGCTTTAAAGAAAATGGTTTCACTTAATGACCATCCAAAAAAAAAGATAATAAAATCAGGCATGGTCACATGGTGACCAGCTTAACAAAAAGCACAATTTATGACCGGCTTAATTATGGATGTAAGTTGAGGACTATCTATAGAAAAGAGAATGGGACTTTCAGGCAAAACTGATGCTGATATTGGCCTTAAGTTCAAGAAAGACTTCAATTGGCAAAATGAAAAATTGAGTCATTCTTGAGCCCTTTTTGCTTAGCAGTTTCGCTCTGCCTAACATAATCAGCAACAGCAGCTGTCTCATAAGCAAGCAGTTCACAATTAGTTGTCTCCAAAAGCCTTGAGTGTTTCCTCAAACCCTGCCTTAGTGGCTATAAATATTTTGAAATCAGATAGAGATAAAATAATAAATACACTGGGGATTGTTGAGTAACTTCATTTTAATGAAATGTAGTTTTTGTTCTCACCTGAACAAAAGGTTTGCAACATCTGGGACAATAGGGGGAAAAAGAGGGGGTGGATTAATAAGGCCTCGTCAATTGCTCGTCAATAGAAAAAAAATTACAAAGTTAAATTAAGGAGACATCAGAGCTAGGAACCATTATTTTATCAAACTTGAATGGGTTTTGTGGTTTATCTCAATGGCTAGGTAAGAGTCTGGTGAGAGGGAGGGTAAGGGAGAGGGAGAGAGAAGTTTTGTATGTATAGTACTTATCTCTTTATGCCCCAGATTTGTATAAGCATAGTTACTTGATTTTATTTTTGTTTTTGTTTTTAAAGAAAATAAAAACAGAAAACAGAGGGGGATTTCCCAGCTTTTCTCCACTGATTCATATAATATGTTCTGCTGTGAAATTAATCTCTCTGTCTTGATGGCAAGAGACATATTGTGCCCACGATGGCTCTACCTGTTTAAGGGCTTCAAGGAAAATCATTTTGTTTCTAAACTCTAAGGTTTTGCACGCCGCGAACATGGAACCCCACAAGTGCTAGGCAAACATTAAGGAGATCTTTCTGACTGAGCTTACCTGACGACCAAGGAGATTCAGAGCTATCAAAGTTCACTCCTCATTAATTAGAGTGGCAAAGCATTTTTGCTCAGGTGCTCTTAGCCAATTGAAACATGAACCCCAATAATTACATAGAATAGAGGCGGTAAACCCCAGCAGTCCTGACCAATCAGGATCTACAACCCACATTCCTGGGCCCTATGGGCGAGGCAATTATGCTACTCCCCAGCCGGTGCAAATATACAACTTCTCCATCCCCAAGAAAAATAATCCAGGTGCAGTCAGGACACACGGAAGGAATTCCTGCTGGAAACTGAACTGAAGGACTGAACTGACGGAAGATGGGAGGCAGAATCTGGATCATAATGCTGCTGGCAATTGGGATTGAAGGGCAAATCCGGTGAGATAATGCAAGATGGTTATTGAACTCTGGTCTGCAGAGGAGTATCTAGGAATTTAGATTCTCATAGAAGATAGCATAGCCTCTTTGAGTTTCAGATGCTACACTGGGCTGGACCAGATACAGTAATTCTCAACTTCCTGGCTAGCACAGTGAATTCTGTAAACTGTAGTCCCCATCCTTTGGAGGTTATCAGCTTGCAAGGGTGGGGGGGCGGCTTTGAGAAATTTGTGGCTTGAGGGACCCTCGATTGAGAAAGAAGAATATGATTGCAGAGAATATGAAGAATCAGGCTGTAGAGCTTGCATTTCAAGGAAAGGGTCTGTAGAAGCCACCAACTGTGAACGTAAAATATGGCATCTAAGATAGCTAGAGGTAATTTGAAAAATAAAGTGGGCTAGAGATTAGAAAGGATGTCTCTGTGAAGTTAATATAATGATCTACTTTTCCCTTTCCTTTGTGCTGGGCTACAAAGGGAGATCCTGGCTGGAAATTGTGGAATTTGTAGTTTCAATAAATCTGGAGACCACCTGATTGTGGAAACTTAGATTAAAATAATAGTCGTCAGTCAAACCGACAGATAATATTATGATCACTCTTCTCTCTCTTGAAGGGGGCTGACAGCTTAACATGTGAATCTGTGGCTGTCCTTATTTGGTTGGAATCTAACTCCCAACAGCTTTAACCAGCATGTTGTGAGTTATACCTTAGTAATATCTGGAAAAGCAGAAGTTCTGACACATCTGGAATTTCAAGTTTGAGATAGAAAAAAATGGGTCTTTCCATCATATGCAGGACAGTGTTCTCACAGGAGGCAGGAGAAATAAAAATGCAGAGATTCCAGATAAAAATAAAAAGTGTATATTGCAGAGTTTCTCAACATTGGCAGCTGAAAGAGGGGTGGATTTCAACTCCCAGAATTCCCCAGCCAGCTAGCCTTCAGCTAGGCTGGCTAGGAAATTCTGGGAGTTGTAGTCCTTTCATCTTACAGCTGCCAAGAAACACTGATATACTGAATAACCAGTGGTTGGTAGTAGAAGCACACCCTGCCTGAACAATTTTGGGATGTCTCAAACACTTGAAAAGAAATTGAATTAAACAGGTTAGAAGAGAAAGACTTTAGCTATAGGACTGGGTTTAAATATATAAATAAATTCTTTTCATTCCTGAAGTCTGTAAAAACAACAAAGGTTGTGGGAACCAGAACGCTTTGGTTCTTTAAAAGAACAAGGGAGGATTAAATTGAATTTTAGGCTTGCAGTTGGCCAGAAAACAAATTTCCGGATAAGGACACTAATGGACCCCACTGAGAGTCCTCTCTTAACTGAAAATCCCTCTAGCACATGTCCAGTTTCAAGATAAAACAATGGCCTTGAAATTACCCATCCATATTAAGCAGCTGAGTAGCCAAACAGATATATATGGTTATTCTCTTCCAAATTCAACTGAGATGGATTACATTTTTACTTGAAATTATTGTACAGGATAATTTGCAAGTCTGAATACACAAATATACATTTGTCCTCTTTCAGGTTTGTGCTTCATCTTTTTTGATGATAGGTAAGAGTTTTCCTTAGGTTTAATGTAGATTTCTCCCACTTTTGATAGAGATATGAAATTTCGGATTCCATAGGGTTAGGGTTAGAATTAGGGTTAGAAGTCTGGGAATTTAAAATTGCCAAGGTTGTACAGTAGCACAATTACAAAATAAACAAGAGTTGATCTTGTCTCAAAAGAGGTGTTGCAACTTTTAATAGCATGTAAATCAATGTAAACATACATTGTATTGCTACTGTAAGGTGCCTTTAGAGCAGGGGTGTCAAACTCAAGGCCCACAGGCCAGATCTGGCCCGTGGGGTGCTTAGATCTGGCCTGCGGGACCAGTATGGAAACAGCGAAGGACCAGCCTGTGGTGCCTCTGTCAGCGAAAATGGAATTTGGGGCTGGCGAAAAACAGCTTCCCAGGCTCCATTTTCAGCTATGACAGCCTCCTACAGCCCTCTACCAGAGAAAATGAAGCTTTCCCTCTCCCTTCTGAGCCCCATTTGCAGAGGGCTAGCAAAACAAACTGAAAGCAAAACAAAAGAATATTTTTTCCCTTTTGTATTTGAGCATCCAAGAAGAGAGAGGAAAGGAGAAAGGGAAAGAAGAAAGACAAAGAAAAGATGGGACGAGAGCAAGGAAGGAAAAAGAAGAAAAGAGGGGAAAGAAGAAGAAAAGGAAAAAAGAAGAAAGGGAAGGAAGGAAGGAAGGAAGGAAGGAAGAGAAGGAAGGGAAGGGAAGGGAAGGGAAGGGAAGGGAAGGGAAGGAAGGAAGGAAGGAAGGAAGGAAGGAAGGAAGGAAGGAAGGAAGGGAGGTCCTGCCTTAGCACTTCGCCACCAGCAGCCTGCTGCCTTGCGCCATTCCCTTGTCACCTCCTCCTGACATCTCCTAATGGTCTCCCATCCTATCGCTGAGGATGCTTTGGTTACAAAGCCAGGTCTACTTGCGGTGGAGAGGGAGTGGGCTTCCCTCTGACCCACATACTTTGCCCTCCCGCACACACCATGAGCAACCTGGCCAAGGAGAACGAGAACAGCAACAGCAGCCTTGAGGAGGAGGTAAGCGCCGCCGGGCACTCCCTTGGAGAAGTGGGGCTGAGTTGGGCTGGGCTGTGGGGTCCTGGTGCCCTGGAGCTCAAAGACTGGGTGCTTCCTCTCCGCTGCCTAGAGCTCTGGACTGCCTGCACCACTGTTCGGGGGTCCTCGGTATGGCCTGAGAAGGACAGCGAAGTTCCTCTAAAGGAGAAAGGTTTGGTGTTGTCCCTGGTCTTGCCTTTCTCTACTTGAGACAATGGATCACCCCAGCCCCACCTGGGCCACCACAGGCAGCCCAATATGAGTGATGTTGAACTGGCCATGCCCACCCCGGCCACGTTCTCCCGTTCCCCCCAAAGTCAAACACAACCCTGAATGAAATCGAGTTTGACACCCCTGCTTTACAAAATATTGAAAATCCTCATTATCCCATTTAGGACAGGTCTGGAGTCTCTTGGGTATCAACAATACATTGTTTTACTGGAGATTATGAATAGAAAGAGAAATACTAGTGGTTGTGGTTGTTGTTTTTAAACTGGTGAAATTTGTGCACTTTTCCATATATCCATCCATCCAGACAAATTAGGGGTGGGGGGAGCTCTGTAGTAACAATGAACAGAAATCCATTGTAGTATCAACTCTGGAAAAAATGGTTAAATATATTTTGTTCTTTAACCTAAATAAAAACAAAGAAGCTATGCAGCAGATACATAGGAAACCCAAAGACTAGTTTGCAAATACTGTAAAGTGTTTCTGCTGAATAGAAGCCAGAATATCAGGATTAGCCGGAGATTTAGTGTGATTTGCAAATGCTATGCACAATTTTCATACTGTCTTGAGCATGAAACTAATATATCCAGAAATGTCTTAAATTTAAAAAGAACAAAACATTTCTTTATAAAATAATAATTAAAAAAACACGAATTAAACCCAGAAATTTCTGCCCCTCAGGACAATTGAGGAAACCCAGGAACAGAGCTTGATTTTTACAATGATCATACTTCACAAGACTGTCCTCATTTGCATGATAGAACTACCTACCATATCTGGTTCATATTAGGGACCTAATCAGAAGCATTAGATCCAACTGACTGTATTTGAAATCTATTCACTCTTGTACTAAATCAGGAGCAGGAAATAATTTCCCTCTCAAAAAAATTATGAGAGGAAAACAAAGATGCACAACAATTGACCAATTTATCATGTAATTATATTAGTTATTTGTTATTATTTGTTGGAAAACCTGAAGGACCAAGTTGAGGACAGATTCTCCTTGAGAATTCCTATGTGATCACTAAGATTGGCACTGATTTGATGGCACATAATCAAATCAATCAAGTCTTCTTGTTAGGTGAGGGACAAGAAAAGAGGCTGCCAAGCATTCAAATTTTGATCATGTGTCTGTGGGGATGCTATGAAAGTCACAGGTGCGAGAACCAGGTATAAGTCACTTTTTCATTGCTGTTGTAACTTTGAACAGTTGCTGAATGAATATTTGTAATATTCATGAATATTGCTATATACTTAAACAATGTTGCTGAGTAGCCATTAATGTGGATTTATCTACTGATAATGAATGGGAATTCTTTTGTAGACTGGGTGCCGCACCTGACATTTGAACACAGGCAGACCATGGATATAAAGTCAATGAGGTGATGACACAAATATCAGGGGTGTATATGTGCCCAGAATATTAGCTTTTTTCAGAATGTGATTAACTCTCTCTTAGATTTTGCTACAGCAGTGACAAGCAGCTATAGCTGGTTCAATTTGGAAAAAAAAACAACCTATGTAGGATTAGACAAAGTTAATATTTAGAGGGTGAATCACTAAAATACAACCAAAATAAGACAATACCATTTTTGACTGTTGCCAAGACAAATTCACAGACACATTCATGAAGATGTGTCCACTTCAAGGGAGATTTTTAAAGTTTAATTTTAAACCAGTCAATGTAAAACAACTTTTTTTTGTAACTATAGTCCAATCTTTGGAAGTTGCAATCAAATCTGGTAGCTTCATGTAGTGCTTAGGGGCCTTAAGATACCTATAACTGCATAAGTAGTCATTGTCTTATCCATGGCTTAGCCGCTACGATAGGGTTCCCACAACATACTAAACCCAAAAAGTCATTTTATGGCTTAATGCAGTGTGTGAAGCCAACCTACAACTAACCCTGGAATGGGAAGAAGCTAAAGAAACTCACCTGCTCTTTCTCTCAGGGAATAGGAAAGATATGGGGTGCTGCTTGGGTATGACAACTATCCTGTTTCCCCCAAAATAAGACCCAACTGGAAAATAAGCCCCAGCAGGATTTTTCAGGATACCCATAATATAAGCCTTAGCTCAAAAAATAAGCCCCAGTTAAGATTGTTAGCCAGACGGACATATTTAATACCGCGTTTCTCCAAAAATAAGACCTGACCTGAAAATAATCCCTAATGTGTTGGAGTAAAAATTAATATAAGACCCAGTCTTATTTTGGGGGAAACATGATAAGTGTTAGAAATTCTGTTTATATACTGCACCATAGAGCAAACAAAGAGTACAGTCACCATGTACGTTACTGCTCAACCATTTAACTGTAACAGGAAACAGGAAACCCTACTTAGAACAAAAGAGCATCCAGTATATACCATAGAACCAAACCTGTAAATACTGCCATCTGCTGGGTAAATACTACTGTAGGTGTTGCATAGAAATACATTCCAACAATGAATTCCAACACTAAGCAATACAAGTAGTCCTTGTTTAGTGACCATTGAAAGCAAAAATGACACTAAAGAAGTAACATATGACTGGTTCTCATGCTTTTGTGATTTATCACAATAACAGCAATCCCATGGTCATGTTATCAAAATTTGGGCACCCGACATCGGGCATGTATTTACGATGGTTACCTGTTACCTGTCTCTATTTGCAACTTTCCCAGCTGGCTTCTGACAAGCAAAATCAATGGGAGAAGCTGCACTTGCATAATAACTGCAGTAATTTGCTTAACAACTGTGGCAAAAAAAAGGCTGTAAAATTGGGTGTAACTCACTTAACTCACCAATTCAAGATTCCCCCTCCTATTCTAAATTAATAAGGATCAAATATTTCAGAAACCTATGATTCAAGGATGTTGTAGATGTATAGTGAGCAGCAATCTAGATCTGTCAGCCAGTTTCTGATAGCATATAAGAGCAAAGCAGAGGATACCAGTTTAATACACTTTCCTCTATGTTGAAGAAATAGCTTATCCAGTTGATAACACAACCCAATTCTTCCAGGATAACCCCATTTGCATCCATCAGTTCTGGCTCATCTTCCTCCCTAAAAATCAGATACATTGGATACAAAACAAGAGATTGGTTAGTGTTTGGCTCCTCCCAGGCGGTTTTGAGAACACACCTGGTATCTTACAAAGAGTTGGAGCACACCAGTCTATGACTTAACTCAACACTGATTAGGAATACTGGATAGCTACAATTAGTTCACCTGCCCAGCCCTGTTGCTGCCTACAGGTGGGTGATGCCCAAGTATCTGTGTTAATTAAAAAATCTCTCACTACATGTGTAAGGATTTATCTCTCTCCCTTTATGGCTAATATTCTCTCATGTGGGTAGGTGAGACAGGGTTGAGGAATGTTGGATGAAAAATGTCAAGCTAACTCTACAGAGTTCTGAACACAGTAATGCCAGATGGATAAGAAATTTATGACTCCAATTAAATGATTTAAAATCCCAATCCAAGGAAATAATAAACCCTAGAGTTTGATTTGCCTGTTTTATTTCTGAAATATCTTTAACGTCTGTCCAAACAGCATACACTACAAGAAAGCAAACCTTGCTTGAATCTACTTCATCCTAAACCAGAATCTTGTTTCATTTTTCATAGCTCAGCAGGTAGTGTGAATCTAATCAATTATGGTTGTTTTTTTTAAATAAATCCTCTCCTGTAGGGCCATTTGACTGAATAAAATAATTTCAGTTTGTAGACTGTGTGCCCTCAATCAGGTCTGTACACCTTTCATCATCCAGATAACTGTATTTCATGAGGGAAGAAGCTGAAAATAATACAATTTAAAGTGAGGAAGAATGCTAAGGGCTAAAGCATAGCTGGCTGGAGAATTCTGTGAATTGAAGTCCACAAGTCTTAAAGTTGCCAAGTTTGGGAACCTCTGGGCTAAAGGAATTACCTTAAATCCCACCCCTCATGAGGAAAGAATCCATATCTTTGGTTGTACCTAATCTTGGGGGCTCTGGGAAATGGTGTGAACCTATTAGTATTTAAATTTTCCATTTCTGTCCTAGACTT
The DNA here is from genome assembly GCA_039707465.1 of Rhabdophis nuchalis. Taxonomy (NCBI): domain Eukaryota; kingdom Metazoa; phylum Chordata; class Lepidosauria; order Squamata; family Natricidae; genus Rhabdophis; species Rhabdophis nuchalis. Next base: position 149,751,113 of record CM077647.1, read on the forward strand.
TAGTCAACCATCAGGCCCATTGACTTATTATAATGGTGGTGATTAATGGCAAAAATACCACACCCTCCATTAATTTAACTCTCCTCTCTTCTATCTGCTTTCTATTCCCTGGCAGGATCCCTCTGCAGAAATTTCCATCTGTCCGAAACCGGTTTGGCCAGTCAGGGCTTCCCATCGCTGAAGTATTAAGGCGAGGTGGATTAAGGACTGGAAATCCACCAGCTACAGCTTTTGTCACTCGCCAGCGTCTCCACAACTACATGGATGTATGTTTTCTTAATAGACGACATAAGCTTATGATTAAATTTCAGAATGTTGCAGTAGTAAATGAAGGGCCTCTGAACCCAAGTATGATGAGGCCAAAATACCAAAACCTGGGGGTCAAATCATTGGATAGATTTGAGGAGAATCAAACCCATCCTCAACTATGGAAAATTAATCTCTTTCAGCCCAACCTACTCAATGGGGCTATTGTTGTAGGATAAATTGAAGAAAGACCCTATGTAAGCTACCATGAGTTTCTGGAAGAAAAGCAAGTTATAAATCCACCAAATAAATTAATGGGTCTATGGGGGAAGGAAATCTAACTGCTGTATAGAGTTTCAAGAACTGTGCCTTTGTTCAAGCCATAGAGATAACCCACAGAGATTTGTTTGATTTTTGGTTAGGTGTGTTGTGGGAATTCAGTCACTGTAAATGAATGGCTTGGCTTCTTCTTGCCCCTAATAATATTCAATAGATGACACTTTAACAAATAGTAATGCTATGAGATGTACTGTATAAACCAGCCAACTAACCAAATGTAAGTGTTGCTGGGTTAAACAAAGGGACCTTACAGATAGTTCTCAACTTACAATTTCATTTGGGATTAGAAATCCAATAATAAATTATTACACTTGCAAGTCAAGGTATCCATATAACCTGAGCCATTTTTTTCACACAGTGGTCCTCAAGCAAATCACCACAGTTAAGTGAAGTTAAGTAAAGTGAACCCCGACAAAAATATTGCAAACATGGTCCTGTGATCATGGGATGCTGCGATTGGTCATAAACGTGAGCTAGTTGCTAAGCACTCAAAATGCAGGACCACGGTGAGGAAGAGGTATTTTACAATGGCCAGAAGTTCTTTACTGCCATAAAGTATCCATTCCAAACTCTAATCCTCACCCTCACTGTTAATGACCACGCAGATAGAACTTTTCTAGGATGATCTGTCCCCAACATGGTCCTTCAGGTCTACCAATGGTGCACCTAGTGCTGTTGTAACTGAGTCCATCCTCCTTGCTCTTCCACTTTTGGTGGAAGGCTTCCCGTAAGAACTAAGTCTTTGCACGATGTGTCCAAAATGTAATAACTTGAGCCCGATCATTTGTGCCTTGGGTGAAAACTTTGGTTTCTTCGGGGTTGGGGTTTTTTTGGTTTATGGTTATCCAACACCAAAGTTCAAAATAATCAATAATCTTTCTATCCTGCATCTTCAAAGTCTAACTTTAATTTCCACAGCATGTAACTGAGAAAATCATTGCAAGCACAATTCTGATCCTTGTAGATATAGACACAACCCAGCAAACAGTATGAATATATTTTCCAAGTCTTCATTGCTATTTTAACAAAATGCTAGCCTGTGAAATATTTCTTTTCTATTGCTTGCTCACTGTTGAAAAGTGGAAAACATCAATATCAACATCAATAACAACATTGTTCATAAAGGTCATAAAACAGGGCAAAACTCACAATAAATGTTTCACTTAGCAACATAAATTTTGGGCTCAATTTTGGTTCTAATTTGAAGACTACCTGTACCCATTCATGTTCTTCCAAACCAGCTTCACTGAATATATATTCACTATAAATCCAGTTCCTTTTGCTGTGCTCTGTACAGACTGTGGCTTCCAGTCCTGTATATAAATTTTGCATGAGGCCATAACTTGTTCTAGGATTTCTAGTTTTCTCAGGAAATACTACAGATGGATATGGTTGACACACACAATCAAAAGGTCTTTCTTAAGTCAATTAAGTACATACTGGCTTTTTTAAAAAAAATCCTTTCGCTTTCTCAATTTTCTAGTGAGCATCACCAATAATCTTTCCTGGTCCTCGGATTTTTGTAAACCTAGACCAGTGATGGCTAACCTTTTTTGGCTCGCGTGCCAAAAGCAGGGGGAGCGCAGGGGAGTCGTGTGTGGGTGTGCCACACCCATAATGCTATGTGCGTGACCCCCTGCTTTTGGCACGCTTTTTTCTCCCTCCCCAGGCTCCAGAGGCTTTCTAGGAGCCCGGGGAGGGTGAAAACAGCCTCCTCCCCCACCTCCAGAGGCTTCAGGAGCTTCCCTGAAGCCTCCAGAGGGCGAAAAATGGCCTCAAAAGAAGGGCTAAATCAACTGGCCAGCGCACCCAAGTGCTGGAGCTGACAGGACAACGCCTCGTGTGCCTTCAGAAATGGTTCCGCGTGCCACCTGTGGCACCCATGCCATAGGTTCGCCATCACTGACCTAGACTAATATTCATGCAGGGCTCTAATATGCATGATCTGGATGATCCTAAGTATTTTGTTAGCACGTGCAATCAAGGATTCTGTTTGCATGCCCTCTTAGGTCTTCTTTCTTTGATATTGGTAGATTAATCTTTTCCACTCTCTTTATCATTTTGTCTTTCTCCAGATTTGCTGGCATAATTTGGTTAGAATCTTTACAGGTTCTTCTCCTCTTCCTTGCTGTTTTTATGTGGATATTCTATCATTTCTTGTAGCCCTCCCACTTGATAATACTGGTATTCAAATTGCTGATTTAACTGCCTATTTTAGTACTAGAGATTCTTGGAATTATCTTGAAAAAATTATTCGTTGTTGAGGTTGCTAAATTCCTCTCATCTTTGTTTGATCTTTGAATCAGTTACTGTATGTACATTGACATCCTTTACCATATTAATTTAAGCCTCCTTCTGAGTTTGGAAATATTTTGAAAGAGTTTCCTTGGGTTTCTATGTCAGCTTCTATCTTCAATGTCTTTGCAAATATATACAGGTAGACCTCGAGTTATGAATGTGTTGGAGCCTGCCCATTCCATTCATACCTCAAGGATTCGTGGGAGTGAATCTCATACCTTGAACTAGATCACTCCCTGCTTTCACCCACACATTCGCTAATTTAATCTGTGGGCGAATGTGTGCTTTGTTAAGTGGACATGAGGAATCTCAGGGTAGGGAAGGCCAGGGGGGAGGGGTAGTGATGGAGCAAGCCCTCAGGGCCTCCCCAATCCACTAAGATACCTCATGCTTCCCACTCGCTGCACCAGACTCACTTGCCTTGCAAGGATCTGTCTCCTCTCTGACACCCTTTGAGGAAGAGGAGAGCTTCAGGGCACAAAATGTTTTGTCTCTCACTCCGTCCCCCTCCCTCAATTCCTTTCCACCCCCACTGGGATAATTTTTGCCCAGACAGAGACCAGATGGAGAGTGGAAGCTTCATTTGCGTACAAATGGGGCCTTCGAAAATAGAGGGATTTGCTCCATTTTGAAATGCCCCATAAGTACCTATGAGGCCTTTACAAACGGAGGGATTTGCTCCATTTTCAAAGGCTTCATAGGGATCTTGGGGGCATTTCAAAATGGAGTTATTTCCTCTGTTTTCAAAGGCCCCATATGCATTGCAGATGAAGCTTTAATAATAATAATAATAATAATAATAATAATAATAATAATAATAATAATAATAATAATAATAATAATAATAATAATAATAATAATAATAATAATTTTAAAAAAATTAATTTGTAGACCGCTCCCTCTCCCCGAAGGGACTCGGAGCGGTGCACAGGGGAATTAAAACATACAAACATAGTAACATAAATATATATAAAATCAGATTAAACAATTTATCCCTGCGCTAAAAACCCAAAATACTAAAAACTAAACCCCTTAAAAATCCGATTAAAACAGTAAACAGATGACTAACCTAGGCCGGCCAAGCAGAAAAAGTGCGTTTTTAATTTTTGACAGAAGGAGCGGAGGTCCGTAGTTGTTCTAATATCGGGGGGCAGGTCGTTCCAGAGGGTCGGGCCTGCCACAGAGAAGGCCCTTCCCCTGGGCGCCGCCCGCTGGCATAGCCTAGTGGACGGCACCCGGAGAAGTCCCTCTCTGTGGGAGCGAATCGGCCGCAGGGATGTATGGGGCAGGATGCGATCCCGCAGATAGCTAGGTCCCATGCCATGGAGCGCTTTAAAGATGATAACCAACACCTTGAAACGCACCCGAAAGACCACAGGCAGCCAATGCAGCTCGCACAGGAGCGGTGTTACATGGGAAAACCTAGAGGTTCCCATAACTGCCCGCGCAGCTGCATTCTGGACAAGCTGAAGTCTTCGAGTGCACCTCAAGGGGAGCCCCATGTAGAGAGCATTGCAGTAGTTCAGTCGGGATGTCACCATCAGGTCTCTGTCTGGGTAAAAAGTGTCCCAGTCGTGGCGGAAAGGAGTTGGGGAGGAGGAGCAGGAAACAGGCACCGCAAACACTTTCCATGCAGAGAATGAAAGTTTCTGGGGTCTATGATCTCATGAGAGATCAGGCACCCAGTCTCTGCAAAAGAGGATGGGTGCCTAAATTTGTGCGATATTACGGCACCCAGGAGCTTCCATCAACTCTCATCTCCCTTAAAAGCAAAGAAACTGTGGCAAAGAGGAGACAGATCTTGTGGGGTAAATGAGTCCGGTGCGGCAGGACGGGAGGGGGAGTGCTTGTAAACACTAGGGGGCGCTTATTTTGTAACTTCAAATGGGCGCTAAATGAATGCTCTTAATCTGGTGATTAGCTGTAATGACAAATTCTGGGGTTTTTTTAAACATAATTTTTCTTGTCTCTTTAACAGTTCTCTGAATATCGTTGTTCCTTCCTAAAATATTTATCTTTCTTGGCTTTGCTTTTACCTTTTACTTTTTAAGTTTTTAACCATAAAACTTTCCTCCTCCTCCTTCTTCTGTGATTGGAGCATGAACTTAGATAATAATCATAATAGTAAAGTGTTGTCCATGATGTCCTATTAAATTTACATGGTTATTGATTATTTTGTTCCCAAGTACAGATAGTCCTCAACTGACAACTGGTCACTTAATAACCATTCAAAGCTCTGACACATCTGTCTGGGGGGCTATTTATAATCTAGATTTGTGATTCCAACAGTCAGGCCCCTTCTTCAGTCATAATTGGAGGACTGCCTGTACTATTCCTTTCTATAAAAGCAAGGGCATTCCTTCTTTGCTTTTCATGTCCTGAATAGTTAATAGCATGATCTTCTGATTCTCCAATCCATTTCAATTTACTGCCTAATATGTTACTTATATACAGTTCATTTCATATCTCTGAATCAAACTTTTCCTTGTTCATGATTCTTGCATTCCGTATTCCCATTGTCAATTCTTCTTTGCAGCCTCAAATCTTCTTTTCCTGCATGACAACATCAGCAACTAAACATCTGGAAGGCCACTTCCAATCTAACACCATCACAAACTTCATTAGTGTTCAGAAATATCACTAGTATGTCAGGTACAATTTGACCTGAGTCATTCAGGCACTATGTTATCAATCACTTCTATCTTATTTATCCACGTTGCTTTTCCTAGTAAAATGCAGAAGTGGCTAACCACTACCTTCTCTAACACATCTTAAAATGATGCCCTTCCTGTTGTGGTTAAGGTGCTCACCCATCTCCAGTATCTTCCTGTATCACTGCTGCCAAATTTATGTGCCAGCTCTCTTTAGTTGGGTAGCTGGAGTGACCTTGGGTGACCTTAATGAAGGAATACACTTGGCATACATCCCCTCCAAAGAACACCAATTACCCTGCCATAATGAGGCAGGATTCAAGGATATCTACTATTAGAAAGAGGATAAATCTTTAGTTCTAAATAACTTTTATGTAACTTTAATATTCCACTCTCCCAATCAAACAAATTCAGATAAAAACTTCTAACTCCCATTTTTATTGCCATCTGAAAAACAAAAGACCAATATGCTAAAAAGTCTGTCAATTAAATGTTGCAATATGGGAGAGTCAGCTGTGCTCTGTTTTCCTCAAGAATTCTGTATTTATTTCTACTCCTCCAGCTGATGGATTTTTTTCCCAGTTGACTTTGTCATGTAATTACTGAGCGTGCTGGTTCCTCATTTGCTGTTCTTCTCCTTTTCCTCTTCTTTAAGATTAATGTTTCTGAAGTGCTTGAATTCTTCTGCTAATGTCAGTTTTTTTCTGTGCTGGTGCTATATCTCCGTTTTGCCTTTGGCGATTCCCATATTGGATACAAAAAGATTGGCACTCAGAATGAGTTTGTTATTGGTGTATTTACTTAATTTACAATTACATTTTTATTTCCCCCCCTCTAGACCAGTGTTTCTCACTCTTGACAATTTTTAGCTGTGTGAATTGCAGCTCCCAGAATACCCCACCTAGCAGTTATGGTCTTGAACTCCCAGAATGCCCTACCTAGCACATGCAGACTTCATCCAGGAGTTGAAGTCCACGCATCTTAAAAATGCCAAGGTTGAGTGATGCTGCATTAGACAATCAAGGTAGCCTATAAGGCAATTGAGGGAGGGAACCTTTGTGAGATAGGTTGGGCTAGGAGAGAATGTCTACTCCAAAATCACTCAAGGATCTGAATCTAGATCTCCCAATTCTGTTTTGGCACCAAATTAGTCCTCTCTATTTAAGAATGATAAACCAATAAATAAGGACAATGACTACCGTATTTATTCGAGTATAACGCGCACACGTGTATAACGCGCACCCCCTAATTTTCGATTTAAAATCGGTATAAAATTTTGTTTCACTTTTTCTCGGCTCAGACCAAGCATTGTAAGTGACAAACGTTGTTGAACACGTGCGGCCATGATAAAAATAGTTTATAACGCGCACTCTCGTTTATAACACGCACCCAAACTTTGAGTTCTTTTTTTGGTAGAAACTTTTGCGCGTTATACTCGAATAAATACGGTAGATAAAATAATACTGTAGATAAAGACATTGGTTCAAGTCCTTGTAAAATACTTACCCTTTTGTATTCTTCTTCTTTTCTTGCTATATCCCAGGCCCAATACTATGGGCAAGTCTGTCTTGGAACCCCCAAACAATGCTTCAACGTCGTCTTTGATACTGGCTCATCCAACCTGTGGGTGCCTTCTTCCAAATGTTGCCTGATACATTTGGCATGCTGTAAGACATTATACCCTCAACTGATTTCTGAGAAGAGAGTGGAGGTGGATGGGGAGGAGTTGCTCAAGAGAAATGTGCATGCTAATGCATCCAAAATGTTATGCAGGCTTTTCTTAAAATCACAAACTGATGTGACAGTAGAATGAACCAGATAAGAAAATTATAAATATAACCATTGTTACAGTAATCCATTCCTCTCTTAGAGAAGTAGAAGGATTACTTGGTCAGCCAAATTCTCTCCAGTTGTCAACTTAGTGGTAAAAGAACAGTTTCATCGTGGAAGATTTTGGCCTGGTTCACAGGCAACCTCAAATCAAAGAAGCCACAGTAATGTATGAATCCTACACTAGGAAAGATTTGGAAGGGCCAAATGCCTTTCTCTGGAAAGATAGGCTACTTTGAAATCAGAACAAAACCATCCATGATTTGATCATGGATGGACCCTAGCTGGTTAGGGTTCTCCCTGGTAGGACAGATAAGGTTAGGTATGGGTGGCCTTGTTGTGGCCCATAACAATTACAGACTTCATCAAGATGCCTATGGAAAACATAATAATTATATTGTATATTCAAAGTTGAGAGCTCTCAGGTTGATAGGAGTTAGCATGCCATCCACCCCGCTATGTAATTGCTTGCCCAGTTGAGTCAATATAACTACTGTTGAAATCACATACATTTTTGATCGTGAGAAGTCTCAGTGACTCTTTGGGACTTGCTTGTCTCTTAAAACCTAGGAATTCATAGCAGCCATGAAAACTGAGGGCTTTCCCCAGTGAATGTTAGGGCCGTGAAGCGTATTGCTGATCACATGCTAGGTTTGGTCTTATGCCATCATGTGACGTATCATGGCTTTTTTTCTCCTTTGCAGAGCTGAGGTGGGCATGGCCTGCATGTGACACATCCAGCCCGCAGGCCGTCAGTTTGACACCCCTGTTATAGACTATATGTTGGGAAATATCAGTGGCCATAAAGTAGATTAGCATGGAGAGAAGGGAAGGGAAGCCCTAGCCCAGTCTGTTCTCTGTACACAGTTAACTGCTTTTTCTCCATCAGGGGTACACAAACATTACCGTTCCCTGTTTTCCTGCACCCACAAGGCCGATAAAAGCACATTTGAAATTCATTATGGAAGCGGTAGCCTTAAAGGATTCTTAAGCCAGGATGTCCTCAGGGTGAGTATTGGAAGCTGACAGAATCTGGTTTTCAGAAATAATTAGGTTTAATGCTGGAAGGAAGGGATTAAGAAGGAAATACAAGGGCATATTTTTCCTTTCTTGAAGATAAAATTCAGTTTTCTATAAATGGGATTTCTATGCCATTTATTTTATATTCTCTTTCCCAAGTCTCAGATCTGTAAGATGCAATCTAAGACAGAAGAAAATAGTTTCTCTTCAATTCTTAGATAACTGTTAACTTTTAATGAAGGCATATGAACTTCGGGAGCTAGACAAAGAAGCAGCTTTGAAATATTTGCAGGATTTTTTTTCATTACACTAAATAAATATCATCAGCCTACAAATTCATGCATCCTTAAGATACCAATTATTGCGAGACACTGGTGTTTGGCCAAAATGTGGACTCCAGCATCAATTTGGGGAGACCATAAGAAGGTCTGCCCTTTTGCCTTTTTGACCACCCCTTGTGGATAACCCCAGTTAGTTTTCTAAAACACTGAAAACCATAACTCCTGATTGATGAAGGATCAGATTGGTTATAAACAACAACAACAAACCACCCTACTTGGAACAGCTCATATCAGTGGTAGTCAACCTGGTCCCTACCGCCCACTAGTGGGCGTTCCAGCTTTCATGGTGGGCGGTTTTGTCCGATACTGAAGCACTTTCCTTTTTTTAATTTAATTGACTTCCCTACTTTACAAATCACCATTTCTGTGGAACAGGTGGGCAGTTAGAAAATTTTACTACTAACAGAGATACAAAAGTGGGCAGTAGGTATAAAAAGGTTGACTACCCCGGCTTATATTCTCCAACATTACCTTAACAGTTCCTAGGTCCTTGGTTAGGACTCGAGCTGTTAAGCTACCAACCAGCCTCAAAGGCTGTGAATCTCACCAAAGATTAACATCATGATGATGATGATGATGATGATGATGATGATGATGATGATGACGCCGACGACGATGATGATAATAGAATGAGAAAGTCAAGATCTTGTGGGGCTTCAGAATTCAGACTGACAGGCACTTGTCCTACAACACACCTGATATAACAATAATTTAAAAGAAAAAAGTATGGTTCGTTGACATTGCAATACCTGGTGATGCACAAATTGAAAATAAGCAGCAAGAAAAAATCACAATGCAAATTGAAGTTGAGCGACTGTGGAAGAGAAAGTCGTGTGTTGTCCCGATTGTGATTGGAGCCCTTGGAGCAATACCTAGGGGACTGCCTCACTATGTGGAGGTTCTAGGTTTGCCGGACTTGAGCATTCTGACTCTGTAGAGTCAGAATGCTCAAGTCCAGCAAACCTAGAACCTCCACATAGGGAGGGCCACCTCCAAACAGGGAAGGGCCACCCTGCTTGGAACAGTTTATATCCTCCGACGTTACCTTGACAGTTCCTAAGTCCTTGGTTAGGACTTGAGCTGTTGAGCTACCAACCAGTCCCAAAGGCTATGAATCTCACCAAAGATTAACCACAGAAAATAGTCATCATCATCATAACAACAACAATAATAGTAATAATAATATAATTATTTGTAAAAGGCAGGGATGTCTACCATGTGTGGTGAAATATAAGTCAAAATGGTGGTCATGAAGACTTGGTTGAGACTTTCCCCATTTTATATGCATTGCAGTAAACGTTGACAAGCCATATAACTGGGTTAACTGATTATATGATACACATAAAAACCAGGCAGTTTTTATTGCACTTGTGGTTCATATCTTATGGACACCTCTTGATAAATGAAACAGAAGATAAAATGCTGTGTATTTTCTTTCTCTTCAGATTGGCAACATCACCGTTAAGAACCAGACCTTTGCTGAAGCTACCGATTTGCCAGGCTTGGTTTTTGTGGCTGCCAAATTTGATGGTATCATGGGATTGGGTTATCCCTCCATCTCAGTAAACAACATCACCACACCCTTCGATAACATGATGAAGGCGAAACTTCTGAAGAACAATGTCTTCTCATTCCAACTTTGCAAGTATGGACCTCTCTGCTATTGACATCACCTCCTCCCTGTTGTTGTCCAAGGCAGGAGACTTCCCAAGCCCCATCCCCTTTATGAGAGTTTGGGGGCGGGGGGGTCCCTTTCTCATCCTCAGCAATTGGCATCCAACCTACATAGCCTTGTATTATAGCAAGGCTGTCAAACTCCTGGCCTGCGGCCTGGATGCATCACACGCTGGCCATGCCCACCCTCATTTTAGGGAAGGGGGGAAAAGTTGCGACACATCATATGATATCACCATGACAACTTGAGTTTGATACTTCTGTGCCATAGGAAACATTCTCTGCTCTTTCTGAAGAACCTCAGCCTTAAGTTCAGTAGGGTGTAAAATGACTGATTAAGATAAATTAAACTTAAAGTCACATCAAACTAGTAGCTCAGAACTGGTTCTCTCCTTCTCCCCCAGCCTCTGCCTCCCCTTTCATCTTCCTTCCTTCCTTCCTTCCCCTCCCCTTTCTCTCCCTTCTCCCTCCCTCCCCTCCCTCCTTCCTTTCTGCATAAAGATAAAGATCAAGTTCCTGACCTAGTGCCTTCCTGATGTGTTGGAATACACCACCTATCACTCCTATCCAGGAGGATAGTTTGTTTTGTAACTGGTTTAATAGTCTACTTCCAACTGACTCACCAAGAGCAATTCAGGATTTCAAAACATCTGGTAGTACACAATTATCAGCTGTTAAATACAATGTGAGCATTACCATATTATACAGAGTAGCAGACAACATCTTTTACATACAAGTGGGATGTTGAGCATCTCCATTCATTCTTAACTATCTCTCTTCAAATGTTGGGTCATTCCTTTAGTCCAGGGGTTCCCAAACTTGGCAACTTGAAGACTTGTGGACTTCAACTCCCAGAATTCTCCAGCCAGCCAGCTCTGGGAATTGAAGTCCACAAGTCCACAAGTTGCCAAGTTTGGGAACCCCTGCTTTAGTCTCTCAGCTTCGCCTTATGAAGTCTTCGGCCACTGAGACCCTCCTTTTGCAGTGGACTATTTCAGTTACCAAATTAACTCCCCTAGTCCTACTCCCGGTCAAGAGGCAGGCTGCATGTGGATGTGAGAAAGGTAGTCCTTGACTTATGGCAGTAATGGAACCTGTGCATTACGATTGTACGTCATAACAGTTGTAAAATAGGTCATCACATAACCAGGCTCATTTTTAAAATCTTTTTTTGTTTTTTGCAGGAGTCCTTAAGCTAATGTGGTAAAGGAAATGCCGTGGTCATAAAGCAAACACCTCAATTATAAAGCAAACCCATTGTTCACTATGGGCCATTTTTGCTGAAAACTAGAAGCCAGTTTTCAGCAAAAACATCATAAATGGCCATGTTGGAAATGGCCATAATTACTGGCTGGTTGCCAGTAATTGGTCATGTGACTATGGGGGGGGGGGGGGGGAAGGCCCAGCTATTGGAGCCAGGTTGTAAATATCTTTTTTTTTGGTGGGGGGGAAATCTATCATATAATTTTGAACAATCATTAAGTAATTGACCATTAGTTGAGGACTACCTGTTGTAGGAATTGTATTCAAGGCAAAGAAATGTTGTTATCAGCCTTCCAGTAGCCACTCTCTCAGCCATCAGCCCTGGAGGATTTTGCTGTGGCCTGCCAGCGGCCAACAGAGCTGGCAGCAGATTCGGACAGTGAGGAGGTTGGGGAGGAACCTGGGCCAGTCCTGAAGTCTGGGGAAGGCTCTGATGAGGGCTCTGTGTCGGAGGCAGAGAGGGGCCCAGGGCCATAGGCCAGTTATCAGCTGCCTTCAGAGTCAGATATCAATGGGGCAGATGAACATCTGGAGCCTGTTCCCAGTGTGCGCATGCACAGAGTTGCCAGATGAAGGAACAGCTAAAGAACAGGGGTCGGCCTGTGATTCATCGATCACAGGTGAACGATGAATGGCCCTTCCCAGAGGAAATAAAAGAGGAACGGGAGTGGAGTTTGCAGGAGACAAATTAGTTCGCTTAATTGGCTCGTGACTTTCCGAGATTCTTTGCAGATATCCTCCTGTCAGCTCTCTAAGCCAGGTAAGGTCTGTGACTGTAAACCCTCCCTTGAAAGACTTTGCTGGGTGTGAATGAGCAGTATTAATGCACAGTATATTAATAAAAGTTGTCGGGATCAGGAGTTTGCTTCATGCCTTGGGAAGCCTAAGTCAGAACAGATTACTCCCCATGTTTCTTGGCCTGCGTCCTCTCTCCAACTGGCCACTCAGGTTGATTTCTTCCCTGATCCACCTCCCTGGTAGTGGATCCACAGCAGAGACACACTCTTGTACTTTCCCAGAGTACCTAGGGACAGGGTTCAAAAATGTCAGGATGGAGGCTGCCAGTCTGTAGCCAAAGTTCCCCCCATTTTATTATCTGTTGTTTGTGCAATGCAAATTAAAAGAACAAGGCTTCATTGTGAGGTCCTGGCTTCCATCTTGACTTATTTTGACTCTTCTGGCAGAACTGAGAATAATCTTTCTGATTGCAGGCAGAATTACAACCTTCATTTAGCAACCGTTCAAAATTTCAACAGCATTGAAAAAAGGGTGTATGGAGATTCTCAGTCATCTAAGTCGTGGTTGTCCCAAAGGTGCTTTTTCCAGAGGCAGCTAGACTTTCTGGTTTTTCTTTTTTTGAACAGCTGAAGAAGCTTCCTGGATGAGAAGCGAAACCAGCTGCCTCTTGAAACATCACCTTTGGCACTGGAAAAAAGAAACTTGCCATTAGTTCTCCCATTTACAACCATTGCAGCAGCTGCCATGTGTTTATAACAGTTGCAGCATCCCAGGCTCAGATTGTGATCTTTCCAGCTGGCTTCTGACAAGCAAAGGCTATGGGATAGCTGGGTTCACTTAATGGCTGCACGATTCACTTAATAACCTGCAGTGATTCACTTAATCGTGGCAAAATGTCATAAATGTAGGTACGATTCATTTAACAACTGCCTTGCTTAGCAATGAACGTTCTGGTCCCAATTGTGATCATACATCAAGGACTACCCATACTTGGATTTTCTTTCCTCCTCGTGTTTTCTCAGAAGTTCAGTGTCCATGCATTTTTTTTTTTTTAAATTGAAATTTTTATAATATTTTACAATATTTCACCCAGTGCTATACAAGACAAAAGGAAGAGTTGGTTTCAAGTGTCTTCTGTTATCTTTAAGATCTCCAAAATCCACGTTCTCTAGGTACAGGCATCAAGGCATCCAAAGTTCCAAGTGCATAGTCCACAAATGGCTTCCAAGTCTTCCAAAAGATATCTTTTTTATAAACCCCCTCTCTGAATTTAATATCACACGTCATTTTATCATTTAAGGCTAATTTCCACATTTCACAGAACCATTCTTCTATTTTAATATTTACCTCTATTTTCCAATATCTTGCTATTACAATCCTACCCATTATAATCATAATTCTAATCAATTCTTTCTCATGTTTTGTTAAGTCAGGTTCATTAATTATCAATAACAATATATTTTCTGATCTCAATATTATTATTCTTTTCATCATTTCACCCATCGTTTTTTCTAATTGCTGCCAAAACTTTTTAATTTTCACACATTTATACCACATATGTTCATAAGTTCCCACTTCCATATTACATCTCCAACATTTATCGCTCATTTTTTTATCTATCAATGATAATCTTAATGGGGTCCAATACCATTTCCAAACAACCTTAAAATTATGCTCTTTAATCCTTATAGACAAAGTCCTCATGATTCGACTCTTCCAGTTCTCATTCCAATCCAAATCCAATATTTTAATCTTAAGGTCTTCCTCCCAGTTCCTTTTCATTACCATTTGTGGATTTCCATCAAAATTTATAATCTTATATATCTTACTAACAAGTCCTTTTAACCCAATTTCATCTTTAATAATTTGAGATACTAAACTTTCAAATTTAGTTTTACTTCTATCTATTTTACATATTCCCTTTACTTTCATAGTCCATTTTTCTACCTGTATTTTTTCGAACCAATTCAACTCCAATCTTTGGATTACTTTTTTTTTCCTACTCTCAATTCCTAGAGCTCTTAACCAATTTACTATATTTCCTATATTTTCATCCTCAATTACTTTATCCCGACTTATATTAGTTTTAATCGGCCAACTTTCAGTTGTCTTCCCCAAGAAAGCTATATCCGGGATCAATTTTTTAACAAATTTATTCCAAATTTTGCTCAGCCCCTTTAACCAATAACTATTAATTGCCTTTGTTTTTGCTCTATCTAGAAACCATATAGACCCAAATCTCTTAATATCTTTTAGCTCCAGATCGCCCCAATGACCATCTCCACCTTTGAGTATTTTTATCACGGTTCGAATATTATACGCCCGATAATAATTAAGTAGATTGGGAATTCCCAATCCACCCTCTTTTTGATTTTGATACCACATTTTCTTCATTATTCTTGGTTTTTTCCCACCATTACAGAATTTATCCAATTTCTTCTGATATTCTTCTATATCTTTCTCTATCAAATTTAGTGGTAGCATCTCAAACAAAAAATTGAACTTTGGTAACAACATCATTTTACACATTGCAATTCTACCAAACCAAGACAGCTTTATCTCTTTATACTTATCTATCTTTCTCTCTACTTCCTTCAACATCACCTCATAATTAATTTTTTTCAATTCTCCAACTTTAAGTGAAAGTGTTATCCCCAAATATTTCGATGTATTCTTAACTCTTATCCCAAATTGTTCTTGCATATTTTCCCACTCCTTACCATCTTTATTCATTAGTAGTTCAGATTTTGACCAATTTACCTTTAAACCTGTCATTTCTTCAAATTCTATCAAATGTTTATTTATCCTCTTTAAATCTTTCTCTATATCTTTCAAAATAATCAAGGTATCATCCGCATACAAATTTATCTTATATCCCTTGTACCCTTCCAATCCTTCATCTTCTTCTATCAATTTAATCAAAACCTCCATAACTAACAAGAATAATGTTGGGGACAAGGGACATCCCTGTCTCGTACCTGCTTCCAATTTAATCTCTCCCGTCATTGTTCCATTCACCTTTACCTTTGCACTACTTTTTTGATACAATTTTGAAATAACATGTATAAATTTATTACCAAAGCCTAATGCCTCAATAATTACCTTAATAGTATCCCATTGTACAGAATCAAAGGCTTTAAAAATATCTAACGATATTATACCTATTTCATCACCATTATTTTCAGCAACATCTATAATGTTCAATACTCTTCTAATTATATCACTCATATATCTACCTTTAACAAAACCTACTTGATTATAACTTATATATTTATCTATAAAACTATTTAATCTATTACTTATAATAGCTGTAAATATTTTTGCATCCTGGTTGATTAAAGAAATGGGTCGGTAGGACTCGATCCTCTCAAGATCTTTATCAGGTTTAGGAATTATAGATATTACTGTCTTATTCCATGACATCGGGACTTCTCCACCATGTAAAATTCCATTAAATAGTTTTTGCAGTCTTGGTGTTATTAGTTCTTTAAATTCTTTATAAAATTCAGCAGGTAATCCATCTTCTCCTGGGGTCTTCCCTAGTTTTAACTCTTGTATTATTTCGTTGATCTCCTCCTGTGTTATATCTTTTTCCATCAAATCTTTATATGTTGGATCTATTTTTATAGCATATTTTCCAAGATGATTCTTCAATTTTTCTAAATCGATTGGTTTCTTTAAATATAATTTTTGAAAAAAATTCCTAGCTATTTCACATTTCTCCAATCTCTTATAGCACCTTGTACCTTTTTCATCTATCAGAGAACCAATTTCTCTCTTTTGAGTTTTATTTTTCGCCATCTTTGCCAATAACCTAGAATTTTTATTACTAAATTCAAAAAAGTCCCTATTTAAATACCTTAAATTTTTTTTAACTAATTCAATATCTTCTTCTATCAATTTAGTTTTTAATAAGTTCAATTCTTCCAAACATTTTTTATCTTTCGTAAGTGAGAATTGATTCTCCAATATCTTAATTTGTCTTGTATCCTGTTCTATTTTAGTTTTATATTCCCTATATTTTCTACTTGACAATTTAATACTTTCTCCCCTAAATATTGCTTTCATCGTATCCCAAACAATTTCAAATTTGACCTCTCCATTATCATTCAATCCCCAACTTTCTTCCCATTTTTTGAATATCCATATTTTATCCTCTTCCTTTTTATACAATTTTTCATCATATCTCCAACCTCTTTCCTTTTTCTCAAAGTTAAAATCTATTTCCATCGTAACTTCTGCATGGTCAGAATCCTTAAAAATTCCCACATCTACTTTATCTACATTATTCAACAAATCTTTAGAAACAAAAAAATAATCAATTCTTGAATAAGTATTATATACCTTAGAACAAAAGGTATACACCCTTTCAGAACCTTTCAACTCCCTCCAAACATCAACCACACTATTTCGAAGCATCCATTTGTTTAAAATTTCCCCTTTATTTGTTTGTCTAAAGCGGGTAGGATTATTACTATCAATTCTATCCCTAATTGAATTAAAATCCCTCGCCACAATTACTTTCCCTACACTTTCTATTTCCAAAATCTTAGTAATTTTATCAAGAAATCCCTTTTGTTTTTCATTCCATGCATTTTTGGCTGAAGCAAGTATCGATCTTATCTCTGATTCCTTCTTATTGCCTCAGGTTGTTTCACTGCCTAACTAACCACTTCCTTTGTTTTTTCTCTGCCATCTCTTCCAGGCTCAGCTCCATTTCTCCAACCCAGGTCTTAGATTTGCACACCAAAGTGCCCTCTTTGCACTCCCAACTCCACACTTTTTCATATGCTTTTCAAAGTCTACATTTCCATATCTTCCTATGACTTTCCCCTCTTGTTGGATTGTCCTTGTAGACTTCACTTTGTCTGCCAAGAACCTTTTTTTCTCCCCACTGGGGTTTTTGCTCCTGTTTACCTCTACATCCTCTTTTTTCCCTCCAACTAATTATATAAACCCTGAGTGTCAGGGAATTGAGCAGCCAGTGTCCAAACAGAGTCAGAGATGCTGACATGAACTTGTAGTTTTTATACAAATAAATATAATTTACAATGTATATTTACAGCAGACAAGATAGTCAGGCACATCACTACATCATGAGGTAAATCACAGAACAGAATACAGAACACACAACTAATCATAACATAGATTGCCTCATGTAGGAGCCCACCCTCTCCAATCAATCAACTACCGCTGTGGGTTCTGGACCATTATGCAATGTATTGTTCCAGCTATTAAATTAAATATCTTAACACTGGGCAATCACATTCCTAACATCCAGTTATTCCTTTGGCAAATTCCTACCAATTTGCAACAACTACACTCATTTCCTCAAACTTTGGTGCCACTTCCTGAGTTACACTTAGTAAGAATAAGTAAACCCATTTATTCAATACAAATTAAATGTCAAAAATATGGAATTGCATTGTATTTTACAGTTAATAGCCTAAGTAAAATGATCAGGCTTATGTTATCTGTTTGGCTTGTTTCCTGAAGTATAGCCCAGTGGTGGGTTCCGGATCCCATTGCAACTGGTACGGTGCAAAAGTACCGGGCGCCCACCACGTGCATACGCGCAGCATGTGTGCAGCACGTACATGCGTACCCACTGCCCACGATGCTCCAGCTGCTTGGCAGAGCATTGCGCAGGTGCCAGCATGCTCACTGAAGAATTCTGGGACTTGAAGTCCACACATTTTAAAGTTATTAAGGATTCAATTTTGGAAGTTGAACTCCACATATGTTAAAGTTGCCAAGGTTGAGAAATACTGTCGTAGAACTTGAAGTATATGATGTGAAAAAGGAGTAGAGTAAAAATGGACAGAAGGAAAGAAAGGAAACTTCCCAACAAAACCAGTGGTGGGTTTCAAAATTTTTTAGAACCTCTTCTGTAGGTTTGTGAGAGTGGCTTGCCGGCCATGTGACTGGGTGGGAGTGGCTTGCCAAACATGTGTCTGAGTGGGAGTGGCTTGGCAGTCATGTGACCTGGTGGGCACGGCCAACTTGTAAAATGTTGTGAAACTCACTTAACAACACTCTTGCTTAGCAACCAAAATGTTGGCTCAGAAACTCTGGCATTTGAAGCACACAAGTCTTAAAGCTGTCAAGATACAAGACCCTTGCACCCCTAGCCCTTTAGAAA
This sequence comes from Rhabdophis nuchalis, assembly GCA_039707465.1. NCBI lineage: Eukaryota > Metazoa > Chordata > Lepidosauria > Squamata > Natricidae > Rhabdophis > Rhabdophis nuchalis. The sequence continues at coordinate 149,769,655 of CM077647.1, forward strand.
AAAAACCCCAGGGGTGTTCAAACTTGACAGCTTTAAGACTTGTGGACTTCAACTCCCAGAATTCCTCCTCTCGCTCTTCGTCTTGATGATGTGCGGACGGGCAGGGGGAGGGAGCTGGAACCGGTTCTAAACGGCACTGTGGATTTGTGGAACTGCTTCTAAAGAAGAGGCTTGAACTGGCAGGAACCCAAGCCCTGAACAAAACCAAGAAATACTCAGAAATAGGAATATTGCCAATTCAACAGGAACCTGTTTTGGCTTGTTATGCAACCTGATCCTGTTTCTTCTCATCATCTCACTTGATGGTATTGATCAAGGGCTGTGTGCAACATTTGGATTTAATCTTGAAATCTATAAAGTAAGAATCAATAGGGTTGTCCTGAATGGCTATGTGCCTGTTCCTCTGCCAGAATAACAGTATGTATGTATGTATGTATGTATGTATGTATGTATGTATGTATGTATGTATGTATGTATGTATGTATGTATGTACATACGTATGTATATATGTATGTGTATGTTAGGTTTTTTGAGCTGACACAAGCATATATGTATGTGTATGTATGTATGTATGTATGTATGTATGTATGTATGTATGTGTATGTGTGTGTGTGTGTGTGTTACGTTTTTGAGCTGATCAATAAGTCAGGGAGACTAGGATAGATCTATTTCGAGCTTTTTAGCTCTCATCAGCTAGTAATACAGCCCCGGTTCAAATCCCAGTAAGGTTATGACTAGCTGATGAGAGCTAAAAAGCTCGAAATAGATCTATCCTAGTCTCCCTGACTTATTTATTGATCAGCTCAAAAACGTAACACACATATAAAAAAATTACACAACGGAACTCATGGCTTTCTATCTAGATGGTTTCTGGTGATGAGCTGAAAGGCAGAAAAGGAGAGCAGTATGCTTCCTCCCTTAATTGAGGCCTAACAGGGTGTTGTGACACAAATGTATACTTATCCTCCTGTCTCAGCTGATGCAATAAGAGAACCTGGCTGGCTTAATGGCTAAGGCTCTTGCTTGACATGCAATACAGCCCCGGTTCGAATCTCAGTAAGGGTATGGCTAGTTGATGAGAGCTAAAAAGCTCAAAATAGATCTATACTAGTCTCCCTGATTTATTTATTGATCAGCTCATAAAACTAACACACATATTTAAAAAAATCACACAACGGAACTCATGGCTTTCTGTCTAGATGGTCTCTGGTGATGAGCCGAAAGGCAGAAGAGGAAAGCAGTATGCTTCCTCCCTTAATTGGGGCCCTAACAGGGTGTTGTGGAACAATTGTGTGTGTGTGTGTGTGGTAGTTTTATGAGCTGATCAATAAATAAATCAGGGAGACTAGTATAGATCTATTTCAAGGCAGAAGAGGAAAGCAGTATGTTTCCTCCCTTAATTGGGGACCTAACAGGGTATTGTGGAACAATTATATATATATATATATGGGTGTGTGTGTGTGTGTGTGTGTTAGTTTTATGAGCTGATCAATAAATAAATATATATATAATTGTTCCACAACACCCTGCTTCCTCCCTTAATTGGGGCCCTAACAGGGTGTTGTGGAACAATTATAGATACTTATCCTCCTGTCTCAGCTGATGCAATAAAAGAACCTGGCTGGCTGAATGGCTAAAGGCTCTTGCCTGACATGCAATACAGCCCCAGTTCGAATCCCAGTAAGGGTATGGCTAGCTGATGAGGAGAATAATAATAATAATAATAATAATAATAATAATAATAATAATAATAATAATAATAATAATAATAATAATAAATTTATTTATATACCGCCTCCTCTCCCCGAAGGGACTCGGAGCGATGCACAGGGAATAAAAACCAATATAAAATACATAGAAAAAATAAATAGTTAAGAAACGAATTAAACAATTGTCCCTGCGCTAAAATCCCCTAAATTAAATTACACTAAAACCCCTAAAACCCTATAAAAAGACGGGAGCCTAACGTAGGCCGGCCAAGCAGAAAAAGTGTGTTTTGAGTTTTTGACGGAAGGAGCGGAGGTCCGTAGTTGTTCTAATTTTGGGGGGAAGGTCGTTCCAGAGGGCTGGGCCCGCCACAGAGAAGGCCCTTCCCCTGGGCGTCGCCCGCTGGCATAGCCTAGTGGACGACACCCGGAGTAGTCCCTCTCTGTGGGAGCGGATCGGCCGCAGGGATGTATGGGGCAGAATCCGATCCCGCAGATAACTAGGTCCCGTGCCATGGAGCGCTTTAAAGATGATAACTAACACCTTGAAGCGCACCCAAAAGACGACAGGTAGCCAGTGCAGCTCGCGCAAGAGCGGTGTTACGTGGGTAAACCTTGAGGTTCCCATTATTGCTCGCGCGGCTGCATTCTGGACAAGCTGAAGTCTTCGGGTGCACCTCAAGGGGAGCCCCATGTAGAGAGAATTGCAGTAGTCCAGTCGGGATGTCACGAGGGCATGAGTGACTGTGCAGAGGGCATCCCGATCCAATAGGGGGCGCAACTGGCGTACCAGGCGAACCTGGTAAAACGCCCTCCTGGCCACGGCTGTCACTTGATCTTCCATGGACAGCCGGGTATCCAGGAGGACGCCCAAGTTGCGCGCCCCATCCACAGGGGTAAGATGTTCGTCCCCTATGGCCAGTGATGGAATCAACTGGTTGAATCGGGCGGCCGGAAACCACAGCCACTCGGTCTTGGACGGGTTGAGTCTGAGTCTGTTACTTCCCATCCAGGCCCGCACGGCTTCCAGGCACTGGCACATCACCGCTACGGCATCGTTGGGGTGGTTTGGGGTAGATATATACAACTGCGTATCGTCAGCGTAGAAGTGGTACTCTACCCCAAAACCACGGATGATCTCGCCCAGCGGCTTCATATATGTGTTGAACAGGAGAGGCGAGAGGACCGACCCCTGAGGCACCCCACATGTGAGTGGTCTCGAGGTCAACCTCTGCTCTCCTGTCAACACAAATTGCGATCGACCGGAGAGGTAGGAGGAGAACCACCGTAAGACGGTGCCTCTCACTCCCAACCCCTCTAGCCGATGCAATAGAATACCATGGTCGATGGTATCAAAAGCCGCTGAGAGGTCTAATAGGACCAGGATGGAGGAACAACCCCCATCTCTGGCCCTCCAGAGATCATCTACCAACGCGACCAATGCCGTCTTGGTGCTGTGCCCGGGCCGGAAGCCGGACTGGCGTGGGTCCAGATAATCAACTTCCTCCAGGTGACGGGGAAACTGTTGTGCCACCACACTCTCTACAACCTTCGCCAGGAAGGGAAGGTTGGAGACGGGACGATAGTTGACTAATAAAGCTGGGTCCAGAGAGGGCTTCTTCAGGAGAGGCCTCACCATGGCCTCTTTAAGGGAGGCAGGCAAGAAACCCTCACTCAGAGAAGCGTTGACAACCTCCTGGAGCCAGCCTCCTGTCACCTCCCAGGATGCCAGTAAAAGCCAGGAGGGACACGGGTCCAATAAACATGTGGTGGCTCGCAGTCGCCCACGTAACCTGTCCATATCCTCGGAAGTAACAGAGTCAAACTCCTCCCAGCCAAGACCCGCCTCGTGGGATCCCACTGGGCTATCGATGGAGACTAGCTCGTTCTGAGTCTGAGCGATTTTGAATTAACTGGGTCAGGTCCATGGCCGTCATGGAAGCCATGAACTCCCGAGCTACCTTGGATGATTCGCCCACCGATGGCAGATTAAAGTCCCCCATGACTAAAAGTCTGGGGGTCTCCACTGCCATCGTAGCGATCACCTCGAGGAGCTCGGGCAGGGCTGCTGTTACATAGCGGGGAGCCAGGTATACAACCAGCAAGCCCAACTGCCTCCCTAGGCCCCACTTCACGCAGAGGGACTCACAACCGGTAGTCTGTGGCACAATGGTCTCTCTCGACTCCAGACCTTCCCTAACAATAACCGCTACCCCACCACCCCTGCCTAGGGCCCGGGGCTGATGAAAAGCGCGGTAACCTGGTGGGCACATTTCAACGAGGGGAAGTCCTCCCTCGTGGCCCAACCAGGTCTCCGCAATTCCTACCAGGTCCGGCTCCCCCTCTGACACAAGGTCATGTATGAGGAGGGATATGTGTGTGTGTGTGTGTGTGTGTGTGTGTTAGTTTTTTATGAGCTGATCAATATATATATATAGATTTTCACAGGTGTAGGTATGCTGGCATTGCTGACTTCGGGTGTTTTCCCGTGTATATAGCATGGAAAAATATATATATTTGGATGGAAAAAAGAGCATTCAAGATAAGAACTAATGTTTGTGAACTCCTTGTGCTTGGTGGCAAAACTAAGCATGCTACTAACGTTTGCTAAATGTTACCTTGATAGAATGATCTGATCAAATGGTTGGTACTTTTTTGCCTGTATTTAAATTTTTATTTTTAAACTGGAAGGCAATTTTCTTTGGAATTGACAACAAATGCAGGGAAACTGGGATTAATGCTTCCTTTCCCTAATGAAAATGCTTCTCTTCAGCTAATGGGACAATTGACCTTGTGGGGAAAGAAATGACACTTCCACTGGATTTTTTTCTCCTCACAATGCTCAGGTGAAGAATTACCTCTTTACCACCATCTAGTGGCTGTGTGATGTTGTGCAGCCTGGGTATGGTGGTTTTAACAGTGGTAGTCAACCTGGTCCCTACCGCCCACTAGTGGCTGTTCCAGCTTTCACCGTGGGCGGTAGAGGTTTTGCCCGATACTGAAGCACTTTCCATTTTTTTAATTTAATTGACTTCCCTACTTTATAAATCACCATTACTGTGGAACCGGTGGGCGGTTAGAAAAGTTTACTACTAACAGAGATACAAAAGTGGGTGGTAGGTATAAAAAGGTTGACTACCCCTGAACTAGAAGATTGAGGGGGAAGACCAGTATTTTTCAAACTTAAGTCACTTTAAGATGTGTGGTCTCCAGAATTCCTCAGGCAGAATAGAGGAATGGAATATTGGAGGTGGGGTGTGTGGGTGGTTGGGTAGCCCTAATAGAACTAGCACAGGCACCTACAGCCTTCGTAAGGATAAAGCAAAAAACCAGGAAAGGCAATTGCTGGATTGGGCTTTTAATTGACGTTGTCCTGATTTCTATTCCTATGCCCTAGGCACGAGACACACTTAAAACTGATCCTGGGTGCAGTTTATAATACAATAAGGAAAACAGTTGAGATAAATTAACATGCCCAGTGTACCATAATTACAAATGTAAATGTTCTTGCAGTAAATGATACTGGGGCTGAAGACAGCTGTTTTAACTTTTGCAATATTTCTTTTAGCTCCAACAGGACCTCACAACAAGACAATGGAGGTGAAGTTATTTTCGGAGGCATCAACCACAACGCCTATGTGGGAAAGCTTCACTACATCCCAGTGTCACGCAAAGCCTACTGGCAGATCAAGATGGACAAGTGAGTACACCTGTGGATCCCCCATAGTACTGAATTGCCACACGTGCGAGAAATTATGATTTTGTAGACTCATAAAAACCTCAGAGTATATCTCCTTGGAGAAAATGAGAGGTATCCTCAACTTACCATCACAACTGAGCCCAAAATTTCCATTGCTAGGCAAGACAGTTGTTAAGTGAATCACATCCCATTTTATGACCTTTTTTGCTGATTCAGTTGTTAAGAGAATTACTGCAATTAAGTGAATGACTCTCCCTGAATGCTGTATCATCATAAATACATGCTATTTGTCAAATTCCCAAATTATGATCACATGACTATGGGGGATGTTGCAATGGTCATAATTATGAGAACGGGTCAAAATCACTTTTGTCAATACTAATGTTACTTTGAACAATCGCTAATAAACAATGGTTGTAAATTGAGGACTACCTGTAAGTACGCAATCACTGGTGCCAGCTGAGTTTAGCTGCTTGCAATGACACCCCTCAACACTAGAGGGCAGTGCTGTACTTTAAAAAAAAATGACATTCAGGTCTGCTATCCTTTATTATGCTATTATTGTTTTTGCTTTTCTCTTCTTGCCCTACGTGATATTCCTGCAAGAGCTTAAAGGCATCAGAAAGACAAGCAGTCCCCTGCAGCTTTCTCCTCTGATCACTAAACACATTTCCCCACAACCTAGTCTGGACTGCATGGCCAATCTGGGCTGATGGGTATTGTAGTCTAATAGACATGGAAAGCACCAGATTGATAATGACAGCATAGAAAAAGGCAGACTAGATAGAGAGGCTTTCCCCAGCATAACTGTCCCTCAGATGTATGGAATGAATTCCATAAACCTTCTATCAACATAGCTGCTGCTTAGAATTTGGGGTAACATATTTCACCTTTCTGAAGGACACCAACTAAGGTTGGGTGAAAATGTCCAGGTGGTGTATGAAAGATAATATTTTAGCCAGGATTGTACATCCTGCCTTAGCACAACCCCTATTTTGGCTGTAGCAGACCTATAAGAGATTCATTGGGAACGCTGGCTAGAAACCATTATTTATTAGATTTTGATCCCACCTTTTAATGTAATAAAAGTAACGCAACAACATGTATAATGCTCCTTCTTCCTCCTATTTTGTCAACAACAAGAACAACCCTGTGAAATGTGTTGCACTGAGAGGGGAAGTCACTGGCTCATCCAGTTTTCATGCCTAAAATGACACTAGAATTCACAGTCTCCTGGTTTCTAGCCTGGTGCCTTAACCACTAGATCAAACTGACTGTTTTATAGCCCATATGTAGAAAAGACAGGCTCTCTTTCACTTTCCCTATTACACCTCACTCGATATGCTTTTTTCTTCCAAAATGCTTTGGTCATCCTTACTAACAGAGGCCAGGGGTGTCAATCATCTGGCCTACATTGGGCACAGTTATTTTTTCTCCCCAAGGCAACTGCCAGTCCTGTCCTCTGTTCCTTCCCCCCAAATATTAATGATGCTAATGAAAGAAAATTGCTGCCATTGATCTTCCTTGGCTGGCTCACCCCATGTTTATGTTAATCACTTAATTTGAACAATCAAATTTTAAATTAAAAAAAAGGTCGGTTTGCAATGACCCAGCTCCAGGCTTTAAAAGGTCAGGATTCTATGAATGCCTTCTCAAACTGCAGATAATGTGGTCAGTTTGCATTTGGATTTATTTGAGGGCTAATCCAATGCGATTCCAGGGCATTAAAAGTTACGATTTCAACAAGGAGTTGAAGCTACATCCTCTTCCCTAATACACAGATGTATGCAGGATGAAAACAGTGGTTGATTTTGGAGTAAAGCAGCAGACAGTCAAACAATGTTCCCACCAGACTCTAAAAGTGGCACCGTCCAGATACAGATGCTCCAAGAACTATAAACATTCATTTAACAACCATGCAAAGTTATGACACTGAAAAAGGTGATGTGCAACCGGTCCTCACAACTACAGTGGTTACACATGATCAAAATAAGGGCAGTTCGCAACCATGAAGTATTTACAAAGGTTGCTGCATTCTGGAATTGCCATTTGTGACCTGTCCAGGGGGCTTCCAGCAAAGTTAGTATTACTTAGCAACCACAGTGTTTCTCTTAACGACTTTGGCAAAAGGCCATAAAATGAAGCGCAATTCATATAAACGACCAATCCCAATTGAGACAAAGATGAGCTGTTCTCCCATGTCCTTGAGAAGAGAACTGGAAGAAGTTGCTGGGTGCAAACCTTTCAAACTGCATAGCCTCCCTGCCTCTAATGTTCTAGCACTTTCTCTCACCTCCCACTGAGCCTTCCCCCCCAATCTAAACCAAGTTTTCAATCCCTGTCCTTTTCCAAACACTCTGTTTAGGATAACCATAGAGAAACAACGCAAGGAGGATAAATGTTGGCCATGGAACCTGCTTGAAACTACCAATTCATCCACCCTCTGCAAGGACAGTTGCCAAGGCATTGTGGACACCGGAACCTCTCTCATTACGGGGCCAAGCACGGACATAAAGGCTCTGCATGAAGCTATTGGTGCTCAACACGCTTTCGGTGGACAGGTAAGGAAGAGATGTCCCTTTGATGTCGCATCCTAGAACAACCACATCTGGGCTGCAAATCCCCAGATGACCACTAGACAGCAGCAAGTGAGTGTCCCAAGTGAGCACCAACAATTTGCTGTCACCTTTCAAATTTTTGTAACTCAGATCTGATCATCTTAGTCTTGGTTTCATTATTTTAGCAGGCAGCTTTTGGGGACCAATAATGGGCAATCTCTCAAAATAGTTGCTGCGTCTTGGCTCTTCCCTAAATGGCATATTGCAGAAGGCTCCCCTCCTGCCACCCTTTCTAGGGTTCCAAAACCCAATTTCACAGCTCGTTTTAGAACAGCATGCTGGCAAACAATGCCCCAACTACTGTCCAAAAGGATGCTTGGAAATAATGATGATGCTAGTGGTATATCTCAACCTTAGCAATATTAAGACATGTGGACTTCATCTCCCAGAATTCCCCAGCCAGCACACATCCACACATCTTAAAGTTGCCATGATTGAGAAACACTGTGCTAGAGGAAGGTGTTTTTTTTCTTCACAGTACATCTGCTACTGGTTTATTGATAAGATAAAACTTTATTGCGGTCATGGACCAGAAAACAAGATAAACAAATCACGTGGGGATATACAGCCGAGCCCCACTGAAGGGTGGGAGACAACAGGCAAAATCGATGACAAAGACCATGCTGTCGACCGTACCATCTAACCGTTATGGAAATTTAAATCTATGCTTTAGGAGTATGATCAGTTCACATTGAGCATAAATAGTAGATGCCGTGTAAAGGTTTACATGAGATCTACATATCAGCACCTGATGCGGCCACCAAGTTGTACGCTGCAAACTGTCAGCATGACTGGCCTCAGCCAGTGGGACCAACCCGACCCTTCCCACGGTTCTTACGTGCCAAGACTGCAGCAAAAAGTTTTGCAACCTTCAGTGTGGTCCTCGAGTCAGTGTCCTGGAGTAAAAGGCAAAGACTGCGATTTTCAGTTGGTCCAGGAAATCTTTGGCAAATAGGGTTTGCATAATTTCATTTAAAGAATGTTCAAAAAACAAAAGTCAGATAGATGGAAAGCTCCTTCCACCCCAGAAAGTGCTTGAGATAATGAGGCCCAAGAGTAGCATATTTGCCGATTGCAGACTTTGCATTTTAGCTGACCTGCCAATGGCAGACTGACATTCCTCTTCATTCTAGAACAAACACGAAACATGGCACAGAATGGAACAATCAGAGCAAGTGTCATTTTCAGGGGCTGAGGCCAAACTCATCTTTTATTCAAACTTAGCGGGTCTGCAAATGCATCTCTGCAGCCTAATAGCACTCAAACGCTAACCTTTAAAGTGGTACTGATATGAATCCTGGGGGGTGGCGGAGGTATTCACTGTTTCCTTCTTTCTATGGTGGCACCTTGGTACTCATCGTTAATTAGTTCCAGGACGCGTGATGAGTATCAAAAAAGATGAGTATCAAATAAATTTTCCCATAAGGAATAATATAGTGAGTCACAAAGCAGCTGTCACTGACAAGTCCTAGTTTGTGCATTGAGTACCCAACAAACAATGAGTACCAGGACATAATTTTCATGTCAAAATACATTGTACCATTTCAATACAATTCTATTCAGAATAAACTTGGAAAGGACCTGTATCTTGAGCCAAAGGAGACCTCTGTCCCCCAGACAACCGGGTGTGAATCTCTCTGTGTGAGATGGGGCCTAGGAAGGCAGTTGGGCATGTTAGTTGTATACCTGGCTCCTCGCTATGCAACAACAGCCCTGCCCGAGCTCCTAGAGGTGATAGCCGAGGCGGCAGTTGAGACCCCCAGACTGGTAGTCATGGGGGACTTTAACTTGCCGTCGGCAGGCGAAGCCTCTGGAGCAGCTCGGGAGTTCATGGCTTCCATGACGGCCATGGACCTGACCCAAGTAGTTTTAGGCCCCACTCACGAGGGGGGGAACACACTGGATCTCATCTTTGTCTCGGGACAGTGGAGCCGTGATCTTGGAATAGGGGATCTAGTCATTACTCCCTTGTCATGGACGGATCACGCACTCCTTCGGCTGGACTTTCCAATCGCTGCACCCCACCGCGGGGAGGCGGAACCGGACACTCCTATATGGTTCCGCCCCAGGCTTCTAATGGACCCGGAAAGGTTCCAGAGGGAGCTTGGGCCAATTCCTGTGACCCTGCCCCGCGACTCGACTGAGGACCTAGTGGCCGCATGGTTAAGTGCGGCCACAGGGGCCTTGGACCGAGTTGCGCCCTTGCGGCCTCTCTTGCGACGACGAATCACCCAGGCTCCTTGGTTCACTGAGGAGCTCCGGGGGATGAAACGCCACAAGAGATGCCTAGAGAGTAGATGGAGATCCTCTCGCTCCGAAGCCGACCGAACACTAGTGAGAACCCATATTAGGGCTTATTTAGTGGCGATAAGAGTGGCCAAACGGGAGTATTGTGCCACCCTTATTGCATCCGCAGATAACCGCCCTGCCGCCCTGTTTGGGGTGACCCGCTCCCTCCTTCACCAGAGGCCGCGGGAAGCCCCTCTGCAAGGGCGAGCAGAGGAATTTGGGATTTATCTGCAGGAGAAAATCACTCGGATTCGGAATGAGCTACCCTCCATCGACAGTGGTCCTGTGGGATTGTCCGAGGCTAGTCTTGAGGCTCCTTCTTGGGAGGAGTTTGACTTTGTTACCACCGAGGATATGGACAGGTTGTCAAGGAAACTTAGGGCGACCACATGTTTATTGGACCCGTGTCCCTCCTGGCTTGTACTGGCATCCTGGGAGACGACACGAGGCTGGCTCCAGGGCATTGTCAACGCATCTTTGAGTGAGGGGTCCTTACCTGCCGTCTTGAAAGAGGCGGTAGTGAGGCCCCTCCTCAAGAAGCCGTCCCTGGACCCAGCTTTACTAGAGAACTATCGTCCGGTCTCCAACCTTCACTTTTTAGTGAAGGTTGTCGAGAGTGTGGTGGCCCAACAGTTTCCGCGACACCTGGAGGAAGTTGATTATCTAGACCCGCGCCAGTCCGGCTTCCGGCCCGGTCACAGTACTGAGATGGCATTGGTCGCGTTGGTCGATGATCTCTGGAGGGCGCGGGATAGAGGGTATTCCTCTATCCTAGTCCTATTAGACCTCTTGGCGGCTTTTGATACCATCGACCATGGTATCCTATTGCACCGACTGGGGGGGTTGGGGCTGGGAGGCACCGTTCTGCGGTGGTTCTAGTCCTACCTCTCTGGTCGGTCGCAATATGTGTTGACGGGAGGGCAGAGGTCGACCTCGAGGCCTCTCCTATGTGGGGTTCCTCAGGGGTCGGTCCTCTCGCCCCTCCTTTTCAACACATATATAAAGCCGCTGGGTGAGATCATCCGTGGTTTTGGGGTGGAATACCATCTGTACGCTGATGACACTCAGTTGTACATATCCACCCCAAACCACCCCAATGATGCCGCCGAAGTGCTGTCCCGGTGTCTGGAAGCCGTACGGATCTGGATGGGTGGTAACAAACTCAAACTCAACCCTGCCAAGACTGAGTGGCTGTGGTTTCCGGCACCCCGGTTCAGCCAGATCACTCCAACTCTGGCCATTGGGGGCGAAACACTGGCCCCCGTCGAGAGGGCGCGCAATTTGGGTGTCCTCCTGGATTCCCGGCTGTCCATGGAGGACCATGTGGCAGCCGTGGCCAGGGGGGCGTTCCATCAGGTTCGCCTGATGCGCCAACTGCGCCCCTTACTGGACCGGGCTGCCCTACGCACAGTCACTCAAGCACTCGTGACGTCCCGACTCGACTACTGTAATACTCTCTACATGGGGCTTCCCTTGAGGTGCACTCGAAAGCTACAGCTAGTCCAAAACGCAGCCGCGCGGGTGATTATGGGAGCCACTAGATGCTCCCACATAACACCGATCCTGCGCGAGCTGCATTGGCTTCCTGTGGCCTTTCGAGTGCGCTTCAAGGTTTTGACTACCATCTTTAAAGCGCTCCATGGCTCGGGACCTAGTTATATGCGAGACCGCCTCCTGCCCCATACATCCCTCAGACCAATCCGCTCCCACAGAGAGGGCCTCCTCAGGGTACCGTCGGCCGGACAATGCCGACTGGCGACACCCAGGGGAAGAGCCTTCTCTGTGGCGGGGCCAGCCCTTTGGAATGACCTACCCCCTGAATTACGTACCATCACCGACCTCCGCCTCTTCCGCCAATGTCTTAAGACATATCTGTTTCAACAAGCCGGCCTAGCCTAACCTCCCTTGGGGACTTAAGATAGTTTTAAATTGGGTTTTAAAATTTGGTTTTAGCGCAGGATGGGGTTATTTAATAGTTTTTAAATTATATTTATTGTATTTGTGTATGTTTTTTAAATTTCCTGTGCGCCGCCCTGGGTCCTCTGTGGAGAAGGGCGGGGTATAAATTTAAATAAATAAATAAATAAATAAATTGAGGTCGTCTCCAGGGGTCTGCAAAGTCGGCTCTTTTAAGACTGGTGGACTTCAACCCCCAGAATTCCCCAGCCAGCATAGCCAAGCATAGCCAAGAGCCGACTTTGCAGACCCCTGGCTCTAGTCCAATCTCCAACTCTAGAAGAAGACTATACATTTCAAACAAATGGCTGTCTAATCCCTTCTTAAAAACCTCCAGTGATAAAGCATCCACAACTTCTGATGGCAAGCTGTTCCACTGGTTAATTATCTTCTTAATTCCAGGTTGCTTCTCTCCTTGATTAGTTTCCATCCATTGTTTCTTTTCCTGCCCTCTGGTGCTTTGGAAAATAAGTTGACCTCCCTCCTCTTTGTAGTAGTCTCTCAAATAATGGAATACTGCTATCATGTCACCCCTAGTCCTTTTCTGTAGACTAGTCAAACCCAAATTCTGCAACCATTCTTCATATGTTTTAATATCCAGTCCTTTAAATATCTTAGTTACTCTTCTCTCAACTTTTTTCAAAATCTCAACATCTATTTTGTAATGTGGAGACCAACAATGTGGGGGCAATATTCCAGGTGTGGCCTTACTAAGGCTTTAAAAAGCAGTTCTAATACATCACATGATATTGATTCTATGTCTTTGTTAACACAACCAAGGATTGTATTAGGCTTTTTGGCTGCCACTGCACACTGCTGGCTCATGTTTAAGTGATCGTCCAATTTGATTGTCCAATTCAAAGCAGTTGAGTGCCAAGGTCTTCCCCTCCTCCATGAAGCTCCATCAACATAGCACTGCTTGTTTCTATTTTCAACACTGAAGCTTTGAGTGGAAGGCTTGCAAAGCTAAAACTTTCCCATTTTCAAGATGAAGTGATGGAGGAGGCTTGGGATTGCAGCCATAGAAAAAATATCGGGGGGAAATGTTGAAACGGGACTTCACCAACTCTATACAGATAGCCCTCAACTTATGAATAGCCACTTAGCGACCATTCACAATTATGATGATACAAGATACTTCAGGCCTGGTTTCAAAATTCTGATAGGCACCCATCTCTTCTGCATGCATTTATAGCAGCCCAAGGTCACACGATTGAGATTTGTGACTTTTTTACTGGAATCTGGCATGTGCTTCCAATTCCCGACAAAAACACTCATTGTGGACAAAACACCATGCAGGATTCCCTTTCAAAGGAATTTCGTTGAAGTTGCAAAGAGGTCTACAAGGGGTATTGAAATGGACTTGGTGGCCTGAAGTCATTGCTTTTCGATGTTCTCTCTCCTGCCGGCAGCAAAGTCACTGTAGGTTGGTGTTATGTCCCCTGCTGAATTTTGCTGGATTTGACAGGGAAGAGAAAAATCAAGAAACAAGATTGTCGTGTTCAACAGTGTCAGTTTTTTCCCACCTGTCTCAGGCGGAGAGTGTGATGAGAATCAGCAAGCGGTTGGCCCAGGAGAAGAAGGAGTGGGGGGAGGGGGAAGCCAACACTTTGGTATAAGTGTGAGAGTGATATCTTTGCTCCCACAGAGAGGGGCTTCTCCGGGTGCCGTCCACTAGGCAATGCCAGCGGGCGACGCCCAGGGGAAGGGTCTTCTCTGTGGCGGGCCCAGCTCTATGGAACGACCTACCCCCCGAGCTCAGAACAACCACAGACCTCCGCTCCTTCCGCCAAAAGCTTAAGACTCATTTCTTCCAGCTGGCCTGGCCTAATCTACCTTTCCAGTCTCTAGTCTGAATATTCAAATTGTTTTAATTGGGTTTTTAAGGGGTTTAGTTTTTAAGGATTTTAGGTTTTTAGTGCAGGGATATAGTTGTTAAATTTGATTTTATATATTTATAATGTTTCTATGTTTGTACGCTTTTTAATCTCCTGTGCACCGCCCCGAGTCCCTTCGAGGAGAGGGAGCGGTCTACAAATTAAACATCATCATCATCATCATCATCATCATCATCATCATCATCATCATTATTATTATTATTATTTATATCAAATCTTTTTTCTTCTTCTTCTTCATGCCTGTCTCCTTTTCCTTCTCCTAGTACATAGTAGATTGCCAGAAAATACCTGAGATGCCCAGTATCACTTTTCATCTGGATGGCAGACCCTACACCCTGACCCCCGAAGAATATACTCTCCAGGTGAGATAAGCCAATGAAATCCACACGAGAAAATGGGATGGGGATGGGGGGACTCTCTCTCCGCCGGAAAACCATATTTTCTTGGGTTCATTTTTCTGTTTCCAATGAGAGGTTTAATTCAATTTACACTGAAATTTATTATTTATTCAGATCAGGGGTAGTCAACCTTTTTATACCTAATGCCCACTTTTGTATCTCTGTTTAGTAGTAAAATTTTCTAACCGCCCACCGATTCCACAATAATGGTGATTTATAAAGTAGGGAAGTCAATTAAATTTTTTTTAAAAAGGAAAGTGCTTCAGTATCGGACAAAACCCCACCCACCCACCATGAAAGCTGGAATGCCCACTAGTGGGCGGTAGATATAAAAAGGTTGACTACCACTGGTTTAGAGCAGGGGTCTCCAACCTTTGCAACTTTAAGTCTGAAGGACTTCAGTTCCCAGACTTCTCCAGCCAGCAAAGCTGGCTGGAGAAGTCTGGGAACTGAAGTCCTTCAGACTTAAAGTTGCAAAGGTTGGAGACCCCTGGTTTAGAGCATGACATACCATACATGGGCTTGCACTATATATTAACATTACACCTATAAAGGGGTGGGATTCTACTCATTCGGACCAGTTCAGGCAAACAGGTAACTCCAACTATCAGCTGGGAGTGAACCGGTTTGCGCCAACTTTCAACCTGGGTCCGCCTGCCTGCCCCAGAGCTATACTCATCTATATGCCCTTTTCTGAAGTCCAGCTGATAGGCGTGACAGGGTGGATTCCTGCCCCTCAGCTGTTTTCCTCCCCAGCAGTAATACGGAAAGTGCTTTCTCTGTAAACTACGCACACGCGGGCAGAGAACCAGTTGTTAAACTGGTAGGATCCGATCCCTGCACCTAGATTAATAAAAGACAATAAAATATAAATGTTAAAAAGGTCTATATTCAATCTCTAGGCCATCCAACCACTGAAATGCAGCATTGTTTCTATTTTAAAAAATCAGATACTGAACAGTATACAGGTAGTGCTTGACTTATGACCATCACTGAGCCCCAAATTTCTGTTAAGTGAGACTTTGGTCAAGTGAGTGTTGCACCTTTTTTGCCACAGTTCTTAAACGAATCATTGCAGCTGATAAGTTAGTAACCCCGTTGTTAAGTGAATCTGCTTTCCCCCTTGACCTTGCTTATCAGTGGGTCACAAAAGGGGATCATATGACCTTGGGACATAGCAACGGTCATAAGTATGAACCAGTTGCCAAACATCTGAGTTTTGAGCACATGACCATGGGGCTGCTACAAAGGTCGTAAGTGTGTGAAAAACGGTCATAAGTCACATTTTTCAGTGTTGTCATAACTTTGAACAATCACTAAAAGAACTGTGGTAAGAACTGTGGAAAATATTAGAATGTGCAGAAATGAATAGACTGATATTAACAATTAAGGAGAAAGAACAAACTGATTATTATACGATATGGGAAGTGTTTTATCAATGGTTAGAGAATAAAAAAGGAAATTGGAAATAAAAGAAGGCAAAAAGAAGAATAGAAAATTCAATTTCAATTTATTCGAATTTGTATACCGCCCTTTCTCCCTTGCGGTACTCAGGGCGGTGAACAGGCAATGATAAAAACAACAGTAAAACCATCAATATAAATACCTATGCTAAAAATAAATTAAATTCTAGGCCTGCTCTAAAATGTACAACCCCAATAAATAAATAAAACCCCAATAAAACCAGATTAAAAACTACACCAGGCCGGCCGCACGAAAAAGATGGGTCTTCAGGGCTCAGCGGAACAGGTGCAGGTCCATAGTTGTGCAGAGGTCGGGGGGCAGGTCATTCCAGAGGGCAGGAGCTGCCACAGAGAAGGCTCTTCCCCTGGGGGTCACCAGCCGACATTGACTGGCTGACAGCACTCTGAGGAGGCCCTCTCTGTGGGAGCGGACTGGTCGAAAGGAAGTATTTGGTAGGAGGTGGTCTTGCAGGTACCTAGGTCCCTTACCATGGAATGCTTTAAAGATTGTTACTAGCACCTTGAAGCACACCCGGAAAGCCACAGGCAGCCAGTGCAGCTCGCGCAGGAGAGGTGTTACATGGGAGCATCTAGAGCTCCCAGAATCCCCCGTGCAGCTGCATTCTGAACTAGCTGGAGCCTCCGGGTGCACCTCAAGGGAAGCCCCATGTAGAGAGCGTTACAATAGTCCAGGCGAGAGATGACGAGGGCTTGAGTGACCGTGCGTAAAGTGTCACGGTCCAGAAAGGGGCACAACTGGCGTATCAGATGGACCTGATAAAAAGGCCCCCCTGGCCACGGCTGTCACATGATCATCTAAAGACAGCCGAGTATCCAGGAGGACGCCCAAGTTGCGGGCCCTCTCCGCGGGGGCTAATGATACGCCCCCAATAGCCAGGGATGGAACCAGCTGGCTATGCTGTGATGCCGGAAACCACAGCCACTCGGTCTTGGACGGGTTGAGTCGAAGTCAGTTCCTCCCCATCCAGACTCGCACGGCCTCCAGGCACCGGGACATCACTTCCGCGGCATTCTTGGGGTGGTCCGGGGTGGAGATGTACAGGTGGGTGCCATCCGCATACTGATGAAACTCCATCCTGAAACTACGGATGATCTCACCCAGCGGCTTCATATAGATGTTGAACAGGAGAGGCGAGAGGACCGACCCCTGTGGCACTCCACAAGTGAGGCACCTTGACGTCGACCTCTGCCCTCCTGCCAACATGAATTGCGACTGGTTGGAGAGGTAGGAGGAGAACCACCGTAAAATGGTGCCTCCCAGCCCCAATCCCTCTAACCAGCGCAACAGGATACCATGGTCGATGGTATCGAAAGCCACTGAGAGATCTAACAGGACCAGGATAGAGGAATAACCTCTATCCCGAGCCCTCCAGAGATCATCGACCAACGCGACCAACGTTTCAGTGCTGTGCCCAGGCCGGAAGCCAGATTGGCGCGAGTCTAGATAGACAGTTTCCTCCAGATGCTGAGGAAACTGTTGTGCCACCACGCTCTCAACAACCATTGCAAGAAAGCAAAGGTTGGAGACAGGACGGTACTTGGCCAAAACAGCCGGGTCCCGGGAGGGCTTCTTGAGGAGGGGCCTCACCACCGCCTCTTTCAAGGCAGTTGGCATAAACCCCTCACGCAAAGAAGCGTTGACAAATCCCTGGAGCCAGCTTCGTGTAACCTCCTGGGTGGCCAGTACCAAGCAGGAGGGACACGGGTCCAGTAAACATGTGGTGGAGTTCAGTTGCCCCAGTATCCTGTCCATGTCCTCGGGAGTCACAGGATTGAACTCTTCCAAAATAATGGTCTCAAGATCTGCCTCTGTCAGCCCGTCTGGACTAATCCAATTGGAGGCTAACCCGTCCCGGATCTGATCGATTCCTTCTATAGTCCACTAGAAGGTCCTTGGTCTTTTAAAAAAATGTATCAAGATAGAGATAAGAATAAAATGACAATTGTTAGTATTAGTATGATGAGAATAACTATGTTTAATGTTATTGTATTTTTACTAAAAGATATGTTAAGAAGGAAATGAAGAGCTTTACAAGGTTTAACTGTTCAATGTATTATAATCTATGGAAGGATGTTGTACAGAAATATTTGTACCCAGGTTACGCACTGCTTGAGGAAAGATGGAATGTTTATATTTTTAAAATTGAAAAATAAAAAACTTTTTTTTAAAAGACCAAGGACCTTCTAGTGCAGGGATCCCCAACCCCCGGGCCGCGGACCGGTGCTGGTCCGTGGCTTGATAGGAACCGGGCCGCAGTGAGCTGTGCAACTCTTAGAAAGGGCCAGAGAGGAGGAGGGGGCAGCTCCCTGGGCAGAGCACGCACCAGGGGAGGGAGAGCGCAGGTGTGGCCACTCGCACCGTTGGGGGCCCGAGCAGGGCAAGTGAGCCGACTCCCCCCCCCATGTGTGCATGCACCGTCTATTCCCCCTCCCCCCCCCCGCTCCCCCTCTACACCAGCCAAGCCATGGCAACTGGTCCGCAGAATTTTTTTAACATGAAACCAGTCCCTGGTGCCAAAAAGGTTGGGGACCCCTGTTCTAGTGGACTATAAAAGGAATAGATCAGACATCCAGCCCTTGCTTATCAGTGAAGACCGAGTGGAGCAAGTGGCCAGTTTTAAGATTCTGGGTGTTATCAGAGGACCTGTCCTGGGGCACTCACATTGTAGCACTGGTCAAAAGGGCCCAGCAGAGATTATACTACCTGAGACTTCTCAGGAAACAACAACTGAATGAAAAACTGCTGGTGATCTTCTACTGCTGCACCATAGAGTGTATTTTAACTTACTGCACCTGTGTACGGTTTGCCAATTGCACACAGGCAGGTAGGACAGGGCTCCAGAGAGGTAACATCATTGCCCAGAGGATCATTGGTTGCCCTCTCCCCTCTTTGGAAGACCTTTATAGCTCCCACTGCATTAAGAAAGTTAAAAACATTCTTAAAGGTCCATCTCATCCTCAGCACCCTTTTTTCTTCAACTATTACCATCTGGCAGACGGTACAGGATAATTAAAAACAAGGACAAATAGGGTGAAAAACAGCTTCTATCCCAGGGCACTAACTATATTGAATTCTATGGTATAGTGCAATATTAATGCAATATTGGGTTTTCAATTTCAATTATATAGAATGTAAAGGATGTGTGTTTGTGTTTTATTTTTATAGTTATAATGTTGTATGAGGTGCAATGGCAATAAAGTAAACTAAATTAAATACACACGTTTCCAAGAAATATTTACCCCAGCATAACGTTCCCAGTCTAGTAGAGTTGGATCCCAATCATGGGGCCAAAGTTTGTCATTGGGACCTCACTGGATGTGACCATCTGCCCGAAAAGTTGAAAGTTCAGTTGTTGACATCTTTGATTATGAATGGTGCAAGAAGTTGAGGAGCGGAAAAATCTCTAAATTCCTGTCAGACAAAATAACCCATATTATGCTAGCAGGAAAAAAGGATTTTCTGTTCTTCAGCTGTCATACATCAGCAGGAGCCCTTGTTGTGCTCGGGGGAAAGATGTGCAGTGATGAAAATGTGAAACCTTGAGGTTCATAAGCTCATCATTCAGGTGTCTCCTTTCTTCCACAGGTGAGACAGGCAAAGGTGACTGCTTGCATCAGTGGATTCATGACCCTCGACATCCCAAAGCCCACAGGACCACTCTGGATCCTGGGAGATGTTTTCCTCCGACGATACTACTCAGTCTTTGACCGAGACCATGACCGAGTTGGCTTAGCAGTTTCTAAACAATCTTCATGTGGTTCTGATGGGAAAGATTAAAGATCACAGCTGCAGCAGAAACTTCCACTGCCCTTGGAGCGGTCAGAAAATAGTAGCTATCATTTGTTTCACGGCCTTAAGAAGCTCTGCGAGGATTTGTTTTCTTACCAGTATACGCACGGTGTCTGCATTCACCATACTTCATGGAACAATTCCATTTTTAAAACACAAGAACAAGTTTCCAGACATGATGATGATGATGGTGATGAACCATTATGATTCCTAACTCCAACCTGGAAATTTTCCTAATAGTTCCTAATGTACTGCTGAGTCCAGAAATTAGCTGCCACTGACTTCACCTGTCTTCTCCTCCTCCTCTTCTTTCTTCCTGGTCCTCTGCTTTTTGTTTCATGCACAACTTAATGTTACACATGCCAATTAAGAAGTAATTCTGTAGAGTCTTACCCCAAAGTAAGAGGTCATAGGATTTCATCCTATGGAGTCTTTCTCTCTCTACTAAATATCAGAGAATTCAGGCATAATAAAAAAAGAAAAGGGGAAGGAGTTAAAAAAGAGGGAGATAGAAGCCAAGGTTTCCTCATTTTTTGCAAACTAGATTTCTGGATAACAGCCCTGTTAAAAAGGAAAAAAAAGCCAGATAACTCACAGCTATTTATAAGATGCTACAGATAGCCCTCAACTTACAACCACAATGGGACACAAAATTTTGCTTGCTAAGAAGAACATTTGTTAAATGAATCTGGCTTCCCCATTGACTTTGCTTGTCAGGAGGTCGCAAAAGATGGTCACATGATCCCAGGACACTGCAACCGTCATAAATATGAACCAGTTGCCAAGCGTCCAAATTTTGATCACATCACCATAGCAATGATTGTAAGTGTGAAAAATGGCCATTAGTTACTTTTCAAAGTTGTAACTTTGAACAGTCATTAAAAGTACTGTTGTAAGTCGAGGATGTCACCTGTACAAGGACTCGTGCCTTGGGCAGGGGTTTAAACTAGAAGATCTCCAAGGTCCCTTCCAGCCTTAACGGTTTTATATATTTGAAATGATATAACTCCTCAGAGTTATAAGTTTAGAGAAAACTTATATGCATATGGGTGGCATTTGTTTCAGTCCTAACCCTCCCTTTAAGAAAAATCTCTGAAGCAGAACAGGAAAAGTCCTTTTTCCCCTGAGAAAAGTCAATAATGAAATGGATTGTTCATTAGGCAGCTGTATCCATTTGGGTGGGAGCATAGCTCAGTGGGAGAGTTATGACCTTGGCGCACAAAAGCTTCCGGGTACAACCTCCTAATATCTTCAGGGAGGATTGGAAGATTCAGGCCTCAGAGAACCTCTCCCACTGGGCTGCTGAGCTACAAAACCAATGTTTGATGGCAGCTTCCTAACATGTATGAATGATATTGCCAAGTCTCCTTTCTTTAGCTTCCTTCCTATTTGGTCGCCAGGATAATAGCCAGAAACAGCCACCCAGAGTCGCTTTTGATAGTGAAATGGGTGGCATATAAATTTAATAAATAAAATAATATAAACAATGCCATGAGGCAGGCTGGAAGAATAATAAGAGAAGATCAGCTGAAGTCAAAATAATAGCTTATGCCTCGTGTGTCTCATGTTTTCTCATTGTCTTACAGTAAATTTCAGTTTAATCAGCCGTCAGTTGCTATTCCAATGGTTTGGGGCCTGTTGACTAAATGATTAAAAGACAGAGCTAAAGCCGAATTGCATCTTCATAAAATTACTTACATTTATTTAAGCTAAAGGACTTTGAAACATGTCTTTAAAAAAAAACAATAAATCAATAACCAACTGAGCATTTCAAGGAAAAGGCCAGATATTTTCACAAAGGGGTCAATTCACTTTCCTCTATCATAGATTTTTGACTTCTGATTGACAATCAAGTGTTTTTCTTACTTGATGCTTTTGTGTTCAAATGGATAGCTTTCAGTTGGTGATCCTCCAGCAATAGGGAGTGGATTAGGTGGCCTTTGTGTCACATCTTACTCGCATTACTAAAGAGGCATGTTTTCTATTACTATTGTACTAATAATATACTGTTCTACATTCTTCTTTGGTTTATGCAAATAAATGTGTATCTAATGCTTCATTTTTTCTTATTCCATTAGTTGCATCAAAATATAAGGAATTAAATAAGCCCACAAAATCATTTCCCCCTTCCTGTCCAATAGAAATCTAATTCCATGTCAAATTTCTAATATTTCTATGGGGATTACATATATACTGTAGTTTGTTTTTGCACCCGTGAGAGACAGAAATGTTTGCTTTAAAATGAAATAGCATGCATTCATAGGAAACAGAATTATTCACCCAACCCAGCTGCATTTGAATGGAGTCCTAGGATATCTACTGTCCTGATAGTCACTTTTATGTCTTCTGTTATGTGGAATAAAACATTTAATGCTTTTACTGGTGTCTTGTAGAGTTTGCAATCACAGAATATAATAAACCTGATCAGAGATACAGTGTATAATCGATTTTTAGTTCAATAACTTTAACAAATGGCAACCTCCATTGCCTCCATGATTTGCTTACTATCTATCAATATTAATATAGATAATAAAGAATCTTGAAATGTTTAAAGCAGTGTTTCTCAACTTTGGCAAGATGTGTGGGCTTTAGCTTCTAGAATTCTCTAGCATATTGGTAAGGGAATTCTGGGATTTGAAGTCAGATTGCTTAGAGTATCTAAAATTGAGAAACACTTATTTAAAAGATTCCTACCTTAAATGAATTCCACAACTTAGATTCCCACAGAACTTTACAATTGTTACTGGGACATGACAGAACTATTGTGTTGTTTGTATGGAGGTGAAATTGATGTGATGCTATTGGACTATATTGTTGCTATTTGTTCAATGTTTTATTTGGATTTTTTGAAACAAAGTTTACTCAATTTCAAAAAATTAAAATACAAAGTATCAAATACAAAAATGTTAAAAAAGACGAAGGGAAAAAAGTTAAAAAAAGGTTAAAGGGAAAAAAGTTAAAAAGAAGAAAAAAGGGTGGAAAGAGATACAAAAAAGTGACTTCTGACTTCAATACAGATGTAAATATATAACAAAATAAACTCTTACTCTAAATTAAAATAAATCATAAACAACATACAAACCAAATAATCACCAAAACACATAAAGTACACATATAAAATAACTTCTCCTGTTTAAACATAAGCATTAAAAATATACATCTAGTAATAATAAAATGCCCAATATTTACATAATTATAACAAATCTAATCATCACATTCTAAAATCAAAACTTCCTTTTTATCTCACTCAACCAAGACATGATCTCCTAGTAGAAACAAACCTAGAAAAACTTTCATCAAAGTAGTCAATTCTGCCATCTGTGCCAGTCTCATTAGTTTCGTGACCTTGTCTTCAGGTGTGAGAATTCGTGTATCTTTCCAACTCTGTGCATATAAAAGTCCTGCTGCCTCTATCATGTATAAACACAAACACTTATGTTTTCTTTCAATTGACTTACCTGTGATACCTAGGCTTAAAAGAAAAATGTCTGGTTTCAATTTAAATGTTTTATTTTTGGTATCAAATATTCTAAATGAAACTTAGCTGAAATTAGCTGGAAACATGTTTTTATTCTTCAGGAAAAGGGCTTGTAGATTTCCAAAAATTTGATGGATGATAGAAATGTAGAGCGTTTTTCCCCTTACTCCAGTAGTGTTATGTTGAAAAAAAAAATCTGGTTGAACAAAAACTTTGCCTTGACTTTATCCTACTATTGTTTGCAGATGAGGAGAGTGTTCCTAAACCTTTATCTTTATCTATGCATTTTTCTAGTTATTTTATTTCTGATGATCTGCTGCAGGTTCATTTGTGGCAATATGGTAGATATAGATATATTCTCTTCAGTAATTAATTTGGATATCAGTTTTAAACTGTAATGCACTATGCACATTTGAGTTTAAACTATCCATGCTAAAATACACTTCCAAATGATTTTGGACATACATGTGTGAAAGTTTCAGTTCAGTTCAAACCTGATAGTGGTATGTGGGAAAGACCTGGAAGAAGGGGGAGATAGCTAGAAAATGGTCAGATAAAAGAAACAGAAGCCCACACTTGAATAATAGGCAGAGAACAAATTCAGAAAAGATCTTTCCTAACTTAAGATTCTGTTAATGTAGCTTTGCAAAAAAAGTGGAATTAACTCATCTTGTCATGCTTCTTATCTGGTTTACTTGGAAAAGATGACAAAACTGATTTAGGTTGTAAGTTTAAGTGCAGTTCTGGAGACTGCTCTTTCCTCAACTGCATGCTCTCTGAGCTGAGGTAAATTGGGGTTCCCCAAACATTTTGAATGTATTAGGTAAGGAAAGCATTGAAAAAGGATATGGTCCATATAGTCTTATTGATGTTTCACAACTACCTTTCCCAGCATTCCTCACTGTTCTCTGTGCTGCTGGATCTTCTGGGATCTCATGGTTCAGTACCTGGAGGACCTTAAGTTATGCATTTTTATGTTGGGTTGTTACTTTGCTCCCCCCCCCCCTTTTCCTGATGACTCATCTCTCAGCTCAAAACAGCTTGAAGCATTCAGTTGCTTCAGTCAGACACCACCTCTGAATCAGATGAATTCAATGCTACAAGACAGAAAAGGTTTCATCATTTGAAAATGGAAGCATATTGGCCTCACTATTGGATCCCCCTGAACAGTGGTATGTCACCCTTATCCTGGCCACAAAATCCAGACACATTTCCCTCAGGAAGCACATTGCTTTTACAGCTCTTTCCGCCTGGCTCTGGAGCCATCAGAGCATAGAGCACTGGAGACAATCCCTCTTGAAGCCTTTTAGACATGGCAGGAAGTAACTACAGAAAAGTTTAGCAGCTTTTTTCCCAACAAGGAGCAGACAAGCTGTGGCTCCTTAAGTAATCAGTTGAAGCTCCCACCAGAGGGAGAAAGCTTTGGGTAACTTCTAAGCCTCTTACCCTGGTATAAAGTTCTTGTATTGACAGCAAAGCAAGCAGGCCAGTTAGGCTGCTCTGCTGATTTTGAGCTTTGTTTTCTCCAAGTTATTCATATTTTCTGTTCTGCTTTTCCAGAATAAATATGTTGCTTATTTCATTTAGGTCCCTTAACGCTGCCTTTATTGTTTTTAATAAAGGCGCCCCTATCTTGCGCACATATTAAGCTGTGAGATCACCTAAACAGGGTCCTTGTTCTGGTAGCAATTTTTATTCTTTAGATTTTTATCCTGCCTTTTTTCCATATACAATTCAAGGCAGCAAACCTAATATTGTTCCAATTTCCCTACAACAACACTGTGAGGTACACTGAGCTGAAAAAACAACAACAACCCCTGTATGTCACCAAGTCATCCAGCTGACTTTCATGCCTAACACAGGGCTAGAATTCTGTCTCCTGGTTTTGAGCCTTCACCACTAGTCCAATGTGCTTCACAGGTACTCCTTGACGTACAACCATTCATTTAACAACTGCTTGAAGTTAGAACGGCACTAAAAAAAAACTTATGACCAATCCTCACATGTACGACCTTCACAGCAGTCCCCATGGCCACGTGATCAAAATTTGGCCAGCTGGCAACCAGCATGTATGACAGTGTCCCATGGTCATGTGGTCACCATTTGCAATCTTCCCAGACAGCTTTCCACAAGCAAAGTCAATAGGAGAAGCCAAATCTGCTTACTGACCGAATGATTCATTTTACTGCAGATTCGCTTAACAAAGATTGAAAAATCAAGGGTGACTTAATTAGCAACCAATTCATCTGATCGAAGGAGGGCAATGATGTAACTTTGAAATTGGGTCCTAAGTAGCTTTTGGGTGGGGTCCATCATAACTATAAACAGTTGCTGATTGGGACTACCTGTATTTACTCTATTTGTATATATTCTCTAGGAAGACGAATATGGATGTGTCAAAGTCAATCTAGCAATCGAAATTATAGTTGGAGGAGATGCTTTTACTTTTATCCCCTTTAATGAATTCTCTGCATACAGTGCAATCCTTGTTGGATAATAGTGGTTCAGGTGTTAGCCTAGAAACCAGGAGACTGTGAGTTCTAGTCCCTTCTTAGGCATGGAAACTGGTACAGTGACCATCTCACAGGGTTGTTGCTGTGGGGACAATAGGAGGAAGAATGATTAGATATGTCTATGGAAATTCTAAGCCATCAGGTCATGGTTGTCCCAAATGTGCTTTCCAAAAGGCAGCTGGACTTTCTTGAAGACGTTTTGCTTCTCATCTAGGAAGCTTCTTCGGTTCTTCAGAAGAACCGAAACGTCTTCAAGGAAAAACCAGAAAGCCCAGTTTCCTTTTGAAAAAGCACCTTTGGGGCAAGTATTAGATACATTTACTGCCTTAGGTTGCATCTGGAAAAAAAAAACATTTCACATATGTTTCTCGTACAAAAAGAGCATCGTCCAAAAGCGACAGGGAGAGAGGCAAGGGAAAAAGGAAAAGTCAAACTGGGTTGCATGACAATATTTCTGTAAGTACGGTAGTTTTGTTTGTTCTACGAATTCCTGTTTGATCATCAGAAAACAATTCTTTGCTGCTGTCTTGTAACCGTAGGTGGGTCTCCTTGCCATGGAGGTGAGCAGTACGTGACACGTTTTTTCCCCACAGAGCTTCGCCAATCACTTTACCCACATTGCTCAGGACTATAACTTTAATTACAGCAGTTGACACTTCTTTGAGATACTGGCTAAATAATTGCTGAGTTCATGGGATTTCAAAGGAGAACGGGTGGGTGGTGAAGAGGGGGGGGGCAAATGGAGGACTTGTGGGCTCCTTGCCCATTTCTTTTCTTTTTCTTCCTCTTTTTGAAAAGCGATGATGGAAGGGCATAGTCAGTGCAACTTGGAGAGATACATTGTAAGAAGAACACGAGAGCAGATGTTTTTCATCCGACCGCTGTTTTCTGAAGCATAGAGTGATACGAAACTGTCTGTTGCACAGAACACTGGGGAAAAGTTAAGGGCAGGACGCCTCCTACAGAAAGTGGGTACGTTACTGTGTGCAACACTTCAGCAGGGAGCAACAACAACAAAAAAGGCAGGAGAAAGGGAATGGGAAAGAAAAAAAAGGAGAAAGGGGAAAAATGAGAGAGGAGAGGAGGGCAAAGGAGGTCAAGGGTGGGCAGGGCAGAAGAAAGGAGAGGAGGGGAAAGGAGGGCAGGGCAGGGGAGGAGAGCAGGGAGAGGAGAGGTAGGGAAAGGAGGGGGAGGCAGGGGGCAGGAGAAGAAGAGAGTAGGGGAGGGAGGAGAGGGGACAGGAGAAGAAGAGAGGGGGGGGAGAAGAAGAGAGTGGGAGGGGAAAGAAGGGGAGGAAAGGGCAGAGGAGGAGAGAAGGGAGGGGAGGGGAAAGGAGGGGAGGACAGGGGAGCAGAGAAGAAGAGGGGAGAGGAGGAGAGGGGAAAGGATGGAAGAGAGAGGAGGGGAGGGGAGGGGAGGGAGGAGAGAGGAAGGAGAAGGGAGAGGAGGAAGGCATAAATTGCAAATCATGTTTGCATCTTCGTGTGAGCATGAATGCTGACAGAAGGATAGGAAGTAGACTGTTATTTTAAAACTGGACAAAAAATGGGCGATGGCTCTGGGCACATCAGTCACTGACATGAAGTCCCAAGGAAGAGAGATTTAAAGGGAATTGGGCTGGATAAAGGTTTTCTCCCCTTCCTCAATTGTTTCTCTTCCATTCCACTTTAGATTGTAAGCACAAGAGACTTTTCCTCTGCAAAAAAAAGGCTGCTTGCCCCATTGCCCTCCATCTTTCTGCAAATATTAAATGCTATTTTAAATTTTTAAACAGCGGGTTTTTTTTTAAAGGCACTATCTGGAAAACAATAGGAACTTCTGGCATTTTAGTTCCAATTGGCCACAACATGAGTAGGTCCTAGCATTGATTCTTACATTTTTACCCTGTTTCTTCCAATACTTGGTTGTTGATTGTTTATGCGTTGCTCTTATCTACAGTAGGTGGCACCCCTTAGCTAATCTTGAAAGTTAAGCAGGACCTGATATTCTTAAAATACAGATAGGACACTTCAAGGGAATATCAGAAATGAAGGCTAGACTGGGGAGTCCAAATCATCTTTTGGAAGAAGGAAGGCAACTGTTTTTTTTAATTATTGCTATTAGAACTTCATAGTTGTTTTTATCCCTAAAGTCATCAGGATTCAAGGAGAGCTTTATATGGAAATGGAACAGAACAGAACAAGTTGGAAGGGACCTTGGAGGTCTTCTAGTCCAACCCCCTGCTCAAGCAGGAAACCCTATACCATTTCAGACACATGGTTGTCCAATCTCTTCTGAAAAATTCCCAGTGTTGGAGCATTCATAACTTCTGGAGGCTTAATTGTTCCACTGTCAGGAAATTTCTTAGTTCTAGGTTGCTTCTCTCCTTTATTAGCTTAAACCCCATCTTTCCTTCAAGGAACATAAGTAAAGCTTGTCTTCCCTCTTTTCTGCTGAGGTTGATTAGGTTGATAATTAGCAATTGACTAAATTTCACCAACTGAGAATAATAATTAGATGTGAATTTCAACCACCATCTCCTGGGAGTGTCTAGTAGTCCCCTAATCAATATCCCATGCAATTGCCTTAAAGCTACCATGTCATATTCAGATCTGTGAATAAGAAACCAGTTACAGCCTTGTATCTAATAGGTTACCTGCTAAATTGTTGAAATTCTGGGCTGGGAGAGCTTGTGACACACTGGGCAAAATTCCCATGACTGCTTGTTTTGCATGTTCAGCAGTTAGTGGCAATGGATTTTAGAACAGACTTTAGTTATGATGACAGAAATGGGATGTATTCCAGAAGGGTGGCCTTTTAATGCC
The DNA here is from genome assembly GCA_039707465.1 of Rhabdophis nuchalis. NCBI lineage: Eukaryota > Metazoa > Chordata > Lepidosauria > Squamata > Natricidae > Rhabdophis > Rhabdophis nuchalis. Next base: position 149,798,289 of record CM077647.1, read on the forward strand.
CCATAGATTAATACCATCTTTTCTCAATGGCTCTGGATGATTGGAATTGATTTTTTAAAATCCTCTCAGTATTGTCTGGACTGAGATGAAGGGAGAAGAAAGAGAGAAATTCATCCTCAAACATCGGAGTGCAACCTAGCCCACCAGAAGTTGAGTTTTCTGATCACACCGAATATCCAGGATGTAGGGAAAATGCCTCAGTTTCAAAAGAACAACAGTCCTCTTAAGAATAACATGTAGGAAGGGAGCATTGTAGCCCCTTCTGTTAGATTCTTTTGAGTTTCCTGCAAGGTAGCGCACACCTCAAATAAAAGTCAACTTCTTCCTATATAGAAAACCCTACCATATCATGCTCTGTGGATGTCCCCACAACCATCAATTCAGCAGTTCAGGAACAATCTCCCCAATTCACCCCAGTATTTAAGCCCTCTTTCCATTTAAGGTGGATACTTTCACCATCTATGCCTTTACTCTCCCAAAAGCTTCTAATGTTTTTAGAGTAAAAAAGGTAACCTTCTAGGCACCATAACTTTAGATAACCTAGTTCAAAATAAGGATGGATGGATGGATGGATGGATGGATATTATGTAGCATCTCCAGGGAACATAGCACTTCAGGCCATAGTCCCAAATTTATTCCTCATCCAGTAATCACTTGTTTATCTCTGGTGGAAGCCACAAGTGGAAAAGCTGGGGGTGTTGTGGGGTGTTGTTTATTTCTTTTGCAATTCCCTGTGAGCCAAATTGTGTTGTGCTTCTCTGAATCTCAGCTCTCCCCAATCATAGAAAACGAAATGTTCCCCCACCTCCAATCCAATCCAATCCAATGACAGCCTAGGAGATGCCCCAAAATTCCACCTTAAGAGGTAGTGATGTCATCACAGGGTCTGCAGTACCAGAAGGCGCAGCCCTGCATCCGGAGACCAGGGGTGGAGGGGGGGGTAGGAAGCAGAAACACACAAGGTGTGTGGGGGGAAGAGGCAGACAGAGTGATTCTGTTCAGCAACATCCTGCGTCTCCTTCTCCCCCCCTCCACCTCACCATCAATTATCGGCTCCATCCTTCTGCGCTGCCAGAGAGATATCTCAGTCCCCAGAAGGTGGTGGTGGGGAAGCATTCCATAAGCTCTCTCCTGCTCCCTGATTTATTTTATTTTTTTATTTTTGGCGGAGAGGCAGGGGTAATTCCCTCCATCACGGGCTTTCCTTCTGTCTTTGTCTCCCTCTCTCAAAAATAACACTAAGCCAAAAGGGTTGGTTTAGCAGGTAAGTATGGGCCTTTAGTGGCTCTATTGGTGTGTGTCGGTGTGTTTGTTTTCTCTGTTGGGTGGCAGAGGGAGGGGGGTGACTATAGTCAAAAAGCTGGTGGGGGGTGGGCAAAATAGGTGCAGGTTGTTTTCCCCCTGAAAAAAGGAGCTCATAGAGAGCATATCGGGCCAGAGACGAGGGTGGGGGAGGAGTGACAGTTTCAGCACCTGTGACTGGACAGCAGCATGTTAAAAATAGACAGACGAGGAGGATGGCTTGTGCTCTATTGGTACTTACTGTTTTACCATCTTCTGGAGGATACAGGTCTGGTTTTCAGTTTGGTGGCTGTGTGTGTGTGTGTGTGTGTGTGTGTGTGTGTGTGTGTGTGTGAGAGAGAGAGAGAGAGAGAGAGAGAGAGAGAGAGAGAGAGAGAGAGAGAGAGAGAGAGAGAGAGAGAGAGAGAGATCTTGATTTGTCTAATCTATGCACTGCAGTGTGAATGCATGGGCCATGACTTCAAGGATAGCTCAATCACCCCCAACTTCAGGCCCTCCAGACGTGCTGGACGACAAGTCCCATCAGTTTAGGAGAACCTTTGCTGTCTGTCTGGAAAGTATGGAGTATGGAAGTCATAGTCATAGTCCATTACATCTTCAGGACGGACGGATGGACAGACGGATGGATGGATGGATGGATGATGGATGGGAGGGAGGGAGGGAGGAAAAAGGAAGGAAGGAAGGAAGGAAGGAGGAAGGAGGAAAGGAAGGAAAAAGGAAGGAAGGAAGGAAGGTAGGTTTAATATGATTGAATGATCAGCGTGTATGAAAGTGTGTCTCTGGCATTATGACTCCAAAGGGAAACAAGGTATGTTTAATTGGAATTGGCACATGAGGGAAACTACCATGCCAAAATATGGTTAGCAATTGGGAAATGTTTGCATGCATAGATGCACATGAAAAATAGCCAACAATTTGGTGGTGTCATTGCATTCCTGTATGGTGATTGCATTGGTGATGTCCTCAGCTTTTGTTTTGTGTGCTATCCATTGCTCTGCTGTTGTGGTAGGACAGAAAATGTGGGGAGAGAAAAGAAAGAGAGGGGGGGGAGTTAGAGTGAGATTATTTCTGTAAGAAAAAGCCAATCACATTGACATACTTCCTCGCAGGAAAGCACAAAAAGAAAGCTGTAAGAACCAGATGGCCCCACAAATATTAGGGCATGGAAGCCTTTAAAAATAACAGATTGGCTCCTGCCCTTGAAAACAGCCATGTATCATTGCTAGCTACATGTGCTGTATTAATGTCAATATTAGTATTATTTCAATTTATAACCTATCTTTCTGCTTGGGAACACTCATTCCAAATTCACATGAGGTTATTGCTAACTTCTTTGCATTTTGCCTTCATGTGTAGTGAAAAATTTTACTGCACCCAAACTCAGAAAAATTGACTTGAATAGACATATAGAAAAGTAGTTCAGGATATTAGTAACGTGTTAATTAACTATATTTTTAAATAATATCAAATAAATGTTCAGTCACAGTCTTTCCTAATAAAGCTTAGGATGAAGGCAAATTGTAAGAATTTGCCATTGAGTAAATTGGCAAAACAATCCTATCTTAATTTACTCAGAAGGAATCCCAGCTAGATTCCTTGGGAATTGCTGTCTATATCAGGCTGAACAGGTTGCAGATCTGAATAATAAAATTCTGAGGATGTTTCTATGTGGAGGGGTTTAGAAGATGGCTCCTCCCATCCCCACGTCCTTCAAGCCAGCTTTATCCCAGTGGAATACTTCCAACCTCTTGCCAAAGATTGGACTATAGCAGTTGGAAATGAGGAGCATAACCGGAAGGGCAATTAATCTAAATGCTTCACCTTGTGCCTTTTCTCTTTCTCGGTTATCCTTCCTAAAACATTTATATATTTTGATTTTGGAAATATACTAGGGACCAGATTATAGCTTTGTTTGCATTTGGAATGGCAAATATATTTCAAACATATACACACTATAAAAATGTTAACTTTGAAATGGAAAGTGCAGAATTTTGGATTTTAAAAGCTGGAATTCAACATCTAAAACTCACTCTTGGTGAGATCATTTCCTTAGGAATTAATTGTGGCAATTATCATAAGCGACAGACTCAAAATTGGGACTGCCATTTACTTTCCTGCATGTTGTTTTTATAGATCTGTTCCCATAATCTGTGCATTTTTATTCCTTGCACAACATTACATGCCATGTTGATTTAGGAACACTTGAGACTTAATTCACACACAAACAAATTTACATTCCCTTTATAAATACTTTATAAACTCAGGTACATATGAGTATGCATTTGAGTGTACATCGACAATTACTCCATGAGTAAAGGAACAGCAATTAGTGAAACTCCAATCTTTTTTGCCCCCCTTTGGTATTCACACAGCCAATATTCCCCATCTGGCTCTTGAACAAAAACAATCTCAGCACAAATGTTATTGACAATATACATGCACCCATTTAATTGCATTGTCATGCTTTTCCTTATTGTCACTGGTCAGACTGGGTCTCCTCTAAGCATAGGTCACTTGATGAGAGAGAAACTTGATGCTTAGCAGCTGAACGTGTGAACTGTTCATTGGGTGACATTGCATTTCAAATATCCGAAAACTTCGTCTGTGGTGTTATATATATTGTTATGGCTTATTCACACATTGAGGTTACAGACTTACTAGTGCTGAGACATCAAGCAATATATAAGCATATATTTTTTTAGAAAAACATTCCTAAATTTTTTGTAGCCCTTTGGGTGAAAGCCTGTTAGAAAACCCTTTCCCTAATTCTCAAAATTACAGAGCTGCAGTCTTATGAACTGATATGGAGCAACTCCATTAAACACAGTAGAATTTACTTCTGAACAAATAAATGCAGGATCATGTCTGAGGGATATTTTACAAACATCTTATTGCTGAGGTCTTATAGATGCAGGTTTAATTGGTCAGGTTAAACGCGCATTGGCTAAAATTCCTCATTTCCTCCCAACTGATTTTCAAAGACCCCAAAATCCAAACACTGGTCTTTGGGTGAATATGAACCTGAATTCTAGGCATTCTCCCTTCTAGGTAATGAACAGATCCAGATGTGCCCAGCTTTGCATTATGTGCCTTTAGATCAATACTTCTCAAGCTTGCATTATGGGGTTTGCATTATGTGCCTTTTAAACCAAATGCTTCTCAACCTGGATAACTTTAAGGTGCGTGGACTTCAACTCCCAGAATTCCCCAGCCAGCATGCTGAAGTTAAGAAGTGCTGCTTTAGACTCAGGATATAGAGAATGATATAAAATAAAAAGGAAAGGTTATATAAACCGGGAGGGGGGGGAGGAGGGAGGGGAGAGACACACAAGCCAATTCAGGCCAAGAGAAATTGTCCAAGAATGGAGCTTGCACTCATACATACATTCATACAACTTTCAGATGTCCCTCCTCCCTTTTCACCCAACCTTGTAATCCTGACTTCTTTAATCCAGTAAGTATAACAAAGTCCTCATTCCTAGCCATGGCAACACTTTTCTGGTCCTGAGGGACATTACACACAAAAATACACAAAAACATACAGGAAGGAAAGTAGGGAGAAAGTGTTTCTCCCAGCTTGGCAATTCTGGGATGTGTTGGAATGCAAGGATGGCTGCCCCGACAAAAGACTGCAGGGCTGTGATTTGAGGATTGTTGAGGTACATGTAGAAGGGAATCTTTGAAAAAATAGTCAAAACCAATATATAGAGGAAGGAAAAGAGGGAAGAGCTAAAGATCAGAGATTAAGGGTCTCTGAGGCAGTGGGATTTGAAATAGAAGCAGAGGTCATGAGAGAGGTCAAAGGAAGGGGTTCAAGGGCAAGGGTATATGGGCCCTGTATAGAATGAGGATCCAAGAAGTGGGGAGGGGGGGAGTTTGACCCATTGTGAGGAACAGTAAGAGCCAGCCAGTAAGAGAAGAGACCTGTAAGACCTCTGTAGGGAGACTACAGGTAGAAAAAGCTATCAAGACAAAAGAACAACCACATAAAGGCCACTGAAGGAGGACTGAAAAAACTATAACATGTAGCTAGTGGCTGGATTCACACAACCCACAGCTTGGCTACTGAATTAATCCATTTTCTGGATTTGTACAATTCACCCGATCATAAATTAACGAAGCAAGCTGAGTTTTTCATAACATATTAAAAATCCCAGCTAAGATTTTCTTGAATTCGGCTTAGCACACAGTGCAGCTTTTAACTGCTTAGGCATGTTGGGTGTACCCAGCTAGTGAGGATTATCTGGAAAACTCCATGCTAGGAGCTTCAAGGGAAATCCAGTCAGGCATAGGAGAAACAACGCAGTGGAGAATAGGGTGGGTGGGAGGCTGGGTCAGAAAGAGACCAAGAACTTGGGCAGAGTAGCAGCTCTGCTGTGGATAGCTGCCTGGAAGCAAAACCAGAGCCTTTGCTTAAGGCAGTGCCAAGGGCCGCTCAATCAGCAAATGCTGTGAGCCAGGGCAGTGTTATTCCAGAGCCAACCTGAGAGCAATGCAGGGAAAGGGCATAGAAAAAAAATTGGCAACTCTTGGGAGGGGGAGAATAACTGAAGAAGAAGCAGAAAAGGAACCCTGAAAAGTGGCTCAACAAGGGGAAGATGTTGGGGGGGGGGAGGAAAGTGGAGGGAGGGAGGGAGGGAAGCTGAGAGATGAATGGGGAAATGGACAAAGGCAGCAGAAGGGCAGTGCAGGCTAAACAGCACCTTCTAAAGAGGGGAAGAGATGGAAAAAGGAGAAAAGGGGGAGGCACCAAAAGAGGGGAAGCCAAAGAAAGAAAGAAGGACTGAGAGGGAGAGAAAATGGAAATAAAGGAGAGGAGTAGAAAGTTTGATGCCTGGAGGGCTGAGTGAAGCAGGGAATGGAAGGAAAGGTGCGGAGAAGGGAAGATTTGCTCAGGCAAAGAGTCCCTTTTGCCTTGGGCTGCTCCTCCGCCTACCTGCCTGTTAGGAGGAAGACCCCAGGGGCTCCTCTCTTCCCTCCAGGAAAGCATACCCTGAAGTGATTCCCACCACCCAGAGTGAAGGAAGGCTGGACAGAGCTAAGAAGGAGTGAAAGAAGAAGAACAGAGAGGGAAAGTAGTGTGTGGAAAATGAGGAAACCAAGCAAGGGGGCTGGGAAATCTAGGATAGGAACCAGGGACAGGAAAAGAGGCAAAGAGGAAACCAGGAGCAGCTTCAGAGGAAAAGGAGAGAATCTTTAGAAGAGTTGGGAGGGGGGAGAGACAGAGTGAAAAAATGGAAAAATGAACTAAAAGGAGGGAGGGAGGAGGAGGTAAGGAAGAAAATACATGAGTGAATGACAAGATGGAAGGAGGGAGGGAGGGAGGGAGGGAGGGAGGGAGGAAAGGAAGGAAGGAAGGAAGGAAGGAAGGAAGGAAGGAAGGAAGGAAGGAAGGAAGGAAGGAAGGAAGGAAGGAAGGAAAAGATTGAATGGGGGGGGGGGAAGGAAACAGGGAGGAAATAAATAAATAAATAAAAAGACCAAATGGAAAAGAAGAAAGGAAGAAAGGAAGAAATTAGTGAAAAAACTTAATGGAAAGAAGGAAGGAGGAGAAGGAGGGAAGAAAGGTAGGTAAAGGAGGAGACTGCAGGAAGGCGGCAAAAGTGAGGGAGACGAGAGATGAAGAGACCTCGGAAGGTTGAGGGAGACCTGCAAAGCTGCGCCAGAAATGGAGCGGCATGCTGGCAGGATAGCGCGCAAGGACGCTGCCAGGGTCCCCGTCGAGATCAGCACAGCTTTCGGCAGAGGGGATCCCGAGTGGGATAGGGACGAGGGAGGGGAGGGGGGAGAACGCGGATTGAGGAAGGGAGCACAGCGGAGCAGAGCAGAGGGGGGCCAGACTGGCCGCCCAAAAAAAAAAGACGGGTCGGCGGTGGCCGAGGGCGAGGGGTGCAGGTGGCGCGCTGGGAATGGGTGGATGGAGGGGACAGCGGAGGCGACAGGCGGGATGAAGGGGGAGAAATCCCGAGCCGCGGATGATGGGTGGGGGGGAGTTAGGGTGGCGGAGCAGCGTCCGCACTCACCTTCCCTGTCCCTTCCTTTCTCTCTTTTGCAGAGCCGGGCGCTGAGCCGCGGACTCCCTCCTCTCGCTTGCCCGCCCGCCCCGTCTAGAAAGAGCGGGAGCGGGAGCGGGGGGAGGAGGAGGAGGAGGAGGGGCCGCGATGACGCCTCGTCCCCTGATTTGACACCTGCCCAGCCTCGGGGGCGGCTCCCCCCCCGCCGGCCCGGCCCGGCCCGCGCCCCCGATGCTAAGCTCAGTGTGCGTCTCCTCTTTCCGCGGGCGCAAGTCTGGGAACAAGCCGCCGTCCAAGTCATGTTTGAAAGGGGAGATGGGCCGGAACGAAGACAACGACAAGATCGTCATCAACGTGGGCGGCATCCGGCATGAGACTTACCGCAGCACCCTCAAGACCCTGCCGGGCACGCGGTTGTCCTGGCTCACCGAGCCGGACGCCTGCAGCAACTTCGACTACGACCCCAAAGCCGACGAGTTCTTTTTCGACCGGCACCCGCAGGTTTTCGCATACGTGCTCAACTACTACCGCACCGGAAAACTCCACTGCCCCGCCGACGTCTGCGGACCGCTCTTCGAGGAAGAGCTGGCTTTCTGGGGCATCGACGAGACCGACGTGGAAGCCTGCTGCTGGATGAACTACCGGCAGCACCGCGACGCCGAGGAAGCCCTGGACAGCTTCGAGACCCCGGAGAGCCAGGAAGATGAAGACAGCGGAGACCTCAAGCGCCTCTGCCTACAAGAGGACGGGCGCAAGCTGGGTTGGTGGTCCAGCTGGCAGCCCAAGGTCTGGGCGCTCTTCGAAGACCCCTACTCCTCCAAGATGGCCCGGGTGAGTCCGAAGGAGACAGGCGGGGTGGTGCTTACCGTCCCCCCCAAGCGGGTCCCTTTAGAGTCCTCTCCTCCCCACCGCCCCATCTAACACGACTGCTTTGGGGGTTGCGATGGGGTGGGAGTAGGGGTTGGAAGCCTAGCTGAATTCCAGCACATCTGGAGACTGTCCAGCTAGGAAAGTGTTCTCTTTCCACATGCCTGGTCTTTCCCATCTGTATTTCCTAAGATTTCTACCCCCACTTTCATCCTTTAGTATCATTTAAGGTGAAATAGACATAGAGAGTTCTTGGGGCTGTTGCAATGAGTCTGATTCTGCCAAAGTAAATGAGCAACCCCCTAGGATTATAAACGGAGACCTTGAAAGATATAACCGGGTGCAAGAGATGCTTGAAGGAGGAGAGGGATGTGTTGGGTTATCTTTGGTGTAGCACATTCTAGAAGAAGATGTAGCACATTCTATAGGACTAGTGTCACAAAGAGGGACATGAGATTAATGGCAAGCTTGAGTTGTGTCATGGGTAAATGGGTGGATATCCTACTGCTTCCTCCAAATAGAGTCCTAATTCAAATATAGTCCTGGCTCCAGGTAGCCCAAAAATGTCCATAGAATAATAATAGCTCTGTAGGACAGCCTTCTCCAACCTGGTACTCTTTGGATGTGTTAAGACCTTAAGACCGCAGGTGCCAGAATTGCACTGATGTGTTGACACCACAAAATCAACCCCTGAGGAATTCTTAGGTTGCAATCCTAACAGTGTTAGAGGATACCAAACTCGGAGAGGGTGCTGTAGAATGTTCATGTAGGCAAGCACCAAACTCAAATCCCTGGTAATTTGGCACTGCCATGTAAAGGATACACTCTGCAACTAGCTCAGGTTCCGAAGTGAGCTGGAGAAATGGCCCATGAAAAAGGCAACAACTGTTTGATTTTGTAATTGAATCTCGATTCCCTCCACAAGCAGCCCTCTCTGCTTGCAAATCCCGCCCCTTCCCACAGCATCTTCCGCACTTGTCCTTGAAATTGCAATCTTAGGAAAAGAGAGGTATGTGTGTTTGTTTGCGTGTGTGTTTGTGTGTGTGTGTCCGAAGAGGTGAGAAAAACAGAGGGGGCTACTTAGGGTAGGCATGCAGTGATTTACTAACTTCTTTCAAATGCTGATTGAGCAGTAAGCAACAGACAAAATACGCTCCTAAAGGTATAATCTATACATGCAGTATTTGATATGGATGAAAGGATGTGCTAGTTTGGAGGTGTGAGTGGCGCTGAGTTTGTTGTGGGGGGGGTGAAATCATTCTGGAAGGGGGAGGATGCACCAGTTGTATCTCATGCACAAATTTGGACAAATAATATGGAAAGGACATGCCCAGAAAGTGAGCAATGGATCGGGACATTCTCTTTTTCAATCTGGAAGCCTTTAAAGAAGTTGGATCACAATTCCCATAACCCACGCAGCTTCGTGAACAGGCAGTCTGGGACAATGGGAACTGTAGTCTGAGCACATTTGGAGGACATCAGGTTAAGGGTAATATCTGATATTGAATCGGAGAACCAAGCAGATATCTACCCCCTGCAGGGCCGACCAAGAAGAAATGGATTTGGCAGTGAAGATTAAGCCAAGCTCCTTCCCTCAAGGAAATAAGGTTGGGGCTTGGGGCTGGATGGTTGCCTTGCCCTAGAATGGAGAGACAGAAGATTATCTGAGTTTCGGGGAAAGTGTGCAAAAGGCCAAGGGTGGGAAAGGGAGAAGTGTGTGTGTGTGTGTGTGTGTGTGTGTGTGTGTGTGTGTGTGTGTGTGTAAAGCAACTGAGAAGCACAGAGATAACATGAGGATTAATGTGAGGCAGCAGAAATAGGTTGCCAAACATATGGTGGGGAGCGAAGACCCTAAGTTGAATGCCACAGTACACAAATGTGTGAATGAAAGTAGTAGTGTGTAGCGGCAGGAGGGCCCTAATACGCATGCTCCAGAGTTATGACTAGCTTCTCAGTGTTAAGAGAGAATGTCTTGGTTCCCGGCAGGAGGTGCTGCTAGCCTGTTACAAACTCTTTCCTCCTTGTTCCCCACACTGAGGTTTCCTGTCCTCATCCGTGTTCTCTCTGCCTCTTTCCCTCACGGTTGCTGTCAGATATACCTTCCCTTCTTAAAATCCTCCTGTCCCACGCAAAAGTTTGGGCCCCTCACTCCCACATACCCATTGCCCCAAGGGCCAATCTCTCTCTCTCTCTCTCTCTCCCTCCCTCTCTCTCTCTCTCTCTCTCTCTCTCTCTCTCTCTCTCTCTCTCTCTCTCTCTCCACATGCAAATCCTTTACACAACCGGGAGGGGGGGGGGAGAGAAACTCTAGCATTCCTCAGCATTGCAGTTCTGGATTCACCGCTCCCCCCCAAACTGAAACAATGTCCCTCAAAGTGATTCCCCCCCCCCCTTCATTTCCAAACACTGCAGTTCAAAACTCCTTGCTCTGCTTGCCTGCTGTCTGGCTTCTCTTGCTTCCTCTCTCTATGCAGTGAACAACCCCCCCCCCCGACCCTAAACAGTTTTGCACAGGAACTCAAGTTGCTGCTGCTGACAAGGACCCTCACCTTCCTGGTCCCCTCTTTTTGTATATTAGAGCTTTGCCGTCTTCTGAACTGCAGAGACAGCAGGTTGAGCAGGGGGGGGGGAGGGGGCACCGCAGTGCAGTGTGGAAACCCCAGAGTTTGCAGTGCAAGGCAGGCGTTTGGCAGCCTGTGGCAGCTTCCCTCCCTCTCCCCCCTCCTCCTTCCCTCCCAGGTAGTGGGTCTCAAAGCTGCAAACACTGTCAGATATCCTCATCGATTTCCCCCCTCCCTCCCTCCTTCTTCCCCCACACAGTTGGGAGCACAGCCAGGAAAAGTTGCAGTGGGAAGGAAGATGAAGAGAGAAAGCAGGAATTTTAGTACCGGGGAGGGGGCCACGGATGTGGATGGTAGGAGACGAGATTATGAGCTGGTGCTGCATTGGGCGGGCATCAAGTCAGGAGTTTCCATAAATGGAGGAGAACAATTTTGGGGACTAGAAATCACCCTCCTTTGTACAATACTGTCCCCCCTCTCTCGTTGCATTTAAAAAAGATTTGATTTACAGTTTTGGTAGCCTCCCCCGCCCCCAACTCACCCAACCAAGAAAATAGTGGGAATAATATATTAATACTTACTGAAGACTGTGGAAGGAGACTTCATTGTCTAGCCCACTGTTCCTGAAATATATCATCATAAAAAGCCTACAGAAAAAGGCTGCAGAGATTACTTAAGTGGCCCAATTTTAACATTTCTTCTGTCTTTCTCCCACCCACCCTCTGCATCAACTTTCTGACATGGTAAAAAGAAAAGAGAAGAGAGTTGGGCTAGAAAGAAGAGGTAGACAACTAGCTAGAAGAGCAGAACAGAGGTTAGGCAGATAAACCAAACTCTTCTGTAAAAGGTCTCTCAAAGTCACATTTGCTGAGTTTCCATCTAAGAACCATGATGGATATAGTTACAGCAAAGGCAGGATGGAACTTCAAAACTGCATATTTGATAATGCTTATCGGATAGCTGCATCTAACAACTGGAATATTGAAAAGTTGAGTGTGTAGATAGAGATAATTCCTAGGCAGCTCATGAAGACAGCATATCTGTAGATGGATCCTTCATCCCCTCCAATTATTAAGTTTTTCATTGGTTTATGTAGTTTTTTTAATCTTTGCCTTACTTTGTTTCTTTCTCTTTCCTTCCTTCTCCCTCCCTCCCTTCCTTCCTCCCTTCCTTCCAGACATTGTTCAATTCTCAAACTTTTAAAATTCCTTTAACGAATAAAGACAAATTGTTATTAATATCACGTGCGTCCCAGAATTACTTCAGTAAATATATACTTCCAATAATGAGGATAAGAGAATAGATTATAGAACATATTATGTCAGTTGAATTAATTCACAGGCTGTGTATTGCAAATATAAGCATGTTACTGGAAAATAAATCCCATCATACACAGTAGGATTTTCTTCTCAGTAGAAAGTGGTTAGGGTTATCATCAAAGTTTTCTTCTCCAGAATATAAATGCTTGCTTTCATACAGTGAAGGCATATACTGTACATAGGGAAAAAAATCTCACTGCTCCAGAGATTGCATTTCCTCCACATTGACAACTCAGTCCTGGATTGCATGGACCTCTCAAGTTCCACTTTAGTTTACCTCCCTTTTGAGGTGGAGAATGTATAGAAAATGTAGCATAAACTTTTTCATACTCAAAATAAACAGGCAATGTCAGGTGTAATCCAAATAATAATAATAAAACAACTGTGGCAAAAGAAAATGAAGATACCACTAACAGTAATAAGCACCTTGGGTGCAATTTCAAAACATCTGGAGCACCACTTGAATACCATCGAAATTGACAAAATCATCATCAGTTGATTACACCCTGTGACAATACCTTTAAATATTATTAAACAACAACATCTGCCTGTCCCAGATTCTTGGAAAGGACTGAATAAGTGGGCAAAAATACCAAATGCAGTCTAAACATCTGGCTACTGTGCTATCAATCATAATAATAATACATTAAATTTGTAGCCCGCCCGATCTCAGTTATTTACAGGGTTGTATATACTCTTACTTCCATAGTGATCTTGTACCCTTCCCCTTATCCATTAACTATAGCTGTTGGGTCCTCAAAAATTGATAACTGCGTTTACACTGCAGAACCATGTTCTTAGTTATGGATGATAGGTAATTTGAGAATCCAGTTCACCATCAAAATGTGCTAAGATAATCTGTATCATTTCAGCAACAAAAACTTTTTGGGCTTCTCTGAAGACATTAAAGAAAGAGAGATGGTTATTTGATGGTGGTAAAAAAATCAGAAAATGGTCACGTATGAATAGAACGACAGTAAGAAAACAGTAAAAGAAGAAAACACAAATCAAATAGCCTTAAGATCCCCTTTAATATCTTCCCTTAACTCAATTCATTATGATCATCTTTAAGAGATTCTTCGGGTGTTTTTTCAGGATAAGGTATGTGCCATTTTTAAACTTTATTAGAAATATACGCAAGAAGAAAAGAAAAGGGAGACAGAAATGGAGGATGAAAAATCAGAACAAATCTCAAAACAAATCTGTTTCCTGTTAAATTGGAGGACTTGCTAAAAAAAAGAAGCAGAAGAAAAAGAAGAAGGTCATCCAATATGCCAGGAAATTTGCATGATGGAAAATAAATGCGGACAGTTATCTTTTCCTAATATTACAACTGTTGAATAGTGGGGCTCTTTTTTTACAGTAGATCTGCACTTTTGACTAAAATAAGGAAGCCAGCGCTAATTTTAGCATCATAAAAAAAAACCCTCAGTTATTTTTCCCTCTGCAGTACCTGGCTGACCTTGGCTGATCTCAAAGAAAATAAAGAGTCACCTAATTATAGTATTTGGGTGGGAGACCACTAAGAAATTCCAGAGTGGCAGTTTGCACTGGAAAGTTTGAAAACAAATCAGGAAGATAGTGATAACAAGCTATATCCAAGTCATTGCTAACTAGCTTGATTCAAAGCTGTCTTTCCCTTTAACATAACCCTGCAGTTAGAATTCATACCTGATATATTCCTCCCTTTTATTTAGTTCTGAAGTTGTACTCTGATCTATGAGTAATAGAGGCACTCAAAATACTAATGCTCATGCAGCAGAATAAGATCCACCGGAGTTAAAATTATGTATTTTTAACTAAATTTACTTCTGCTTCTCTGTCTCATGTTCATTCGCAATATCATACTTTAAAAAAAACAAAACTCAATTCTGAAAGAAAAAGCAAATCTATGGGGCATTTAGGGGTGCCCCCAATTCCATGACCGTGTATATCTCCCTTTTCCCTGTTTCTCAAATCCTGAACAACCCAACTGCATTCTCTTTTATGATAATTTTTCTATTGTAATCACCCTTGCACGATTAAACAGAGGTGCAGAATTTGTGGTTCAACTTCTTGGGCAATGTAAAGGAGGAAGGATGTGAAAGGAGATAAATAAGAGGGTTTTAAAAAGGCTTTTAATGATGCTTGTGAATAATGACTGCAGAAAGGGAATAGATTCCAAACATTGGCAAGAACCAGTTATTCTTATTTATTGCAGTGAAGGGCTCAAGAGGCATTTTGGTTCTCCCAGCACATTAGCTATACACTTCCTCACTCAGTGAACCCACAAGTCTTGACATCCAACAGCCTTTGTCTGAATTTAGCAGTTCCCATTTTACTTCCACAACTTTCTGAATTCAGTTCGCGACCACCATTCTGACCTGCAAGACTGGCGTCCTTCCCAATCCTCACTGCAATGTCTCCATATTTTATTGTCCTACTATTCAAAATCGTTCCAAAAAAATGTCGGGGTTTTAACTCATCCCTCAGTCCACTTTATCCCACTTCCCCAATTTAAAAGCCAGTCATATTAATTCACTTCTCCTACTCCTTTCTCCCTCAAATTCCAATTCCACTGCACAGTATAGTGCCCAACAATGCCATTCTTTTTTTTTTGTTTTGATCCATGATCCTTCTTTGTTGTTTCATTAAAGACTCAAAAAGAACTTCCTTCCTCAAATTCAGAATCCTACAACTCATTTCTTTCTGCTTTAAATCAACAAATATGTAGAATAGTTTAGATTCCAGTAAGATGATGAATTCTATTACAGATGTTTCCATCTTGTCTTGCTTGAGAATCTCAATATATCTCATTAGGTTCTCCACTTTCCCGGAAGACTAGATGTAATCCCTCATTTCTGAAAGTTCAGAAGTCTTAATTTTGCATCGTTTCTTGCATATCTTTCATCCCTAGTACAACTGACTAGCTTTTCACAATACCCTAGATCAGGCTAAAAGCTTTTATTGTTGCACAAAACCAGCTATTTACCTTAGCATATCATAGGAACCATTGCATAATGTTAAACCACGTTAAACACTCTAATCTGGGTTTAGAGACTGGTATGGTATGTATTCCAGCCATACAGAAACTTGCTTGACCTTAGATGGCTTTCACAGATGTTTCAAGAACCTTGTACCACTCCCCTCTTCAATTTTATTTGATTGTCTTTTGTTCCAACTTCTTGTTGAAGGACTTACTAACTAGTGTCTGACACCCTTTATTCTAAGGCTCTCCATACCAAGCAAATATTTTCCTTTCTATCTCTCCTACTGCTGAATATAGAAAAACGGCCCTTTTTGTAGAGCTGAAATTGGGCTACTGCGGGTTTTAATCTAGACTTCTTTGTGTTGCTCTCCGTGGTACTGAACTGCAGTATTGCATCCAGCAGTAGCAGCTGATGGAAGGAACGCACAGGAACACGAACAGAAGCAGAGATGTTCTCCTACATCCAGGAGGGGAACATCTCTGCTAACTGAGGTTACTCTATTGTGCTTTGCATTAAAAATAAGATAATATTAAGGGTTTCGCATTAGGTGTCATATGAGGGTGATAAATACAATATCCCATTCAGCTATTACAGAGAAGGACAAAAAAGAAATAAGGCCAGTGAGATTCTGAAAAGTAACATTTGTGTGTTTTGTGTGTGTGTGTGTTGTGTGTGTTGTGTGTTGTTGTGTGTGTGTGTGCTTAAAGCACTGTTGAAAAATGTATAGTAATCAGGGGACATTGTAATTTCAGCGTAATTACTTTATTCCGTACGAGTTTACAAATAAAATCATGGTTTAAAGAAGAACAAAGATAGGACAATAGAGTGAAATCGAAGTGGATGATGGCGCACACGCACAGACACACAGACAAAAGGAGAATGGCAAAAGAGGACTGACCTCATTCTTATCCCACTTTTCTAGCTCCTGAGCTCTTTCTTTTGTTGTGGCAAAAGGAAGGATGTGCAGGTAGTCCTCGACTTACAACCACAACTGAGCCCAATATTTATACTGCCAAGTGAGAAGTTTGTTAAGTGAGCCCTGCTCCATTTTATGACTTTTCTTGCCACATTTGTTAAATGAATCACTGCAGTTGTTAAGTTCATAACACGGTTGTTAAGTGAATTTTGCTTGTCCATTGATTTTGCTTGTCCGAAGGTTGCAAAAGGGGATTAAATGACCCCATGACACTGCAACTGTCATAAATATGAACCAGTTTTAAAGCATCTGGATTTTGATCACATGACCATGGGGATGCTGCAATGGGCGTGCATGTGGAAAATAGTCATAAGTCACTTTTTACAGTGCCTTTGTAACCTGGAATGGTCACTGAATGAACTGTTGTAAGTCAAGGACTACCTGTAGAACAGGAGTCCCCGACCCCCGGGCCGCGGACCGGTGCCGGTCTGTGGCTTGATTGGAACCGGGCTGCAGTGAGCGGCGCAACTCACCCCCCCTCACGCGCATGCTCTGCCTGTTCCACCCCCCCCCCCGCTCCACCTCTACGCCGGCCAAGCCATGCACAACTCTTAGAAAGGGCCGGAGAGGAGGAGGGGGGAGGAAGGGGCAGCCCCCTTGGCAGAGCGCGCAACGGGGGTGGGAGAGCGCAGGTGCGGCTGCTTGCGCCGTTGGGGGGCCAAGAGGGGCGAGTGAGCCAACTCACCCCCCCCACGCGCACATGCTCCACCTGTTCCGCCTCCCCCGCTCCATCTCTACGCCGGCCACAACTCTGCGTGTGCTGAGTTGGCTCACTCGCCCCTCTCAGCCCCCCGATGGTGCAAGCGGCCGCACCTGCTGGCTGGAGAGGAGGAGGAGGGAGGAGGGGGCAGCCCCCTCAGCAGAGTGCACACCGGGGGTGGGAGAGCGCAGGTGCGGCTGCTCACACCGTTGGGGGCCAAGAGGGGCGAGTGAGCCAACTCACTCCCCTGTGTGGGCATGCGCCGCCTGTTCCCCCTCTCCCCTGCTCCCCCTCTACGCTGTCCAAGCCATGCCCACCGGTCCACGGAATTTTCTTTAAAATGAAACCGGTCCTTGGTGCCAAAAATGTTGGGGACCTCCTGCTGTAGAACAAACTTTGTGGAAAGAGTGGGAAAGTCCTAGAACAGTGTTTCTCAATCTTGGCGATTCTAAGTCCTGTGGACTTCAACTCCCAGAATCCCCCAGCCAGCTGGGAGTTGAGGTCCACAGCACTTAAAGTCACCAAGGTTGAGAAACACTGCTAGAGCATTTGGAGAGGTTGTGTCTCATTCCTACCCAAACAAAAGTCACTCCAGTTCAGCAAGAACAAAATGACCCCTTGTTTGTCTAGATCAGGGTATGGGTGAAATGGCCCTTTTATGACTTGTGGATATGCATGGCTGGCTCAGGAATTCTGGGAGTCGAAGTCCATAAAAGGGCCATCATTCCCCACACCTGATCGAGATGGAAACTATCTTATGTTTCCAAAGCTTTGATTGATACCTTTCACTTCATCTCCTTTTGCAGCATTGATCTTCTTATCAAGCCATAATAAATTAATTAGGTGCCACAAGACTCTGGATGGTTGCTGTTGTTTTATTACAGCCACAGACCATTCCTTGGGGGGTGGGTATTGCAAATAAATCACTGGAGAGGGATTATAGTTTAATTGCCGTCAAGATCCTTCATCTGCACTGCATTTGATGTTTACATATTTCACTATCTTCCTCCCCCACCCCTGCCCCACTCGTTTTATTCATCTACTTACTGCTTACTTTGTTTCCTATCTCCCCATTAAAATAGATCTTCTTGAAGAATGGAAAGTACAGCTTTCAGGATCAACCATTGCCTACAGTAGAGATCTAAAGTCATAACACTACTTGGTTATATTATTTCCAGTCATAAGCTATTATCCAAATTTACCTCAAAGTGGCTAGGGGGAGAGACTGTCTTTCCAAGCAATGTTACCTGCTCATCTCTGACAGGTCCGTGCTTATTTGCCTGTTTCAAGGAATCTTGCAAGCCTTCCAATATGATCTATCCATCTGTATGCCCTTGTTGGTCTTTCTCTCCGCTGTAGAGAAACCATCCGCCCTAGGCTTCCCAAATCTGTCTTGTTCAGCCAAGATCAGTTCTGGTACTCATACATCCAGGCATCCAAGCTTAATGACCCAAGTAGATTCTTCTTGAGCAGCCTGCAACACCTGTCAACCCTCAGTTAATCTCCAAGTAAACAGAGAGAAAGCTAAAAGGAGTGGTAATTTAGAGTGAGTTTCTGATTCCCAATCATCATAAGAAGGCTCCTCCATCTTAAATCTGAAACCAAAGGATGCTTGAGTTGAAAGTCTGATAATTCAGGGATAAAAACAAACCCTGAATTGAACTTGGGCTCACAGATTTCTTTGGTTAATCTGGAGGATTCTAGCAAAATGATTCCTGAAACACCTGAGGCTTGCTACCCATATTTTATTGAAACAGTCACCAGACCTGAATATTTAGGAATATTCATTTCCTACTTAGTCTATTTCAAACCTTTTTCTCCAACCGACTCATATTTTAAACCCAAGGAGAACAATCTAAGACAGTGTTAGCAAACCTGTTTGGTACCAAGTGCCGGAAACTGGAAGATCAGCTCCCCAGCATGCGCATATATGCGGCTCACCTGGTCTTCCAGTTTCTGGAGCTCTCAGAAGAGCAACAGGCAAATGACTGGCTTGCCCAGAGAGATGGTTCTGCATGCCACTTCCGGCCTGCCTGCCATAGGTTCGCTATCATGGATCTAAGACCATGGGCTGCCCCAAAAGCCTTAAGTACATTCATGAACTTCCAAACATGGTTAAATTAAATGTAAGTGATATCAAGGCAAATATATCTTTGGTCCTGGCCATTATATTTTTTGGAACATGCACCTACTCCACGCCACATTTAAAGGCCAAGGGGGCCATTTAGCCTTATTCTTTCTCATTAGTTTCTCTTTTCTAGAAACCAAACAAATTGCGCGCACACACACACACACACACACACACAAATAATACGTATCTATTTCAAGCTCCACACTCCGCATCCACTTGGAAAGAAACAGAAAGACAGAAAAGAATTGTCTGAAGAAAGATTTTCCATTTTGGTTCTCATATAAAAATGACTGACTAGCTAGAGTTTACACCTTACCTAATACTCAAAGAATATCTCACCATATTCATTGGATCTATGCTTAGGTTTCCCCCCTCCCTCTTCTCTCCGCACAAGTTGTAGAATGGAAGCTTTGAACAGCTAAATTAAAGATAAGGTCATCTCAGGGAATAATGTCAGGCTTTTTTTCAGAGATTTCAGAATAAAGTTTTATTTTTTTGACCTTGTGCCCTATACCAAATGCACACACATATACGTTTATTTTTTCCTTTCCTTCTTTCCACCCCTGCTGGATCTTCCATCTGCTACTGCAATATGTTCCTTCATTTATTTCAAAAAAGGACTATTCCCACACTGACAGAAGGGCAGTCATAGCCCTGGGAAAAGATAGAAGGCGGGGGTTGGCTAGCCAAGGCAGCAGGGCCAATGACAGTCACAAGTGACAAGAATCCTGAGCTCCCAGTAATGAGTTGGAGGGAATGTGTAAGGCCAAAAATTGGGGAGTTCTCTAGAGGAAGAGAAGTTTGAAAAGATGGTGATGAGTTGACCGTGTCTTTCTGAGCATTTCATGCCTTTGCTGTATGACATTGTGCTGGTCTCCTTCCTGCCTCACAAACACCTTCCGGGAACAGTTACATGAGTCATATCTATTCTCTTTCCCACGTACTTCTGTTCCCAGCCATGCCGTGGTCCCCAGGAGACAGAAGTCATTATTTCCATCTGAATGATTTGGGACTCCCAGTGCTGCCTGAAGGAGGTCCCGTATAGAATATTTCTCATTACTTTTTGCAAGGGCAATGAATGTAGACTACAGCGTGTAGCACTGAGGGATGAGGGCACCATTCAGCCTGCTTCCTCAAACCTCCAGCAGCTGGAAAAGCTGCATGTGATATACCCAGCTCTGGAAGTGGGTCAGGACCACGAGATGGTTTCTGGGAAAAAGCGCTCCTTTGGGACTTCAAAAGATCTGTCCTTGTTTCCCTTCCTTCCGTGGAGAATGCCATTCTTAAAAACAAGGTCCTACCCAAATAGTTTCTCTACAGTGGAAGCGCCAATCTAATCCTCGGTTTTCTCCTTCTCCTCAACTCCCTCACTTCCCTTGGATTCCTTGGCTTTCCCCTTCATCTTTTCCTCCTCCTGCTCTCACCCCCCTCCAGTTCCTGGGCACCGCACTGCGCTTCAAAAAGGATTCTAGGATTTGTGTGTAGAAAGTGCTGACGGGACGGGAATTCTATGCAGTGCAGAGAGCAAGCAGCAAGATTTTGCCCTGCAAGAAAGGAGATGAGAGTAGAGAGTGAAAGAGAGTTTTGCACACAAGCATAAACATGAATGGGGAATCTATGTACATAGTTGTGTAAGCAAGGGCAATCATGCTTGCGTTGTATTATGACATGCATACATCTGTGGTGTGTGTAGCAAGCTCAAGTATGTGCGTAGCCTCGGAGAGAATTGTGCTGCCAAAGAAGATTTTGTTCTATGCATGCATAAAGGCATATTTGGTGCATAGCCTAGAGCTTTTTTGGGTGCATTAGAGCAAACAGTGTATGGGAATATAAGTTCATCTTTATATGAAATATAGTGTTCATGTGTACGTATGTGTGCGTGCGCGCACACGCACACACACACACGCACATGCACACACACACACAAACATACTCTCAGAAAAAGTTTGAGTATACCAAAAAACATTTTAAGAATGTGCTAATATCTATGAAAGGGAGTGTGTAGTTGTTTTTAAGTGCAGATATATGTGAAACTTTGTTTGCACCTCATTCTGCAGTTAAACCAACTTAAAGTTAATTGAAATTGGTAAATATAGTTCCATTCAACAGTGACCTTATTTGTATTGTAAGGTACATTGGGGCATGGTGGTGCGTGTGTCAAACTGCAGAGAGATATGAGCAGGCAACGTGTTCTGTAATTTTCAAAGTGAGTTATGGAAGGAATGCATAAACAGGTATAATCTCCCCAGAGCCTATATTCATATAGGGCCTATAAAATACTGTACTGAGATGCATGTGTTAAATAGTGGTAGGCTGCCTATGACTGGGAGAAACCTAATTTGTGGAAGGAAGGGATTGGTGTGTGTGTGTGTGTGTGTGTGTGTGTGTGTGTGTGTGTGTGTGTGTGTGTATGCATGCAGATGAAGTTGAAATGAGAAAATGATTTCTGCACACTTGTGCACATGAGCATTATTTCAAAGCCTGGGGGAAAGTAAGTTGAAGATTGCATGCAAATATTTACTTGTACATGATTGTACATGGGACATACCTTGGAGGACAGTGCCAGATCCCACGTGGTGACAAAGCATTTGGTAATGATGTAGCAGCTAAAACTCCTGGACAATCAGAGCTTGTGTGAGTTGTGTGCATACCAATGGAGGGATGTGAATGAATGTGAAATGTTCAGTATATGTGCAAAGGAGCACATGACTGCTTGCGTCATTGCTTGCTTTCACTGTTTTCTCAAGGGACTAAAATAGGAGAATGGCATAACAGAAGGCGCATGAATACCGAGCCTGAAATCTCAGCAGAATCCTTTCTGTTATGGGCTCTTTATTCATTCATCCAAATTACTGGTGTTAGGATAGTAAAAACATTCAAAATTCTGCTGAAAAAGAACAGAAATTCAAGAGGGAGGGAGGAAAAGTTTTACCTTCTCAAAATTCCCTTGTAACAGGGGGTTTAAATTCCTAGCTTGTTCCCTAAATAGCACAATGGTTTATGGGCAAGTGGCATGGTTCCTGTTCTTTTACAACCTATAATTCATGATGTGAAAATGAAACCAAAAAATGGAACAAAGTTGACCTCAAAAGAGCTGTGACAGGATCACTGCAATTCTGCCCAAAAATAAACCAAAATTCACACCAAGGGAAGAGACCTGCAACCTGCATTCACTATGCAGATTAAAGAGCAAATAAAGTCAGAAGGGTGGGAAACTTCCTTGGGTTTTTGTTGTTAAAATTCAGGCTCAGAGTCTCAAATCAAAATGTTGACTTTTGTGACACCTAAGCAAATTATGTACCTGCATAATGCAACTGTCACTTGATGAATGCTAAATAGGTGTTATATTGTAATAATAGATTCCTGTTCCTCTAAGGCAGTGTTTCTCAACCTTGGCGACTTTAAGTCCTGTGGGCTTCCAACTCCCAGAATTCCTCAGTCAGCTGTGCTGGCTGGGGGATTCTGGGAGTTGAAGTCCACAGGACTTAAAGTCGCCAAGGTTGAGAAACACTGCTCTAAGGAATAAAGCAAGTTCGTTTTGGTTCTTCCTTCCCTAGTCATTTATTGCATCAGTTTTACAAGGTAGGTTGGACTGAAAAAAAGAATAATTGGCTCAAAATCATGGAATGAATTTCATAACTGAGCAACTAATGGAATCTGTTTTTTTTTTTCTCTACTCCACCATCAACTGAGAATTAATACAGAATGAATGGCTAGCCAAGAGGCGTCCAACTATATCAACTTTAAGACTTGTGCACTTCAACTCCCAGAATTCCCCACTCAGTCATGGCTGGAAGTTGAAGTCCACAAGTCTTAAAGTTCTCAAGGTTAGATGCCTCTGGGCTAGAGCATTAGGCTATGATTAGGGAAGCATACTTATGAAACCTTTGTTTGCTATAAATTCTCTGGGTGATCTTGATCATAGAGGAATATGGACTCATATCAGTTTCTCTGGAATAAAGATAAGACAAAAAAATTTTTGTCTGGATTTTGTCTGGATTTTTTTTTTAAAAAGGATATTGAGCAATGGCTGTACTGTAGTTCCAAGAAAAACTTTCTTCAAGAAAGGCAACATTGCCCATTCTCTCTTATAAGGCATGCAGATGCAAGACTGGCTATCCTTACAAGATGTTGAGATTCCCCTGGTCTCTGATGGCTTTAAATCAATTTGTGGCCCCTAAATGCTTCAGCTATGCTAGCCAGAATTGTGGGAATTCCATCCCACCCTAGCTAAAGGGTACCTTAATGAAGAAGGCTCCTTTAGAAAGTGGCCAGACAAACATTTAATTGATGGCTATTAAACATGGTGACCAGCTATTGCGAATTCAAGGAGGAGGCATTGTTGAGAGTGGAGATTTGATGAAGACTCCACATCTAGTCAAATGGAAAGAAAACATTTGGAAAGAGGTCCCACCAAGGAACCATGATCCCCCCCTCCCAAAAAAAGGGGCAGACACTAACAAGCTAGAACCTGGGTTGGAATACAATCTGGATTTATTGGTAGATCTTTATAGACATGCAATAGCTGTTTTAATTGGGTATTTTAGTATGTTAAGGGGATTTTAGCACAGGCCCAGATTTAATTTGTTCTTAATTATATTTGTATATTTATTGTATTGTGGTTTTAGTTTTTCCTGTGCACCGCTCCGAGTCCCTACGGGGAGAGGAGCGGTCTATAAATTAAATTATTGATTGATTGATTGATTGATATTAAGAGTTTTTGATTTTTATGACAGCAAAAAGAAAGCATATGTATGCAACATACATACACAAACATGGTTAGCACCCTATCCATAATGAATCAGAAGTAGATCAATCCATTTAATTGATTATAGAGTATAATGAATGGAGTACAATAAGCAGATAAGCCACCATCTCAGGCTACTACTTAAAATAGAATAGATCTCTGTAATGTAGGGCTTGATATACAACAATACATAAATGATAGGGGTGGGGGAAATTATTCACTGCTACATCATTTTGGGCTTTTTTTCTTCCAACAGCTTTTAGACCTGACTTAGATATATTAAGATGGCAGAAACGACTTTAGGGGGATGCCATTTTTAAACGCAGGTCCCTCCATTTGCTAAAAAAACAACAACAACAACACTTTTGCATAAGAAGAACTAGGCTAACGCATCAGTATCTAATCTAATTGTCTAGCTAAAATATGAGGATTTTTTTAAAAAGTGGGCCACAATTTAAAAAATGAAATATGTCCTTCCCTCTTACCCCATTCCTCAGTTTTCTCTCACTAACATTGGGATGTGGGGTATTTGCTGTCCCTTGGGATATACGTAAGGACTATTTATTGAAGAGACGGTAGTTATTGGGAAGGGGCTGACTTTTATAGGGTAGGTTGTTCCTTTTCTGGAAGATTTGTTCTTTTACAATTATGAGTTAGCACTAATGTTTTCCTTCCCTGTCCTTTCCTGTCTGACATTCTCGCCTCCCTGCTGTTCCTCTTTGTCTGCTTCTTCCCCGTACGTTTGTCCTTCTGCATCTCTCCAGTATGTGGCCTTTGCCTCCCTCTTCTTCATCCTCATCTCCATCACCACTTTCTGCTTAGAGACCCATGAGGCTTTCAACCACTTCAAAAACAAGACAGAAATAATAAAGACGGGGAACAGTACCAGCGTAAAGGTGGACTATGAAATGGAAACAGAACCCTTCCTCACCTACGTGGAAGGGATGTGCGTCATCTGGTTCACCTTTGAGTTCCTCATCCGGGTCATCTTTTGCCCAGACAAAATGGAATTCATCAAGAGCACCCTCAACATCATCGACTTTGTGGCCATCCTCCCCTTCTACCTGGAAGTGGGCCTCAGTGGCCTCTCATCCAAAGCAGCCAAGGATGTGTTGGGCTTCCTAAGGGTGGTAAGATTTGTCCGGATCCTAAGGATCTTCAAGCTGACCCGGCATTTCGTAGGACTGAGAGTCCTAGGTCACACGCTGAGGGCCAGCACCAATGAGTTCTTGCTCCTCATCATCTTCTTGGCCCTAGGGGTCTTGATCTTTGCCACCATGATCTACTATGCTGAAAGGATCGGTGCTGACCCAGATGACATAACGGGCAGCAAGCACACCGTCTTCAAGAACATCCCCATTGGGTTTTGGTGGGCTGTAGTGACCATGACGACTTTGGGCTATGGTGACATGTATCCTGAGACTTGGTCAGGCATGTTGGTGGGAGCACTGTGTGCCTTGGCTGGTGTGTTGACCATTGCCATGCCTGTGCCAGTCATCGTCAACAACTTTGGCATGTATTATTCGCTGGCTATGGCCAAGCAGAAACTACCAAAGAAAAAGAACAAGCACATCCCACGAGCCCCCCAACCTGGCTCACCCAACTATTGCAAACCAGACATGCAGTCTCCGCATCGCAGCAACCAGGGTGACTCATGCCCCTTGGCTCAAGAGGAGATAATCGAGATTAATCGGGCAGGTAAGGGGGAGATAGAATGGGCAGAAATAGTTAAATTAATTACATCTGAGTTAGATTTATATACTATTTGTGATTTTCAAATATTCAGGCATTTAACAATTCTCTTTCTGCTAAGAAATTAATACTATAGGGAAGGAGGCACAGGTAGACCTCAAACTTACAACCAGAATTACAACCAGAATTTCCATTGCTAAGCAAGGTGGTTATTAAGAGAGTTGTGCCCAATTTTACAATCTTCTATTCCACAGTCAAAACAAATAACTGAGGTTGTTAAGTTAATCAACTGTCATTAAGTAAATTCAGTCCCCACGCCCACCTTGGCTGTGCTTGTCAGAAGCTGGCTGGGGAAGTCACAATTGACAATCACATAATCCCAAGAAGTTGCAACCATTGTGAATATATGCCGATTGCCAAACTCTTTTTGATCATGTGACTGTGGGGATGCTGCAATGATCTTAAGTGTGAGGATATATTGTAAATGAATTTTGTTCTAAATCGTAAAATTCAAATAGTTGCTAAATGAATGGTTGTAAGTCGAAGACTACCTGTACACAGAACCAATTAAATTGAGAATTCTTGAGAATCTTAAAGAAATGTTTTTGGTTCACCTGGGCTTTTACAATGTTGAGTCTCACTTTTGTACCTCTTGAGAACAGAGGAGCACATCCAAGAATTATTCCTGTTTCCCAGCCTTTCTCAAGCTGGCTGAAGGTGAAGAGGTTTGTAGCCCAACAGTGTCTGGGATACACTGTTTGTGACTGTGTCTTACGAGAAAGATTAATAGGAACATTTTCCAGGTAAGTTTACCATTAGCACTGATGCCTCTCATTGAAAACATCTTGGTAAATGTGTGCTAAAATTTTAAGTAAAAAATCAACTTACATGTGCTTGCACGAACCACAACTATCATCCTCAGAAAGTTATCTTTGTCCCTCAAATTACATTAGGTTTTTTTTAATGGCTGAAAATTTGTGAGATTGTAAAAATCCTGCAAGATTAAAGTGCAGTTTGCCCAAGAATGCTACACTCATAAAATCATGTATGAGAGTGCCAAAAGTTCATGCAAGAACTTACAGCTTTGTATCACTATTTCTAAAATAGGTAGGTTTTTTTTAAAAAAAAGATCAAAGATAATGTTGCTTTTTTCCAAACAAAGCTGGAATTATTATTCAATCTGCTTTGGAATAGAGTTGTAGAACGCATTAGACTGCTAACCATAAAAACAAAACAATAATCAAGAGCAAAAAGATAATTTAGAAATTTAATAAATTATTAAATTATTATTATTTATTATAATGTCCTATGTAGGTAAGCATATATATTATAAGCTCCTGTTTCTCTCTCAAAAGTTCAAAATGCACAGACTACATCGAGTTTCTTCTGTGGGAAACTGTTTAATTTCTTAAACCAAATTATTAACCTTTACTCATCATTAAGTGAATCTGCACCTCTCCAGATGTTACTAAAATTCACCAACCTGGGCAATAGTGACAGATGTTAGGAGCTGTTGTTTTAATTCAGAAACATCTGGAGGCCATATCTATTTAAGATCATGAAGGCATAGCTGGAAAGATCTTGCCAAGTAAGAGACACAGAATAACATTTTCCGTGGCTCAAGGATTTTTTTTTTTAGCTCCTTACCTTGCTTCCAAGGACAATTCCTTTGCCCTTCCTACTGTTGACATTTTCAAATAGTGACATAAATGTCCTCAGGATTCTATCTTCCCTTGCACATTTATTTTTTGTAGCAAAAAAAGCAACCAACTACTAGCCACTAAGCTGGTCCGATGGACTGTGAATGATGGAGAGAAACCCTCCATCTATATGTATGATATTGTATGCCCTTGAGGAAGTTGGGGAATGTGAAAAATAGGGGGCAGGAGAAGATGGGATCTACTGTCAATGGTAAGCTCTTTGACCTGCAGCACTTCAAAGTGCTTCCAAACTATTTCTCCCAATAATCTTTCTGGAGTATCTGCTTAGCTAAAAATTAATCCTCTCATGCGAGAAGTTCTCCATCTCTAATATTCAATAAGTAATATGAGACCCTAACATCTGTGTTAAATCTAGCCCAGTTATTAATCATTGACATAGAAGTTAGTTGTAACACTGAATATTTTACAACTAGTCCACAAAATGGAACTCTTTGACACTGTTTTAGGCATACCAGCTTACTTGGAGGATGGCAATAGTGGCAAATATCTGTAGCTCAGGTGTAGGGTGAGGGTGAGGGTTTGAGGATTCATTCACCAACCTTGTGGGTTGGTTTCTGAATGGTTCATTACCAGACCGGGTAAATCTTCAGCAGAGTTTAGGGGATGTATAAATATAATCTTTATTGTCATTGTACTTGTTTACAACAATGTCAGTGTTTTTCTGTTTTTAAGGGCTTCAGGTGTGGGTGTGTCAAGTGAGGGTCAGCTCTGAGTCATCAGTACAAGACTCACTGATGACTCAGAGATGACCCATCACAAGACCCTCACTAGACACTCACACCTGAAGCCCTTATAAACAGAAGAACACTGACATCCCCTAAACTCTGCTGAAGATGTTACCAGCTTGGTAACAAAACATTTGGAGACCAACCCACAGGCCTGGAGAATGAACCCTCACCCTTACTTGGAGGACACAGCAGAGCCAAATGTGTGCCAAGGCCAATTTTTGATCCTTTACTCAAAATCCAAATGCCCTACTACAGAGCTCTCCCATCACTTTCCCATGGTAGATTGGAATTCTCCCAAATGCAAAATAATAGATTTCTTTACACATTAGCTATGAGGCAAATACTGGAAATATGAAGCGTTTTGAAGCAAAAAACCTTTGGAAACCAAAACATATTGAGCACCAAAGCCCTCTTCATGGATTATACAAGAGCTGGCTGTTTTCCATACTGACATACTTAATGGCACTAAAATCTATTGTCTTGAGCAGCATTTCTCAACCTTGGCAACTTTAAGGTAGATGGACTTCAACTTCCAGAATTCTCCAGTTGAAATCCACCCATTTTAAAGTTGCTATGGTTGAGAAAAAGCGGTCTTGAGACTCCTTTCTTATCTTTATTATTAACACCTCACGGCTTTAAAATT
The DNA here is from genome assembly GCA_039707465.1 of Rhabdophis nuchalis. Classification (NCBI taxonomy): domain Eukaryota; kingdom Metazoa; phylum Chordata; class Lepidosauria; order Squamata; family Natricidae; genus Rhabdophis; species Rhabdophis nuchalis. The sequence continues at coordinate 149,826,659 of CM077647.1, forward strand.
CCACAAATTACATCTTATCTCTTCAGAGAGAGCGAGAAAAGAAGGGATGATTAAGGACCATGTTTGGATTAGAAGCTCTTCCTAGACTGGTAACTTTATAATACATTCCACAGATTGCATAATATCACCCTAGTGAAAAAGATGGGATGATGAAAGGCATATTTGGATTAGAAAAATCTTCCTAGATTTATTTAATTTATTGAATAGAATTTGGATTGGAGGGATAGCTATATTAAGAAGGTTGACCAAAGGCAGGGCTGACCTGTTATTTGATAGAATAAGGCAAACGGGCAGACAGCAGATACGAGGGAACAGCAATGGCACTTAAGGCTACAGCTGTTCCCTTCTGTTGCAAGACAGATGCATTGGCTCAGGACCTTGGCCAGAATCCCAGGTGATAGGAGTGAAGTAATGCTCAAACAGCAATTCACTCAATTCCTGTAGGTGGAATATCAGAATGGATTCCAAACTATCTTGGGCCAAGCTTGTCCAAAAGCCCTAAAGCTAAAGAAGACAGTCTCCTATCGTGTGTGTGTGTGTGTGTGTGTGTGTGTATGCGTATATATCCCAGTAAGGGTATGGCTAGCTGATGTGAGCTAAAAAGCTCAAAATAGATCTATCCTAGTCTCCATGATTTATTTATTGATCAGCTCAAAAACCTAACACACACACACACACACACACACATATATACTGGTCTTGTTGTATTAGGGTGTTTTCTTGTGTAAGAATCATTCTTATACGGGAAAACACCCAAATACAACAAGACCAGCATACCTACACAAGTGAAAATGTACGAAAACATATATATATATATATGCTTTCATAGATTGTCACAGGTGTAGATATGCTGGCATTGCTGTCTTCGGGTATTTTCCCATGTATATAGCATGAAATTGTTATTGCAACGTTTCGGCATATATATATATAACACATGTGTGTGTGTGTGTGTGTGTTACGTTTTTGAGCTGATCACAAATATATATATATATATATATATATATATATATATATATGAAGATACTATGTTACAGCTTCATATATATATATATATATATATATATATATATATATATATATATATATATATATATATATATATATATATATATATATATATGTTAAATTTCTTTAAGGGATGATTAATAATAACAATATATCCACTTCATATATATATATATATATATGCAGTAGGCCAAGGCTAATGCTAAAATAGGAAGGTAATAAAATATAGGTAAACCTCCTATTGTTTCAAAGGTGCTTTTTTCATAGAAAAAAAATGACAATAAAGGTTCTTATCTTTTTCAAAAGGAAACTGAACTATCTTTGTTTTGCTTGAAGACGTTTTGCTTCTCATTCAAGAAGCTTTTTTCATTCAGAAATGAAGAAGCTTCTTGGATAAGAAGACTTTTCTTTTTCTTAAGACTTTTATCAATTTTCCTGGCAGTGTGTCTAATTCTAGCAGGCATGATCAGCATGCTAGAAAATGTGGAAAAAATTCCTCAGAACATAACTCCTTTCCAGTCCAATTGTTGGTGAGTGGAGAATTCTGTGTGTGTGGTCAGTAATATGAAAGTAGTAGCCAATGCTTTTTTCTCTCTCTCTCTTTCTGACACTCACACCCAAAAACTCTTTCTCTCCAGCTATGTTCTCTCTTCATATTTTGAACTGCTGACTCTTGGAGGTGGCGTAAAAACTACTGTTGCAAAGAAAGACCTACGTGTTGTTCCAGAAAGCAGTTTAGGTTATCCCACCTTGGCTATGGATTTGGAAGGATTTGTCCTTCCAAAATGACTCATACGTAAAGATCGAAGGGCCTGTTTTGGCAATTCAAGCCATTTTTGATTGAGAATTATTATTCTTTTTCTTCCACGGAGAAAAGGGGATGATATTGGCAATGATGCTCAGAAATAGCTGACTTAGATTCATGGGAACATTTTAGCTCTAGTGGACTAAAACATTCAAAAAAACAGTTGCAGGAATTCGGTATGTCTAGTTTAATGAAAAGGAGGACTAGAGAGTGATATGGTAGCCTTGTTCTGATATCTAAGGGATTGCCACAAAAAAGAAGGAGTCAAGCTATTCTCCATATCACCCGAAGGCAGGACAAGAAGCAATGGATGGAAACTAATCAAGGAGAAAAGCAACCTAGAACTAAGGAAAAATTTCCAAAGAAAAAAAATATTTAATGCCTCTTCTTTCCTTTGAGTAGATAAAGAAGATTGCTGATCAGGGTTAATTGCTCTGAGAAAGATAAGAGAATACCTTGTCTAAAACTTTCTCTTGAGAAAGAATATCCCAAATAGCCAGGATGTTCAGGGTTGGACTAGTATATTATGTGCTGGCAAGAACAGGAAATTTACTAATAAAATCCCAGAAGGGAAGTGCAATGTACATCCTTAGTAAACGCTGAGAGTTCGAACAATATTTCTCAACCTTGGCTGCTTGACAATGTGTAGACTTCAGCTCCCAGAATTCCACAGCCAGCATGATGTGAAATTCTGAGAGTTGAAGTCCACACATCTTCAATCAGCCAAGGTTAAGGAACACCGATAGGATATTGGGGTTTCCTAACAACAGAAGAGGAAAAAAATCAATAGGGAACTTTATTTATTTCTTAGATTTATATCCTACCTTAAATAGGAGCTGCACTGTAATCCTCTCCTATTTTCCCCCAAATAACAACAAGAATTCTGTTGTACTTGGTTTGGCAGTGACTGACCCGAAGTTATCCAATGATAACCCATCCTCAACTGTGGTTGAGGATGGGTTTGAACATGGGTTTCCTCAGTGTCAATCCTTTAACCATTGTGCCACGGTTTTTCAGCAATAGTTTGTTATTTTGGAGAGAGGGTTACTTATGGTTGATTAGCAAGACTTTTTGAGTTCAAGATTAAAACAGGGCTGCCTTTATAGAAAAATAAATAAATAAAGAGGGTTAATTCTTTCAAGCAGAACAGAGTTGGGTAGACAGGAAACTTAATAGCTCTGGAACAATCCGGACGCAGAAGAAATTCAGGTTTGCGGTGGAGGAACCCAACTGCAACCTGAAGCAAAGTGATCACTACAACCACTACACATCCTTACCCACACATTTCTTTGGGGTTCACTCATTAAAAGGATCCTCAAGACCGACCACAAAGAAGAAGTGGAAGGAAGAGAAGACTGTGTGATGACAGGCCTGCAACGTCTGCAATCAGTTCCTAGCTTGCTTCCCATCTGCTCCAGGTCCTTTGGGCCAGGAAGCCCATTTGCAGCAAATACATCGGAGGAACGAGGATTCACTTAATTTAACAGGCTCTTGGCTATGCACTGCATAGCAGGGGAGGCCAAAGGGGATGTGGTTGCTGGAACTATTGCTGTCAGGGCACGGCACAAACAGCATCTGACAACTGCAAACTCAGCCTTTATGCCCAGCTTAATTTTACCTTAGTCTCTTTTTTACTTCACTAACAGCCTTACGTTTTCCACTTGAGTTGCCTGATAACCCAATGCTTTTCGGTTTCCATGGCAACAAGTTGCCTGCAAATCCTTCAACTCAATTTATGCGCTCATTTCAATATATGAAATGATTAATATAAGTGGTGAGATTGCCTCGGAAGGCCTTCCCTTCCAGCGTTATTTACTATTATTATACATGCTAATTTTTGTGGATCAAAATTGATCAAAGATGAAGTAATCTGAGCTTCTTGCCTCCTGTGGTATTCTGAGGGGCAGCCATTAAATGTAGCAGAGTGCTTATATAGGAGTTTTTATTTTCTTTTTTTGGCAACAGATTTTCCTTGACTAGCCCTAATTCTGCATGTCAGGCAGCCATTCGCAGGGACAGCAATAACCATAAAACAATAAAATTGGGCAATCTTGAGGTTGTGAATTAATGTAATCCATTTAATTATCTTTCAAACAAAAAAAAAAGATATTCACTCCAATTCTGTAAAGAAAAGTTCATTCTAAATAAACAGAGAACTGCCAGGAGTTATTTTGGAAAGATCGCTATTTGGAATGGTCATTAAAAAAATAATCTATGAACATTTAGCGAATGAGTGCTTATTTGGAAGGATCTGAAAAGAAAGGGGGAATTAAATGTAAAAAAAACCTTGGAAAACAATAGTAAAAATGGTTCCAGAAGATATCAAAAATTTATTTAATGAGTTCCTTTGAGTCCACACTGCCTATGGCTACTAGACAATTACCAGAGAGCTTTCTGTATCTCTCCACTACAGACCGAATTGGGCATCCCAATTTTGGTAGCCTTAATACAGCCTTAGCTGGAACACAATAATCTGAATAGCAATGGAGATAATAACTGAATATGCATGTGGCTCTTTGAATACAGTTAAAACAAAATACCTATACAGGTATTTGGAGGAATAATTTGACCTATGAATCTTTACAAACTCTACACATAAATTCAATAAATAAATGGACAAATAAATAAGTACAACAATTGCACAAATGGCTTATAAATGATTCTCAAATAGCATCCATCTTTTCACACTTCACCATAGGGCTAGAATATCTTCATCAAAGCATTTCACAAGGTTGGCAAATTCTCCTCACTCCAGCTCCCTCCCAAAAAGTTACCGTGTTTTTACAGTGCAATCCAAGCCATTGTTTAAAGTTGCAAAGAGACCAAACCACTCTAGTTTGCTATGTATCAAAATTGATGCCCATGCCATTGTGGTACCGTAATTAAATCATTCTTCTATTTCAGATTGAATGGAATTGATTTCAAAGAGATACAAAGAGTTGAATATGACCTGGATAGCTTGCCACTTTCCCCATCTTGTTAAAGAGAGATTAATGTACATCTTGTTACAGAGAAAGATAATGTATTTTATTTTGTCTTAGTTACCGTTCAGTTGGGATAGCTTATTTAGCTTTGGGCACAAGAGCTTAAGAAGGTTGTTGACAAGGAACTCGAAGAATAGCTATACAGATGCTAAAAGGGTCAAGAAGACTAATATATGAGGAAAAAGTTGCGAGAACAGGATATCTTTAGGGCTCCTTGCAATTTTCAGGGCCTTTTCTCTGGCATTAGGGAATTCCATGGAGATGTGCAACATTTGTTCAGCTGACAAATCAATGCAGGCTGCAGAAAGATTTCTGGAGGGCAAGAACTATAAAATCCATTACTTTAGTTTGGGGGGAAAGCCTGGAGGAGACACATAGATGAGACAATTGTTCATGTGAGGAAGAATGGAAAAGTTATTCATCCTATCTGCTAAAAGATCAGGGAAAGAGGCAATAAGATTAAATTTAGGAATGACAGAGGTTTCATGTCAGTGTGGATGAATGGGAAGAATACATACAGTTGTTTATTGTGGCCCAAAAGCCTTCCAGAGATCTTTGCTCAAAGAAGCATATCTCTTTCAGCTTGCTAGTGCTCAAGCATGTATTTTGTCACTAGGTAAATGGGAGCTTTCAGCTAGCGTTTCAGTTGCTATTTCAATTGTTGTGTAAAATGTGATTGCATAATAATAATTATTATTATTATAAGGGTCATAGGCTATACCCCATTATGTCCATCAAAATCAGAGACTGTGCCACTTGAACAAGGGGGCTTCACCTAGCTCCTAATTCTGTACAAAGCAAATGCCCTTCCACTTCAACAGTGTCTCAACATTTCAACAAACTTTACCCCCTTCCCTATGAAAAATTGTTCTAACAGCATTGGATCTTTCTAGAATAATTCCCTCACAAGTTACAACATAATGATATATGACAAGTAACCTCTGATAGCCTCATCCATTCAAATGTCAAGTCGTATTATCAGGTTAAAAATAAAGCCAACAATAGATTCCTCCTCAGGATTGCACGATCATACCTAAGGGCCTGATTATGCGTAGCTTATATTAAAGATCAGGACAAGATACAAGAATGCAGCTATGAAGGCCGATTTATATTTAGAACACTGTCTTTAAATGAAACAAATTTTTCTGATTCAGACTATGATAATTCCTGAGGAAACCCAAAATCTCTTATATATGTGCTTTGCAGCAAATTATGTGTGTGGTGATGTCATCGCACAAATGTGACTTCCTTGAGTCACAATGTCTGATTCAAGAAGATAAGTCATAGCATTTGTATAATGACATCATTATGCATGTTTCGTTTACATCCTACCCATGGATACTTTTATTTGTACATTTTTTAAATTTGGTAGTCCTAACAATTTCAGGAAAATTGTTTTGTTTCTTTAGAAATTGATTAGTGAATTATATTAAAAATGCTCTTTTGGGATTGCTTGTTTAATTGATTGGACAGTTGGACAGAAGTCTATCTGTCATCATTTTCACTACAGGACCTAACATTAGATTGCAATTCCTGAGGCAGATTCCTTGGAAACCTAACCATTATTTTTAAATAAATATTAGAAGAGCCGTGACCTATTCGATCATTACTTCAGCAGTATTTCCTTATGAAACCCTTCTCTGCCTTTAACCTTCAACAATGGCAGAGTTCCTAAATATACTTGAAAAGTTCTTAAAAATTCAGGGAAATATTCATGGATGTAACTGTTTTAAAAGTAACCCATGTTGAAATGTATAGCACAGTCAAACATCAGTATAGGAAATGTTTTGCGACATTTTGTACTATGTCATAAACTGATTTATGATAATGTTTATGTCATAAAACATTTTACAAAATTGATCAAATTTCTATTCCATGGATGTCATGAGTAATGGTCTGGACCAGTTGTCAGATGCATGCTGTAAATTAACCCATTTGAAGTACTTTGATTGAAAAGGCTTTGCACCATTTCTCTTAGTCACACACACAAGAGTTTTAGCAGAATATGGATGGGAACCCATTCTCAACACAAATCCAATTGAAAGACATGATAACTACCTTTATTTTACTGTTCTTGGGCCACAGGCTGGGGTGCAAAATCATGTCTAAATTGGTATTAAATATAAAGTACTGCCTAGGCCAAACTGTAATAGCAAAGCAGTTAAAGATAATTCCCTCTTTTTCTGAGTGAGGAAATATAGTCAACATTAATTTTTGAACATAGGTTACACTTGAACAAAATCTTCTGAAACTTGACTGTTAATTGCTTGTCACTTGTAATTATAAGGAATCATTTACATCTTGGATTTGTAAGAAATAAAATTAAAATTAAATGCCTCACTTCCCAGTAATATGTACTACTTTAAAAAGGTTTAAAGTATTTGGGCTAGGAGACTATTCACTGGAAATTTCACAAAGCAATCTGAGAAACAGTTTAAATTTTCCCCTAGATTTTCAAAACATATAATGTACTTTTAAAAACATAAGAAGAACCAGAGTTCTCCTGGATTAGACCAAAAAGCCTATTTAATCAGCATTCATTTCTTCAAAGACTTATCAGAAGCTTCTGAAAGACATTTGTAAAACATGAGCATCAAATTTTATTTGAATTCCCTACTGGTTGTTATTTAGATTTAGAAGGTATTTCAATGATCTTCTTTAATCCGCTCTACATTTTTTTCTTCCCCTTCCCCTCTTCATTTACAGATTCTAAGCAGAATGGCGATGCAGCGAATGCAGCTCTGGCTAATGAAGACTGCCCCACAATTGATCAGGCCCTGTCACCTGAAGAGAAGTCACCTGTCACACCTGGTGGCCGAGAGCGTTATAATCGTGACCGAGCCTGCTTCCTCCTCTCCACGGGTGATTTTGGGCAGTCACCTGATGGAAACATCCGAAAAGGTATGTGTACATGCATCACCATCATTTCCCCCTGCCTATTTCTGCAAAGCTTGCATTCCATCCTCTAAGCTTATACCCAAGTATTTTCCACCCTTATCACTAATACCACCATAACCTTTGTCTTAATAAAATGTAGAGCTGCCATTTTGGGGGGATAAAGAGGATAATTGCAAATATGTAACTTAAGTAAAAGCCTAGTCCTGAGATCAAAATGGGCAGTTAATTCCTAGAAACTATCAGGATCTCCATTTGTTCCACTCTAGTACCTTAATAACAGTATGCATTGTTCAAGGGACAGCAATATCTAGTATTACCTTTCCCAACCTGGTGCTTCCAGATACGTTGGACCATAATCCAGAATACGCATTGGCCAAACTGATTGGGAATTCTGAGAGCTGTAGTCCAGTCTATCTAGATCAGTCTTTCCCAGATTGAGAAAACCTGCCACAGTACCTCCTTCCAGAAGACAATCCATGAACACAGCTGATTTTGAGCAGTTGAGATTTTGGGAAGAAGCTGGATTCTCTACCAGCATCACCAGTCCATCCTTTTCAAAACTCTGTTACATTATCTGCACACTTCCCCAGCTTCATTACCTCCCACCTCCCCCAAACAAAGTTTCCCTTATAAGCTTTTACTTTTTCATCAGTATTCCCCACACCATCACATTTTCTCCCCATGTGTATCATTCTGTCTCACAATATTCGGCTGCAGTTGCTCTTCAGGTGTTTCAGGTCGTTCTTTTAAGGGAGGTTACAGCAAATGACAACTAGTTATTTTACAGGAGTTTATTGGAAAGACATAGAAGTAACCATAAAGTGTTTGAAGTTATTTCCCATTCTCCAAATTTGTATTAATAGAAATGGGGGAGTAAAGTTTGGGCTGAATTGACTTGCTTCAAATTCCTGCAACAATTTCATCCAAAACATAGAAATAATAAGTCTCTAGTCAGAGATCTTGTAATGGAAGATTTTCCCCATTGGAAACCTTGGGCTGGTTTAGACTAGTGATTCTCAGCCTTGGCCACTTTAAGATGGATGGACTTCAACTCCCAGAATTCCCTAGCCAGCCTTATCCTTAGCTGGCTGAGGAATTCTGGGACTTGAAGTCCACCCATCTTAAAGTGGCCAAGGTTGAGAAACACTGTTTAAGACTATAAACCTAATTGAAGACCTACTGGCCTAAGTGAAGAACCGCTAGCCTGAGGTTCTCCAAAATGATAATTATCAACCTCCAGGGGCTGAGGGGAACATCCAAGGGATTGCTGCTGGGAAAGATTGAAGGCCAAAGGAGAAGGATGAGATGGTTAGATAGTGTCACCCATGCAATGAACATGAATTTGGACAAACTTCAGGAGGCTGTGGAGAGAACAGGGAAACTAGGCATGCTATGGTCCATGGGCCACAAAGAGTCAGACACAACTTAACAAATGAACAACAGCAACAAATATTTATTAAATAATCCCTATATAATAAATGTTTGGGGGGCGGGGTCAATGAAGAATTTGAAGCTTCACGAAGAGGTTGATGAGCTGGCATTTTGCAGCTCTTGTATTAGTCAGCCATAGCTGACTGTTTTATAAAATAAATAAATTTCCATATAAAGGAAAACCATGTTCCTTCCACTCAGCTTGCTTGCAGGTAGTCCTCGACTTACAACTATTTGTTTAAAGGATGTTCAGAATTAAAACCACACTGAAAAAAAGTGACTTATGACCAGTTCTCACACAGATGACCATTGCAGCGTCCAGTAGTCACATAATCAAACTTTGGGTTCTTGGCAATCAACATGTATTTACAATGGTTGTAGTGTCCTGAGGTCCTGGAACTGTCTGCAACTTTTGCAGTCGAGCTTCTGACAAGCAAAGTCAGTGGGGCAGGCTAGATAATGACTGCATGATTTACTTAACAACCATAGCAAAAAAGATTGTAAAATGGGGCAGAACACACTTCACAACTGCCTTGCTTAGCAATGGAACTTTTGGGCTTAATTGTGATTGTAAGTCAAGGACTACCTGTATTCTGTCCTTTCCTATTCAAAAACCATGCTGACTCCAACTCTCTTGAGTTCAACAGGGATAGGTCACAAATTCAGTACTGATATTATTGGATAGGAAATTGCTACCAATACCCAAACAATATTTCTTTCTCAGTTTTCCCTCCCTGTTTCCTTCAAAGAGTTCTCCTGTCAAATCCTCTATTGTTTTTTTAGACACAGGTGAGTCTCAAGAGAGACATGTCAGGAGATTCCAGACTGCTAATTTACAGTCAGGAAGCTGAATGCTTAGTGCTTATCCAGGAACTGTGTATCATGCTGGGCAAGCAACTTGGACCTGTATAACAAGAAGGCTGAAAACCAAAATCTCACATCTTTTAGTATTAGGCTACAATATTTGGCTTGCAAAATGCTGGGTAGACATTAAAAGGTAAAGGTTCCCCTCACACATATGTGCTAGTCATTTCTGATTCGAAGGAGCGGTGCTCATCTCCGTTTTCAAAGCCGAAGAGCCAACACCGCCCAAAGACGTCTCCATGGTTATGTGGCCAGCATGACGAAATGCCAAAGGCGCACAGAAAGCTGTTACCTTCCCACCAAAAGTGGCTCCTATTTTTCTACTTGAATTTTTACATGCTTTTGAACTGCTAGGTTAGCAGGAGCTGGGACAAGTAACAGGAGCTCACTCCATTACACGGTGCTAGGGATTCGAACTGCCGAACTGCTGACCATTCTGATCAACAAGCTCAGCGTTTTAGCCCCTCTATACTGTCATCTAGGCATCATCCAAAGTTTTACAGCTTGCATACAGTCTCTCTGTAGTACAAGTATCCTCGACTTATGGCCACAATCAGGACCAGAATTGCTGTTGCTAAGCCAGGTGTTAAGTGAGTCATGCCCAAGTTTGCAATCTTTTTTGCCATTGGTTGTTAAATGAAAGATGCAGTTGTTAAATCTGGCTTTGCAGTTGTTAAATCTGACTTTGCCCGTCAAAACTGGCTGGAGTGGTCACAAATGGCAATTACATGAGCCAAGGATGCTGTAACTATCATTAAATGCATGCCAGTTGCCAAGCACCCAGATTTAGATCATATGACCCTGGGGATATTGCAATGGCTGTAAATGCAGTTTTAAGTTATTATTTTTTTTGTGCCATTGTAACTTTGAATAGTTGTTAACCAATGGACAAAAAAAAAATGTTTATGGAGATTCTCAGTCACCCAGATCACGGTTGTCCTAAAGGTTGTCCCAAGGTTGTTGTTTTTTTCCAAGAGACAACTGGACTTTCTGTTTTTTATTTGAAAACATTTCGCTTCTCATCCAAGAAGCTCATCCAGAGCTGAAGAAGCTTCTTGGATGAGAAGCGAAACATCTTGAAAGAAACTCCAGTTGCCTCTTGAAAAAGCACCTTTGGGACAATGGACGACTACATGTATTCAAGATTGACTTGCAAATCAGTTCCAAATTTATTGATCAATCATCAAAAATTTTCATAATTTTAATTAATTCTACTATTCTATTCAAAATTCCCAATCCATATTGATGTTTTTTTTTAAATCACTCATGCTAGTTGCATGACCAAATAACTGGTTAGGAAAATATTAGGTTGTTGCTATTGTTAGCTCTGGATATGGTGATAATTAACTTCAATGACACATCTGAAATTAATATTGTTGGAAAAGTTGTGGGTCATTTTTATGGAACTTTGCATCAACTCTTTGCAGTCCTTCATTCTGCATTAGGTGAGACTTGACTGTAATTGTGTTCATCTATCTGTGTGAAAAAGAATAAGAGGCTGTGATCCCTCTAGTCCAGAAGTCATCGTCAGCATGTTTGTGTGCTGTGTAAGTTCTGGTCTAGCATCTGTCAGAAACTGATCTTAGCAGCAGGCAAACTTTCAAACAGAGACAAGGTTGCCCCTGTCACAGCAGGCAAACAGGAGGTGACAGCAAATGAAAGCTTACGATGACTTTAATTCCACTAAGGAAGCGAGAGCTTTCATGGTGTTGCACAGTGGAGAAGACCAGCAAGCAATGGGCAAGGAAGAAGCACAGAAGTGGAACAATCATCACAAAGTCCAAATTCTGACAATCACCTTTCTATTCCAGAGGCATTAGACATTTAACCCAGGATTAAGTAGATTACAAAATGTTTTCATTGGCCTTATGGGTGGGCAGACTTTTAAGTTCATCGAGTGGATTGAAGGGAGTCCTCCAGATAAAGGAAGCAGACAGGGTTAACCAAATCCTTTTTCAATGAATGAATCAGTTAAAACAGAAACAAAAGTTCTGAAGGCAGAAAGACAATTCCCTTTGATTTTAGGTGGAATGTGCATATCCAGTACAACTGCATAGATCCAGAGAGCCTCTTCTTTCTGAATGTAGTCTGATAGCCAAACTAATATTGATGAGTAAATCCAACCACTGTATTTTATGAGCCCAACATCCAGCTAAAAAGGAGTATTGGAAATACTTTAAGATTTAAAATAATAGGATTGCTCTATCAGCCTGTCTACCTACCATATTTATTTATCTCTGTCTCTTTGTATTGATCACTATTTATCTATCTATCTATCTATCTATCTATCTATCTATCTATCTATCTATCTATCTATCTATCTATCTATCTATCTATCATCTATCTACTGTATTGATCTCCATTTTTAGCTATCTACTACAACTATCTTCCTATCTCTATCACTATCTATCGCCCATACTCCTTTTTAGTTGGAAGTTGGACACACATAATGCATTGGTTGGGTCTGGCTCTTTAATACTGGTTTGTCCATAGCAAATTTGCCACCCTGTTGGGGAAAAAAAGTCTAGATAAGCATGAAAAAATTGAAGCAGTTGTTGAAATACCATTCAGTATCACAGGATAGACTTAAATTCATGACAAAACACCTTTAAGGCCAAAGTCTGTTCAGTATACACTATTGAACAGGTTGCCTGTTTAAATAGATGGGGCACTTTCTAAGCACACCTATTGCTACTATCCATGGAATCCTTCCCAAGCTCTAAATTTATTGAAAGCTCTCTTAAAGTCAAAGACTCTAGTTTGATTTTGTTCTATTGCTTGTGCTTGCATAATGTTGAATTCCAATATTGCATGATCACTTCTCCCCAAAATTCCTGTAGCTTCAACACCTTCTATCATTTCATTTCTGTTAATGAGAATTAAGTCCAATATTGCTAATCTCCTAGTTCCCTTCTCTATTTTTTGGGAGACAAAGTTTCTGCTAGGTTTGTCAGGAACCTGTTTGATTTTGCACTTGAGAGTTTGTCTCCCAATTGATGTCAGGATAATTAAATCCCCCATTATTATTATGATGTGCTTCCTACACACCTTAGCTGACTAGCAATGGAGAAAAAATGGTGCTGCTCCCATGTGTTGGCTAATTACTCCAAATGTATGCAGATTAAACCTTGTGAGGGGGATAAAGTATTGTTCAGATGCTGGTTTTTATTAATTAAAGGACAAAATCTAATTTGACCCTGGACAGGCTACTAGCTAATGCATCACTGGCTTGTGCTGATTAAATGCATTTAATGAAGCTGGCTGGTAGCGTTCCAACATCTTGCAAACAAGAAACCTTCTCCTCACCAATGTAGCTTCTACATTTGCTGTATATTTGCCCCAAACTCAGCTGCAATGATTCCATGAGTATTTATGTCTCATGGGTTCCTCTTTCCCAAGGACCATCCCTATTTTGGCTAGTTATGTGTGGGCGTTGGATAGCCATATAAATTTGATCAATCGATAAATGAACAAATAAATAGTTGCGCTCGATGAACACTGATACTATTTATGACTATGAAGGAGTATGTAAGTTATTGCTTGTGGTATGCATTCCCTGTGTTGACATTTTTCAGAGGCTGCCTTCTTCCCTAGAAGAGATATTATGCACTGCACTAGTGGTAAATCTATATTGTCACCAGTGAATATGAATATAAATAATTTGCTGTGTGTGGCACTATGTAAATAAAGAGTGTCCAATCTTGGCAATTTTAAGACCTGGGGACTTCAACTCACAGAATTCATTCCTCAGCCATGATGGCTGAGGAATTCTAGGAATTGAAGTCCAGAAGTCATATAGTTGACAAGGTTGGATATCCCTGATGTAAACAGTAAGGCATGGTAGCCTATTACTATCCAGTGTTATCTCTGATTTGCAACCTTTTTTCACTCCAGACATCATAGGCTAAAATCAGGTGGAGCAGAAGCAAAGTGCAATCACAATTTGGAGAAGGACACTTTGAGGACTTAAGCTGTTTTCTATTTGCTGCAAGGACACTAGCCAGATGAATACCAAATGGACTCTAGGAGACAGAGGCAGAAGCAGATTTTTTTTCTTGTTTTCCTCCTTTAAACCTTATGTCTTAAGGTCAGGAACATGTTATGGAGCGAAAAATATGGTAGTTAGGATAGTTGCTGTGTCCCAGGATCATATGATCATTATTCGAAACCTTCCCAGACAGTTTCAGACCAGCAAAGCCAATGGCGGAAGCTAGATTCACTTAACTGCAGTACTTCGAATACTTGCAGCTCAAGGTTGAACTGTGGGATTCTTAGTGCTCTCTGAGCTGGTTGCACTGATGATGTTACCTAGTTCGGTAATAAAACATCTGCAAGATAAAAAAAGGACAAGCTCGGGGAACACTGAGGACCCTGCAATGATTTGCTTTTTTGCTTTTGGCAAAAATGGTTGCAAAATTGAGCACAACTCATGTAACAATTGCCTTGCTTAGCAACAGAAATTCTGGTTTCAATTGTGGTCATGTTAAGAACAACCTGTAAATTGTTTTTGGAAGGTTTATCCCACAATTCTGATATTTTCACTGAAGAGCTTCTGATCGGTTTCCAAAAAACCCAGCAAAGTTGGGAACGTAGTTTGGATAATATGAAAAGGCTGACTTTTTTTTTAGCAAAATAAAATAAATGGTGCAATTAGGTAAGTGTAGGGAACCAACAATATCTTTTAAAGGCTTGCTTCTAAAGTTTTCAGTTTCTTTTCTTAAATTTTAATCTACATGGAAATGTGCTTTAAATCAGCCCCAGGCATTTGCCTATGCTCTTCAGAGCAAATAGAAGCATGTACAGCTGAGGGAAAAATCATTATTAATTTTCCTCTTTGTACATGTGCATATTTTAAAACACATTGGAAATAAGGGCAATTGTCATTTGACAAAAAATAACTATAAATTCTTATTTCAATTCAAGCAGTTGTTCTTGAAAAAGGTGACAAGGCAATAAGAAAAGATATCTGAGCCTAAGAGAGCGCATAGCACTAAAGAAACTGCTTGTACTACATTTTTATGATTAACAAACATGATTTCAAAAATAGGGGAATTCAGACTGACTTCAGTTGTAGCCCAATTTAGAAATTAAGTACTCTGTGGACCTTAATCCAAAATAAAATGAGAAATAGATCATTGCTGATTTGCATATAGTGATTAATCCACATATGCGCAGAGGAAAATTCCATATTGCTTAGCACCAAGGCTAAGAGTATGCAGACAAAATTTAGATATAGATTAAGGCAAGGGCTGATAGCTTAAATCTTATATGAGGGGATGGGAGGCTATTTGGATTTTCATTTCTTTAAAAATGTTTAAAGGTTTAATGTTTCACCAGCCAGGTTGACTTTTTAGAGGAAACCATCAAAAGTCAAGGACACAGTCTGTATTTCGCATTTATTTATTTATTTGCTTGCTTGCTTTTTTTTAAAAAAAAATATCTATTTCATGGTATTTGTAACCGGCCTGAAGCTGCAGACTCTGCAGCTGCAGGGTGCCACAGAGAAAAATCAGAAAATAAAAATTAAAAGAGAGATTCCTCCTCCTCTTCCCCAGATAGCTACATTAAACTTTAAAAAGCATGGTTAAAAGCATAGTGGGATGATTTTCTTTTAACAGCTTTTTAAAATTCTGGGAGGGAAGGCAGAGATATCCTCAGTTTGGCCTATCAAAACTATAGTCTACCCATCTCAAAAGTGGCCAAGATAGCATTAAAAAACTGTCCACATATTTTTTTTTATAATTTTTCTTTTTACCAGCATCATAAAGAATAGTTTGGGTTGAATAGTGTCAAGATAGCCTCCATTACTCTAGGACAGGGGTTCCCAAACTTGGCAACTTTAAGACTTGTGGACTTCAACTCCCAGGCTGGAGAATTCTGGGAGTTGAAGTCCACAAGTCTTAGAGTTGCCAAGTTTGGGAACCCCTGCTCTAGGACAATGTTTCTCAATTTCAGTGATGTTAAGTGCCCTTCAATTCCCAGAATTTCCTAGCAAGCCATTAATAGAAATTTTTCCAGTTCATTCAGGTAAATGAAGATTTAGACCCAAGCTAGTGTGGGTGAATTGCTGCCTCAGAAATTAGTGTGGAATGATCTGATAACCCATCTGATAAGTTGTAAACAGCAATAAATAAAAGATGCTAAGATTGTTTTAGACTTCATTAAAAAATTTAAAGGAAGAGATTTATTGGACAAATTAAGAAATTAGAGCGCCATCAAGTAGTCATGTTCCTATTAAAATGACAATACTCTATTAAATTTAAAAGGAATGCTTAACATAATTTAAATTCAAACTTTTATGAATCTTCCACCAAACCTTGCCTGTTTAATATTCCCTGAAAGAAAGAAAATACTAATGATGATTTGATATTAGAACCTCTGGGAGTCCAGAAGATAGAGAAACTGGATTTCTGGACAGCAAAATTTTTATTTATTATAGATTCATTTCTTCCATAAGCAGTAGAGAAATAATCATGAGCCACTTAATGATGTTATTTTTATGACACCCCAGATATTGCCTCAGTAGCCTTTTTAGGGCCGAGAATGGGTTTGAATTCAGATCCCTGTGAATCAAAGCTAGCATTCTTAACCATGGCATCATTCCATTTAAACAGGAGGGAAGGAAAGATTAAAAATTAAAATTAATGGGGAAAATAATAACAGCTTTCTCCGACCTGGCACTTTCCAGATTTTCTGGAACAGCAACTCCCAAATTTTCCAGCCAAGAGTTTTGCTAGAGACCTTAAAAATCACCATTCTGGAGGCCTGTCAGGTTAAGAAGGATTGGTGTAATATGATAGAAAAGGTGAGTCAAGCAACAAGCTGGGAGCAGAGCAGGTAAGCGGGCAGGTGGTTTTCTACAGCCATGCCTCCCTTGACTTCATCACATGCTCATTTTCAGTGCCGCCTCCTCCTCCTCACACCACCTCTGTCTGTTTTTCCCACCCTGACCCCCTTTTCATCTCCATCCATTGCTCCTATCCCTACCCCTCCCTTTATTCCACTGCCCACCAAATCTGGGCCCCACAGGCGCCTGCCGCCTGCCACCGACAGCATTTGACTCCTCTGCCACCTCCTGGTACCTGCATGACTACAATGCCAACGCAGCTCCTTGGAAGCATGAGTAGGAGGCCTGGAAAGCAGGGAATTGGTGAGTAGGCTTTCCCCATTGCTCTCCATCCCCTTGACTCACACTTTCCGTTTGGTCTACTTGCACTTTGTAATCCCCTCCAAAAGAACATTTGACATCAACTCTGAAGTTTCCTCCTCCTCCAACTCAGGTTCTTGGTTTCATTTAGGCTTTTGTGGCAGTAGAATAACAGCAAAAAGGGGCCATAAGAACTGCATTGTGGGGAGGGGTCATTTGAGGAGAAACAAAAAGCAACAACAGGCTAGGCTAGATTGTCCTGCACAAACACTGTTTTTCATTTCTTTGCTGGTTTTATTTTTGCAAAACGTTTTTGACATTTGAACACGTTACAAATGTAATCACCTCTTTGTACAGGTAGTCCTCGATTTACAACCACAATTCAGTCTATAATTCTGTTGCTAAGTGAGGCAGTTGTAAAGTGCATTCTGCTTATTTTACAATCGTTTTTGCCATCGTTGCTAGGTGAATCACTGCAGTGGTTAAGGGAATCGTATAGTCGTTAAGCAAATCTCCCCCCCCACAATTGACTTTGTTGCTGGAAAGGTTACAAATGGTGATCAAATGACCCCAGAACACTACAACTGATGTAAATACATACAGGTTGCCATGCACCCAAATTTTGATCTCATGACGATAGAGATGTTGCAATGGTAACAAGTGTTAAAACTGGCCATAAATCACTTTTTTGAGTGCTGCTGTAACTTTCAACGATTACTAAACAAATGGTTGTAAGTCAAGGACTAGCTGTAGTCTAATACAATGCTATCAGCTTTTCAACTCACTGGCATCTTGTTCTGTTTCACGTTTCAGCCAACCTTCGGAGGTTCCCCTGTGTGAAGTAAAGTGGGACAGAATCATATTCCTTTTTTTAGCACAGCAGACTACATATAACATTAAATCTTGGAGTAATTTTAGGGGTCACAGAACTTTAGTGAAGGTATTGCATAAGTCATTAGTAAAACCTTCTACTTAGTGCAAGATATAGCAGTTATGATTTCAGGGGGTTGCAGTGAATTAATTTTAGGAATAATTTAAAAATAGTCATAAGTATGACTGAAGTAGGGGCCTACAAGATTGCAAAGCTCTGCAGAGGATGGCAGCAAAGAGATACAGTACAAAAAATCTATTTCTTGCTTCCCTCTGGTGGTTGAATAGGGGTTTGATTGAGTGATTGATTGATTGAACCCATATCTGCTATCCTTACAGAAGATTTCAAGAACTCTAATATAGGTAGTCCTTGACTTACGACCACAATTAGGCCCAAATTTGTTGTTAAATGAGACAATGAGTTTTGCCCCATTTTACATTCTTTCTTGCCACACTTGTTAAGTGAATCATTGCAGTTGGTAAATTAGTAACCTAGTTGTTAAGGGAATCTGGCTTTCCCATTCACTTTGCTTGTCAGAAGGTTGCAAAGGGAAATCACATGACCGTGGGACACAGCCACGGTCTTAAGTATGAACCATCTGAATTTTGATCACAGGATCAGAGGATTGTGGGGATGCTGCAACTGTGAAAAACAGTTATAAATCATTTTTTTTCATTGTAAGTTTGATGAGTTCTCAGTTCAATGAACTGTTGTAAGCCGAGGACTACCTGTAGATTGGATCACTTTTTTTAAAATTTTACATGTATGCTGCCTAATTACAAGACTAATTATTATTCTTATATAATCCTGTAGCATTTTTCCCTCAAAGGCCATTTTCTAGATCATTGACCCTGTTGCCCCCTGGCAATGCTAATTAAAAATATGCTGCTACTGTATTGGACATGAAATTTCCATTCAGCTGCAATGGCCGAAGGCTATTAAAATGTTGCTTCTGTGAGTAGGTTATTCTTTATCCTCATTAAAGCCATTTAAATTGGAAGTGATCATCTTTTGTACTACTATTAGCCTAGTGTTATCTCTGTCAACCTATTTATGATTATAAAAATAGCTCTCCTAAACGAGAGACTTTCTAGTATTATAGGAAAGAGGAAAAACCTTTGTGAAATCACTCTATGGACGCCATTCTCGTTGTATAATTTTTAATTTCGGAATTACCTGCTTGTTCAGTTGAAGGACTCCAAGGGTTTTTTCCCCTACACTACATTTCATAGAATCTGTAGCATAAATGTCCACTTAACGAGTTTAATATTTCTTTCAAGAAATTATATGCTGTACTTCACTGAGCTATGTGGGACTGACAATTTATGGGCTACGTTGGACCCTTTTTATGTCAAACCTTTTTTATATGCTAAGTATATCACAAATAAAGGTTAAATTGTATTTGGAGAGCTGTTGGAGAACTATCAACTGAAAGGCTTTTTCTATTAATTAGCTGTGTTTCTCAGACTTGGCAACTTTCAGACAGGTGAACTCCAATTCCCAGAATTCCCTAGCCAAGATAAAGTTGCCAAATCTCAGAAACAATAAATTAGTTGCAGAGGCTACCTTCTGTTGGAATATTAACAGGGAATAGCATCGGGACAAACTTGTTTGAGCTTGGAAATGAAGCAGGGTCTGCTGTGGTTAGGACTAGAGCAGGGGTGTCGAACTCAAGGCCTGGGGGCCAGATCCCCAGGGTGCTTAGATACGGCCCAGGGGCCACCCTGGAGACAGCAAAGGACCGGTCCACGGTGCCTCTGCCAGCTCCGTTTTTCCTGGCAGAAGGTTGCAGGAGGCAGTTGCAGCCAAAAATGGAGGTTGCGATGGCCGTGAGTGGCCCTCCCAAGTTCCTTTTTAACTGGCAGAGGGTTGCAGGAAGCCGTCACAGCTGAAAACGGAGCTCAGGAACTCATTTTCACTGACAGAGCACTTGGGCTACCACAGGCGCCCCTGACACAAGGGACGTCCCTCTGGTCACACCCACCTTGGTCATGCCCACCCTGGCCCCCCAAAGTCAAACACAACCCTGAAGCGGCCCTCAATGAAATTGAGTTTGACACCCCTGGACTAGAGAAAACTCAGAAGATTCCAAAATCTCAATAAGAAGGGCAGAACAATACCTTCAATAGTTTGGATGTAGGATGAATTATTTTTTTTAAAAAAATTATTTTGTATACCGCATCCTCTCCCCACGGGGACTCGGAGCGGTGCACAAGGAAAAAATTAAAATACTATAAAATATACATACAAAAAATACATACAGTGAATAAAAACAAATTAATACGCAGGATACTTGACAAACTCTTTTTCTCTTACAGTAAACCAGGACCTGTTCAGTGCTGAATTGATAACTGGCATATTCATTACTATGGAAGACAAGCTCATTGGTTTTATTCAGGCAGAAAGGGTATTATACATATCCATTTATCACTGGACGGGATTGTGCTGGGGGTGTCTACAGGGAAGTGGTAAAAAAATAGTCATGATGGCAGCCGCAACAATGGGTTTGAAATCCTGTCTCCTTTTTTACCTAGGATCAAGATACCACAAAGTTTGAGAAACCTCACAGTACAAGTAGTCCTCGACTTACAACAGTTCCTTTAGTGACCGTTCGAAGTTACAATGGTACTGAAAAAAGTGACTCGTGACTGTTTTTCACACTTACAACCATTGCAACCATCCCCATGATTATGTGATCAAAATTCAGATGCTTAGCAACTAGTTCATATTGATGACGGTTGCCGTGTCCTGGAGTCATGTGATCACTTTTTGCAACCTTCTGACGATCAAAGTCAATGGGGAAGTTAGATACCCTTAACCATGTTACTAACTTAACAACTGTAGTGATTCACTTAACAACTGTTGCAGGAAAGGGGGAATCACTTAACAAACATCTCACAACAGAAATTTTGGGATCAGTTATGGTCATAAGTCAAGGACTACCTGCAGTGATTTCCATGTGTGTATTTATATAGAGAGCAGTATTTCTAACCTCAGCAAATTTAAAATGTGTGGAACAGGGTGGGGAATTCTGGGAATTGAACTCCATATATCTTAAAGTTGCTGAACTTGAGAAACACTAATATAGAGCAGTATATGCAAATATCATGCAAACCAGCAGATTTTTAAATCCTCTTTTTAAGCAGTGCTTTTCTATTATTGAAGTGATGCTATTTATACTGTCACTGTAAATCTATGTCAAGAGCTTAGATCCACACAAACAGACAATGTGTTAGTATCAGGCAGTTCACTTAACTGCATCCCCATTTTATATAACTCTGGAACATGGGCACACATGTACATACACACTCACTGGTTACCAGCAGAATTTTCCCCCTCTCCAATTTCTGAAAAATAAACCATACCAGAAAAATGTATCAGACTATCTCTTCACTATTGTCTACTCTTATCTCCTAGGGTGCAGATAAAATAACAATTAACTTCAGGTTTATCACAAGCCATAGCATATCATGTTAGTCCCTTGCCAGACCTTTCTTCTTACTTTTAAATTAAGTATAAGAGTATTTGTGTTTAACAGAAGACCGACAAAAAGCCTCAAATCCAGTAAGGGAAACAACAAAGGAAAAGTGACCAAGAATGAGCAGATGTGAACAAATTGTAAGAACGTTATTTTCAGGCGTGCCGTTAATTTCAGTCTCAGAGCTCAAGGTAGTATATTCCAACCAAGGGTGCTCCGGATGTGGGAGGCCCTCCAGAGGCTGGGTTGGGAATTACAAGAGTCAAAATTCAGCACATGGAAATGGCACCATGTTGGGGAAAAGCTTCTTTAATAGGCATGCAGACAAGTCCCAGCCCCCCCACCCCACCCTTTTGTTTTTTACGGTCAGGATCAGGATTAAAATTTAAAAGAAACAGCAGCAAAACTGGCCCAAGTCACTCAAAGTTTTGTCAGTTTGAGTTGGGCGCCAATATCTTCATGTCTATTCTTCTCAACTATCATATGTATAGGCACAGACTCATACATACCTTCCTAAATCCCCCTCCTCCCCTGCTCCCATGTCCTGTGTGCTTTGGCTTTATTTCATTATTATCTGTTTTCATTTTCAGGGCAAATATTGCGCCTGTCCGTGGAAGAGAACGATGGGGAGCCCCACAGCCCTAGAACTGAGAGTTGGGATGTCAGATAGCACCTGCTCTTAAAGCATAGAAAGGAAGAGGAAAGAGAATGCTCTAAAAAGCAGCGGTTTTTCAAACCTGGCAACTTTAAGGTGTACGCACTCCATTTTCAGAATTCCTCAGCCAACCATGCTGGCTGAGGAATTCTGGGAGTTGAAGCCAACACCTCTTAAAATTGCCAAGTTTGAAAAACACCCCTTTAAAGTGACATTGAAGATGGACACTATTAGGGGAACAAGTTGATGGGGCTATGGGTACAGAGCTGAAGTGAAATTGGGAGAAGCTGAATTGTTGAAGTGGTAAAAAAGCAGACAAGACAATCCATGGCTTGGCCGAGTCACAGAGTAACATCTCAACACCGTCCATCAAGTGACAAAAGCTTCTTGTTCCTGGCAGAGATGGGGCTTCCCTCGTGTTCTTCTCAGGGGTGGGCTGCATCAATATTTGATTCCAATTAATGCCCCATTTCATACGTCTTGTAGGGTCTACCCTGTATTCTCGTAACGCCCCGACTGCGTGAGCCAGGTACGTATCTGGTGCCATACACCTCAGCCTGCTTATTTATATGCCTGGGGGTGAATGGGGGGCATTTTCCATTTTTTACAGGCAGCTGATTAGAGATGTCTGGATGAAGCTGGGGCTTCATGCCGGCCTCTGGTTCAGGGGTTGGGTGGAGAAGGACAAGAATCCAAAACAGTTCCATCAAGCAGCCTTTACATTTCTTGTCATGGCCTAATTGCTTAGGCCAATATTTGTAGCCCTGCAGGATTGAAAAAATTTAAGTCATGAAGATTCTGTGCATTAGATGCAATTCTTAGGGGATCCTAGCCTTGGTTGCACAGTTTCATTGCCAGGCAGTACCATGGTTCTCACTTTATGCTTTCCATTGGATCAGATTCAAACAATGTTGTCCATCCAAATTCTTGGTACAATCCTTGCCATTCACACCTTTTAGTTTTCCTGTGTGTGCAAATCAGCGCTCCTCTCTTTTTTCCATGTGCCCATTGTTTTGCATATGTTTACCTAAGCATTGTGCTATGAGCATATGCAAAACCCCAAATCATGGCTAAGGAAATAAATGAGTGGCTTGCCCTGGTTGCAAAATTGAATTCTGGGTGTAGACAACAGTGTGTGCAAAAACAGGTAAGTGTCAAACAGAGTGGCTGGTGAAATGTTTGGATATCGTTGCATGCCAAGGAAGCTCGGCTTCCCATTTGCACATTCAAAATTAGTGCTAATGGGAGAGAAACAATGCAATGCATTTGCATGCATACCTGGTTCGAGCTGCAGATGAACCTAAAGGGTAAGCGTGCAATCTGCTGCTTAATTGCATTTAATTCAAAGAGTTGCACGTGAGAATAAACTGGATAGTCTCCTTGCTTTTAAGTTTCACTTCATTCAAGTAATTCTGGACAATTTTAAAGAATTGTACAGTAAAAAGTAAAAGTTTACTTGGTGTGAGCGAATCTTAGAATGTGCAAACTGTTCCTGTGTAGGTAAAAATGAACCGATGAGCACAGGAAATCTGCACTTTGCACGTGCTGTTATTCCTTTTGCTCCATGCTGCGTGTCAAAAAAAAGGTGAGCACATGCTGATTATATGCAAAACTCTCCTTCTTCTGCACACAAAGGAGTGAATGTTTGCTTGCACAAGCTATCCTGCTTAGCATTTCCAGCCCGTATGATCAGGTATTTGTGTCTTTCTTTGTTCCCAGCTCTGATTACCGCCTGAGACTGGCTGGGCATGTGAACTCCAGCGCTCCCTGGAGGAGGTCAGCCTTGCTCTGCTTTCACTCCAATCTCACTTGTTGCTTTTGGTGTGGGGTTGGGGGCTGCTGGTGAATAAGTAAGGAGGCCTGAGGACATGGTCCTCTGTCTTTAGTCAAGATCATTTTCTCTCTCCTGCTTAGGACTGAATACGGGCATCACATGAGATATACTTAGATGTGTTTGCATGACCCTTCTAGTTAACTTATTAAATCAGTTTTGGAATCATAAAGTAATCAAATTAGCTAGGTTAGCACATCACTGTTAGGCTAAGTCACTGTGACCTTGTTTCTGTTCATTGTGTCGTGAACACAACATGTGTGTAGCAGGGCTGAGCTGCAGCCATCTCTGACACGGAATAACTCTTTTGCATGACAGTACAGGTAGTCCTCAATTTACAACCTTTCATTCATAGTTATGAAGAAATCAAAAAAGATGTACTGGCGTGACCCTTGTACCACCCCTGCAAGTAACAGGACCATAATTCAGAGACTTGGCAACTGACTCCAATTTATGACCAGTTGCAGCATCCAATCATGTGATTGTGATTTGCAAGCTCTTTTGCCCAATCCCAGCAAAAACACCTTTTGAGGAAGCTGGATAACCTCAACAGCTATGTGATTCACTTAACAATTGTTTGATTTGTTTAATGACAGTGGTAATTTGCTTAATAAACAATGTCATAAAAATAATTGTAAAAACGGGTCCAGCTTGGCATACAACTGCAACGACTTATAAATGAAGATGCCAGTCCCAATTACGGCCATAAGTCAAGGACTATCTGTACTGAGGTATGAGAGAGAAAAAGAGAGAGAGAGATTGATTTTGGCTTCCACACGTTAGGAAATTGCACCAGGTTTGTAATAGATTTAGTGCAATGTTCTGATCAGAAAGCTAATGCCTCTCTGTTACACACTGAATATGTAAAAGCATGATCATCTGATAATAGGAGCATGCTTTGTAGAGTGTCCCTGGGATGAGATGTAATGACTTACTACCTGCATGCAAACATACAAAAGCATTACATACTGTATATCATGTCATATAGGTCTGCAAAGTGCACACTGGTATATGGGATGATATACATTACATGTAGACCATGCATATATCATGCATATATACCTTGAATCGTCCAGTTCACAATTCACAACAGTCTGCAGTAGGTATTCTGAAGTGCTGCAGATAGGTTACACAAGTACAGCAATGGATCTCCTGGTATTCATTTGTTTTGGTCTAGATCAGCCTTCTACTATTTGGTGGTCTTCAAATGTATAAGATTAAAACTTTCATAATTCCCAGGCAGCATGAGTAGTTTAGCTAAAGAATATCAGGTTGGAGTTGGATAGGTGGATGGACAGAATGGATGGATAGACAGACTAGTATCCAACAAGCATACATACTGTACTATATTTTCATAATATAATGTATATACCTCAGAATAGCATCTGTGAGTTGTGTGTTCTCCACTACTTTCTTTTAATGGAAAGGAGTATAAAAGTGTTTTAATAAACTAAATATTTAAAAAATAAAGCAAAGTCCATGCATATTAGCAATAACATATACATGGTTTTTCAAACTGAATTCTGTTTGAATTTGATGGGGTTCCCTGAGAAACTAAAGGGGGGGACGGGACCTCAATTAACTTGAATATATAAAGTTGCATGAATAAATTATGTGCACAAACTTTATTTTATTGGCAATGTTTATCCCTAGAGTTTTGCCTTTTGATCAGGGATTCCAATGTTTTTAGCAGGTTCTACAGCCTGAAAAAATTTGAACTGCCCCTCACCTCCCACCCTCAGTTATATGACTCATGTGTCAACAGGTTTATGTTTCACATATTCCTTCATCAAATAGCATGTTAATTACATGCATTACATTAATATTATGAATCTACTTACTATGGCTTGACCCTCACATGCATCATAAACTCCCATTTAATACAGATCATGCTACCAAGAGCTTGTTGTGAGTTATAACCAATGAATCCCAATCAGGAGGTTGTGAGTTCAATCCTAGGTAGAGGCAGATGTAGGGTCCTCCGCTTGGGCAGGGGGTTGGACTAGATGACCTGCAAGATCCCTTCCAACTCTGTTAATCTGTTAATCCTACAATCAACGGTGCATTTACTTTTGGAATAGCTCCAAAGTTCGCACTGGGAAAGGAGACCAGGGATACTCCGTCCCAGAACCAACACCATTTTCAGAGCAGCTACACTGAATCATGGCCCTTTCCCAATGTGATTAGCACAATGAAATGTTCCTTCTATTGGGAGGAGGTGTGTGGAGACAAAGGTGTGGGGCCCTGTGGTGTAGGATGCAGGCCCCGTGTGGCCCAATGGAATGGCAAGCAAGGCAGGCGAGGCCTTGAGAGGCCCAGAGTAGGCCGCATGTGAGCTAGGAAAGTACTGCATTGCAGGCCTAGACTTCCACTAGGCCTCCTAGGGCTTCCCCTACCTCTGAGATAACCCAGGCTCCATTTAATGATCACATCAGGGGAAAAAGGGTGGAAGTTGTTAAGCAGAATAATCATGTGATTGCGATAGATAGATAGATAGATAGATAGATAGATAGATAGATAGATAGATAGATAGATAGATAGATAGATAGATAGATAGATGATAGATAGATAGATAGATAGATAGATAGATAGATAGATAGATAGATAGATAGACAGATAGATAGATAGATAGATAGATAGATAGATAATCTCGAGTTACCTTATAGTAAGATGGGCAGCCAATACAATAAAAAATAAATTCATAATGACTTGCCTGTATGAGATATGCAAGATATTTCAGCCATAACATGTTCTACTCCCATGCATCTCCTGAACAGGTATATTGTCGTATGAAGTAAGTGCGGCTTGAATGGTTGTGTAGCAAGCATGAAAATAGTGAGGATGAGGATCTTCTACAAGGGGAAAAACAGCTTTGTAGGAGAGGGAGCAGAATGGAAAGTCACGGTGGGAATTGCCTTGGCAGCAAAAGGGTTTTTCAGATTAAATTCCTCCTCCTCTATACAATCTGTGATCCCTATAATTATCAGCCTCTCTTTCTTGAGGATAAGTGCATTTTCTGGAAAGCTGCAAAGTTTTTTCCCCCTTTCTCTTATGCAGGATATGCCCTTTGTTTTTCTCTCCCTGCGTTTTATATATTCTGGAATGATTGGGGCTGGGAAGGAGTTATATAGGGGCCAAATAGAATTATAAAGTTTAGCCACTATAAATCAGACGAATTAGGAAAAATCAGTGTCTTGGAATATTTTTAATAGTTTTTTTTCTGGCATTCTACTTTTTGATGAAGATGGATCTTATTTGGGGGAACCATTCCCATCTGGAACAGTTACAACTCCATTCCAGAGGTGCCCAGAGGTGGGAAGTTTTAAAAAATATCAAGATGGTAGCCAGAACTGTATGATTGAAGCCCTATCTCTTTTTCACATATGCTGAAAGAAACTTAAAAGGGGGCAAGGTTTCAATTCATATGTTTGTGGTCACCATGTTAATTTTTTGACAACCCCCCCTGGGGATACCTTTGATGGATCTCAGACTGATAAAACAAAGGAGAGGGCTTTGTACTCCTAAATTCTGCTTCCTCAGAACAGATTGTCCTTTGAAAATAGGAAAAGCTAAGGGGGTCTGGAGATCTCTGCTGCTCATCTCTCTAACAATACTGTGAGAGCCTGCAGAGCAGTCCTTTTAAAATGCATGAACTTCAACTCCCAGAATTCCCCAGCCAATAAGGAATTTTGGAAGTTGAAGTCCACACATCTTGAAAGCAGCCAAAGTTGAAAAATACTACCATAGGGTGTAATTTCTGAAGTGCTAGACCACAGCCAGGAAAATCAGAGCGATTAGTTTTCAATTCAGGTAGAGAGCTTGGGGCAGCCTATTTCCAAATCTGCTATTCCAGAGTTCTCCCTTTGATGGTAATGATAGCAGTCAGACAACCCAGGGCCAGTAGGATTTTCATACCTACACCACCTTCCTGCTAAGCTGTGTTGTGTAAGGTTAGAGAAGATATTAATTTATGGTACTACTGGGAAGGAAGCAAGAATTCATTTGAAGCCCAGATGGAACAATACATACCATCCTCATCACTGATCACTAGATAATTACAAATATTGTTTTGATTTAAATAATTATTGCTTAATTATTTTAACTCAATTATTATACAGTTCAAAGTTGAGTTTGTTATAGAATATGGCATGGGTTTGTCATGGTTGGTTGTTTTAAGATGCAGGCAAAGGTCTAAAGTGAAGAAATCAGGGCATTTCCAGACAATGTTTTCAGTGGGCAATTATTCTGTCTTATTCATAGCATTTTAAAGAAACAGAAATCTAGATGACCTTGTTTTCTATAGGTAAATATCTACTTTAAAAAGAAACACTGAAAAAATAATGAAAGAGAAGATGGAATGGTTGCACTAATGCTTTTGACTGGCTTTAGTAGGTCACACCATTGGAAATATCTTCAACCAGATTTAGCAGTTTTATATAGTTAGTTAGTGGTTATATCTGCTGATCTAGGAACTGCCCTATAGCTGTCTAGATAGCAGTATGGAAGTACTGAAACAGCATAAAGTTTGGTTTTAGAAGGACCCAATCTGCACAGCCATTGTTGAGAAGTTCAGGGATGGAAATCCACTCACTTACAGTGTGCTAAAGTTCGGAATAGACACTGGTATTCAGGGGTGATTTTATAAACCATAAACGGCGTTCCTCAATAACCACCTTCCAATTGTGTTGAGAATGCAACTTCTAAAGTGTGCCAAATTGTGGGAAGACTGCTCTAAACCTCCACAAAGTGTGACTTAATATAAGTAAAAAGCTGTATTAATTAAAATAAAATCGGAGTGCCCCAGTTTGGACCGTACAGCCAGCATCTCTGCAGCTGATGAAGAATTGGGAATGGAGGAGAAAAAGCTGCCGCTTCAGAAATCATGATTATGAAACCACAGATTTTTTAAATGCAGCCAACATTGGGGTAAATGGAGCAGATCTGAATCAGTGTAAAGTTATCAGTGAAGCATAGCAGAAAGTAGCTTTTTCCCCTCTGTATGCTATTGAGATTGCCTGACAAAGTGCCTTTAAGTCTTAACCGGATGTGTGTTTTGTTCATTCATTCACTTCTCTCGTCTCTCTTTTTCCTTCCTGACAGCACTCCCCACAGGCTATGAGAAGTCCCACAGCCTGAACAGCATTGCTGGTCTACCTCCATCTCCAGCACCCCCTTCCTTTGGCTCACCTGGTTCCGTCCGACGTCCTCGCTCGCCCATTCCTTCCATACTCTAGAGACACACCAGGAATGCTTGGGGTTAGCTTGTATGTTTGTTTCTTTAAAAAAAAGAAGAAGGAAAAGGAAAAAGAAAAGGTAATGCCAAAAAATAGGGGGGCAGAGTTAAAGGCAAAGAAAACACTCTCTGCCAAATGCATTGGAACACACGAAATGCAGGAGACACCCATACAGGTGGTGTTGCACTAAATTTGCACTTTCTGGAGCATCCATGAGAATTCTGAGGCCTGAAGCCTTCGATCCCCGTAGCTTTGAATCAGGAGTACAGCTTAAGCATCTACTGCGGGAGGAAGGGTAAGGGATGGTTTGCTCTGAAAATCCAAACACTCAAAAAGCAGGAGAGGAGATGTGTCAAGGACAAACATTGCAGGAAAGAGCCCAAGGCCCTCCTGTCTGGATTCTCTGCATCCTTCCCTTCATCCACCTTACCAGACTGCACAGTATTTCTCTGACCCTGGCTTTGCAGTTTCTCTCTCTGTTTAATGCTCTTTCCCTTTTCATCATCTTACTCAGGACTTTAATGAGCCATAGAGCCTTCCTTCCTTCCTTCCCTCCCTTCTGTTTTGTGTCTCTCAGTCTGCACCTTGTTATCTACGTTTGGTTTCGCTGTCCTTCCTATCTATCTCTGAACTTTTCCCATAGAAAAATCTATCTCTCCGTTAAATCCTCCCTCACAAACGACATGTTTCCAGTCTTTCTACCTGTCTCTCTCTTAACTTTCCTTATTTCCTTAATGAGCGGTTCTGGTTCTTTAAACACATGGACCCTCCACCGTTCCTCTGAAGAAGGCCATCCACTCATCTGCCTTGGGTCTTCTGTCTTTCCTTGGAATTGTTCTTCTGTTCTGTGCATGGATCTTCCATCAATCACAAGCAATAAGGTCAGACTCTCCCTTCTGCCTGGATGCATGATAACGACTTTCCTATGATGTAGATAATCCAAGAATAACCAAGTTCCCACAGATGAAACAGCTGAGGGTAAGCGCAGAGACCAGGATGGGGTCTGGGAGAAGGCAACTCCAGCATCGGACTAGGTTTGAAGGAGAAGCTAGAGAACCATCCTCCTTCTTTTGCCTCTCTCTCCTTTCTTCTCTTTTGTTTGTCTCTTTTTCCACACCCAGAAAAGGACAACGGAGCACTACTTGTTGAGGTGGGTGCTTTCACTGTGATTTTTTTCCTGTTTCCATCCAAAGTTGAGATGGGATGCTCTTTTGATCTGATTGCAAAAAAAAAGAGAGTGGGGAAAACAAAGAGATATGAAAACAACAACCAAGAGAACGCAGGAAAAAGAAATCTATTTTTCAACTGAAAAAGAATAACCGCAGGATCAGAAAATTTATTGGCAACTGCACAGGGAAAGATATTTCCCTATGTTTCTTCTGGAACAAGAAAATATAGGACATGTCACTGAGCACTTGAGTATGGGACACCTGGTTTTTTTTTTCAAAGCAATGCTGCTGATACAGACAAAAAACAAACAAACGTAAGGAATAGCACCACCGAGCTAAACTATTTAGAATCTGCATTTTCCAAGCCAGCATGTATTTGCATGTAATACTGTAAGCGACAATATTTAATGTTATATGCAAAAGCAAATGAAAAAAAAATGACAAAAAAGAACTACAAAAAAGCAAAAAGAGGTATATTTTCCTTCAGGACTTGCAATCCCCTGCAACAACAAACATCACCAAATTTAGCAAGTACCCCCTCCCCCTGACCTGTTTCCATCCTGCACGGGGGTAAGAAGCACTGCACATTGTAGGAGGTGGATGTATCCTAAAGGGCTTTTTCCTTCCCTGGGCATGTATCACGGATGGCGATAAGATGCTGGCAGAGCGAGCCCTTTGTCCTAGAGCAAAATCCAAGAGCTTCTTGTTTGTTAAGAAAATGTTCATATGATCTGAAGTAATGCAAGGGGGAAGAGTAGCTTATACTCATTGCTAACTCAAGTAGTAAATTCCCGAGGAAAAGACAGTGCGGGGGCAGCAAGGCTGGCATTTTATTATGTGGACATTGAGGAAGTAGCTTGGCGGGAATATAAAAGGCAGGAATTTGGTCAAGCTGGGAATAAGACATTGAGAAATGCTGTACTACAATCCCTTGTATATAAAGGTGTTACCTTTAGCTGATATATATTTTAGCACAGGAATTCTGTTTCATCAGAGTGGTGTAATACTCCAAGCGGCGTGTTCCTTTTGTAGATGTTATCTTATTGGAGGCTACCAATCTTCAGTGCCTCAGCTTCCATTCAAAACCTGTTTTCCTAGCAATTAATTGTAGGAGAAAAATTAAGCACCTCAACGTGGTTCAAAACTATACACAACCAGTCTGGTTACCTTTTTTTTTTTTTTTTTTTTTTGGTGAGTGATAAGATTTGCAGATTTGCACAGCTCAAGTTTTCCAATGAATGCACTTTTGAGGAATGCAAAATATCATGTTTTGCAAGATGCTCAGGACCGAAGAGGGAACTGTTAGCAGCATGTTAGTTTCTTGAAGTTTTTAAAAAGAATTTCTTAAGTCTACCCATCCTGTGGGCATAGTTCTGGAGTTGACTGTACCAACAACACATGTCACAGACAGGTTGATTACTTTGACAGCAAAATATATCTGGCATGTTATCAGAGTGTGAATTAAGTGGGGAGATTTGTAACTGGAGCAACATGGATCATTCCATAGGCAGTCTAAAAATGTAGCTTTCTAAGGCCAAATATCACAAGTAGCTGAAGCAATAGTTGTCCCACTATCATGTATTGTTCTGTTGCCTCTTGTTGGCAGGCTTTTCATTGACAGGCTACAAGCAACGAATGGCACAAACCAAGCTATTCTGTGAAATATGGTCAGTCAGCAGTGATCTGACTGTTTTATGTTATTGGTCCATGTAAAGTCTGTGAGCATGACTAAATGCATCACCACCATCTTCAGTATCTAAATGGCTTCTTAGCAAAGGGATAGGTATCTCCATTAAATGACCTTCTTTATGACCTTATGGTTAAAATAACCAGCACCAGTTACATACTGGTGATACTAGATACATATCATTATGCTGGGTGGGTGTTCAATGCCAGAGAGCTAAAAAAATTATCTGAAGGACCCTCTAGAAGCATTTCTAGTATAGATTTGGTTGTTCGGTTGGTTATATTGATGATCTGCCTTTCCTTCTCTTCTATAGCATTTCCAAACACCCTACAAAAATGTGATGGTACAATTTGTAATATTCAGTAGTAAAAATAATTAAGACATAAATTGCTTTTCTTTTTCGTTAGTTGTATTAGAAAAAAACATTGTTTAGCTTAGACCAGCATTTCTCTTAAACTTAGCCATTTTAAGATGTTTTAGATGCTGACTACCTAATCAGCAAATCTGGCAGTTGAAGTCCATGTTAGTTGTCTAGTTTGAAAACACTGGCTTAGAAGATCATGGATATCTAAACTCTCTAGCTAATGGCTCTCTAGCTAATGGCTACCACATATTAATAGATCAAAGGAACTAACATAGTGAACAGTTGAGGTAAAACAATACAGACTTTTCTGACATGCCATCAGATCAAAAGAATTCATGATCTAGATCTATGTTAATATGTCATTATTTCAATTGACACTTGAAAAGGCCTCCTTTTCTTGAAATACTTGACCTAATGCCCAATCTACATTTGCACTTGTAAAAAAAAGTGCTAGTCTTCACTATCAGAGTGGCAAATCTTTGAATAAAACAAGGATGATTAAAAAAACTAAAAGTGAAAGGAGGTGAGATTGAAATATTTATTGGCAGAAAATAAATGGAGACAAAAACGGTATTTGAATAATACTGTCTCTGCTTAGTGAGATAACAAACACATAGATTCTTTTTTCTCCTTTTTTATTGTTCCATAGTACAAATTTGGAAATCTTTAACCTTCCTTCCTTCCCTCCCTCCCTCCCTCCCTTTTTTCTCTGAACTAGTCTCTATGGGGCAAAAGTTGTTAAATTAGTGTAAAGAGATGGAAATAAAATATATTTTGGGTTATGAAGCTATGTTTGTATGAGTAAAAAGAATAGCTAGCGTCTTTTCTTAGTCTATTTTTTAAATTGTTCCCATTGACAATGTTTTTTGACTGGTCAGATTTATGGAAGGGTTTACAATATAGTGATGTTATGGTGTTTTTATAATAAAATTGGTCTCCAATAGATACGAAGAATATCTGGAATTGATTCTGCAATGAAAGAATTTAATATACATGAGAAGCAGTGACAATTGAATGAATATCCATTAGATTCAAATGGAATAAAAACTGTTTCACTTTGTTTTGCAAATTTATAGTTGCAAAATCTTTAGGCTTGTTCACTGATTTCCTTTCCTCTTCCTGCACATGAGGGCCTCTTTAACATACTTTTTGAAACTAACAATGGTTTCCCATTATATCTCAACGTGTAAATCACAGTTGTTCTTGATAGACTTTGTTATAAGCCTTCAGATCAATTTAGATGTGATAGGAAATTGTGGTTTGTTCCAAAACAAGAGATCAAAGCTCCCAGAATTTACAAGACAGAATAAGGAAGAGAAATGATGCAAATCTCATTGTGCACAAAATATTTTGTCATTACAACTGAATCAGGCAGGATTTTATTGAAATAAATCTTTTTAGTGTATTTTGATAGCTTAAATAGATAAAGCTGCAGTTTCTACGTTAAGTAAGAAAACACTAAATACAATCATTGAGTGTCTACAATTTGTTCCTCATCCATAAAGTAATTATTCCTAGACTTAATATATGTCAATTAATGTAGCATAATACTGTAATTATATTAGTTAAGATTTTTGGTAGAAATAGTTATTACTGTATTTTTAAACTCCCACCACAATTTCTATTTCAGCATAATTGGAATCAAGAAATAATAAAACAATCAAATTAAATTAATTGCCCAACATAGTATATTAAAACCCCTCAATTAAGAAAAAGCTATATGGCCAAATGAAACAATATTGTCCTGAAAGACAATAAAGATGAAAAGCATTTTAGTATGTTGATGAAATAACAACAACAAAAAATCCTGCCACATGTATTCATTTGTCTGCGGCACAGCCCCTAAATTACATGATTTCATAGGAAACAATATCACTGAATTAATCCAAAATAATTAATAATTTAATCATAATTTGATTTAATTAATCAAAAGTCAGTTCCAAACCCTCTATATTTGAAGGCTGCAAGCGATATTATATGCCACCAAAATGTCATGCCAATAGCAAGCACATTTTAATTAAAAAAATTGATCCTAATATAACCAATTAAAGAATCCACTTCCTTATTTTTGTAGTCTTGGATGCTTGTTAAGAAATACACACACACACACACACACACACACACACACAGATATCTGGGTTTCAACACCAGAATTCACCAGCCAGCCAGAATTCTGAGAGTTGAAATCCGCACATCTTCAAGCAGCCAAGGTTGAGAAACACTACTCCAGAGAATTTAGAATTAGGTTCCCAAAAGAATGCAACTAGATTGAGATAAATATGGCTGCACCTCTGTTACCAGTTTGAGGGAGCCAGACTGTTTTTTTCTTCTAGCAGAAAAAGAGGATTTGTGTCTTCCAGTACAGCTAAAAACATCACAAAAATTGTTCTGGCAATGAAAATTGCCCTGAAAATCCATGGAGGTTTTCTCACAATATTAAATACCAGCAATGACATATAAAACCTAGGTTATACTGAGGCTAAAAACTATGTCTATAGCATTCCACTTTATACCCTTTAGGACACCTTAAAAAAAAAAAAGAACCATGAAGATTTAGCACCCAAAAAAACTAAAGCAGAATCCTTAGCCAACTACATTTTGTGCATCTTAGATTTTTATTTGCAAGGGAAAATGTTTGAAACGTTTATTCCTGTAAAGAGTAATTCATCAGCACAAAATTAACCCTGATGAAACTACCCAAAATTGGATTTGATGCTAAGAAATGAGACAATTTGCTCTGAAACTTTTCTTTTTCATTAAAGATTTATGTGTCCACACAAAAAGAGAAGTGGGGGGAAACCCTTCAGCAGCCCACCACATCTAATCAAACATACCCATCTTACATACTATGCAAATATTTTTGTGGATGCCTGTTTGAGCTCACCCCCTCCCCAGACTTGCACAGTTCAAAGGATGGAAGCTCTTTATGCAATGATTTCTATGCAAAATAAACAAATAAAAATATTAAAAAGTGGCTGGATTCATGAGGGTAGCTGGGAGCATAGGAAAAACATGGAAAGGATGAATTAATGCAGATGACTATTTTTTTTTAAAAAAGGTTTTCTTTTGTGGTGCATATTCCACCAGTCTGCTTCCAAAATGGGGACAGTTCAGCTGGTCATATTGATCTATATATCTCTTTGAAGGATATGTTGTTTTGTATGTATATTATAGTTAGATTGTGGAATGAAGAAGCTTTGTATTTAAGAAAGAGCTGGTCTTGACAAAAGCTGTGATTGGGTGGATGCAGTACTATCCAATATGTACTGTAAAATAAATACATTAATTGTTTCTAACTGAACACTCGTAGGATTGCATATTGTCTATTTTTCCTTTTCCATTAATATGACCATTTTGTCTTCTCATTATCTGGATGCTCTGAACGACTAAGAATAAAAGACATGCCAGTGGGCTTTCTAAACCAGAGATTCCAATAGCAAAAGGCTTATGTTTGCATTAATTGTAGATTTTCTGCCTTTAAAAGGTGGATGCAGAAGGTGGGGCAGGCTTGTTTAGGATTTCTGCTCTGTTGGAATTTAAATCCCAACACAGTCCCCTTCCCACCCCATTTAGTAGGGTCAAAGTGCAACTCCCTTTAGCAAGAGTCTCATTTATTTTAATTGCTTTCATTTGTATAATTTGATTTGGCTGGTTTGTCAGAGTTGATTGATGTTGATTGAGTTTGCATAGGACAGTTTGTGTGACCCAGTTCTCCTGGATTGTACCATTTCAAAAGATGGGTTGATGGAAAAGATGTTCCCCAGGCTTGTAAATTGCTAATCTCTCTGGCTTGAACAACATGGTCAGGGCAGGGGAATTTTGGAAATAGATTAAAATAGGTCCTTGATTTTTTTCCTGATTATATTAGTAATATGCATGAGAATCTTAGCTAATAATATTTGTTAGGGCTTAGTAACCTGTCTGGACTTGATATGTGTATTTGAATTCAAGCCCATATTATAAACTATTGTTTGTAGAAAACTAGCAAGTCAAGTAAATAAACTAGTCTATAAGCTTGACATTGGTAAGGAAAGACAAAGTTCTTACTGCAGCCAAGAATTCTGTAGTCCTCTTTGCATTCAGAACAGGGATTGGCCCAGGAGAGCCATAATATCTGTCTTTTACAAGTAAATAATTGGCTCTGAATAAGAAGCTTGAGATTACATATTTGTAGAATTGATATGGGTGAATCATAGTACCATTTAAAGATCAATATCACTTTCTCTTATGTCATTTCTTTTCACTCTTCCTTTGCAGTATTTTCTTCCTTGACAAGATGAAAAAAACACCCATATTGAATGAAAAATTATGTTAGCAACATAAACATTGCCTTGCTTTTCCATTTCAGATATTGTCATTGGAATAATGTTCTTACTCGTGGTTTTTGTTGTTGTTGTTGTTGTGTTCTTGAGAAGTTATTGGTTACTTATATATCAACAGAAACATTTTGAACCTTCTCAAAATGTTTGGATGTCTTTTAAATGAGGACATTTGTGGTTGCTTAATTCACTATCACTGAGGCTGAAAGAATTTTCATTTTTAAAAATTAATTATATCATGTCTATTTGCAAAAAATGAAGCCAGGTTTGAGAGATTTTAAAAAAAAAAACTATTCCAAACCATGGAGGGAAAGTAGAAACTTTTCCAAAGGGAATAATCTGGAAATGTTAAATATCAGTAATATTTTCCACATGTGAAATACTGTTATCACCTCTGACCCATTACTACAATAGAAACGTACATTTGAATTCAAATATAAGCACAAAGTAAAAAATCATGAACTTTCTAAGTGCTTTTTCTGAGGTGTTTAGAAAATCAGTGAATTAAATGACAGCATCAGTTTTAATAAACCATTTTTAAACTTGCCACTTCATGCTAATTTTTCCATTTTCCATATACAAGAGACTCATTGCTGCTATAAAATTTTGCAGTTACAAATGAAGAAGGTTGGATATTTAACAATATGAAGAATGTCGTCATTGAAGAAAGGCTTGCTAGCATTTTCTCCATCCTTTTGGTTTAGAGAAAAGATGTAAGGAGTGGGGGGGAGGGGGGATGAGGAAAACTGAATGAATTAGGAGTGGGTTCCAGTTCTAGTGGATCTTCAGAGAAATATCATGGATTTAATTGTACCTTGAATAGGAGAGAACATTCAACCTGTGCAATTTAATTTCTACTTGGATAACTATGTAAGCAGTGGTGGGATTCAGCCAGTTTGCACCTATTCGGGAGAACCAGCTGTTAACTTTCTAAGCAGTTTGGAGAACCGGTTGTTGGAAGAAATCTCATTTTGTTTTTTTCCACTTTACAGGGCTACTCCTGTAAGGAAGGCAGGAAGGAAACATTCTGGTGTTGTTTCTAATCTTTATTGCCCTGCTTACAGAAAGTGCCTCTCCGGTTAACCCTTGTTACACTGCCCATCGACATGAGTGACGTTGAGTTGGCACACCCACCCAGTCACATGACCACCGAGCCACGTCTACCCAACTGGTCATTAGGGCAAAGAATTCAAAATTATTTGAATCCCACCACTGTGTGTAAGTGTTTGTAATTACTGAAATATCAACCATATGTTTGTGAACTGCCTTTCACTTATGAATGCATAAGTCTTCTTTTTGATCAGAGTTTGTTGCTTTGCCTCAGAATCTCATAAATAATTCCTCTGTATAAGTACAGAATGCACTAATAAGAATTGCCAATTTCCGGATTCTCCTCTTTCTTATAAAAAAGAGAAGTACAACCTATATTGGGTGGGCAACCATGGACCATTTACAAGCCATGGAGTTCAATTCCCAGAATTCCTGAGCCAGCCAAGAATTCTGGGAGTTGAAGTCCACAGGTTATAAAGAGGCCATAGTTGCCCATCTCTCCCCTATATGATGAACCTATAAGTTGTAAGGTTGGACAATCTGGCTAAAGTAATTATGTTTGGGTATATGCAGATGTTTTAAATCTGGAAGAATGTCACTTTTCTCCCCAGGCTCCAATTTAAGATAAATACCCAGAAAGTGTGTGTCATACTGAACATACAGAGAATGACAGCGATATATTTTCCTCTTTTTACATAGATGGATAAATAAATGGGGAAGTAGCTAAAGTCTGAGCAAGAGTGAAAGCAGCTGTCATTTTCTATAAATTTGTCTTATTCCAAATTATGATTGCAAGAACAGAAATTTGCAAAGGAAATGCATTCTACCCACATTCAGAGGTATTCTTTATTCCAGTGATCTTGCAAGAGAATAAAGAATTGGATTTAAAAATAGAGAAACACCTACTTAGGCAAAATAGCAGTCAGTTCCAGGAAAGCCCTCATGTGAGTTGTATACATTCCTTTGTCCATTTTTGTCCTCAAAAATCATCAGATAGTCAGTCTGCAAACAACCTAATGGTTGAAGCCTAGAACTTTGATCTTTGAACAATATTTCCTCCAATCGAAAACTTCTAGAAGAACCAATCCAATCCAAAATGTATTTTTTCCATTTGAACTTTTTTTTTATTTTCACCAGGGATAATGTTCAAACGAAGAGATGCCCTTCACAGACACTGGTCCTCTTGCACAATCTTTCATTCACATGTAGTGTTCAGATGGCATTGCAGCTGTTAAATGGGGTCATAGTGCAAGGTGGGTACTAATGGATCTGTCCATGCATATTTGGAACTTCCATAGGTCTGCATTTTACAGCTAGCACTTTATGGCTCAATACCTCTGAATCCATGCATTTCTAGTCATTTCCCACCCAGTCAAAAATCTGTTGGTGTTGAGGCAAAACAGAAGTTTATTGTACTGATCTTTATTGTATGCTTGAATGTGCTGCCAGAGAAAAGGGGTTTCAGCTATCTGATAACATGTAAGGTAAAATCAAACCTTCTAGGGCGCAATAGCTGGCCATGAATGACTAAATTTTCCATACAAATCAATCTTTATTAACGTCTTAGATGTATATGCCATCTGAGAATGAAAGGGTTTTGCTAAATTCCATCCCTTTGTTGCCAGATTAGCCCTAGCTTTCATTCTACCTGATGGGTAACATTTTGCCTAGTACTGTAGTAAATTAAAGTCACAACCAGAATCTGTACATGGAAAAGTCAGGCTGTTTTCTTTAGCTCTGTCAATTCCCTGCTACCTGGGGGTGGGGTGGGGGGAACCCTGTATTGTGTGTCTGTGGAAGTGACTGGCTGGCTGTGTCTGCTACAAGACAATCTCCTCCTCAACTTTTCTAGATGCCTGCATTCCCACAAAACAGATAGTAGGAAGTAGACGTTAAGTGATGAATTCCCTGCTCTTGCAATCTTTAGGGATAATGTGAGAAGGAAGAATACAGGATATGTTTAGAAGAAATGTGTTGTATTCTAGCAATGTCTTTCCAGCAATGTTTCTCCCCATTGTTGTATGAAATTAGGAGCAAGGGTGGGAAAAAGGTAGAGGAAAGGCGGGTGATTTTTGACTCAGGAAAGATTGGGTTTGGGTGGGTGGGGAGTGGAAATGTGATTTTTGCCCCACTGCTGGTAGGGCAGTGAGGCTTAGGTTTGGCAAATGTTGGTGCCAAAAGTTGTTGATGAGGGGTGGGCTCAGGGACGACGGGGGAGGGACACAGAACTATTTTTTCAAAACAGATGTATTATAGTGATTATAATTTTAAAAAATGGAAATTGATGCTATTTTTTCATAAATCCCTTTCCCCCTGTCCAGTTACCAGAGAAATATTTAAAAAACAAAACCCTGTAATGGAGGCATAAGGATTTTCCATGAGGGGCAGTCAAGGGGAGGAGAACCATGAAGCATGCAGGTGGTGAAAGCAGAGTGGTCTCCTTTTGCCTATACCATATATATATATATGGTATATGGTATATGAGATAGTTTTCTTTGCGATTTTCGCGGTGTTTTTCTCCCAAATGAAATTATATCTTCTGCTCACAATGAGCAAAAATATTAAACCAGGTCAAGAGGACAAAAATGTTTTATAGTTTTTCTAATTCAAGAAAAAAAATGAAACTATTAACTTTTACTCCCTGAAAATGTACAATTTAAATAATACTTATCTATGTTTCATCCCCTATCAGAAGCTTTAATACAGAAAGCTCTATTTTAATGCCTTGAAACTTGAATGTACATTTTACTTCCTTATTCAATGTAGGTGATACAGAATCCTCCAAAATAAATCATGTTCCAATCATTCAATTTCCAAAAATGTCAACCTTTTTAAAAAGAATGAATTTCTTTCATTATTCTAAAAAGAAATTGGGCGGGGGGAAATTAAATATGTCAATGGGGATAGTTAATTGGGACAATTAATGTTTTTTCTTCTAGAGATGCAAATGTCTGCTTGATATCCCATGGTATTTTCTTCCTTCACGTAGAATTGATGTGGAAAAATGTTTAGAATTCTTAAATGTTAAATTATTAATTTGGGGGGAGGGGGTTGGTGAGTCAAAAGAACAAAATTCAAGTTTGTATTCATGTATTGGATCCTCTGTTTTGTCCCGCTCATTCTATTATCTGTTCACCCTTCACATACCCCATACCCCATTTTTCTTCATCCTAGAGAAGTAACCATGTTCATTTTTTTGTGCTAAACAGAATCTCATTTTTATGCCTTTGATATCATATCATAATTTAAAGTGAAGATAATTGCAAATTCATATTGGTTATATTTATGGTGATTTAGAAGGTTGGCTTCCTCAAATGTATTATATTTTGGTAAAGATTGTATGCTTCCCCTTTTAGAGGATTACAAATTCCCTGCTAAATATTTAACTTGTTTAAATATCTGATCTGGATATGATCAAACAATGTTATTGTAGCAGTGGCTTTCAGGGGTAGTAGATTATCACTTCAATAAAACCGTTTAACCTTCAGGGTGTCAGGTGAACAATTTCCATCATTGGTGTACGGAAGTCCTTACCATCTGCTCTCAGCTTCTATCGGCTTCTTGAGGAGGCTTCATACGCTCTCAAATCATTCCAGGTTCCAAAGAGAGATACAACATATTTTCTCTCCTGCATATTCCAGCTTGCCTTGAAGATTAAAAAGAGAATGGCCAGAATATCTTTTTTTTTTTAAAGATAGAAAGGAGTTGATGAGATCCAATTACATACTATGCAGCCGCTTCAGTCCAATTCATTTCAAAGAATATACTTCGCAGAAGACAGATCAGGGAAGCAAGACATTTTTCATCGGACTAAGAACGTATCTATCTTCTGTCGTGTTCAAACTGAGTCAATTTAGTTCCTTCTAAGCATCTGCACCATGTGTTTAGTACCACTGCCTGCAAGAGACCTCTTAATAACAACTTCTTGGTGCTCTCTGAGCTTGGCTGTTCGCTTGCAGACATTTCATTACCCAACTAGGTAATCTCATCAGCACAGGGATAGTTCTTCTTTTATGACTTCCAAAAGTGCAAAATAGTGCTGAGAATTATAGATCAAGCATAGCAAAAGAGAGTCTAAAACAGCCAAATTCAACTTCTTGGAGCTCCTTAGGAGAAGCCATGGCTTTTAACTCAACACATTACTGGCTTGGGTTTATGATGCATTAATGTCTGGGTAATATTAATTATCCCAATCATTGTTCCATAATCACCACTCAAACTTGGGGCAATACCTAGAGGTATATAGCCCAGGCATTTACGCCCAGTTCAACACATCTATGCAAAGCCTAGGCTGATGACTCATACATTTGTCCACATGATATTGAATAACATCATCAGGACCTATTCACACTCTAAACTTAACTTGTGTTATACACAGCTTTGCTGTCATGGCATCTTTCAAAGAATTCTGGGAGTTACGACCTTATAAGGATGCTAAGACTGCTTTGTTTAAAATCTTACATTTTCAGTTCACAGGGCTTCCATTCTCCAATTTCTCTAGAGAAAAGTAACGATTATTGAACTAGGCTTCAGTTCTCTGATGTTGAGATTGCCCTAGTTCTGCCCATATACGACCAAATGGAGGTATGGAGATGCATGGGTATCTGCATGGGTATTTTACAGAGAGTAAAAATCAAAGAGAATAGGAAGCTGTCTTCGATTGACTTTGTCAATGCTTTGTTAATGCTTCTCATTTTGGATGATAACCCAAAATTTGCAGCAAGGGGTCTCTCACACTGCTTATAGCTGTAGGAAGTGAATATGGATTCTCCTGCATCACAATGCTGTGCTCAATCACTGAGCTCTAAGCTTCACAAAAGCACACATGTTCAAAATGTAAATTATATAAGGGAATGCATATTCATACAATTCAGGCCATCAGTTCCCTATTTTGAAATTGTCATCAGCCATTTAACGTTCTGGCTGCTGGGCTATAAGGACAGGAAGGCAGCCATTTTGGGCTGCTCTTCAAGAAGTTGCTTTTGGTCTTCTTTCAAAGACATTTATACAGCCTGTTATTCGCCAAACTCCCCCACTTGCTCTCTTAATAGGAGAAATACCTCCAGGTGAATCTCATACAGAAAGCAATAAAATCAGTCCCCATCATCAGCCCCTCCAGATAATAGAGAAGCTTCCGGAAAGCAAATGTGGATTCCACATGTTTTGCCTTGTGTGACAGGACACATGGGGCACCAATCTTTCAAAAGTCAGCTAATCCTCTTTCACCTTAGCCAACTCTCTTCCTACTTCTCTCCCTCCATTGTAATTTAAAGCCAGAGAAGCTAGTCATTCTAAGTCAAAATTACTCCTTATTCTCTTCTTTCCTCTCATTCCAACAAACACATTTTCCTCTATCTAGGCGACCAATCCATCAAAATTTTTATTCTCCATCAATCCCTTCTATTTTTCATAACAGTGTTCTTTATCATCTAGTTAACAAACATCAGCATATCAAGATGAAATGTACCTGTTAAGCAATAGTAAGAGATGCAGATATCACTGATTTAAGTAGGGAGGCCATGAGGGTAATGTTTGATAATTTACCACATTATTTCAGAAATGCAGATAATAATTTCTGTCCATCCACGCTAATATTCTCCAAGGCTTATCAGTTTATGATCTCCAAATCCGAATATCAATGGACATGCAGGGCAGATCAACATATGTTTCCATTATGCTCTTTTCCATCCTGCTTCATCAGCCTGTGATGCCAGCATGAAGCAATAATCCATCCACTGTATAATGTATACAGTGTAAAAGATCCATCCTTCTTTTGCTGCCTTTCTGATTTTTCATCACCATCTGCCTCTTCCCACCTGGATGCCTCATTGGTCTTCAACTTCAATTTGCCCAGAGAGGAAGGAGAGATTAACCAGCAAAATCCAGACATCTTGAAACAAGAAACCATTGGGCCACTTGGTTTTAGCTGCTCGCCGTCACCAACAATCTTTCCATCTTTTCATTGCCACTCAACTCTGGTGCTACAAGGGATTCCTGGATGAGGGTTGGGGCTAGGTTCTTCTGAAAACTCCTTAAGATCTGACCCTACTCCCATTCCTTTGCATCTTCCCTTGAGGGTCATTGAGAAGGAGGTGCAGTTCAGATTCTTGTTAATTTTGCAAAGAACTTTGTTATGTTCCTCATTGTTCTGTTCCACTCACTCTGCTTTCTTCCTTCTTAGCACACCATCTTCTCCTCCCATGTCTCCTCCCATGTCCTCTGGTCTTCAATCTCTGGGACATAGTAGTGTCTGCATGAGCTGACATGCCGAGGTTACCGCATGTAATAAAATTATTTCCTTTTCATTTAAAACTTTCAAAAAAAAACAACCAACCAACCACCAGATGCATTCAGAGTGTTATTCATTGGCTGAAGGTGGGAGGGAGGGCACTGGGTTACCTGATGGAACAATGAAGCTACTCTCTAACTCTTACAAATCTTAAGCAGCTGGAATTGCCAACCATCTGTTTGCACACAGAGGATAACATGCATCATTATATTCAGCCATTTCTCTGGAATGTGGGCATTATCTTGGAGAGCATTCTCTAGGACAGTGTTTCTCAACCTTGGCAACTTGAAGATGTCCGGACTTCAACTCCCAGAATTCCCCAGCCAGCGAATGCTGGCTGGGGGATTCTGGGAGTTGAAGTCCGGACAGCTTCAAGTTGCCAAGGTTGAGAAACACTGCTCTAGGAAGCCAAGGAAAAGGAGCAAAAGAATTGGTGCCTACATGTGTCATCATTAAATCTTGCCTTCGTGATGATGCTGAGG
This sequence comes from Rhabdophis nuchalis, assembly GCA_039707465.1. Lineage (NCBI taxonomy): Eukaryota > Metazoa > Chordata > Lepidosauria > Squamata > Natricidae > Rhabdophis > Rhabdophis nuchalis. The sequence continues at coordinate 149,871,222 of CM077647.1, forward strand.
CTACTTCCAGGAAAAGGCTAAATATTATGAGCGCATTTGAAACAAATGCTATTGGAAGGAAAGGCCCTTGAGCCTTTCCCCCCCAGTAGGATTAAAAAATGGAGTTGGACTGCACTTGCTGTGAGCCTTGAGGCCTTTCTGAGCAGGGGGGAAATGTTCCTTAAGTGCTGTTACATCAATTACCAATTCAGTATCTGTGGCATTATACAAATCTTAATGAAAACAGTTTTGCTACTAAGGAGACCAAATTGTGTTTGTAGAAGGGCAGGGGAATGAGGGCTGTAAGGAAAGCAAAAGGGAAAATGGCAGCTCTATTCCTTTTTTCCTTTTTCAATCTGACCAAACTGGCAAACTACCATGGAAGGTTTTCCTATCCCAGTTTGTAAGGCAAGTGCAAAGTCAGAGAAGCCAGCCAACTCATGCCAGGAGAATTGAGCCAGACATGGAAAAGAGATTTTCCATAGGGCCACCGTACAAGGACACAGCAAGAGATTCAAGCTGACCTGCTCACATCTCAGCGCTGCTGACTTTAAAATGCAGAGGATGCCCTGGGAGACAATCAGTGCCCCTTCCTGACCCTAGATAGACAAAACGCAAAAAGCAGCATCCAATTACTGCTACCCTCCTCCCTCCCTCTTGATTGGCATTTCAAAGGCCTGAGGTTTCACATTGAGATATCAGCTGCAAAGCTACTAAGGCTCCATTTATTAAAACAGCAAATTAAATCCCATGGAACTATAATACAGATAGTCCTCGACTTACAATCACAGCTGAGCCCAAAATTTCTGTTGCTAACTGAGACATTTATTAAGTAAATTTTGTCCCATTTTACAAACTTTCTTACCACAGTTGTTAAGTGAATCACTGCAATTCTTAAATTAGTAACACGGTTATTAATTGAATTTGGCTTCCCCATTGTTTTTGCTGGCCAGATGGTCACAAAAGGTGATCACATAATCCAAGGACATTGCAACCGTCATAAATATGAATCTGTTGCCAAGCATCTGAATATTGATCACATGACCATGGGGAAGTTGCAATAGTCATAAGTGTGAAAAACAATCATAACTCCCTTTTTTCAGTGCTGTTGTAACTTTGAACTGTTGTAAATTGAGGACTACCTGTAGCTTAACATCTGAGGGGAAAAGACAAAGTCCAAGACCAGGAGCAGATAAAGCAAAGTTCTTGACAATGTGAAATCTCCAAGATTTGCAGAATTACAGTATTTTTACTAGGAAACTGCAATCGGTCCAAGGGAACTGGGAAATCATTTGGCTCCATTGTGAAGGAAAAATGAAGTTATGCGGCTACATGAGCACAAACACAATCTGGGAACAGTGCAAATGCCATATGTAAACGTGTCTTGAGTCTGAAACATATAATATTACCCCTGATTTATCAAAGATTCTGCCTTTCTTATGCTTGGGTTTTTCTCCACTGTAACAGCTCAAAAATGTCACCAGGATTTAGATCACTGTTTCTCAAGTTTTAAGACGTCTGGACTTCAACTCACGGAATTCCCTAGCCAGAAGTTGAGGTCTACACATCTTAAAGTTGAGAAACAGTGATCTAGAATTGACAATAATCAATTCAAACAATGTGCAAGAACCCCAGCTCATGTGTAAGTGCCCAAGCTGGCTTGTTAGAACAGGATTCCAACATATTTTGATACCACCCACACTTTCCAGGCACAATAAAAATTTCAGTGAAACTTTGTGTCCTTGTTTCCACACAGCATGTGTCATACAGGTAGTCTTCGACTTACAGCAGTTCATTTAGTGACCATTCAAAGTTACAAAGGCACTGAAAAAAGTGACGTGCCATTTTTCAAATGATCGTTGCAGCATCCCCATGGTGATCATGTGATCAAAATTCAGATGCGTGTCAATTAACTCATACTTATAACATGGTTTTTTTTGTGACCCTCTGACAAACGAAGTCAATGGAGAAGCCAGATTCATTTAACAATTGTATTTTTCCTAACTTTTAAGTGCGGCAAGAAAGATTGTAAAATGGAGCAAACAAATGTCTCTCTTAAGAACAGAAATTTTGGACTCAATTGTGTTTGTAAGTTGAGGACTACCTGTATTTGAGAATCTAGGATTACCCCATGTGCCCCTTGGACTGAGAATATTCCAATTCTGCACTGTGACCCAGGCAACCTGGCTGGTTTACCGCCCCCACCCCCCTAAAAAAAAATTCCAGAAAAAAGCTTGAGAAAGGAGGAGTGTGGGGTTAGCCACTTGACACAACTCACTCCCCCTTCTATCTTTGCACAGGGGAGGGGGCAAAGGGAGCAGGTTTGTCAAATGGCTACCTCTGCGCTCTCCTTTTGCCTCAGGGAGCACAGGAAACCATCTGGCCAAATGCCCTCCTCTTTCTCTGTGCAAGCTGCACAGGCAGAGGGAGGACAAATGTTGAAAGAGGACTAAAGTGTGCTTCCCCATCATTGCCTGGGCCAACCTGCTAATCATGACTTAGTTTAATTGCTTGAAAATATGGTACCCACTGGTTACCGATATCCTCACTAGGAGTGATACCCGCAGATAAAAGCTAAGCAGCCCCGAAAAACTGCACACATGTATTTTTAACATCATCCTACCTCTAAATCTGAGAGGTCTACAAATGGCAGAATTCGGACAACTGCTCGCAAGACTTTTGATCTGAATTATCATCAAATACAGCAGAACATGGTCCTACTTACATAAAAAAAACCTCAGCCTTTAGCCATGGATGGCTGGTTATGAACTCAATAAAACTCCTTTGTGGGGATTATGGCAGGCGAGACCAGAGGTTGTCAAGAAGCTAGCAGGCCATAACACATGTCTGGAGGGAATGAATAGCTTTTAATCAGTTCTGATTTGAGCAAACTACAAATAGCTCTTGCCTCATCTCTATGTCACTTTCAGCCGACTGATTGCACATAATTGTAAAGTTCCAGATCAGGCTGGTTTTGCACCATCTTGCTTGATTGCCAAACTACGCAATGAAAAAAAGACAGAAAGCTTTCTTACCAGTGTTTTTGTTGGCTCGCAGAGGAAGCTGATCAGACGTTTTACCCAAAAAATGATATCTTCTTATTCACCATGATTGTTAAGCATCTCACATTACTAATATTCTCTTAATCAATATTCTATTCCAATTATTCCTGCCTTTGTTATCCTGCAACCTGTCTGTATCTCTGCAACTACTTGATTCCTACTGATCAGGGACCACTAAACTGCCTGCCATCTGAGGCTACACCCATAAATACATGATCAATTGCTTTAATTGGTGTGACCCCTTTCCACCACCATCACAGACTTCTAAGATATATAATTTGGTGAAAATATGGCAGAGGATTTACATACATCAGCACAACCCACTAGCTTCTGTTTGAGGTTGCTTGGATAACTGTTCTTAAAGGACATGCCTACCTGACATAAAATTCCTTACACACACACACATAAGAAGGCTAACTAATTTTATATTTTTCTAAGCTGAAATTCAAGTGTTCTCTCATCTCCTCTCAACACAGGCCTTACTACAGACTTACAACTACAATTGAGCCCAGCTTTTCTGTTGTTAGGTGAAACATTTGTTAAGTGAATTTTGCCCCATCTAATGACTTTTCTTGCCACAGTTGTTGAGTGAAACACTGGTTGCGTTAGTAACACAGTTATTAAGTGAATCTGGCTTCCCCATTGACTTTCCTCGCCAGAAGGTCACAGAAGATGATCCCATGACCCCAGAACACTGCAACCATCCTAAATATGAATCAGTTCCCAAGCAACTGAATTTTGATCACATGACCATGGGGATGCTGCAACGGTCATCAGTATGGCTGTAACTTTGAATAGTCACCAAATGAACTGTTGTAAGTCGAGATCTACCTGAATTTGCATGATGTGTGGTACATGATAACTAGGTTCCTGATCAGACTAGGATCAGTCCAGTTCCTACTAACTACTTTCAGCTATTCCATCCAGTCTTACTGCCCTCCAATTGCCTATGTCAAGTCAAGATCACTTCCTACTTACTCCAACTCCCCCCAGAACTTAATACCTAAACCGATAGCATTTGTGGATGTCTGCCCCCTGGTTTGTACAAGTAGGCTTTGGTTTCATTGTCATTCATGCTCTCCCCACCGTCCCCCTGCACATACAGATACATTTTGAATTATAATATTTTTTCTCCAAGACAAGACAACACTCTCAACCAGGTACAGAGGACCATTTAAAGTTTCAGCCAAGAGCTTGTTGGCATTTAGCGAAAGAAGTCAACAGGTCAAAGCAAGAGAGTCCACCTGTATCGGCCAAGTGACACCTCCTACCTGGTGGCGATGCAAGTCTTCTCAGGAAAGACTGCAGTTGGAGATAGAAAGATGTCTATGTCTATTAAATGTCCCTCTGACCAACCAGCTATGCATCCTCAAGAAAGAGCACTTAAATGTCCCTCTGACCAACCAGCTATGCATCCTCAGATGGCATCTTTGCGTGATGGAAGGCAAATCCGTTGTCCCTTTTTGTTCCTGAGCCAGCTTGTTTTATGCCTTAATGAATCGGCACCCCTGTTAAATGGACTCTGTGTCCTTTCAAGGAGCCCTGATGGGATTTTGATGCCTCAGTGGTTAGCAAAGAGGCTGGCAGGAAGAGAGAACTGGCTGCTTTCCAAATCCCTATCTCTGTGCCAGAGATGCTCCCTCAGCACCGGCCTGGACAAGGATGCTGGCCAAGAAAAGAGCAGACAGATTGTGGGGGAAACAGCAAGGATGAGGGGGGGCAGATGGAATGGATGCCCTCCAAGGAAAGGAAATGCAATAGGTTGTTATTGACCAGACTTAACTATTTCTGGGTGACTAAGAACATGTGCAAACATGCAAACAAGATATTTAAAGATCCCTGAAGCGACTTTACTTTTATTGACAACTGTCAAGCAGGGGATTCTTAGCTATTCTGTGAGGAAATCAGAATGGTGGCCACACTCAAGTAACATGTTCTATTAATTAATTCCTGTACAAAATTAAAGTTAATCCCATCTGGATTCTCTTTGAAATAAGATTTCAAGAGTCTCAAATCAGTGCTTATATCAATAAAGTAGAGCTCCAGGATTTCTTGTAGAATTCATTTGTAGACTTGGCTGCTTTTGGAAGGCTGATCGCAGTCTAGACCAGTGTTTCTCAGTCTTGGCAACTTTAAGATACATGAACTTCAATTCCCAGAAATCCACAATCAGTGAATGCTGGGGAATTCTGGGAGTCAATGTCCATATATCTTAAATGTTGCCAAGGTTGACAAACAGTAATAATCTAAAAAGCCTGACAATGTTTTGACTTTCCTTTCTCTTACATCAAAGAAAGTAAATCTTTAGTTTGTTGTGTCTTGCTCATTTAATTTTTCTCTAATGGTTTTTACATTCTTTCTCCAAGGAGTTCCTGTAGTTCTCAGCAAGAGCCCACCAGATCATATATCTGGCCAAGGGCCAGAGGGAAACATAGAAATAAACCAGCACTGATATCCCCTTTTGTCTTCCTACATTGTCAGTATCCCATGGATTAAAAATAACATCCAAGTGATGGTGATGCTGAGCTTGTAAACTATCTGCTCCTTTTACAAAGAAGAAAGGAAAAGTAAATTGGTGCCATGGTGCCTGAATCTTACTTTACTTTACTTTATTTTCAATTTATATACCGCCATTTCACCAAAAAGGGACTCAGGGCGGTGCACAGAAAGGTAAAACCCCACAATATACAAAAGTTAAAAAACAATTAAACCAATACAGCTGTGCTAAAATTGAATAAATAGTTAAAACCCATAAATAACGAATTAAAATTCCCTAGTCTATGTCAGGCCGGCTAGATGAAAGAAATGAGCTTTTACCATCCGACGGAAGAGTCGTAGGTCCGTGATGGTGCGGATATCGGGGGGGAAGGTCGTTCCAGAGTGTGGGACCCGCCACAGAGAAGGCTCTTCCCCTGGGGGTTGCCAGTCGGCATTGACCGGCTGACGGCACCCTGAGAAGGCCAACTCTGTGAGAGCGGACAGGTCGAAGGGAGGAATGTGGTAGGAGGCGGTCTCTCAAGTAACCAGGACCCGAGCCATGGAGCGCTTTGAAGATGGTAACTACGACCTTGAAGCGCACCCGGAAGACCACAGGCAGCCAGTGCAGCTTGCGCAGGAGAGGTGTTATGTGGGAGTAACGAGAGACTCCCAGAATCCCCCACGTGGCTGCATTCTGCACTAGCTGGAGCCTCCGTGTGCACCTCAGGGGGAGCCCCATGTAGAGGGCGTTGCAGTAGTCTAGGCGGGAAATAACGAGGGCTTGAGTGACCGTGCGTAGGGCATCTTGATCTAGAAAGGGGCGCAACTAGGGGCGTATCAGGTAAACCTGATAGAAGGCCCTCCTGGCCACGGCCGTCACATGGTCGTCTAAGGACAGCTGTGAGTCCAGGAGGACACCCAAGTTGCGGGCCCTTTCCGCGGGAGCCAATGACTCGCCCCCGATAGCCAACGATGGAGTTAGTTGGCTATATCGAGATGCCGGAAACCACAGCCACTCGGTCTTGGGCAGGTTGAGGCTGAGTTTGTTCCTCCCCATCCAGAGCCGCACGGCCTCCAGACACCAAGACAGCACTTCCATGGCATCGTTGGGGTGGCCAGGGGTAGAAATGTACAGCTGCGTGTTGTCAGCGTACTGATGGTATTCTACCCCAAAGCCACGGATAATCTCACCCAACGGCTTCATGTAGATGTTAAACAGGAGGGGTGAGAGAACCGAGCCCTGAGGTACCCCACATAAAAGGGGCCTCGAGGTTGATCTCTGCCCTCCTGTCAGTACACACTGCGACCGGCCAGAGAGGTAGGAGGAGAACCACTGCAATACAGTGCCTCTCAGTCCCAGCCTCTCCAGCCGGTGCAGGAGGATACCATGGTCGATGGTATCAAAAGCCGCTGAGAGGTCTAATAGGGCCAGGACAGAGGAACAACCTCTGTCTCGGGCCCTCCAGAGATCATCGACCAATGCGACCAATGCCATCTCCATGCTGTGCCCGGGACGGAAGCCGGACTGGCGCGGGTCTAGATAGACGGTTTCCTCCAGGTGTCGGGAGAACTGTTGAGCTACCACACTCTCTACAACCTTAGCCAGAAAGCTAAGGTTGGAGACTGGACGGTAGTTAGCCAATAATGCTGGGTCCAGGGAGGGCTTCTTAAGGAGGGGTCTCACCACCGCCTCTTTCCAGGTGGCCGGAAGAGACCCCTCACTCAGAGATGTATTCACTATCTCCTGGAGCCAGCCTCGTGTAACCTCCCGGGAGGCCAGTACTAGCCAGGAGGGACACGGGTCCAATAAACATGTGGTAGCATTCAGTCGTCCCAACAACCTGTCCATATCATCAGGAGTCACAAAGTCAAAGTCTTCCCATAAAACGGTCTCAAAACCTGTCCCCAATTGCCCGCCCGGATCTACCTCATTGGAGATCAGCTTGCTCCGGATCTGAGCGACTTTATCCAGCAGATATTGACTGAACTCCTCTGCACGACCCTGTAAAGGAGCTTCCCGCAGCCTCTGTTGGAGAAGGGAGCAGGTTACTCTAAACAGGGCGGCAGGGCGGTTATCTGCTGATGCGATAAGGGCAGCGAGATGATTACGTTTCGCCGCCCTTATCGCCACGAGGTAGGTCCTTAAGTGGGACCTAGCGCGTGTTCGATCAGATTCGTCGCGAGTGGATCTCCAAATACCCTCCAGGCATCTCTTGCGTCGCTTCAATGCCCTCAGCTCCTCGGAGAACCAAGGGGCCAGGGCAGATCGGCGACGCGTGAGAGGCCGTAAGGGCACGACCCGGTCCAGAGCCCCAGTGGCCGCGTTATTCCAGGTGGCCACAAGGACCTCAGTCGAGTCGTGTGTCAGGGTTCCCGGTATTGACCCAAGCTCTGTCTGGAATCTCTCTGGATCCATCAGGAGCCTGGGGTAGAACCATTGTGGAATATCCGGTTCCGCCTCCCCGTGGTGGGGTGTAGTGGTTGGGAAGTCTAGTCGAAGGAGAGAGTGATCTGACCATGACAGGGGGGTGATCGTTAAGTCCCCTAATCCCAGATCACTCCTCCACTGGCCGGAGATAAAGACAAGATCCAGCGTGTGGCCTCCGGTGTGAGTGGGCCCCTGAATTACTTGGGCCAGGTTCATGGCCGTCATGGAGGCCATGAACTCCCGAGCTAACTCAGAGGTTTCACCTACCGATGACAGATTAAAGTCCCCATGACTAAAAGCCTGGGGGTCTCAACTGCCATCTCGGCTATCACCTCGAGGAGCTCGGGCAGGGCTGCTGAGATGTAGCAGGGAGCCAGGTACACAATCAGCAAGCCCAACTGCCTCCCAAGGCCCCACTTCATACCTAAGGCCTCACAGCCGGCGATTTGTGGCACAGCGGTCTCCCTCGGAGCTAGATCCTCCCTCATAATAACCGCCACCCCCCACCCCTGCCTAGGGCTCGTGGCTGATGGAATGCCCGGTAGCCTGGCGGGCACATTTCCACGAGGGGCACCCCCCCCTCGGGACCCAGCCAGGTTTCTGTGACACCTACCAGGTCCGGCTCCTCCTCCAGCCGTGGCTAGGAGGGCGTTTTACCAGGTTCGCCTGGTTCGCCAGTTGCACCCCCTATTGGATCGGGACGCCCTTCGCACAGTCACTCATGCTCTCGTGACATCCCGACTGGACTATTGCAACTCTCTCTACATGGGGCTCCCCTTGAGGTGCACCCGGAGACTTCAGATGGTCCAGAACGCAGCCGCGCGGGCAATTCTGGGAACCTCTAGGTTTACCCATATAACACCGCTCCTGCGTGAGCTGCACTGGCTGCCTGTTGTCTTCCGGGTGCGCTTCAAGGTGTTAGTCATCATCTTTAAAGCGCTCCATGGCTCGGGACCTAGCTATTTGCGGGATCGGATCCTGCCTCACACATCCTCACGGCCGATTCGCTCCCACAGAGAGGGACTTCTCCGGGTGCCGTCCACTAGACTTTGTCAGCGGGCAACGCCCAGGGGAAGGGCTCTCTCTGTGGCGGGCCCAGCCCTCTGGAACGACCTTCCCCCCGACATTAGAACGACCACGGACCTCCGCTCCTTCCGTCTAAAATTAAAAACATATCTTTTCTGCTTGGCCGGCCTAGGGTAGTCTCTCTCTATGGGGTTTTAGTTGTTAATTGGGAATTTTAGTATGTAAATGGGGTATTTTTAGCACAGGTATTGTTTAATTTGTTTTAATATGTCTGTATATTTATTGTTTTAGTTTTTCCCTGTGCACCACTCCGAGTCCCTACGGGGAGAGGGAGCGGTCAACAAATTAAATTATTATTATTATTATTATTATTATTATTATTATTATTATTATTATTATTATTATTATTATTATTATTATTATTATTATTATTATTATTATTATTATTACTACTACTACTACTACTATTAATACCAAATCATGGATGAGGGGGGCCTTGTTGATAACGGACCTGGCGTTGAGCAGCATCAGCCTCGAGCCCCGGCCCTGGGCACTCTGACCTCCTGGGTTGAGAGAAGAGCCATGGAGATCGGAGCACGCAACCTCTTGTAAACAGCGACCTCTTGTAAACACCTTAGCAAGTAAAGAGCAGAGATATAATATGTGGTTGAACTGTATTCCATTGGATACTGACCAACCGAAAACTCTTGAATTATGCCTTCTAAACTGAATGTTCATCCTCCTGAGCTGTACCAAAATCAGATGTTAATAGGCCCAAATGCCCAACAAAGTATGACAGTCAAGAATACCTGTCCATCTGGAAGGGCCAGGTGCCCAGAGTCTGGAATAGCTACTTTGAGTGCAAAGGGGGAAAATGCATCTTGAACCTGTGCCACATGCCCACCATGGCCATGTTCACCCCTGCCCATGCCATGTCCTCCCCCCTGGCCCTCCAAGGTCAAAAACAACCCTGATGCGGCCCTCAATGAAATCGAGTTTGACACCCCTGCCATACATCATATATAACACTTTTGTCCTCTGTATTAAACCTATATAAAACAGGTTGCCTCTCAAATTGGTCCCTTTGTGAGATGATCTGATTTGTATTATCCAATACATTATCACACAACAAAAAGAGACAGATTCCAACTTGTATGCTCATCATCCAGCTTCAGACTACTTTTCCAGCCTCTCACAGAATGCCAGATGAGACATAAACAGGCAACTGTTTGTCATGGGGACGGGCAAAGTGTTATTGAAGTCTGCAAGGAGTATAAATCCTTTCACTTCCCACCATCCAGAGACGAAGAAGCTTTTTGGAGAAGAAGTGAAACACCTTCAAAGAAAAACGAAAAACCAGAAAGTCCAGTTGCCTCTTGAAGAAGCACCTTTGGGACAACCATGACCTGGATGACTTAGAATCTCCATAGACAAATTGCTAGGTATCTTTTAATGACATTAAAGAACTCCATCCCTAAATAGCTTTGTTTTCAAACTGAATAAGACAGAGGTGAAAGCTATAGAAGAGCCATAGAATAATAATTCCAGGGAACAAAAACATTAACATTCAGTAAGGGAGCTGGGGTATAACATTCATTCAATGATGTGGCAACGTTAATTTATAGGGAAAAAGTATTTGTGAAAACACTTTAACTGGCTTTCTGGCTACAGCTCAACTGCATCAAATTGAAAAGTCTGCCTATATAGCAAAATGTGGCTGAGCTGTAGGGGAAAGAAACATGGGGGGAACAAATTTTTCTCCCTGATCAACAAATCTTCCATCTTTCCTGGAGGCAGAAAACAGGAAAGCAGTTTATAGCTTCCTCATTTATAGCTTCCTTTCTTCTCCTTGATAGCTAATTAAATGCCTTCACCCTGAGAGGTTGAGTTAATGAGAGTTGAATGCACTGATTCCCTAGAGCAATGTTTTTCAACCTTGGCAACTTTAAGTTGTGTGGAATTCAGTACTCAGAATTCTATAGTTTGGCTGGAGAATTCTGGGAGTTGAAGTCCACACAGCTTAAAATTGCCAGGGTTTAGAAACATTGCCCTTAGAACAGGGGTCTGCAAAGTCGGCTCTTTTAAGACTGGTGGACTTCAACTCCCAGAATTCCCCAGCCAGCAGTTGAAGTCCACCAGTCTTAAAAGAGCCAACTTTGCAGACCCCTGCCTTAGAACTTTGCCGCCCTGGGTCCTCTCTGGAGAAGGGCGGGATATAAATCTAATAAAATAAATAAAAAATAAAAATAAACATTCTTGCTGGGGAATTCTGGGAGTTAAAGTCCACATCAAGGGTGGGTTGCTGCTGGTTTTACTACCGGTTCGCAACCTAAGCACAAAACGTGCTCGCTTCACTTGAGCACATGCGCTGTTCAATGTAAATTGTTCTTCACTAAAAACCAAAATGGTGGCAGCCCAGCAGCAGCAACAGCAAGGGAACCAGTTCAGGGCGTGGCGGGCCTGGACTGCAACCCAGGACTGAATTCCACTACTGGTTTGGCCAGTAGCAACCCCCCTCTGGTCCACATAGCTTAAAATTGCTAGGGTTGAAAAACACTACCCTAAAGTATGCTGGCTGGAGAATTCTGGGAGTTGAAGTCTACACATCATCACATTACCAAGGTTGAGAAACATTCCCCTAAAAAGGAATCCCAATAAGAGCATTTTATGCATGTAGCTAATACTACTGTGTTTCCTAAAAATAAAACAGGGTCTTATTTTCTTTTGACCCCTGAAATAAGCACTTGGCCTTATTTTCAGGAAAGTCTTATTATTTTTGAAGTGCAGGAGGCGGTGAAGCAGTGGTGGGTTTCTGCAGGCTCGCACCTACTCGCGAGAGCCGGTTGGTGAAATTTAGAGAACCGGTGAGAGGGGGTTCCACCGGCGTACCTGGAAGTAAATCTGGCCCACCACTGCCAGTGACCCAACGGGAAGGAAAGGAAAGGAAAGGAAAGGGAAGGGAGGGAGGGAGGGAGGGAGGGAGGGAGGGAGGGAGGGAGGGAGAGAGAGAGAGAGAGAGAGAGAGAGAGAGAGAGAGAGAGAGAGAGAGAGAGAAAGAAAGAAAGAAAGAGAAAGAAAGAAAGAAAGAAAGAGAAAGAAAGAAAGAAAGAAAGAAAGAAAGAAAGAAAGAAAGAAAGAAAGAAAGAAAGAAAGAAAGAAAGAAAGAATTTATCATCACAATTGAGTCCAAAATTTTGGTTGCTAAGCAAGAGCATTGTTAAATGAGTTTCACCACATTTTAAAAGGTGGCCACTCCCACCCTGTCACATGACTGCCAAGCCACGCCCACAAAATAGGCCACACCTACAGAGTAGGTTCTAAAAAATTTGAAACCCACCACTGCGGTGAACGTAGTCACCTGATGGCTGCTGCTATGCTACAATATTTTCAGGGAGGGCTTATTTTCGGGGGAGGGCTTATTTTAGCACATGCGCTCAAAAGTCTGATTGGGCTTATTATCCGGGGAGGTCTTATTTTCAGGGAAACAAGGTATCAGTTCGAATCTGTTTAACATGACAAGAAAAAGTTGATATTTATTATTAGGTACTTCAAACATTTTTCTTCTACTTCTTCTAAACTTTTTCTTCCCATATATTGGGATGCTATAAAGATGCCCAGTCTTTTTATTTCAAAATTCAAGGCTTCATTTTATCTCTTAATGGAGATGCCACCATTTTGAATAGACCACATTAAGATCTGTTTGGAGCTTGCTTCTTCCTTCCCTAGTTTGAGCTGGTGTTTCCTTCACTCAAAGATGGTTTAAGAAATTGAGGGTCCCAACCACACTTGGACAATCCTCTGTATTGACTAATCTGAGAAAAGCAAAGCACAATGCACCACACAACCTTAAAAGCTAGTATCAAGAGTGAAACATTGGCAGCTATGTGCCTCTTCATTTGAACTTGTCGTTAGAGTAAGAAGTGGGGGAGGTGTTGATTATGAATGGGTTAGTTCAGGGCCCCCCAAACTTTTTTGCACCAGGGACCGGTTTCATTTTAAAGAAAATTCTGCGGACCAGCTGGAGTAGAGGAGGAGCGGGGGGGGGGGGAGAGAAGGGGGAACAGCCACGCATGCTCATGCGCACGCAGGGGGGGGAGTCGGCTCACTCGGCCCTCTAGGGCCTCCAACGGCGTGAACGGCCGTACCTGCGTTCTCCTGCATCCAGCGCGTGCTCTGCCCTCCTCCTCCTCCCCGGCCCTGCGGCCCGGTTCCTATCAAGCCACGGACCGGCACCGGTCCATGGACCGGGGGTAGGGGACCCCTGGGTTAGTTGGAAAAACTAAATTTCTACAGTTTCATTGAAGCTTGTGAGAGTCTGGAAAATTTTCAAGGATGTCTTAACATGAGTGAAGAAGAAGGCAGATGGTTCCCATGATACAAAGAACTCATTTACATGGTCTACATGTTTAACACTGTGAACAGGTGCCTGAGAATTTCAGAATTAGTATTACCTCCCCATTACCATGCAATGTATTCAGTAAACAGTAAGTCTTTTCAGAACTGAAATGATTCTGGGCTTTGATTAGGATACTAAAGCTGGATCATGACAGTCCAATAATGATGCTGTCACTTGAAACTACCTATTGGCTAACCCAAAAATATGTTAGTCCATAACTGGATTGTGCTCCATGAAAATCCCATCAGCTCACTCTATCTGCCAGTTAACATGGACCTTTGTTGATCAAGGAGTAGACCAGCCCAGTGTGAGTCAGTTTGGTGTAGCAGTTAAAGCATCAGACTAGAAGCCAAGAGGTTATGTGTCCTAATCCTGCCTTATGCATGAATTGAGCTGAGTGACCTTGAGCCAGTCACTTTCTCTTAGCCCTAAGAGGAGGCTGTGGATAGCCACATCTGGAAAACCTTGCCAAGAAGACTGCGGAGGCTTGCCCAGGCAGACTTCGAGAATCAGACATAATTGAATGGAAGGGGAGGGGGTGGAGACCAACCCATGAAGCCATTTCCCTTTAGGTACCTTCCAACTCATTTAGTGTGTGATATTTGAAGTAAACGTGAGATCTTCTCTCCGGAGCAAAGTGGTAAAGGCAGGACAAAAAACCTCTTCATCTGCTGGCCTCCAGATTGCTTTCCAGAAGACACACTGCTTTCTGCAGCTGCAGTCTAATGCTGATCCAAAGGCAGAAAAACCCTGACAATTAAAATTATAGAGGGTGCCACAAAGAAGAGGGAGTCAAACTATTCTCCAAGGCACCTGGGGGCAGGACAAGAAGCAATGGGTGGAAACTAATCAAGGAGAGAAGCAACTTAGAACTGAGGAGAAATTTCCTGACAGTTAGAACAATTAACCTCTGGAACAGCTTGCCTCCAGAAGTTGTGAATGCCCCAACCCTGGAAGTCTTTTAAGAGGATGTTAGATAGCCATTTGTCTGAAATGGTATAAGGTTCCTGCCCACGCAGGGGGTTGGACTAGAAGACCTACAAGGTCCCTTCCAACTCTGCTATTGTATTGTATTGTATATTTCTATTCCATGGATAATGATATCCTTAACAACTCTTTGCTCTCTTTTCAGGGCACCCACCTTTAACTGCAAAAATCTTCTTTCTCCTTTGCCCAGAGTGTCCATAGGGAATCAAAAAACTCAACACGGTATACACCATTTTGCCATCAAAGTCTCTTTTTTATATACACACTGCGTATAAAAAGGTGGCAAGGCTTTGGTCGCATGATTTGACTGCCATCTTGACTTTTTTGACCCCCTCCCTGCAGCCCGCCATGTCTCTGCCTGTTTGATGGTTTTCTTTATTTATATAGGATTGTGCTGCCATTTACTTGGACGCTAAGGAATCGGCAACAAGTACACGTCAATCTAACTGGTAGAGCACTTAATAATTTCTAGCAGGTCAGCAGGGACCTCAAACTTCTAATTGCGTAGTTATAGTCGTAACAAAAATTATTCTTTCCTTGGCCCTAAAGCACACAGACACAGACACAAAACGAGCAATTCCAATTATTCAAATGACATGAAAAGTCCTTAGAGAAATAAAGGGGTATATTTCTAGATATGAAAAAAAAAATCCATGAGCTTCATTCAGTTTTATTACTCAATGTAATGAATATACAGATGTATATTCTAAATATACCTTTTGCAGCAGGCTGTAGTCAGTAGCTGCCGGGGAACCCATCAAAAAAGTAGGTCCCATAACTTTGAAGAACATTCTGCCCTGTTAAATGATACAAACAAGAACCAAGTTAGTTTAGCGCAGGGGCTTCCAACCTTTGCAACTTTAAGTCTGAAGGACTTCAGCTCCCAGAATTCTCCAGCCAGCAAAGCTGGCTGGAGAATTCTGGGAGCTGAAGTCCTTCAGACTTAAAGTTGCAAAGGTTGGAGACCCCTGGTTTAGCGGTTAAAGCAATTCTTACCCAAATGGCTGTCCTTCCGACATGTTCAGGATGCCAATGTTTTTCAGTGTCCCGAGAGTTGAAATCTGTTTGGACAGCACTATAGTGTGGAAAGCTGGTTTAGACAACTGGACTATGCCAGAGGGAAGACAAGATCAAATCTGTTTGAATTAGTCACTATCATTCAGTCCAACATACCCCAGAAGTTTATACTGAAAATAAAAAGGGACAAGAATTCTTATATATGCCTTGATTTCTTAGGATAAAATTTGAGAATAAATAAATATGGGCTATTCCATATTATTAACATCAATAATTATTATTAATATTAATTAGTAATATATTGATGACAATCCAAATATGGATTATTTAAATCCACATTAAACAAATAGAGATACAAAACCTGCAAGAACCTAATGACTCTTGCATCAAATCCTTTCCCTTACGCTTAGAGCTTTCCCTTTTAATAAAGAAATGTTCGTTCTTTTACATTGTTTTATTCCTAGTTCTAATTTTTTTTCAGTCTTCAAGATCAGTGTTTTTCAACCTTAGCAACTTGAAGATTTGTGCTGGGTGGGGAATTCAAGGAATTGAAGCCCAAACATCTTAAAGGGGCTGAGGTTGAGAAACACTGTTCCAGAGGAAAATGATAAAGAAAAATAAATATATGAGATATATAACATGTAATATAGATAGATTTATGAGGGATTACATTCAAAGCATATGCAGAATGCCCCCAAGGGAACACTTTTTTATTTATAAAGGTAAAATGAAACTTATGAAATGTAATGAATTGGCAACCCTGAAGATGACATATGTCAGGGATGTCCAAACTTGGGAACTTTAAGACTTGTGGACTTCAACTCCCAGAATTCCCCAGCCAGCATAGCATAGCTGGCTGGGGAATTCTGGGAGTTGAAGTCCACAAGTCTTAAAGTTCCCAAGTTTGGACATCCCTGACATATGTGAAGCCATATTTTATTGTAGCCTTTGTCTATTTTTTCCTAGCTTTCAGGTTTGCAAGTAAAGGAACTTAATGGTGTTTCAGGCTCTAACTGTTGAAAGGGCGATTATAGAGATAAAAGGGGAATGTTATGTCTAGATAGCATTCCTTCCCATGGGAACAGAGAAGATGCCTGCAGCTGGAGAGAGGTGGAGTTTGGAATCACCGGACTGGTGGACTTAGAATTGATTGGAGATTGTGGCTCAAAGGGGGATTTTCAAACTTTTGCTTTTATTGGGTGTAATTCCAGATCCTGGCCAGAGTCGGAATTACACCAAATCCTTGCCAATTTGATTTGTTCCTAATAAACAGACTCTAATGGAAAATGGATGCCTTGGATTTTATTTCAGGGGACATATTACTTGGAAGCTTGACATGAATAATGACAATACAAACTTCCAAATGCACTTTCTCTGCCAACCCAACTAGCCACAATATGTGCAGTCCACATCTGGAGCTTAGCATGATTGGTAGCACTGATGGAAGGCCACAACAGAAGACTTGGCTGTCAAGGTCAATTTTTAGTGCTCTTGACAAATTTATTTTATTTATTTATTTATATTCTATTTATATACCGCTCCTTCTCCATCGAGATGGACTCAGGGCGGTGCACAGGGGATTAAAAATCATCAATAAATAGCAATAAATACAATAATAATAATTAAAATGAAATTAAATTAAGAACCTGTGCTAAAAATATTCCCATTAAAATACTAAAATCCATTTACTAATTAGCTAGGATAATATTGCGTCTGAACTCTAAGCTCTAAGCTAGACCGGCTTGGTGGAAAAGATACGTCTTGAGTGAGCGGCGAAAAGGGGAAGGTCCATGATGGTGCGCAGTTCGGAGGGTAGGTCGTTCCAGAGGGATGGCCCTGCCACAGAGAAGGCCCTTCCTCTGGGCACCGCCAGCTGGCATTGACCAGCAGTTGGCACCCTGAGGAGACCCTCCCTATGAGAGCGGATCGGTCGATGGGAGGTGTGCAGCAGGAGACAGTCCCGCAAATAACTAGGCCCCGTACCATGGAGCGATTTAAAGATGGTAACAAGCACCTTGAAGCACACCCGGAAGGCCACCGGTAGCCAGTGCAGCTCGCGCAGGAGAGGTGTTACATGGAAGCATCGCGATGCTCCCAGAATCCCCCGCGCGGCCGCATTCTGCACCAACTGGAGCCTCTGGATGCACCTCAAGGGGAGCCCCATGTAGAGAGCGTTACAATAGTCTAGGCGGGACGTGACGAGCGCTTGAGCGACAGTGCGGAGGGCGTCCGGTCAAGAAAGTGGCGCAACTGGCGTACCAGGTGTACCTGGTAAAAAGCCCCCCTGGTCACAGCCGTCACATGGTCATCCAAGGATAGCCGTGAATCCAGGAGGACGCCTAAGTTGTGAGCTCTTTCCACAGGAGCCAGTGACTCGCCCCCGATGATCAGCGATGGAATCAGCTGGTTGTGCTGGGATGCCAGGAACCACAGTCACTCGGTCTTGGATGGGTTGAGCCGAAGTTTGTTACTTCCCATCCAGACCCACATGGCTTCCAGACACCGGGACATCCCTTCGATGCATGATGCATGATGGAAGTCAGGACCTGGCAGGAATTACGGAGACCTGGTTGGGCCACGAGGGAGGTCTTCCTCTCGTGGATATGTGCCCTCCAGGCTACCGTGCATTCCATCAGTCACGGGCCCTAGGCAGGGGTGGGGGAGTGGCAGTCATTGTAAGGGAAGGTCTCGAGCCAAGAGAGACCACTGTGCCACAGATAACCGGCTGTGAGTCCCTCTGCGTGAAGTGGGGCCCAGGGAGGTAGCTGGGGGTGCTGATTGTGTACCTGGCTCCCTGCTATGTATCAGCAGCCCTGCCCGAGCTCCTCGAGGTGATCACCGAGATTGCGGTTGAGACCCCCAGACTGTTAGTCATGGGGGACTTTAACCTGCCATCGGTAGGCGAGACATCCAAGACAGCTCGGGAGTTCATGGCCTCCATGACGGCCATGGACCTGACCCAAGTAATTCAGGGCCCCACACACGAGGGAGGACACACACTGGATCTTGTTTTTGTCTCTGGCCAGTGGATGAGTGATCTTGGAGTAGGGGATTTAGCCATCGTACCCCTGTCATGGTCAGATCACTCACTTCTCCGGCTCGACTTTCCCACCGCTACACCCCACTGCGGGGAGGCGGAATCGGAATTTCCAAGATGGTTCCACCCCAGGTGCCTGATGGAACCTGAAAAGTTCCAGACGGAGCTTGGGCCACTACCTGTGGCCCTGACCCACGCCCGGATGAAGGACCTAATGGCTGCATGGAATAGTGCAGCCACGGGGGCCTTGGACCGGTTCGCGCCTTTGCGGCCTCTCTTGCGGCAGCGAATCCCTGGCTCCTTGGTTTTCCAAGGAGTTGAGGGTGATGAAGCGCCCCAAGAGACGCCTAGAGAGGAGATGGAGATCCACGCAGTCTGAATCTGACCGAACATAGGTGAGAGCCCATTTGAGGACTTACTTTGTGGCGATAAGAGTGGCCAAGCGTCAGTATTGTGCCATTCTTATCGCATCCGCAGATAACCGCCCTGCCGCCTTGTTTGGGGTGGCCCGCTCCCTCCTTCAACAGAGGCCACGGGAAGCCCCTCTACAGGGCAGAGCAGAGGAATTTGGGGAGTATCTGCAGGACAAAATCGCTCAGATTCAGAGCGAGTTGGTCTCCACCGAAAGTGGTCTGGAGGGGATGTCAGAGGCGGGTCTTGGGACACCACTCTGGGACGAGTTTGACTCTGTTGCTTCCGAAGATATGGACAGGTTGCGTAGGCAACTGAGAGCCACCATATGTTTATTGGACCCGTGTCCCTCCTGGCTTGTACTGGCATCCTGGGAGGTTTCACGAGGCTGGCTCCAGGAAATAGTGAATGCTTCTTTGAGTGACGGTTTCTTGCCAACCATCTTGAAAGAGGCGGTGGTGAGGCCTCTCCTCAAGAAGCCTTCCCTGGACCCAGCATTGTTAGTAAATTATCGTCCGGTCTCCAACCTTCACTTTCTGGCGAAGGTTGTAGAGAGTGTGGTGGCACAACAGTTTCCACGTCACCTGGAGGAAATTGATTATTTGGACCCGTGCCAGTCCGGCTTCTGGCCCGGTCACTGCATGGAGATGGCATTGGTCGCGTTGGTGGATGATCTCTGGAGGGCCAAAGATGGGGGTTGTTCCTCCATCCTGGTCCTATTAGACCTCTCGGCGGCTTTTGACACCATCGACCATGGTATCCTATTGCATCGAGTGGAGGGGTTGGGGGTGAGGGGCATCGTTTTACGGTGGTTCTCCTCCTACCTCTCCGGTCGATCGCAATTTGTATTAGCAGGGGGGCAGAGGTCGACCTCGAGGCCTCTCACTTGTGGGGTTCCTCAGGGGTCGGTCCTCTCGCCTCTCCTGTTCAATACATATATGAAGCCGCTGGGCGAGATCATCCGTGGTTTTGGGGTAGATTACCATCTGTATGCTGATGATACTCAGCTGTACATCTCTACCCCAAACCACCCCAACGGTGCCGTCGAAGTGATGTCCCGGTGTCTGGAAGCCGTACGGATCTGGATGGGAAGGAACAGACTCAGGCTCAACCCATCCAAGACTGTTAAGGAAACAATTGGTCCACTGCTGGGAGAAAATGGCAAGAAGATGATAAGCAACAGGGAGAAAGCAGAACTATTTAACTCTTTTTTTGCATCTGTCTTTACACAAAGGGATAAAACAGTCCAACCAATCAAAAATAGCACCACAAAAATCAGATTAGGAACACAAGTTGAAATAGGGAAGAAAATGGTAAGTGAGCACCTGTCTGCCCTGGACGAGTTCAAATCACCAGGACCGGATGGATTACACCCCAGGGTTCTGAAGGAACTGGCAGACGAGATCTCAGAACCACTGAACTATATCTTTCAGAGATCTTGGAGTACCGGGGAACTGCCAGAAGATTGGAAAAGAGCTGATGTGGTTCCCATCTTCAAAAAAGGGGAAAAAACAGATCCAGGAAACTATAGACCCATCAGTCTGACCTCAATACCAGGAAATATTCTGGAAAAGATAATTAAACAACAAATAAGTGAACACCTAGAAGCAAACAAAGTAATAGCCAAAAGCCAACATGGGTTTGTCAAAAACAGATCATGCCAGACGAATCTAATTGCATTCTTTGACAAAGTGACAAAATCAGTGGACCAGAGGAATGCTGTTGATATAATTTACCTGGACTTCAGTAAGGCATTTGATAAAGTAATAATAATAATAATAATAAATCTTGAATTTATTGACCGCTCCATCTCCCTGGGGGGACTCGGAGCGGTGCACAGGGCAAATAAAACCATAAAAAACAACATACATACAATAAAAACGAATTAAATACATCCCTGCGCTAAAATCCCAGTTAAAACTACTAAAATTCCTAACTAAAATTAACAATCCTATAGACGGGAGACTACCCTAGGCCGGCCAAGCAGAACAGATGTGTTTTTAGTTTAAGACGGAAGGAGCGGAGGTCCGTGGTTGTTCTAATGTCGGGGGGAAGGTCGTTCCAGAGGGCTGGGCCGGCCACAGAGAGAGCCCTTCCCCTGGGCGTCGCCCGCTGACAAAGTCTAGTGGATGGCACCCGGAGAAGCCCCTCTCTGTGGGATCGAATCGGCCGTGAGGATGTATGGGGCAGGATCCGGTCCTGCAAATAGCTAGGTCCCGAGCCATGGAGCGCTTTAAAGATGGTAATTAAAACCTTGAAGCGCACTCGGAAGACGACAGGCAGCCAGTGCAGCTCGCGCAAGAGCGGTGTTACATGGGTAAACCTCGAGGTTCCCATAATTGCTCGCGCGGCTGCAATCTGGACTAGCTGAAGTCTCCGAGTGCTCCTCAAGGGGAGCCCCATGTAGAGAGAGTTACAATAGTCCAGTCGGGACGTCACGAGAGCATGAGTGACTGTGCGCAGGGCGTCCCGATCCAATAGGGGGCGCAACTGGCGAACCAGGCGAACCTGGTAAAACGCCCTCCTGGCCACGGCTGTCACTTGATCTTCCATGGACAGCCGGGCATCCAGGAGGACACCCAAGTTGCGCGCCCCATCCACTGGGGCAAGATGTTCGCCCCCAATGGCCAGCGTTGGAGTCAGCTGGTTGAATGGGGCAGCCGGAAACCACAGCCACTCGGTCTTGGTCGGGTTGAGCCTGAGTCCGTTTCTTCCCATCCAGATCCGTACGGCTTCCAGGCACTGGCACATCACCGCTACGGCATCGTTGGGGTGGTTTGGGGTAGATATATACAGCTGAGTGTCGTCAGCGTATAGATGGTACTCTACCCCAAAACCACGGATGATCTCACCCAGCGGCTTCATATATGTGTTAAACAGGAGAGGCGAGAGGACCGACCCCTGAGGCACCCCACATGTGAGGGGTCTCGAGGTCGACCTCTGCTCTCCTGCCAACACAAATTGCGATCGGCCAGAGAGGTAGGAGGAGAACCACCATAAAACGGTGCCTCCCACCCCCAACCGCCCCAGCTGACGCAATAGGATACCATGGTCGATGGTATCAAAAGCCGCCGAGAGGTCTAATAGGACCAGGATGGAGGAACAACCCCCATCTCTGGCCCTCCAGAGATCATCGACCAACGCGACCAATGCCGTCTCGGTGCTATGCCCGGGCCGAAAGCCGGACTGGCGCGGATCTAGATAATCCACTTCCTCCAGGTGACGGGGAAACTGTTGTGCCACCACACTCTCGACAACCTTCGCCAGAAAGGGAAGGTTGGAGACTGGACGATAGTTGTTTAAAAGAGCTGGATCCAAAGAGGGCTTCTTAAGGAGGGGCCTCACCATAGCCTCTTTTAGGGAGGCGGGCAAGGAACCCTCACTTAAAGATGCGTTGATAACCTCTTGGAGCCAGCCTCGTGTCACCTCCTAGGATGCCAGTACAAGCCAGGAGGGACACGGGTCCAATAAACATGTGGTGGCTCGCAGTCGCCCACGTAACCTGTCCATGTCTTCGGAAGAAACGGAGTCAAACTCCTCCCAAACAAGATCTGTCTCGTGGCATCCCACTGGGCCATCAATGGGGGCTAGCTCGTTCTGTATTTGAGCGGTTTTCTCCTGCAGAAAAGACACAAATTCCTCTGCTCTACCCTGTAACGGGGCTTCCCGCACCCTCTGTTGAAGGAGGGAGCGGGTCACCCTAAACAGGGCGGCAGGGCGGTTTTCTGCGGATGCTATGAGAGCGGCACAATGATGACGTTTGGCCACTCTCAGCGCCACAATGTAAGTCCGTAAATGGGCTCTTACCTGTGTCCGGTCAGATTCAGATCGAGTAGACCTCCATCTTCTCTCTAGGCATCTCTTGTGGCGTTTCATCACCCTTAGCTCCTCGGTAAACCAAGGAGCCAGGGTGGCTTGCCGCCGCAAGAGAGGCCGCAAGGGCGCGACCCGATCCAAGGCCCCCGTGGTCGCAGTATTCCAAGCGGCCACGAGGTCCTCGGTTGGGGCGCGGGTCAGGGGTACAGGAAGTGGCCCAAGCGCCGCCTGGAACCCATCAGGTCCATCAGGCGCCTGGGGCGGAA
Source organism: Rhabdophis nuchalis (assembly GCA_039707465.1). Taxonomy (NCBI): domain Eukaryota; kingdom Metazoa; phylum Chordata; class Lepidosauria; order Squamata; family Natricidae; genus Rhabdophis; species Rhabdophis nuchalis. The sequence continues at coordinate 149,894,125 of CM077647.1, forward strand.
CCAGATAGGTAACTCAGGCTCCGCCTCCCCGCGGTGGGGGGTGGCGGTTGGAAAGTCGAGCCGGAGAAGTGAGTGGTCTGACTATGACAAGGGTGTGATGACTATATCCCCTGTACCCAGATCACTCTTCCATTGGCCAGAGACAAAGATGAGGTCCGGTGTGTGTCCACCCTCGTGGGTGGGGCCTTGAATTAGTTGGGTCAGGTCCATGGCCGTCATGGAAGCCATGAACTCCCGAGCTACCTCGGATGATTCGCCCACCGATGGCAAATTGAAGTCCCCCATGACTAACAGCCTGGGGGTCTCCATTGTCATCGTAGCGATCACCTCGAGGAGCTCGGGCAGGGCTGCTGCTACATAGCGGGGAGCCAGGTATACAACCAGCAAGCCCAACTGCCTCCCTAGGCCCCACTTCACGCAGAGGGACTCACAACCGGTGGTCTGCGGCACAATGGTCTCTCTCGGCTCAAGACCTTCCTTGATAATAACCGCTACCCCACCACCCCTGCCTAGGGCCCGGGGCTGATGAAAAGCGCGGTAACCTGGTGGGCACATTTCAACGAGGGGGAGTCCTCCCTCGTGGCCCAACCAGGTCTCCGCAATTCCTACCAGGTCCGGCTCCCCCTCTGACACAAGGTCATGAATGAGGGGGGCTTTGTTGACAACGGACCTGGCATTGCAAAACATCAGCCGCAGGCCCTGGCTCTGTATTCCCTGACCACCTAGCCTGCAGGGGTTGTGGCACCTGACCGTTTGCAACCAACGGCCGCGTGCCCCCAACCGGGTGAATGGAACTTTCCCCTCGGACCTGCCTCTCCCCACGACCCTATTGATGGATATGCCCTCCACAGGGACGACTCTTAGTCCCCCCCCCCTAGCGGTATCTTCCGCCTCCCTCCGTCGCCTGCTGGCCTGGCCCTCTCTTTCTCCCTCCGCCTCTACCTGTCTATAATACCCACCCCCCTCCCTGGTACCCCCTAAAATAAACAAAAGCCTACTACTTAAAAAACCCCTGAGACCGCGTTTCTTCCACCTCTCCGGATTAATAAATCCCTCATCGAGGCGGGCCCTCGTTAGCATGGAGGGACAAACCTGCGAGAGCGGGGACTCTCGCAGTCGTAGCAAATCTAGCTTCGAGTACATTGTATTAATAAATAATTAAAAATATAATTATTTAAAAATAACAGTCAGTTGTAAATACATAAATAGATAAAAAGCATGGGTCCTAAGATTTTAAAGCATCGTTTGGCCGCAATTCAGGTGTAAATAAGTTCCAGATGTAAATAAATACATATATTAATAAATACTTAAATATATATATATATAGTCCGAACTTTAAAGTGCGTCAGTGGGCAGTTAGTCCGGCTAAGTTCTTATCTTCTCTCCTTCTAGAGGGTTACAAGATCTTAAGGTCTTATATATAAAGTGTAAAAGTGTCCATAGGCCGAAGAGATCTTCTCCATCTCCTTTAGGCTGCTTTCCAGGTCTTATCTCCGTTCGCAGCCACACTCAGGTACCAGGACACCAACCTCCGCTCCAGCGCTCTCGCCGGCGCTCTCACCGCCGCCTCCATCGCCACTGTGTCCCCGGACCCCATTCTGGCGCTCTCACCGCCACCTCCATACTGTCTCCGTGCCTACAGCTGCCCTCCGGGCCTGCCTGGCCCTCCAGGCCCTCCACGACGCATCCGGCGCTCTCACCGCCTCCGCCGTGGCCACTGCAGTCTTCACCGCTACCACGGCGGTCTCAACTTGGGGGTCTTCGGGCCCTCAAGGTCCTCACGGCCCACCAGGTCTGGCACCCTTCAGTCCGGTGCTCTCACCACCACCATCACGGCCGCCGCCGCCGTCTTCGCCGCTACCTCGGCAGAGGTCTCGGCCCGGGAATCTCGGCCTGGGAATCAGGCCCTCAAGGCCCCTCCAGGCCTTCCAGGCCCTCTAGGCATGCAGCCTAGCGGTCCGCCATCATCGGCGCCCGCCGTCATCAAGAGGCGCCGAGGACGCCGCCGACGCTCCCACCGCCGCCGCCGCCGCTGCCGCCGTCCGGGCCTCACCCTGGGAAATCCAGGGTGGCTCCAGGTCTTCCAGGCCTTCCAGGCCTCCAGGCGGGCAGCCAGCGGCCCGCCATCGTCGGCGGCCGGCGGCCGCCGTCATCAAGAGGCGCCAAGGACGACGCCGACGCTCCCACCGCCGACGCCGCTGTCATCGCCGCTGCCGCCGCTACCGCCATCCGGATCTCACCCTGGGAGTCCAGGTAGACCATAACCTACTATTAGATAAAGTAGAAAATTGTGGGTTAGACAGCACCACCAGCAAATGGATTCGCAACTGGCTGACCAACCACACTCAACGTGTAGTCCTCAATGGAACTGCATCTACATGGAAGGAAGTATGCAGTAGAGTACCCCAAGTCTCTGTTTTAGGCCCAATACTCTTTAACATCTTCATCAACGATTTGGATGAGGGGATAAATGGGGAACTCATCAAATTTGCAGACGACACCAAGCTGGCAGGAATAGCCAATACTCCAGAAGATAGGCTTAAGATACAGAAGGATCTAGACAAACTTGAACATTGGGCACTATGTAATAAAATGAAATTCAATTGTGAAAAAAGTAAGGTCCTACATATAGGCAAGAAAAACAAAATGCACAAGTACAGTATAGGTGGTACCTTGCTCAATAGTAGCAACTGTGAGAGGGATCTAGGAATCTTAGTGGACAACCATTTAAATATGAGCCAGCAGTGTGCAGCAGCTGCCAAAAAAGCCAACACAGTTCTAGGCTGCATAAACAGAGGGATAGAATCTAGATCACGTGAAGTGTTAATGCCACTGTATAGTTCCTTGGTAAGGCCACACTTGGAATACTGCGTACAGTTTTGGTCGCCACGATGTAGAAAAGACGTGGAGACTCTGGAAAGAGTGCAGAGAAGAGCAACCAAGATGATTAGGGAACTGGAGACTAAAACATATGAAGAACAGCTGCAGGAGCTGGGTATGTCTATTTGATGAAGAGAAGGACCAGGGGAGACATGATAGCAGTGTTCCGATATCTCAGAGGGTGCCACAAAGAAGAGGGAGCCAAACTATTCTCCAAGGCACCTGGGGGTAGGACAAGAAGCAATGGGTGGAAACTAATCAAGGAGAGAAGCAACTTAGAACTAAGGAGAAATTTCCTGACAGTTAGAACAATTAACCTCTGGAACAGCTTGCCTCCAGAAGTTGTGAATGCCCCAACCCTGGAAGCCTTTAAAAAGATGTTAGATAGCCATTTGTCTGAAATGGTATAAGGTTCCTGCCCACGCAGGGGGTTGGACTAGAAGACCTACAAGGTCCCTTCCAACTCTGCTATTGTATTGTATTGTATTGAGTGGCTGTGGTTACCGGCGCCCCGGTTCAACCAGTTGACTCCATCACTGGCCATAGGGGGTGAATATCTTGCCCCCGTGGATCGGGCACGCAACTTAGGAATCCTCCTAGATGCCCGGCTGTCGATGGAGGACCATGTGACAGCCATGGCTAGGGGGGCGTTTTACCAGGTTCGCCTGGTGCGCCAGTTGCGTCCCCTATTGGATCGGGATGCCCTTTGCACAGTCACTCATGCGCTTGTGAGGTCCCGTCTAGACTATAGTAATGCTCTCTACATGGGGCTCCCCTTGAGGTGCACCCGAAGGCTACAGCTGGTCCAGAACGCGGCCGTGCGGATAGTTTTGAGAGTTACCAGATACTTCCACGTAACACCACTCCTGTGCGAGCTGCACTGGCTGCCTGTGGCCTATCGGATGCGTTTCAAGGTGTTGGTCACCATCTTCAAAGCGCTCCATGGCACAGTACCAAGTTATCTGCGGGATCGTATCCTGTCCCATACATCCCTTTGGCCGATTCGCTCTCACAGAGAGGGACTGCTTCGGGTGCCGTCCACTAGGCAATGCCAGCGGGCAACACCCAGGGGAAGGGCCTTCTCTGTGATGGGCCCGACCCTTTAGAACGACCTACCCCCCGATATTAGAACTTCCACGGACCTCCGCACCTTCCGCCAAAAAAGTCAAAACCTATCTGTTCCATCAGGCCAGCTTGGCCTAATTTATGCTTCTCGCCCCAGTCTGTAATTTAAATTGTTTTATTTGGTCTTAAATGGGATATAGTTTTTAATATTTTTGAATTTTGTACAGGGTTATTTAATTCGATTTTAACTATGTATGTATGTATTGTTGTTTTTAGATGTTTTTTAATTTTCTCTTGTACACCGCCCCGAGTGTACAAGAAAGGAGAGAGGGGGCGGTCTAGAAATTAAGTTAAATAAATAAATAAATAAATAAATAAATAAATAAATAAATAAATAAATAAATAAATAAATAAATAAATAAATAAATAAATAAATAAATAAATAAATAAATAAATAAATAAATAAATAAATAAATAAATAAATAAATCTGCCCTTACATTCTTGACTCCCAATCCAATCTACAGCTCCAGAATTTCCTAGTCATCTCCCATACAGGAATTAGCTGTGGTGGCTCACTGGTTAGAATGCAGTACTGCAGGCTAATTCTGCTGACTGCCAGCTTCCTGCAGCTTCGCAGTTCTATTCTCACTGGCTCAAGGTTGACTCAGCCTTCTATCCTTCCGAGGTCAGTAAAATGAGGAAGCAGATTGTTGGGGGCAATAGGCTGGCTCTGTAAACCACTTAGAGAGGGCTATAAAAGCATGTGAAGCAGTATATAAGTCTAACTGCTATTCCTATTGCTAATTAGCCAGGGAAGATCCTGCTTAGCTTTGAGGGTTGAACCATAGCCATCTAGGTACACATTGTACATATTCTCAGCTTGGATAAAAATATATTTTTCTCCTGAGGCTCATAAAAGGACCATGGATTCAGAAATAAAACCCTTCTGTTAGGATAGTGATGAAAGAGGAGGTCCAAATAGTGTGATGCAGTTTGCTGGACTGACCTAGATTTCCTCTAGAAAGACCTCAATGCAATTTCTTAAAGAAAACATAAGTGTTTTTTGAGGCAGGAAAGAAAGTCCCTCTTCTCGACCTCGGAGTTTTCTATTTCAGAATCACCTTTTCCTTTACCATTTTAGGAGCAAGATGGAAGGCACTCAGCAAACCAGCTCACCCAGCTCACAACAGCCCCCTAAGTGTCTGTGGCCACTGTACACACATTTTACATAAGGAACAACTGAGGCACAAGGCCAAGGCTGAGCACCATTTTAAAATCACTGCTGCTTACATCAGAGATCTTGGTCCATTGCCTCTCTGCTCACAAATTACCCTATAGAATTCAAAACTGCTCAGAATTCAATATAGGAATTCCTTGACTTACCTTCATTCATTTAACAACCATTTGAAGTAATAATGGTGCTGAAAAAGATGACTTACAGCCAATCCTCACACTTATGACTGTTGCAGAATCTCCACAGTCAAGGGGTCAAAATTTGGGGGCTTAGCAACTGACAATGGTTGCAGCATCTTGGGTTTACGTAATCACCATCTACAACCTTCCTGACCAGTGAAGTCAATGGAGGAAGCCAGATTCACTTAATGATTGTGTGATTCACTTAACAGTCGTGGTGATTTGCTTAATGATATCCACGACAAAAAAAAAAGGTTGTAATACTGGATCCCATTCACTTAATCACCATCTTGCTTAGCAATAGACATTCCAGTCCCAATTGTGGTTGTAAATCAAGGGATACTGATAAGTTAAATCTCCCTATAAATATGTCTATAACCTAAACAGATGTAGGCAAGGATTTTTTCCATTTCAGACAACTCATTCAAGTTACGATTTTCTTTTTGAACTGGAAGATCTCTTGATGGAAAGAATATCAATATAGACATGCCATGCGTTTGAAACTGTATCTTAATATGGCCTATAGGCTAATCAATCAATATATATATTAGAAGCAATTAGGATTATAGCCATCACCATCCTAAAACCTGCTTTAAGGGTAGGGGGATTATATTTCAGAAACCCTCTACTTGTTAAGTAATAGTGGACTGCTAATATTGTATTTTCCTCACCCTTATTGTCTGAACAGGTCTTCAAGTCATCTGTCTAATTTCATGCTCTACATACCTTAAGCAGGAGACTTCAGACAAAAAAGAAACTTTGCCATTTGTTCTCATATTTCTAAATATTTGTCCCTTCTTCATTTCTGACTAATATTTTTTCAGGATGGGCATAATAAAGGATCCCTGGTCAGAAGATTTAGCAGGCCGCCCTCCCTGAAAAAGAGTGAAGCTAGCTAACCCTCTTTTGAAGGCAGTGAATCAGTGGTAGGTTTCAAAAAATTTTAGAACCTTTTCTGTAGGTATGGCCTGCTTTATGGGAGTGGCCAGGTGACCAAGTGGGAATGAACTGCCAGCCATATGACCGAGTGGGAGTGGCTTGGCAGTCATGTGACTGGGTGGGTGGGCGTGGCCAACTTGTAAAATGTGGTGAAATTCACTTAAAAACGCTCTTGCTTAGCAACCAAAATGTTGGCTCAGAAACTCTAGCATTTGAAGCACGCAAGTCTTAAAGCTGTCAAGTTACAAGACCCTTGCACCCCCTAGCCCTTTAGAAAAAAAAACCCCAGGGGTGTTCAAACTTAACAGCTTTAAGACTTGTGGACTTCAACTCCCAGAATTCCTCCTCTCGCTCTTCATCTTGGTGATGTGTGGACAGGCGGGGGGAGGGAGCTGGAACTGCTTCTAAACGGCACTGTGGATTTGTGGAACCTCTTCTATAGAAGAGCTTAGAACTGGCAGGAACCCACCCCTGCAGTGAATGAATAATATACATTACTAGTTGAATACCAGTGCTTTCTAATTCTTTCTAAACAAGCACATAGAAGCCAAGAGAAACATACTTGCCACACACCCCAAAAAACCCTCCTATCTTATCTCCTTCTCTGCCTCAGGCTCCTCTCAAAACTCCCAACCAGCAGGCCAGATGAGTCATGCGCTGGCCACGCCCAAGTGGCAGTTTGAACAGAAATCTTTTCAGGTGGGGAAGGGGGAGTAGAACTCCTTAGCTTCAGAGTGTGTTAATAATAATTAATAATAATAATATAACAAGTACTGATCTGATGGTCATTTCAAAAAATCATTTCTAAGCGAGCACCTAGAAGCCAAGAGGAACATACTTGCCACATTTCAAGTTTGTAGACTTTACGTTTCTGGAGATTTCATGACCTGGCATTTTCAATCTTTACAGAGAGCAATCTAAAGAGGGGGAACTGTACTGGAATTTTAAATGCAGAATGAGGGAGCCATTTCAGGTAACAAAGGTGTCAGACGTCAAAAAAGGCAAGATGTCAGCTTTGATGCTGCAATTGGAGCTCTGCTTCATTTAAAGGTGCCATGTATTTTAAAACAGGCAGAGCTTCATTGAGGCCTCCATCTTGACTTTTTTAATCGGACTCCATAGACATCCCCCCTGACAGGCAAGATGGCCCCTCTATTTCCAACTTTTGTTGCCGTATGAATATGCTGACTGAGGAATTATTTTTCTTATTCAGTGGCAAACCTTGTTTGCAGAAAGGAAGGCCTGCTGGCTGTGTCCTTCAGCATATCACAAAAATTTTGGGGCAAGGCCTCGAAAAGGCAGCATGGAGGGAAACTGCCCTTTTGTAAGCCACCTGAACATAATAACTGATGTGCACAGGACACAAAGCCCCTGTACTAGCCGTAAATTTTGGTAAAATTCATTAATCCAGTGTGCCTTGCCCAAATAGGATCTAAGTCGGAAAGGTAGATTAATATCTCTTTATCCATGCATCAACAAGGAGAGGAATCCCAAAGATAAAAGCTAAGACGCCCCTTTAAAAAAAAAGGAAGTCATTTTATATATAGTTTATATACAGTTCAAACAAATTCAGTTTGGAATGAATTCCTTTATTGATTAGCATCATTTAACATGCTCAGTAGCTTGTTAAATGTACCTGTACCTGTACCTGTAAAATTTCATAGCGTCTCATAATATTCTTAATGTGATTTTATTAATGCTCATCCTCATTTTCAGTGGTGTGATTTTTACATTATAATGGACATAATGAGTTTGCAATTTACTAGCATTCACATTTTTTTATATTGAAAAAGTTTTATTGAGTTTTACAAATTTTTTGAGTAGGGTAGGGTAAGGTGAGATGAGAAAATATTTTGAGAACTTTCACGGCGAGATCGTTGGCCCCCTCCGGGGCTTCTTGACAAAACATAGATAATACATATTTCAATAGTACTTACAAGGTGAAGAGAAGTGCATACATCATTGTAAATTCTAAATTCTATGCTAGCAATCGTGTACAAACATCCAAACAAAAGTTATACTGTATTAAAAAAGTCATTTTTAGATTTATTTTTTTATTTATTTATTTAAATTTATACCCCGCCCTTCTCCACAGAGGACCCAGGGCGGCGCACAGGAAATTTAAAAAACATACAAAAATACAATAAATATAATTTTAAAAAACTATTAAATAACCCCATCCTGCGCTAAAACCAAATTTTAAAACCCAATTTAAAACTATCTTAAGTCCCCAAGGGAGGTTAGGCTAGGCCGGCTTGTTGAAACAGATATGTCTTAAGACATTGGCGGAAGAGGCGAAGGTCGGTGATGGTGCGAAGTTCAGGGGGTAGGTCATTCCAAAGGGCTGGCCCCGCCACAGAGAAGGCTCTTCCCCTGGGCGTCGCCAGTCGGCATTGTCCGGCCGACGGTACCCTGAGGAGGCCCTCTCTGTGGGAGCGGATTGGTCTGAGGGATGTATGGGGCAGGAGGCGGTCTCGCATATAACTAGGTCCCGAGCCATGGAGCGCTTTAAAGATGGTAGTCAAAACCTTGAAGCGCACTCGAAAGGCCACAGGAAGCCAATGCAGCTCGCGCAGGATCGGTGTTATGTGGGAGCATCTAGTGGCTCCCATAATCACCCGCGCGGCTGCGTTTTGGACTAGCTGCAGCTTTCGAGTGCACCTCAAGGGAAGCCCCATGTAGAGAGTATTACAGTAGTCGAGTCGGGACGTCACGAGTGCTTGAGTGACTGTGCGTAGGGCAGCCCGGTCCAGTAAGGGGCGCAGTTGGCGCATCAGGCGAACCTGATGGAACGCCCCCCTGGCCACGGCTGCCACATGGTCCTCCATGGATCTAAGTCTCTTAGCAATTGTGTCTTCTTGTTCTCCTCCCTGACCCCCAGTGGGCGAGGCCGTGGCCCCCTCCGCTCCTCCAGTTTCATCCTCCAGGATAGAGGAATATTTTTTAAGAAAGGCTTCCGCCTCAGCAACTGTTTTAATCCTTACTCTTCCTCCTTCCCAGAACACCAACATCCCTTCTGGCATCACCCACTTGAACCAAATCCCCTGTTTAAACAATTTTTTAGATAAGAAGGAATATTTCCTCCTCACCTCTCTAATCTTTTTCGGGATCTGCTTCAAGATGGCGACTTCCTTTTGTTGGTACATTAACGGACCCTCTCTCTGCACCCTCAATATTCCCTCCCTGGTAGACCTTCTAACAAATTTAATATGTATCTCTCTGGGTAGTTCATTTATCCTGGCATATGCTGAATTTATTCTATAAACCAGGTCAATGTCCTCCCTGATCTCTTCCTTAGGTTTGTGTAAGTAGTCTGCTAAAATTGTGCTCATAAGATCAGGAACGCATTCACCAGATTCTTCCGGAATATTCTGAAATCTTAAAAAATATGACATCCTTTCAAAATCCATCCTAGACATGTGACCAGTTAAATCTCCAATTTCAGTATTAACATTTTTAAGTTCTCCCTTTGCCCCAGCCAGCCCCCATTCCAACTCTTCAGTCTTCTGTGTGTTCTGCATCAATTTCTTCTGTGTCTCCAAAAGCTCTAATTTGGAACTGCAGTGGTCTTTTCTAAGCTCTTTAATTTCCAGTACCAAAGAATGTAACACTTCTTCCATAGCTGTTAATCTTGCATCTGTGTCTGGTTTTTCTGGTTGCTTTTTGGAAGCCATGGTGAGCTGTTTAAGTCAGTGCCAATAAGATGGCGTTTTTTGGGTGTGGCCGCTGGAGCAAGTCCAGAGAAAAAGTTCAAATCAAAGTTGTAGGAAGTTGTAAAATCCAGAGAGAAAAGCAAATTTCACAGTCAATTATGAAGACAAAGAAGGCACTCCAGGGAAGGAATCAATTAATCATTTATCAAAAATCCTCCATTAGTAGAGAGAGACAGTCCAGGTCACAAAGGAATGTCGGAAATTTTCCATAAAGAATAGTCATTTAAGAACAAAGGGAAGCCATCTTCCCCCGCCCAATCTGGAAGCCAGCAGGAGAAAGCAACAAAGAAAATTGTTCCATTATAGCAGGACTTAGATACATTGTAGCTAGAAACAAACCGCAAAGGACTTTCACTTCTTCAGCAAAGTCCGGATGAGAAATATCCGCTTCCTCGCGCTCGAGGAGCCATTTCCAAACGCCGCTGCTGTAAATCCGAGGGGGGGTTAGCAAACACCCCCCTCCATCGTTTCTTTTAGTCAAAGCTGCCAGCAAAAAAAAGTCAGAGTCACTTACACTCCACCTCGCCGCCAAAGCCCCGGCAAAGCCATCCGGCTCGAACGCTCCCGCTCTCTCCAAATCAGCTATTTGTTCCCGTCCTCCGTTGGCGAAGGGAACCAAGCCCCCCGCAGCATGTCTTCTTCCTCCTAGCTCGAAGACAAGGACTCACCCCGGCCGCTGCCAGGCTAGGAAAGGTCCAGGCAAGCCGACCTTACGGGGGGGGTCCCTAAAAAGGCACACCCCGCCCCGTTTGTGGCCGGAAAAAGGACAAAACAGCGGACGAGTCCCAGGACTCGTCCGTCGCCGCCAGAAGCCGGAACAGGAAGCATAGCATTCACATTTTTTAACTGCCACAAAGAAGAGGGGTCAACCTATTCTCCAAAGCACCTGAAGGCAGGACAAGAAAAGAAACAATGAATGGAAACTGATCAAGGAGACAGCCAACCTAGAACTAAGGAAAGTATTTCCTGCAGAGGTGGTATTCTGCCGGTTTGCACCAGTTCAGGCGAACCGGTAGTGAGGGCGGTGCAAGGCTCCGTCCATTCACCCAGATGTCATCACAGACCTTCTGCACAAGCGCTCCCGCTACTGAACCGGTAGTGAAGAAAAGGGAATACCATTACTGATTTCCTGATAGTGAGAACAATTATTCAGTGGAATGACTTGCCTCAAGAAATTGCAGGTGCTCCAACACTGGAGGTTTTTAAGAAAAGATTGGTCAACTTATTTCTCTGAAATGGAATAGGGTTTCCTTCTTGAGGAAGGGGTTGGATTAGAAGACCTCCAAGGTCCTTTCCAACTCTTTTATTTTGCCCAGTTCTTGTTTTTAGCAGGTTATCAGAATCCAAACTCCACATGGAGAATATTGTGTTGCTTGAAAGAACTGGAAACCCTAATCAAAGACCCTGAAGACTATTACTCAAAGAGGGCATTCTCTCCTCCTCCCATCACTTGTGCCCCCAACTGGCAGTGACTGCACTTCTTGGGTGCCAGCATTTACTTCAGCAGGCTCTGAACAGAGTGGAGTACCTCACAGAGACTGGGATGCCCATAGCAAAACAGGATCTCACTGCCAGTACAGTACGGTCATCTTGATATAGGATTTTTTCCCTTACCTCTTGTAGCAAAGGGCCTTGGGTTGAGCCCTGCCCAAAAGGCCAAGGAACATGTTGCTCTTGGAGGCGTATTTGTCCTTTAAAGATTTCAGCATCAAAGCACGGCTTACTAGGGCATGTCAAATTGTTCAATTTTTCATTTCCAAACATTAGGGGTGCTCAAAGGTTGTGACATGCCTTGGGGATTGTAAAGATATTTTTGCTTCTTTAATAAAATGTGGATGTGCTTAGTACGTAACTACATAAATATCATAACTTTTTAATATTTTGTTCGTTTCATTTGGCTTACAGAAGTGAGACAACACATATCCAGGACCAAAGGACCAATTGAAATGTTGTTGCAAAGAATCAGCTGTGTAGCTTTATATGTTCCCGTATTATTGAAAGATAAACTAGAATTATTTTAGTACGAAAGGATGTCTGTCGCTAAATAGGTCACTTGTTCTTATTGTATACGGTTCTAGATCTGTTTTTCCCATCTTGATTTAAAGCAGAAGTAGCAATTTGTAGCCCCTAAAACTCTTATTTTGAAACCTCTGAAACCCTTTGGGTCACTACTGATGAATCTGGTGGCATGGCTTCCTGTCATTTTGAAGCAGGAAATATATTTTTAAAAATGACACCATCCCAAAAAGCACCTTTTGGCAATGAAAAAATATCTCCCTTCCAGCTCCAGCTGAGAATTAAACCTTGAAAATTGAAGGCTCACCAGTGCGATTCAGCCCCATTCACTTGGCATCACTGCACCAGTGGTGGGTCCAGGCGGTATGGCCTGGTGCAGGCGTACCGGTGGCCGCTGGGAGCAGTGGCCACCATACTGGAACAGTGGCTTGTTGGCCCACCTGCCTGCTCACGTTCCTTATCGCTTTTTGAGGAAAACACGCCAAATGTTAGGGTTAGGGTTAGGCCAAATGTGCGCACATGCACAGCATACAGTGCCAGCACAACCTCGGCCGAGCAGCTAGGGCATTGCAGGGCAGTGACATGCGCATGCATGCGCAGCGTGCGTGCCCGAGATGGACGCCCAGCCCTGTCGCAGCGCATCAGTTACGGTGGGATCCAGAACCCACCATTGCATTGCACCAAGCAGTGTGACCCCTCAGTGCCCACCTATGAAAAAGTGCCAGACCCGAAATCAAAGATTCCCATTTCAATTGCTGGAGAAAAAAGGTTCACTGTTTCCTGCAGGCAGGAAGGACAACATGGGAGAAGTTGTAGGAGGAGGAGATCCATGTTCATCTCTAGTACCAAAACATCAGGAGCCTTTGATAGCACCTTTTCTGATTAAATAATTTAGTGCCTTATGCCTTTTAATGAAATGTGTCAGTCAGAAAAGGAAGGGATGAGCGATGCATACAGTACAATCTTCCTCTATTCTGCCTCCAAGTGGCTGAACCTGAAAATTCCCCTGCCTTCATATGCCACCATACCCTCCACGCTTCAATCTGCAAAATACAGTATATCAGTTCTCAGAGCCACTTGTGTTCTTGTTCTCTGGTTTGTGTGCTTTGAACAAAATTGCAACAAATAACACAAATGCACCTCCCATTGCTTAGCACCCATAGAAAAACCATAAAGTAGAACCTTGGACCTCACAATCATGCTTATATCTGTTTTATATTTATCCTGCTTTTCTTCCTTCCATCCTATTTTTTTCCTTGCGGGAACCTATGTGAATACAAGATAAGCTGACCATGATTTAACTCTAGAAAAACCCATGATGCATTTTTTTTGCCTATCACATTCTAAAAATATATAATCCTTTCCACCAGCCACTTATATTGTTTGCATAAGCCGGCCTGAATCTCTTTAAGTGTGCAGTAAGCAGATAATACAATACTGTATATACAAGTGTGAACTGGTCTAGCTTCTCAACCAAATCAGACGGTTTTTGTTCTTTCTATCAATATGCTAATCAGGGACATCTGCAGGGGGTCAAAAAATAGTCAAGATGCCAGGCTTTTGACTGCACAGATGTAGAAACCATCTTGACTTTTTTAAATCCTCCTTCATGTCCTTGCTGTAATTCTTAATAGCTTTGCTCATATAATTTTATTCCTCAGCTATTTCAAGGAAGAACTTTGTGTATCTTAAGGATTTGTTTCTGCCATTTTAAATACCACCTTGACCCATAAAGATTATGTTCCATTTATAATTAGGTTTACATAGATGTTAATGTATATATTCTGCCACAATATTTTTTTTTTAAATCATTGAAAGGCAAGCTGGTTTCATTAATGTACGCAAAACTTTCAATGGGTTGAGATAGTAGGAAAATGTGGAAACCAGGAAAAGGAAAACGTAGGTTTTCTTAGACCTTTGTACCAAATGTTAGAATTTTTTTAAAGATAACAGAATGACAGAATAACAGAATTGGAAGGGACCTTGGAGGTCTTCTAGCCCAGTGGTCATCAACTAGTGGTCTGTAAGAAACTTTTAGTGGTCCGCAGAAAAATTATTTGCATTTTTATATTGCACTAAATACTATTTATCTTTTTTTTTAAAATTATATTAGTGGTTCACCGGATTTAAAATTATGAATTTAGTGATCCCTGAGGTCTGAAAGGTTGGTGTCCCTTGTTCTAGTCCAACCAATAGCCAAAACCAATTTTAATTCTGAAAAGGCATGTGAACAGCTTACTGCTTTCCCTGAATTTGGAGAGATAACAACTCCCATCATTATTAGACTGGAGATCAGATTCAAAATGTCACATAGCAATTACAACTGAATGTACACACAGTGCTAAAGTTAAAAATAGAACTTAAGGTTGATTTTATATATGCGTTGTGAGATTCCTCTCTCCCACCCCACTAATAAATCCTGATTTATAGTTTAATGCACTATCTATTCTAAACCCAGACAGTTGTGGTTCTTGAACAAACCAGATTTCCAATGGTACATGGATTCAATAATTGTACTAAGAGAGTATAAGTCATTTATATCTTTTTGGAGAAGGGCGGGATACAAATCGAATAAAACAAAACAAATAAAACAAAACATTTGCACGGGAACATTTTCAGGTTAATCTTCAGGGTCAAGAGGATTTTAAAAAAGGGAGAAGCACCATATATAATGCCAGGAATATCTTGAAGAAAAAGCAGGAGTGGAATGCTAACATAAATTATTCAGGACATCTGGACCAGCTCTTCCCAACCTCAATAAGATGTGTGGATTTCAACTGGCTGGGGAATTCTGGGAGTTGAAGTCTGCACATCTTTAAAGTTGCTCTGGTTGAGAAGCACTGATCTAGACTGCAGGAAGCTCTATCGCCCTCAAGCTGGTGAGACGCAGAAACTAAGGCTGAAGGTATGAACCTTCCCCTTTAAGAAAGCTCTCAGTCTCACTGCAGTTCAGTCTGCTAGAGCCTAAGATAAATACATTTGGCTTCCTTCGATTTCTGTTGTGCTAGATGAGACGCAAGAAGATCTCTATAGCTACTGAAGCTGGGCTGTGCCTTCATCTAGTGGCTAGTTGGATTTTTGCAGCCCAACTACCTTAGCTATAGGTTTATACCCGTTCCTGGAACTAAAATGAGGTATTTGTACCATTTACTCCTGATTCCCGTATTTACAGGAGCGGCAAAGCAGCTGGGAGCATTTGCTGAGAGGAAAATTGTACTTTTGACTGCTAGTTAGGGAGGGCGAATGGGGACGTTACTGTGGAAACACTTTGAAGAGAGAAAATAATTTATTGGATGATGGCTGGCAGTATCGGACAGGAAAGTGGCAAGATTCCCAAATTATTGTTCAGGAGGGAAATGGAGTATTCTATTCTCTGGCATTCTGGTTGAATGCTCTCTCCTGTAACATACGTGTAGGAAACTATGGTATTTTTTTTTTAAGGGTCTTACAGCTTATACCTTTTAACAAGATTTGTTAATCAGAAAAGGTGCTATCAGAGTCCTCCTACAATATATAGGAAAACAGTTTGCTGTAACCCAGTGGTTTTTTTTTTTTTTAATGCAACAGCAAGCACTAGGGGGGCACAAGAAGAGAAGCCAAAAGATAGCCCATCCGCGGGGTTGTGCAGATGCTTTTATTCCCAACTAACTGCCTCCTGATTTTCCATCCCCTTCCCCACGTCCTTAAAAATCCCAGTGCTCACTGCTAGGTGTTTCAGCAAGACAAAAGAGGAAGGCATAGAAGCGCAAGAAGAAGAAAAAAAGCAGGCAGCCAAGCTTCGTGATCCTGGACAAATTGCCATTTAGTACTGCATCACCAGCTCCCTGCATTGCTCTCCTGCAGTGCTTGGGGTGGGGGGGAGGGGGGAGGAGAGAGAAGCGAGGAGAGCAATGCTGCATTCACTGCAGTGGAATCTGGTTTGCTGCAGAGAAGCTGGAAAATGTACGCTCCTGTGGCTGTTACCCTTCACTCGTGGGGCGAGGGGGGGGGGGGAAGAAGGGTCAGCAGTAATACATAATGATTTTGCAGAGACCCCGGTTTGCACTCTGTATTCCAATTGGGCTACACCAAGGGACTGCAGACATCTCCCCCCCCCCATATGCATCAAGAGAGAACACCCCTGAAATCTGCCCCCTAAGGGGATATATCCCCTGCACTTCATTCTCTAGGTCACGCATGTAACTTACGCATTGAAAACCACAAGATCAATGCTTGTTGACTTGTCAAGGATGAAAATGTGGAGAATGTTTCTTAGGCATGCCACAAGTGCCTGGCTTCCTCTAGATCAGGGGTCTCCAACCTTTGTAACTTTAAGTCTGAAGGACTTCAGCTCCCAGAATTCTCCAGCCAGCAAAGCTGGCTGGAGAATTCTGGGAGCTGAAGTCCTTCAGACTTAAAGTTGCAAAGGTTGGAGACCCCTGATCTAGATCAGTTTTCTGGAGCCATTTGGCTTTCTGTTCCCCCAAGCCCTGTCTTGGCCCACTGCTGCCCTCCCTCTGAGGGAAATAGGTGGTTTAAGTATAAATGAAGTATAAATAAAAACAAAATAGACCTTAACAGGTAGGTGTACCAGAGAGAGTCAGAGAATCTAAGCATGATCTGATTTGGAATGTACTGGGATGGTAGACCACTTTACTATCCCAAGAACGTAGACTGGATAAATTATTTAAAAATTCCCAGAAGGCAGCTGTGGCCTACTATATTCAGCACCGTTGTCCAACAACTCCAAGGGACAGGCTTTCGAAGCTCAACATTGCTTTTCTTAGCAAAGTTGAGAACTCTTGAGATTCTTCTAAATAAGAAAAATCTGATTTTCCTGCAAGACCCAACTAATTATCCCACAAAGCCAGGAATCAAATTCTTCCTCCCTAATTCAATGCAACAGACAGAAATTAAAATTAAAAAAAAACTCCAATAGGAACTTCCATTCCAATCTTACTCAATGGTAGATACCAGACTCAAAATCTGGATAGAACCAGGAAAGGGTTTTGAAATTTTGGATAGCCACTTACTGTTTAGTGAAGGCTAAACCCAGAAAATGTGTAGTCTGCCATGAATTCTATCCAGATTGACAATATTAATGTGAATTGTAATCCAACATCTGGAGCATTCCCTTTAGTGTAAACAATGCTGTTTGATGGATCGATGATCTGACCAGACATGTCAATCACTGCTTTTTCTTTTGATGACAGTTCATAATGGAAGTTGCCCCAGTGAATCTATTACTTCTAAATATAGCAGCCTAATAAAATGATTTAATTAAATTGGTAGTGGATTCCTCATTGGGGGAAGAAAGCAACATTGAGACAGAAGTCAGCAATGATGGAATTACATGTCAAGGTCATAGAGCTTCCTCTGCAAACAATCAATTACACCTTAAATATAAAGTGATCAAACCACTATGGCTCCCATCAATGAGTTTTACTCCAAGAGGACAGAGTTAATGAAATGTGCCAATCCCCAGCCTTTGGATTGGCTTCATATTGAGAGAGATCTAGATTTAAAAATACAGTAATCATGATTTAAAAATTTCAGCTACTGTAGTTTGTATTAAGATGTCACTAATCCTTTTGTATTGTAGAAAATACATCAATCTTTTTATCTGTTTACAATTTTATTCTCTATTTGCTTTCTTTTGTATCTATGTCTGTTCCTAGTTTGTGTTTACATTTCATGCATAGATAGTTTGGATTGAATTGCTGACATGTTGTGTTTGCAAGATCTACTTTTCATTTTAAAAAAAACTTAAGGGAGACAGTTGATGAGGCTGTGAATCTCACAATCTTCTTTACAGTAATCCACAATCACACTGGTTTAGAAAGCGCAGCACGCAAAGATGAAAAAGGAATGCATGCATGCTCTGGAAAGGCCTTGCACCATTCTGGTAAGGAGTGGCTTTTGAAGACTCTTTTTATTCCTCCTCTCGCCAGTCTCAGCCCACCCAGGACAAATAGCTCAGGCCAAGCAAAGTTCTCCCCCAAAGAGCTGCACACTCCAAAGAATGACACAATACTTTTAATGTGTTTTATAAAGGGGGAGGGAAGCAAGATAAGGACCAAGAAAGACTGTTTGGTAGGAAGGAGAATAGTTCTGCGTATGCACACAAAGCTTCAGATCCACGTGCCTGCTGGATTAGAGAGGCACTGAAGAACAAAGTCTGACATCCATCCTCAATGTATTGCAGTTAGTTTATAATCATGTTTTAAAGAGAAAGCAGCAAGCAGGGCATGAGATGAACCTCCAGCCGTGGGAAGGAAGCACGAGGCAGCATATCAATAGGAATTCCTTGGCAAAATACTAAATAACTTAGGAGTTGGGCCTTCTAGCCTCTAGTCCTAGAAATCTCTGATTCTGTGTTTTTCCCAGAGAGAATATCTCTGCAATATTCAGTTCTCCACTAAGGAACCGTTCTAGTCAGCTTTCCAGCCTTTTTGTTTAGCATAAAGCTTGGGCATCTCCCAACTAAATTCTGTAAGTCAAGGTAGAGGCTTCCAATCGGCAGAAGCTATAGCTGCTGCCAAAAAAACTGAATCTCAACATATAAAACTGGGGGGAGGGCGAGATAAATGTTGCAAGACAGACAGCAAAACCAGGATTTATGAGGTTCAGAATACAAATCAGAAGACCAACGGGACAACAGCTAACTAGTCTGCTCCTTTCTATTTTTTTATACAAACCAAAGTGAAAATCAACTTCGGGCGAAGACCTGGGACTTTTCGAGGAAGCCTTATGTTACGGATCAAGGCACTCTGTGCACACTAAGCCCGCTGGCTGTGATTGAGACTTGATATTCCTACAACTATTTGAACTCTAGGAAGAAAATAACTTTGCAAGGCCCCCTGACCTGCCTCCCTCCTAGCCCACCCCCTGCTCTGATTAAAGTGCTTGTGTTAAGAAGATGGTTGTGGCGGTGTGAGTTTTTCACGGAGACAGGCTCTGAGAGGTGGAGGCATCCTCCGCAGGCAGGATTTCGATGCTGCTGTCTGGCTGGCTTGGGGAGACGCTGTCGGTCAAGTCCATCTCCTGCACCTGACTGGGCGACAGTGGCTGTGGGGAGCTGGCTGTGTCAGTGCTGGAGGTGGGAGATTTGCTCTCGGAGAGGCCCAGCAGTTCCTGGACATTACGTGGTAAATCCTGGCAGAAAGAAAACCCAAGACTTTAATAGGTAGCTTTTTCCTGATCAGATATTCCCTAGAGTAGCATGCTTAGGTCTTCCACAGCTTCCATGGCATATAAATACCCCAAACGTATGGCACGGGTGCCACAGGTGGCACGCGGACCAATTTCTTAGGACATGCGAGGCGTTGCCCTGTCAGCTCCAGCACGCATGTGTGCGCTGGCCAGCTGATTTGGGCCTTCTTTTGAGGCCGTTTTTCACCCTCTAGAGGTTTTAGGGAAGCTCCTGAAGCCTCTGGAGTTGGGGGAGAAGACTCTTTTCACCCTCCCCAGGCTCCTAGAAAGCCTCTGGAACCTGGGGAGGGCGAAAAAAGCGCGCCAAAATAAGGGAATCGCGCACATAGCATTATGGGTGTGGCACGCCAACCCACGACCTCGCTGCCCTCCCCCCACTTTTGGCACACGAGCCAAAAAAGGTTAGCCATCATGCTATAGTCTAAGCTTCGAATCTTGGCTCTCCAATAAAAGGGTCAAGTAGGCAGTCTTTTGTGTGCTCAAATTTTAGGCTGGGACGTAATGAAGTAATACAATGCTACATAAGTCACCATTCACAGTCACCAGATAAGTGATCGCTCTTAGATTTGACAGCCCTAAAAAGGGATTAAAGTATATTTTTTGTATTACTTCAGGATGCTATAAACAGAGATTAAGGCATCAGACTAGAAACCAGGAGACTGGGACTTCTGGTCCTATCTTGGGTCAGTCGCTTTCTCTCAAACCAAGAAAGGCAATGGCAAAACAATTCTGAAAAACCTTGCCAAGAAAACTACAGGGACTTGTCCCTAAAGGCTTAAAGACACAAGTGCATGGGTGTGTAGATACACACACACACACACACGCACACACCTTGATTTGACCTAAACATCTACCCATCCCAGGGCCTTGGGAAGGATTCAATAAAAAGCAGATAAAATGCCAAATTCAGTCTGAAAATCTGGTTGACTGTGCAATAAACAACAACAATGATGTTAATGATGATTATGTGCCATTTGCAGACAAAGCAAACAATTGTCATCTTATAAGAACTTGGAAAAGGACACTCAAGCAGCACACTGACAACTGAGCATGCTCAGTGTCCACATAATTCTGACCCTGAACAGGCATTCTCCTTGCAATATTTTGCAATTAGATCTTGCAAGCACTATTGTTAACAACCAACCACACACATTAACGACACGTGACAGGTGGAGCACTTCTTGTGGATCGCATCCTGCCCCATACATCCCTGTGGCCGATTCGCTCCCACAGAGAGGGACTTCTCCGGGTGCCGTCCACTAGGCTATACCAGCGGGCGATGCCCAGGGGAAGGGCCTTCTCTGTGGTGGGCCCGACCCTCTGGAACGACCTTCCCCCCGAAATTAGAACAACCACGGACCTTCGCTCCTTCCGGCAGAAATTAAAAACACACTTCTTCTGCTTGGCCGGCCTAGGGTAATTTAAATTGTTTTAAATTGTTTTTAGGGGGTTTTAGGGATAGTTTTAGTTTTATATGGGTCTTTAGCGCAGGGTCAGTTTAATTCGTTTTTAACTTTGTATTCTGTTTGTGGTTTTAATTGTATTTTTTAATTCCCTATGCCCCGCCTCGAGTCCCTTTGGGGAGAGAGAGCGGGTTATAAATTAAAATTATTATTGTTGTTGTTGTTGTTGTTGTTGTTGTGTTTTTGGGAGAACAATGCTCCACCTAGGCATTTCAGCCTCCCAATGACATCAGGGGGTTCTTCATTTTGCTCAGCATGAATCTCAAACACAGGAAATGCTCAAGGTGAAAGCCAAAAGCTATGCTAGCTAGAAATATGGGGCCAGTATTTAAGACATGTTCCCCAATGTTGGGGAACATTCTTTCAATCCAGTGAAAGTTGGATCATTACTTCAGCAGCGTTTTACACATTCCTCTTTTTGTGGATGTCTTGCCTATTGACTACAGAAAGGAGACTGCAGTAGGAAAGCTTCATGCCTCATTGGCAAAAACTCACTGGAGTAGAAACCAGCTGCCTGTAGATTGCCTCAGCCCGGCATAAGATGTCCTCCACGCTCATCTTCATGGTCAGTTCATTAATATGCTTTGGGAAGACACAAACAAAAAGAACACACGCTGCTAAACATGGATGTAAAATTCAACTAGACAGAAGGGAATGGAGTGGACAGTGTGAAATTTGCTACAAAAGAAGGTATTTTCCTGTAAGCCAGAACGCATATTCTGAGTTTGGGGAACTGTTATAAATGACACGGATGTAAAGGCCACAGTGAGAAATTTCTAGAAAATGAGTGAGATATAGTGAAATAAATACATTATTACTTAATCACACAAAGCAGCAGAAACTTGCATAACAGCAAGGGGCACAATGACAGACAATCTGAACAGGGAAAAAAAACCATTGCTCCCCAGCATATACCATTCATATTTCAGAATCAAGGTACTAGCATAATTCAGTATTTGTTCCTGTAAACTTGAAACTCTGAATGGTATGTGTTTAGAGTTCAAACACAAACCTATCTTTATGCGTGGGGAGATATGAGAAAGCATTCACCTGCTTCACCCTCACCTTGAGAATCTCGTTAAAGCCAAAACCAGAGTTCATAAGAGCCTGTCTCTCTGCATCCAGAATGCCACAAGCCACCAGCAGGTGGAAATTGGGGCAAGGTAATTCTGTCCATAATACCTGGAATGAGACGTACAAAGACAATTTAGAATGGTATCAAGTAGCAGTATTATTTACCATATTGCCTAATTAAGCACAATATTCTGTGTTTTCCAACCATCAGCTGGATCATCCTATCCATGAGATGAACCTTGTTCGGTGAAAAACTAGAAAGTGTAGCTTGCTTGGTTCTATCATTTGATCTTTGATTTTATTTGATTTTTATACCGCGCCTATCTCCCCAAAGGGACTCAGGGCGGTGCACAGGAAGTTAAAAAGTAAAAGTACAACATATAAATAAATACGAACATATAAATAAATACAACTACAAACAGTAAAATCTAATTAAATTTGAGGTGGCCTGTGCTAAAAATATCCTAGAAAAATTACCAACAAATTAAAATCCATTTAAAACAATTTAAAACAGTCTCTAGGGGTGGTCTCGGGGACTAGGGGATCTAGTTTGGGGATCTTCCCAAATCACTCTCTGCCACGGGGCCAGATTTCAACCAAGTTCCTCTGTGAGAAAACAACTGAGACTGAGGGAAGTCAGCAGACTCTCCTAAAGACTATCCTTCTTAAATTCTACAATACAGTCCTGTGCCAAACAGACAGGAAGAAAACTAGATTTAGAAGCCCAAGCCAAGAGCTGATTGTGAAGATTTTCTCAATCCACCTAGCCTTATAACAACTTACTGGTTTATCTATAGCCAGAAAAGTGAGGTGCAATAGTCATACATCTGAATTTATTGTCACCTTTTACTCAACTCTTCAGGAACTTTGCATAGTTCTCTCCTTGCTAAGTTATTTTATTTTATTGTTTACCAAAGCAAATTCATTTGAGTGAATTCAAATTCACTCACACAGGTGAATCCAGGCAGCTTACATTAAAAACCTACAAGATAAAAACCATAAAACTCTTCCTCCATCATCCCCATCCACATGGCAGCAACAACCCAATGAGGCTGATCATTCTGGTTGGACCTATCTAAGATCAATCGAAATGTGGATCTTTACTATGGTCAGGTCACTGACCGGTCTTTTTTTCTGCACATCACCCATTAAGATACTCCAGCCTAGAAATCTTACGGATCAAGCAATTTCCTGCAGATGTTTGGGGTATTGTTTATGGAGTGATCTAGTAGAGCAGGTAGCTCCAATATACATTGATCCTTGGAACTCAGAAATAAGAGGGCCACTGGACATGACTGCTTCTGAGCATCAATTCTGAGGATCCTTTTGGCTTATGAAGGAGCTCTGATAGGAAGTGCAGGTAGACCTTGGGTTACCGTCCTTTGTTCATCAACTGTTCAATGCTACAATGGCACTGAATGAGGGAGATTTACGTCAGGTCCATGAAGTTGCAGCCATTGCAGCATCCCTATAGTCATGTGATCGCAAGCTAGGCCCCCAAGTACCAGCTCACAATTACAGCATCAGAGAGCTGCAGTCATTAGCAGTCTCCTGCACCGGCCTACCCATGTTGTAGTGCCCATCGGCAACTCTTTAACGACCAGCCTCCTTGGCCAGGACTCTAGTCACGTGAGCTCCAAGATTGCCATTGCTAAGCAATGCAGTCACATGAACGGTGTGCTTTATGACCACATTGCTTAACCATTCCAACCCCAGTTGCCATCATAATCCCAAGAACTACCTTTACACTTGTAGAGAAGTTGTAGAGAAGTGTAGGTGAAAGGCAAAGTGAATATAACCTATCATATTTTTCGGAGTATAAGACACACATTTTTCCCTCAAAAAAGAGGTTGAAAATGTGGGTTGCGTCCTATACACTGAATACAGCATTTTTTTGCCTCCTGAAACCCCTTTGCAAAAATGGTTGTGCATAGCTGTTAGGGGGTTTCCAGAGTGCTCCTGGGGCTGGGGAGGGCAGTAATGAGTGAAAAACAGGCCATTGTTTGCTCAATTCCCCACCCCTAGGAGCACCCTATAAGCCTCCAAAAGCTATGCATGCCCTTTTTTTGACAAAAAATGGGCCATTTTGGGGAGGTCTGCAGAGTTCAAAAACTTTTTTTTTAAATTTGCCTCTTCAAAATCTTGGTGTCTTATATTCCGTTGCGTCTTATACTCCAAAAAATATGGTAAGCCAAGTACAGATACATATCTTGGCCTATATCGTAGTGATACAAAGAGAAACACTGTTTCTTCACTGATAGAATGGTGTATTGCAAGAATTATAGCAATAGCACTTACATACCGCTTCATGATGCTTCACAGCAGGGGTCCCCAACCTGTGGCCATAGCTGAGGGTTTTGCAACTGGGGCAGGTGTGTGCATATGTGCATCCTCACTTGCACAAGTAGCAGGCGAGAGGATGCATGCACTTAATTTGCGGGAGCAATAGGAGCGCATGCATGCCACTTGCACAAATGCAACTGCTTGCGCAGGTGCACATTTACCAGCCACTTGTGTGAACTATCCCCTCCCCAGGTTTTATTAGTCAGCAAAACCAGGAATGTTGGGGAACTCTACTTTACAGACTTCTCTAAGCAGTTTACAGTCAGGATATTTACTCTCAACAATCTGGGTCCTCATTTTACCCACCTTGGAAGGGTGCAAGGCTTAGTCAACCTAGAGCCGAGATGGCGAACCTATGACATGTGTGCCCCAGGTGGCAGGCAGAGCCATTTCTGAGTGCACATGAGGTGTTGCTCTGTCAGCTCCAGGATGCATGCAAGGCCAGCTGATTTGGCCTTGATTTTTGGCCGTTTTTTGCTTACCAGAGGCTTTCCTAAAGTCTCAGGAGGGTGAAAAACAGACCTAGTGGGCCCACCAGAAGTCAGAAAACAGGCAGTTTCTGGCCTCCGGAGAGCTTCCAGGGGGGCAGGGGAGGCCATGTTTGCCCTCCCCAGGCTCCAAGAAAGCCGTGCACGCATTTACGAGGCAGCAGGGCAGGCAGTTTCACACACACATGCACAGGGGGCACAACATGGGGGCGGGGGGGGGGGGGTTAAATGCGTGTCCGATCCACGGGGGCCAGATGTTTGCCCCCAATGGCCAGTGATGGAATCAGCTGGTTGAACCGGGGCACCGGTAGCCACAGCCACTCAGTCTTGGACAGGTTGAGCTTGAGTCTGTTACTTCCCATCCAGATCCGCACGGCTTCCAGACACCGGGACATCACTTCGACGGCATCATTGGGGTGGTTTGGGGTAGAGATGTACAGCTGGGTGTCATCTGCGTACAGATGGTAATCTATCCCAAACCCACGTATGATCTTACCCAGCGGCTTCATATATGCATTAAACAGGAAAGGCGAGAGGACTGACCCCTGCGGCACCCCACAAGTGAGAGGCCTCGAGGTCGACCTCTGCCCCCCTGCCAATACAAATTGCACTCGACCGGAGAGGTAGGAGGAGAACCACTGCAAAACGGTGCCCCTCACCCCCAACCCCTCCAGCCGATGCAATAGGATACCATGGTCGATGGTATCAAAAGCCGCCAAGAGGTCTAATAGGACCAGGATGGAGGAACAACCACCATCTCTGGCCCTCTAGAGATCATCCACAAACATCCTCCTAGATGCCCGGCTGTCAATGGATGACCATCTGACAGCCGTGGCAAGGGGGGCGTTTCACCAGGTTCGCCTGGTGCGCCAGTTGCGTCCCCTATTGGACCGGAACGACCTTCGCACAGTCACTCATGCGCTTGTGACATCCCATCTAGACTACTGTAACGCTCTCTATATGGGGCTCCCCTTGAGATGTACCCGAAGGCTGCAGCTGGTCCAGAATGCGGCCGCGCGGGCAGTTCTGGGAGTCACTAGATACTCCCACGTAACACCACTCCTGTGCGGGCTTCACTGGCTGCCTGTGGCCTTTCGGGTGCGTTTCAAGGTGTTGGTTATTATCTTCAAAGCGCTCCATGGCACAGGACCTAGTTATTTGCGAGATCGTATCCTGCCCCATACATCCCTTCGGCCGATTCGCTCTCACAGAGAGGGACTTCTCCGGGTGCCGTCCACTAGGCAATGCCAGCGGGCGACGCCCAGGGGAAAGGCCTTCTCTGTGGCGGGCCCAACCCTCTGGAATGACCTTCCCCCTGACATTAGAACGACCACGGACCTCCGCTCCTTCCGCCAGAAACTCAAAACCCACCTGTTTCAACTAGCCGGCCTGGGCTAATTCCATGCTTCCCGCCTCAGTTTGTAATTTTAAATTATGGGATTAGGTTTTAAAGTTAAGTTTTTAATTTTTATAAATTTGTACAGGGGATTATTTAATTCGATTTTAGTTTATATGTAATGTTGATGTCACTTTTTAATTTTTTACCTGTACACCGCCCCGAGTCCCTTCGGGGAGAGGGGGCGGTCTAGAAATCAAATCAAATCAAATCAAATCAATCAAATTATGGGGTGGGCACACAAGTGCATGCGATAGCACCATGTGCATGTTTTTGACACCCGAGGCAAAAAAGGTTCGCCATCATTGGCCTAGAGCCTGGTGAGAATCGAATTGCTGTTATGGGCAGAGTTAGCCTGCAATAATTATGTCCAGTGGCCTAATTCAAAAGGGCCCATTTCTTGTTGGAAAGGAATGAGCAAGAAAACTTTCACGCAGGCCACATCTGCCAATAAATCTACTCATTATGCACAGATTTAGACTCCAGATGAGCAGATCCAGGCAGTGCTATACTGTCTTGCAATGTATATCTTGGATTTTGTTCAGCTTATTGAGTTTCTCCAAGGAAGGGTTCTGTGCAGCACGAGGACAGACAGCTGCATGTTGAGATACCACCTGGGAATAGTATGCATGAAAGTCTAAACTTGTTAAAGGAATGGCTGGAAAGCATTCCCACAAGTCTGTCTTTCTAACTCTTTTTGCATCTGTAAATCTCCCTCAGACCTCAACACCGTAATGCATTCCCAAAACTCTACCCTCCTGACATGAGTAAGAATCATTTTTTTCCAATCTCACCTCCCAAAGCTGTAGAATTTCAGAGAAGGGAAATTCTCTCTTGAACCAGATCAAGATCCATCGGAAACAGAAACATAAGCTGCCAGATTCCTTTGAGTCTTTGGGAACCAGGAAAAATAGGGCAGAAGTAAAAAAGAAAAGAAGGAATTATGTAGATAAGATATTCACTGGTGTAAAATATGTTCAAAAAGTTTGAGTATTTGTAGGTCAAATTAAAGAAAAAATCCCCTGAACAACAAGACTTAATCATGAGACTTTTTGTTTTTAAATAAAGAACAAAAACATGGACATCTCCACAGAAGTGGAATCCCTTAATTTTTAACTTCCCTACACCTGTAATGCACCTGTACCTAGGAAGTCACAGAGTGGGGGATCCAGCACTCTAAGAAGCAAGGTGAGCTGGGAAAGCTGGCGTTTCATGGACTCCTGGCTTTCTTCAAAATTGTGGTGCTGTAAGCAGAAAACAGAAGACCATGAAAAAACCGGTGGGGAGAAGTAATTTATTGTTAAGTAAATGCATACAGCTAGTCCTCGACTTACAACAGTTCATTTAATGACCGTTCAAAGTTACAACGATACTGAAAATATGATTTATGACCGTTTTGCACATATATGATTGCTACGGCATTCCCAAGGTCACATGGTCGGAATTCAGACACTTGGCAACTGACTCATATTTATGACGATTGCAGTGTCCCAGGATCATAGGATCATCTTTTCTGACTTTCTAACAAGCAAAAGAAAGAAAGTCAGATTCACTTAACAACTGTGTTCCTAACCTAATTGCAGTGATTCACTTAACCACTGTGGCAATAAAGGTCGCACTCTTAATAAATTTCTCGCTTAGCAATGGAAATCTTGGGCGATATTGTGGTCATAAGCCAAAGACAACCTGTACACCAGCCTCTTCCCTAAAAGTAGTCTTCAAGGCACTTGTTAAAATACAAAACCAAGTTTTTAATCCAAACGCATAATTTAAAAAAAAAAAATGAAACTAGTAGCAAGTCAGGTCAAAGATCCAAGTTTCTCTGAATTTCACGCTGTAACTTTGTTTGAGAAATGTCTTAAAATGAGGCTGAAGATATATTACATCTAAGTATACATCTAAGCGGAAGCTGAGGGGGTTCTTAGCAAAAAAATTAATTTACGTCTTAAGGAGTCCCAAGGAGGGGGAGGGTCAAATTAGAACTAGGGTGGTGGGTGTGGGGGAAAACCCACCGGGGATTGTTTTTAGGCCGGCTAGGAGCTTTGGTGGTGGTGGGGGTCTAGTGTCCAGAACTGGGGAGGGGGCGAAGATCTGTCCAGAAGAGGGTTATTCCATCAATACTGTGAGTGGAAGGGGCAGGTATGACGGAAGCCGAGGGCCATATCCTGTAAGGAGAGGGTACACTCGCTGTCTTCGAACAGTGGCGCGCTCCGGCCCTCACGGCTCCCCTTGCGGCCCAGGGGGTTTAGGATCTCAGGGCCTGGGTCTTCGGCTGATGCTATGTAACACCAGGTCCGTGGTTAATAAAGCCCCCTTTATTCACGATCTGGTTTTGGAGGGGGGTGCGGACCTGGCGGGTATCACGGAGACCTGGTTGGGCCAAGAGGGGGGGGTGCCCCTTGTTGAAATGTGCCCACTGGGTTACCGTGCATTTCATCAGCCAAGAGCCCAGGATCAGGGTGGGGGGGTGGCGGTTGTTATAAAGGAGAGTCTTGATTCGAGGGAGACCACTGTGCCTCAGATTGCCGGATGTGAGTCCCTCTGTGTGAAATGGGGTCGTGGGAGGCAGTTGGGCCTGTTGATTGCATACCTGGCTCCCTGCTACATATCAACGGCCCTACCCGAGCTTCTCAGCGTGATAGCCGAGGTAGCGGTTGGCACCCCCAGGCTGCTAGTCATGGGGGATTTCAACTTGCCATCGGTCGGTGAGACGTCTGAGATGGCCCGGGAGTTCATGGCTTCCATGACGGCCATGGACCTGACCCAGTTAATTAATGACTCCACCCACATTGGAGGACACTCTGGATCTAGTTTTTGTCTCTGGCCAGTGGTTGAATGATCTTGATTTAGGGGGAATAGTCATCGAACCCTTGTCATGGTCAGATCACTCCCTCCTTCGACTTGACTTTCCAATCGCTGCACCCCACCGCAGGGAGGCGGAACCTTAATCGGTGAGATGGCTCCACTCCAGGCGCCTGATGGACCCTGAGAGGTTCCAGATGGAGCTTGGGCCGATATCTGAGACCCCGACCCACGACTCAACTGAAGACCTGGTGGCCGCCTGGAACAGTGGGGCCACGGGGGCTTTGGACTGTGTCGTGCCTATGCAGCCTCTTACCCGGCGCCGAACTCTCCTGGCTCTGTGGTTTTCCGAGGAGCTGAGGGTGATGAAGCGTCGGAAGAGATTCCTAGACAGCGCTGGAGAGCCACCCGCTCTGAGTCTGACCAGACACTGGTAAGGTCTTATCTTAAGACCTACCTAGTGGCGATAAGAGCGGCGAAATGCAACTATTTTTCCGCTCTTGTTGCGTCTGCAGATAACCACCCAACTGCCCTGTTTAGGGTGACCCGCTGCCTTCTCCATGTGGAAGCACGGGATGATCCCTTGCAGGGTCAAGCGGAAGATTTTGGCCGTTATCTGCATGATAAAATCAATCAGATTCGATTGGGTTGACCTCTGACTGGATTAGTTCAGACGGGTTGACTGAGGCAGGTCCAGAGAATGTTATCTGGGAGGAGTTCGATTCTGTGACTCCTGAGGACATGGACAGGATATTGGGGCGGTTGAACGCCACCACGTTTATTGGACCCGTGTCCCTCCTGGTTGGTACTGGCCTCCCGGGAGGTTACACGAGGCTGGCTCCAGAGAATTGTCAACGCTTCTCTGAGTGAGGGGTTTTTGCCGGCCGCCTTGAAAGAGGCGGTGGTGAGATCCCTCCTCAAAAAGCCCTCTCTGGATCCGGCTGTTTTGGCCAACTATCATCCTGTCTCCAACCTCCAGTTTATTGCGAAGGTTGTTGAGAGTGTGGTGGCACGACAGCTTCCTCAGTACCTGGATGAAGCTGTCTATCTGGACTCGCACCAGTCCGGCTTCCAGCCCGGACACAGCACGGAGATGGCATTGGTCGCGTTGGTTGATAATCTCTGGAGGGCTCGGGATAGGGGGTGTTCCTCTATCCTGGTCCTGTTAGATCTCTCAGTGGCTTTTGATACCATTGACCATGGTATCATGCTGCACCGGTTGGAGGGATTATGGGTAGGGGGCACCATTTTACGGTGGTTCTCCTCCTATCTCTCCGACCGGTCATAGTTTGTGTTGGCAGGGGGGCAGAGGTCGACGTCGAGTCGCCTCACTTGTGAGGTTCCACAGGGGTCAGTCCTCTCGCCCCTCCTGTTCAACATTTATGTGAAGCTGCTGGGTGAGATCATCTGTGGCTTTGGGGTAGAGTTCCATCAGTATGCTGATGTTACTCAGCTGTACATCTCTACCCCGGGCCACCCCAACAATGCGGTGGAAGTGATGTCCCGGTGTCTGGAGGCCGTGCGAGTCTGGATGGGGAGGAACAGGCTTCGACTCAACCCATCCAAGACCGAGTGGCCGTGGCTTCCGGCGTCACAGTATAGCCAGTTGACGCCATCTCTGGCTATCGGGGGCAAGTCATTGGCCCCCACAGAGAGGGCTTGCAAGTTGGGTGTCCTCCTGGACTCTCGGCTGTTTTTAGAAGAGCACATGACGGCCGTGGCCAGGGGGGCTTTCTATCAGGTCTGCCTGATACATCAGTTGCGCCCCTTTCTGGATTGTGACGCCATACATACAGTCACTCAAGTTCTCGTTACCTCCCACCTGGACTATTGTAACTCTCTCTACATGGGGCTTCCCTTGAGGTGCACCCGGAGGCTCCAGTTAGTTCAGAATGCGGCCTCGTGGGGGATTTTGGGAGCATCTAGACGCTCCCATGTGACACCTCTCCTGCGTAAGCTGCACTGGCTGCCTGTGGCTTTTCGGGTGCACTTCAAGATATTAGTGACCACCTTTAAAATGCTCCATGGCAAGGGACCTGGTTATCTGCAAGACCGCCCCCTGCTGCCAAATACCTCCCACCGACCAGTTCGCTCCCACAGAGAGGGCCTCCTCAGGGTGCCGTCGACTAAACAATGTCGGCTGGCGACCCCCAGGGGGAGAGCCTTCTCTGTGGCAGCCCCTGCCCTCTGGAATGACCTACCCCCTGAATTACGTACTATCCCAGACCTACGTTTCTTCCGTCGGGCGCTGAAGACACACCTATTCCATGCAGCCGGCCTGTCATAGCCTTGTTTTAACTGGGTCTTTAGTATTGGCTTTAAATTACGGGACGAAATATTTAATATTTTAATATGTATTCTAGTTTTCTGTTTTTACCGTGGCTGTTCACCGCCCTGAGTCCCGAGAGGGAGAAGGGCGGTATATAAATCAAATTAATTAATTAATTAATTAATTAATTACATTTTACAAAGAGTTTTGATTTTGACCAAGGCAGCATACTCACCACCAGCTCCATGAAACCACAAAAGCACCAGAAAGCGTCAACTTCATTCTGGGTGATATAGAGAATGGGGGACAGCAGGTCACTCATTCCTTGCACATACCCTGTTCAGGCAAGCAAAAGAAAAAAATGAACAAGACTAATTTCTTAATTCGAGGTGTTTTGTTTTTTTCAAGCTTCAAGTTAATGCTTGTCTTTTTTGCAATGACTCTTTAAAAGAACATGCACCTTTTCCTGGGCTCAGGCGGTTCCAGGAAACATGTTAAGAAGACAGTGATGAACACAAAGTCTTGGCAGTGCCTCACTAATTCAATCATGTCCTAAGCCACATGGCAGTTGCCTCAGCTTCCTAGGTTTGTGCCTTGCTTACAGAAACACTGACAGTTATAATAAGATGCTCATATTCCCTCTGAAGCACTCTTTCTACATCCATGTGGCTCAGTGGCTAAGACGCTGAGCTTGTCAATCAGAAAGGTCGGCAGTTCAGCGGTTCAAATCCCTAGAGCCGCATAACGGGGCGAGCTCTCATTACTCGTCCCAGCTTCTGCCAACCTAGCAGTTCGAAAGCAGGTAAAAAATGCAAGTAGAAAAATAGGGACCATTTTGGTGGGAAGGTAACAGTATTCTGTGCACCTTCATTGTTTAGTCATGCTGGCCACATGACCATGGAGACTTCTTCAGATAGTGCTGGCTCTTCAGCTTTGAAACAGAGATGAGCACCGTCCCCTAGAGTCAAGAACAACTAGCACATAAGTCTGAGGGGAACCTTTACGATTACCATAGCTGCACATGACTACATTGTATCTATTCCTTTCAACCCATACTTCTGCTTCCTTCCATCTTTGTCCATTAAGCTTCCAGAAGGCAATCGTTTCAAAATTGGGGATTTTAATTTGGATTTTAGCATAGGATTATAATTTAATATGTTTTTAAATTCTGTATTTATTGTTTTTTATGTTTTTTAAATTCCTGTGCGCCGCCCTGGGTCCTTTGTGGAGGAGGGCGGGATATAAATGTGATTAAAATAAAATAAAAATAAATAAAATATGAAGCAAAAATCAAGAACACGGGGGCATGACCTCAAACAGACAGGAGGTAAGATCAAAAGTAAGGTTAGAAAGTATTACTTCACAGAAAGAGTAGTAGAAGCTTGGAACCAACTTTCAGCCGAGGTAGTGTGTCAGTCATCAGTAACTGAATTTAAACATGCTTGGGATAAACACGTCTATCATCTGACAAAAATAAACTAAATAAAAATAAATAAGTAGAAGTAAAAAATAATGACTACAAATAAAAATAAATCAATGATGGACCATTTGGTGTTTTTCTGCCATCAGTTTCCTGTTTCTAAAAAACATCTTGGAACTCACCTAGATCAAAGTTGTACATGCAGTATGTCATCAGCACATCATTCAAAAGTACCAGTCCTGGATTCTCACTGCCCTCATAGAATTTGTTGTTTCTATCTGTGCGGCTGACATCTCTTTCTGCAAAGGCACAAATACAAGTTTATAAAACTCACTTGTACTGCCCCCTTACAAGGGACATTCAGAAGGATGAATTAGGGAAGGAATTCATTTTTTAAAAAAAGGCAAACTAAATCAAGAAAGTAAAACAATGAGGAAAGGTGGAGGCATTGTATCTCAAGGAAAGAATAAACGGTCATACGGCACAGCTTAGACCAGGGGTCTCCAACCTTTGCAACTTTAAGTCTAAAGGACTTCAGCTCCCAGAATTCTGGGAGCTGAAGTCCTTCAGACTTAAAGTTGCAAAGGTTGGAGACCCCTGGCTTAGACAATTTAGGTGAGAAAAAGTGCGTTCCAAAATATTAGGACAAGCACTGGAAGGGTTCAATATAAATCGATAATCATGTTGTGAATGAGGATGCTGAGAAAACAGAAATAGAGATCAGACCCACTGGGTTATAACGAACCATGGTGGCACAAAGGTTAGAATGCCATTATGCAGGCTGACTCTGCTCACTGCCAAGAGTTCAATCTTGACCAGCTCAAGATTGACTCAATCTTCCATCTTTCCAAAGTTGGCAAAATGAGGAGCCAGATTACTGGTGCAATATACTGATTCCGTAACCTCTTAAGAGAGTACTGTGAAGCACTATGGAGCGGTATATAAGTCTAAGTGCTATTGCTATAATATAGCACAAGGGTCCCCTACAGGGTGTATGCAGCATATGAAACCAAGCCCCTCCATACGGTGGAAAAAGCTCTCTCCACAGAACCAGTACCTGGTGCCCAAAAGGTTGGAGGCCACTGATGAAGCATATAAGAACTTAGAAATCGCTCACTGAATCTGATTGGCAAAAGATTCGGGCCTTATTCAAGAAAGCACTTATTTATATAATGCATAATTCATTCACGCAATGTCCTGTCGGAAGTAGTGGTGATGGCTGCTGCCTGGGAAAGCTTTAAAAAAGATTCTTCTGTGCACTGATTATTAACTATTAACCAGAGCAGATAATGGGAGGAAACTCCACATGCAAGGAGAAGCATGGTTTGCAGTATCAGATACTGGAAAATAATAAAAGGAGAAAGGATTGTGTTTAGAAGCATATGGCTGTAATAGGGGGATGGATTTTTATGAACAGAATGACCTTGCTTTAAGCCAGTAACTCAGCATGGCTAAGAATTCCAGGAGTTGTGAATCCGGTCATCGACAAAGAAAGATGGGCAAAAACAAATCAGGTGCTGTTACAGAATGAGAGTAAACCTCAAAACCAATCAGTAGAATTTACACCAACCAATAAGGCTGCGATAACCCCGCAGTAAAGAGTTTCGCAGCTCCTGTTCCTCGCTGACCGATTTCCACTGTAACTTCATGCGGAAGTATTCATCTCTGAGGAGAAGGTAGAAGAATGGAATGGGAAAAAGCTCAGACTCAGGTCCCCTCAGCAGACCCAACAGTCCTTGCCAAGCTCCAGGACTAGCTCCCCTTCAAACAGGCCACTCCCTGACGAAGAATTAGGCTTACGTTTTCCGTCTCACTTGCGCCTTGTTCTCTTCGCTGGTGTTGCCCCAGGAATAATAGCTCAAAAGGTACTTCCACACTTCCTTACGTAAAGACATGCTGAGCCCCTGAAAGAGGCCAAAAAATGTTCAAAGAAAGGAAGCAAGTTATTATAGAACAAAGCACCTACCTTGCTTCAATTCCAGGCTTAAATCTGTGGTAGGAAACATAGTTACAGGTGAACCTCAACTTACAACTGTTTGATGTTAGGGCAAACCCCCAATTCAAAGTTCAGACAGCCTGGCAGCCCTTGCAGTCACATAGTCACATTTTGGGCACTGGCAACCAGCCTACATTTATGGCTGTTTGCAGTGTCCTGCAGTCACATGACCAGGATTTGTGAGGGTGGTTTTTTTTTTGTTTGCCAAAAACTGGAATTTACTTATGGACAATGGGTTTTCTATACAACAGTGCTCACTTTACAACTGTCAGATTCACTTTATGACCCTCATTAAAAAGTCATCTGTCGGAGGTTATCCAATATCATACTATTCTGTCCAAATTGGACATTCCAATAAACAGCCACAATAATTTCCTCTTGTTTTCTATCCCAGAAACACAAGGCATGTGCTAGTCCAGCTGCCCTCCGTCCCACAAATCTCACCCCAGCAAAGATCCTCTTCCGCAATCCAATGGGATCCAGTACACGTCCATCGGGATCCAGATGTTGTTCCCATTCCTGCTCCGTAACTGGGGTCTCCCTTTGAACAGAGGGCCGTTCTCCTAGTTGTGCCTGCTGCTAGGAACAAAGTAAGCTAAGAAAACAATTGTATCTAAAGAAGAAAAGTTCCTCAAGAGGGAAGGAGGGAGAAAGGACAATGATTAAAACTTTCCTTCTTTTGAATTAGAGGGGCGTTGTAAATCTGAAGAGCCTAAAGAACTTTTTCTATAGTCAAATGTGCCTACATATTTCAAATTCTTTTCACACTCAAAAGTTCTAGAAGCATCTTCCCAGTTTCTCTGCAGTAGATCTAACAAACAAAGGAGAAATTCTGTTGTGAATCTGTTAACTACTGTGGTAGTTACCTCAGAACTCATCATTAACTGGTTCCAAGAGGTGTAACAGATACTAAAAACAGTAAGTTCCAAACAAACCACATAATTAACATGTGATCCTTTGTTCCATTTGGAAAGGGTTGTGACTCATAAAACAGTTGACACTGACAAGTTCTAGCTTGCATGAGTACCAAACAAATGATAAGTACCAGAACAAAATGTTCGTGTTAAAATGTATTGAGTACTAAATTCGATGAGTTTCAAAGGAGTCAAGTACCGAGGTACCACTATATCTTCGTTTATTTGATCATTTTTAAGTTACTTTTAAGAGCATAACCTTTTGAAGGAAGCTAATAGAATAAACATATTAGCATAATATACCTTCAACATAGTTAGCTCTTCAAACCAATTCCAAGTATGACGCGCTTTTAAAATACCCTCAGCAAATTTCATTCAGTTAAAATTCAGAAAGCACAAGTGTAAGGTTTGAAATCCTCTTAAGAGCAACCACAGCTGCCATTTTTGCTGGAAGAAATCTATAAGTTAAGGGCTATCCCCCAGAAGCTGAATCAGATTCTCAGCCCTACAAAACTTTGTGCCTTCGAATCTCCAATAAGTTCTCATAAAAATGTCAAGATACCTTGGATGTTAGCTATTACTACTGGTCGTGAAGTTTTTTTTAGTCCTCGTGAATCATTTGTGTAATCACTCCACTGATGGGAAGATCAGATACACAAATATATAAAACTGACAGATGCATGTGTAAACATGACAAGGCAGCACAAGCCACTCTAACGAAGTAGCTGCCACTCCTCCTACACATCATTTCACAGACTTGTTCTAAGACTGACATTGGTCCGTTTAAGCTTTTGTGTTTAAAGACTGGCTAGCTGCCCTTTGATCAAGGGGAAAGGATTTCCTTCAAAGAGTTCGCTTGTAATCTGCTCCTTCTACAGTGTCCTGCTTGTTGCATTTCTACAAGCCCCCCATACGATATGACCGCATCTTCAGTAACTCTACGACAGTTGGAGAAAATGGGTGGCAGAAGGGATAACCAGCCATTCCTTGAGGCAGAAAAACACCTCTTCCCACTTGGACGGTTTGCCATCACTGCCAGCCTTCAAAATTGTCTATTTCAACACTCACACAGGTGATGACTTCAAAGCCTGTCTCTTCCTCCACAGCAGCTGCTGAGTCACCAAGGGAATGGTGGGTGAGTCCATCTTCCTGGTGCAGAGCCCCACGGAAGAAATTGGTAACTTTGGAGAAGCCGCCAAAGGTGGCAGCATAAGGATCCTGCAGGAATCGCTAGGAGGAAAAACAACCACAACGTGCTTACAGCTACAGGTAGTCCTCACTTACTGCCTCACTTAGCAACCATTCAAAGTTAACAACAGTGCAAAAAAAAAAAAAAAAACTTTGCAACCAACAAGCGTTACAGGCAGTGCAGCATACTAGTCATGGGATCTCCATTTGTGTGCTTCACAACTGGCTTGCAATAAGCACAGTTCATAGAGAAGGTAGAAGTAAAATAGTTAAGTCACAGTCACATGACGCTTCGCTTAGCAACTGTGGCCCTTGGCAATAGAGTTGCCAATCCCAATTTCGGGTTGCTAAGGAGGACTATTGGTTAAACCTCACTGCATCAAATGCATGTGGCACATTATTCATAGCTCCTAATTCATCTGTGGTCTAGGACACGGGTCTGCAAAGTCGGCTCTTTTAAGACTGGTGGACTTCAACTCCCAGAATTCCCCAGCCAGCTATGCTGGCTGGGGAACTCTGGGAGATGAAGTCCACCAGTCTTAAAAGAGCCGACTTTGCAGACCCCTGGTCTAGGAGTATCCAACAGTACCCATGTGTCCGAAACTCTGCAGTTAGTACTCAGGATATAATTGCAGCCCGCTCCAATCTAGTTTACGTTCTTCCAGTGTAAATAGCTGCTAGTGGTGTGAATAGCTGCTGAAGTGGCTAAACCTCTTTTTCAACTATCAGTATTATAATCTGCTTCTTGAAACCTGAACTCAAATCATGTTTGCCCAGAACCTGGTGGTGCAGCTTTACACACTCAATTATTAACAGAGGGATAGAATCAAGATCACGTGAAGTGTTAATACTGCTTTATAAATCTTTGGTAAGACCCCATCTGGAATACTGCATCCAGTTTTGGTCACCATATTATAAAAAAGATGTTGAGACCCTGGGAAGAGCGCAGAGGAAAGCAGCAAAGATGATTCGGGGACTGAAGGCTAATGAAGAACGGTTGCAGGAACTGGATATATCTAATCTCGTGAAAAGGAGGACTAGGGGTAACATGATAGCAATATTCCAATATTTGAGGGACTGCCACAAAGAAGAGGAGGGGTCAACTTATTTTCCAAAGCACCGTTATGCAAGACAAGAAGCAATGGATGGAAACGAACCAAGGAAAGAAGCAATTTAGGACAAAGGAGAAATTTTCTAAAAGTGAGAACAATTAACCAGTGGAACAACTTGCCTCCAGAAGTTGTTGGTGCTCCATCACCGGAGGCTTTTAAGAGACTGGGCAGCCATTTGTCTGAAATGGTATAGATCTGCTTGAGGAGGGGGTTGGACTAGAAGACTTCCAAGGTCCCTTCCAATTCTGATGATGTTCTATGTTCTATATATAATTTCTAGTTCTGTGAAATCTTTGTAGATATTCTTCTTATATACCATTTTTGGATGCAGGGGTTAAAAAGCATAGTACGAATAAAAATATCCAGTCTGCTTGAGTTTTCAAAAGATCAAAGACCCAATTCTGGATTCTCACTTGCTGATTTATCTTTCTAACCCAAGTGTTTCTCAACCTGGGCAACTTTAAGATATCTGCACTTCGAACTACAACAATTCCCCGGATAGCATGGCTGGCTGAGGAATTCTGGGAACTGAAGTCCAGACATCTTAAAGTTGCCAAGGTCGAGAATCACTGAACTAACTCATTAAACTAATTCCACATCCTGCATAAGAGTGTGCACAACACCTTTATTGTACATTTGATCCCTTTTGGTTCGAAATAACTGTTCCCAAAACATTCCTAAACCAAGGCTTCTGCCTGGAAAAAAAAACCCCTCATATTATCAGCTTGTCCTTTTTTCCCCACAAAGCCCCATTCTCATTTTAATTTTTCTTCATTCCTTTTCCTTTTTCCTTTTCCAGAGTATAGGAAAGGAATGAAGGCCCTTCAGAAAACAGTCTTACCGATACTAGATTTGATGCGCTGTCATCAAAGAGTTGAAGCTCATCAAAAGAATGAGAAAGGGCATCTGAGTCATGTGTATAAACCAGGTAGAGCCGAGAATCTTTGGGGGAGCTACAAGAAAGAAAACAAAAGGAAATAAAAAGGATTTCTTTAAAAAAAATTGGAAGAGGGTTTTAACACTGCGATAAATTGTAGGGCGCATTATATATATTTTCATTGTTTACTACAATTAAAATCATCATAGTATAAAAATAAAGATGAAAATAAAGATAACAGGAAAATTTGGAAGAAAAAGGAAAGAAAGGTAAAGGGCAAAGAGGGAAAACAAAATGAAAGCATTGACTTCCAACTTTTTACAGTACAGGAAAGTACAGGTAGTCCTCGACTTATTATCACAATTGAGCCCAAACTTTCTGTTGTTAAGTGAGACATTTGTTAAGTGAGTTTTTGATCACACAATTTGGGATGCTAGAAAGGTTGTAAGTGTGAAAAATGGCCATAAATCACTTTTTTCAGTGCTGTGCTAACTTTGAATGGTCACTAAATGAACTGTTGTAAGTCGAGGGCTACCTATACAGAATAGAATTACAGTCTGAAACCTTTTACTTTACCAACTTAACAGGTCGTAGCCATTTCTATAAAACGAACTATATTAACTGGCAACAAGAGTTCGTTTTTTTTATGTCTCAAGCACAAAATCTAGATGCAGTTTCCAAGTAGGAACAACACTGGATATGTTTATTAAAATAGTCAGTTTTGCCATCTCTACAAGCACCATCATTTTTCCATCCATTCTTCGGTTTTAGGATTGTTGCATCTTTCCATTTCTGTGCTTATAGAATTCTTGCTGCTGTCAAACAAACATTCCAAATCTTTTTTTCTAACCCCTGTTGTGTCCATAAAGTCCTTCTGGAACTATTCTGCTTCTAACTACAGCTGGAGATTCCTATATTTTAACTGCTCTTTGCAACAAAGATAACTAGCACATTGGAGAAATTACTTTTGCTTTACTACTTCCCTTAAAACTATAGAGCAAGGTCACTTTAGTTTACATGCAAGAACAAAACTTCAGGTAATTAGAATGCTTAGAAACTGCATTTCTCTTATTAAAAAGAGAAAGGTGTGTAGCACGCTATCTTCTCTACTGATCTGGAGCTACATAGAATGGTCTGTACAATCTAAGACTAGTTCTTATTCAGTTGTGAAGGAAGCATAGTCACCAAAGCATGGCAATTTAATGATGACCATCAGATGACTAAAAGAAATCCCAAAAAACCAGGTTAACCAGATTTCTCTTGTTGCTAGATATCTGGGCTTTACTTGAAACTTAGCCAGCAATTTGCTCAAAACATCTAATGAGACAAAAAATGTCGACCTTGACTCCCAGTAACTCCAGGAACAAATTCAAATAATTCCCTTGCTAACAATGTAAAGATAATTTACTATTGCTTTCCTCCTGGATATTTTTCCCTCACTTCTTAAATTAATCTACATCCTTAGAATATCTAACAAAGGCTTTCAAAATTCGCTTTCAGAAGATGACATTAGAAAACATTCCCCTATTCCACGCAACAAGTTTAAACCAGATGGAGAGACTGCATCTTATCT
This sequence comes from Rhabdophis nuchalis, assembly GCA_039707465.1. Lineage (NCBI taxonomy): Eukaryota > Metazoa > Chordata > Lepidosauria > Squamata > Natricidae > Rhabdophis > Rhabdophis nuchalis. The sequence continues at coordinate 149,934,258 of CM077647.1, forward strand.
CTTTAATTTAACAGAGGTTGTGATGTAATCTCACTCACGTGGCTAATATAACATATTTGCAAAGAGCTTTGAGAAGGGCCTTCGTGCCTCCACGGTGGAAATGCAGAGCTTGAATGGAAATGCCTTCTTTGGTGATGAAGATGAGGTACGACCAGCCAAGGCCTGGTTTACTTTTACGGATGGATTTCAGCTCAGACAAGCTGATAGTGAAGGCCCACTGACCACGAGGGACTGGCGATTTTGATCCAGAAACTGGTAGGGGAAACACAGGAAATGCATAGTAACAAAGAGGAAACAAAATCCCACAATTTCTAGCTACTCTCTTTTTCTCATCCCCATGTTCCATTCCTTATTGCAACTTCATCAGTAAACCTAGATACACAAAACTGAAATTCATAAAAGGAAACTAGTGCTTTCTCTTTCAATTCACCAGCTGTTTCCTCCTGAACCCGAGACCTTGTCCCCACTGTACTGATTACGGCCCAATCTGGTTCATATCCTGGATCAAAATGTTCTTCCTCAGCTTGGGAGCCAATGGTATCCTAGTAAAGAGAAAACAAGATTAGAGGACATTTCAATGTTTTTAAATATGTCCCTCATAGTGTCTTCAGGGCAATGCTCCTTTAGGTCCTGTTCAAAATTGCATCCATAGCAAACTATTGATTTGCTTAATGACTGCTGGAAAAAGGTTCTAAAATCATGTATTTTGTGTGACTGACCCATTTTACAACTGTCACAAGTTACAACCATGATGGGCAGGCTCCTTTACAGTCATAACTCAAGGACTACCTGTACAATAATTCTAGGAGAATTTAAGAAATGTATACTGAAATTCTAGCATTGTTCTTTATTCTTGTAACTATTTTCTTCAAGAGACTGAAGGGTGTTTTTTTTAACTTTGTATAAACTGCAAGGATACCATAGCATATTACTCTGCAAAGAACAAGCAACCTATACGGTGATTAAATGAGGAAAAACTACTAATCTAAAGAAATGTATTTTTACTTCTGCCAAAATATAGAGAGCAAATATATCGCAGAATTTAATACATATAGGTAGATGATTAAATCAGCAGAAAGCCTTACCTTTTTAGTGTACATGATTTGAGCAGTATCTGACGACTCATCCAAAGGGGTCCATTGTAGTAAAGTATCTGAAGTCTGATTAAAAAGGAAGCAACATTACAATAAAGTATTCCAACAAAATCCCTCATCCCGAAACTTGGTTTTTAAATTTTGAAATTTAAGTGACCAAATGAGTGCTGAATTTCACGTTTCCTCCTTGAAAAGCAGCTGATGCATACTAAAATACTGCTGACCCCCACTTTGTTATCTAAAATATCATCACAACTTTCCTGATGCTTTTTGATGTGCACTTCTTAAATCATAAATTGTGGGAAACTTAAAATTTCTTCTGAAATATTTAAATCTTTTATGTACTACATAAACTACTACTTGCGCACATGTATTGATATAGCATACAGGTAGCCCTCATTTAACAACTGCCTCATTTAGTTATTGCAATTACAATAGTAATAAAAAGTAACTTTGCAACCAGACCACACATTTATAGCTTTCTCAGGCCTGCAAAGCAAAGTAAGATCATAACATGGCGATGTTTACTTAACTTAAGTAACACTTTGCTTAACGGCCGAGTTGCCAGTACCAACTGTGGTCACTAAATGGGGACAACTTGTATTATGAACAAACTGTAGTAACCCTTGGACTCAAATACAAAGCTTCTACTATTCTGACCAGTTTTGTTCAAATTAGTGCTAATTACCTTTAACCATAATGTCACAATTAGACAATATTACAAAGCTACAAAAGCCTCAAATTCTTCCTCCGGCATCCAAAAAGCAAGAGAGAGAGAAAAGCCTTGTTTGGCCCGTTCATGTAATGGTAAATAAGACTGAACAGGATCTACCCCTCCAACGTAATCAATACAATACTCCAACACCCCGATTTTCTCACCACGACCCCACAGCCTCCTGCTTCAGTTTCACAACCCAATGGGCAATCTGTCTTGACCCACCTTCTCAATGATGCGGATAACTCCAGGTATGAGGGAATCCTGGTCAGGATGCCGCTTTGCACTGGTGTGTAAATAGACCCCATCTTTCTCAAACGCAATCTGAAAAAAGTCATAAGAAAAGAAATCAAAGGGGCAGGAAAAGGACCAGAATCCCACTCCCCCAGTTTCCCCCCCACCCCCAAATGTGCAGCTCAAGTAATAAGATCCAAACTTCTTTAATGGTTTATTGTCAAAGCCTCGAAACAAGTCTAAAACAAAAGGGGGAAGGAAACCCATTTTACAGAACTAACTTCTACATACTACCAGGTGGAGGGATTCTCAATGCACGCCTCCCTGTAACTTCCAGGGCGGAAGAAAGCACATTTCCCCATTTCTACCAAACCAGAATTTCCATACGGAATGACACCGCCGGTCGTCGTCTCCCGGGGAATCGTTTTCGGCTCATGCTGGGGAAAAAGCCCCTCAACCCTCTTTCCTTCGAGAGCCCATTTTTGCTCCAGGGAGCCTAAGGAGGATCACCCTGGAGAATAAAAGGCCTCTCTTACCCTGCAGCCCCCTAACTCCATTCTGCCTGACAGCTACTTCCTGAAAAACAAACACGTCATTTCCTGCTCCCCTCGACCCCGCCCTTCTCATAGAGCAGTTTTCTCTGTTTTTAATGTTTCGTGAAGCCGCCATCATTGTTTCTGGCGCGGGAAAAAAACCCAACTCAAGCTGGAACGGTTGGATATCTTGTTTGGAAATGCAGGTGAAGCTTTTGGCGCCATCTTTGCAAAGGTCAAAATGACGATCTTTAAACATGACATTATCGCCAATGTGCAAGTAATGTTAAGTAATTACGCACCGGTTAAGGAATGTTTACACATTCGGAGAACTTAATAAGGCATGAAAGAGAAAACATATTTTACAATTTAACTAGGGAGGCTGGCACGTGGAAACATATGGATGATTTTGGCCTCGGAAACTAAGATGGATGAATTATATATTATATAATTATATAGTCCAGGATGAATTACAATATGGTTGGGAGCCTTTTAAGTAATATCAATAGTGAATATCGGAGGCGGGGGAGTAATAATGCCAAAAAATAATTACCAAGAAAGTTATGTCCATTAAATATTTGAAGCTCATCTAAAGTTTCTTGCAATTATTACCAAGGGGCCACTCCCTTGGTACGGGAAAAGTGAAGGAATTTTATTGAATGAAATAATATATGAAATTAATCTTGCAATAGAAAGAAAGTGAATTCTTTCCACATCTTTATAGGTGGGGTGGGGGAAAGAGTTTTCTATCAAATCACAAATAACTTACAAACTTTAGAGCAGTTTCCGACTGGGATGCTTCCTGAGACTTCAACTCCCAGAATTCGTAGCAAAGTGGCCATGTTGGCTGAGGTGTTTATATTATACTTAGACGTTGATAGGCTGTAAAACTCTGCTTAATAGTATCTTAGTTTAGCAACAGAAGCGTTTGATGTTAATGATGATATAGAGATATATCTTTTCTGCTAAGCACCATCAGACAAGACACACCTATCTTAGGTCCTTGCGAAGATCTAGATAAACATGCCAAATCCAGTCTAAACATCTGGCTGACTATAACAATGAACCCTAATAAATGCCTCCCAGCTCCAGGGACTATGGACAGCTCACACAACCAAGCAAATAAATCAGAATAATATCAATAATACAGTAGAAAAACTATGGCAAGCATGTTGAAGCGAAGGATCCCAGAGACTCCAGACTCCCAGGTCTGACCAGGCGATGGCAGCAAATAGCTAAGAGCACGTTTTATCAATCTTCACCATTTTAAATTGTGTGGCATTCTGGGAGTTGAAGTCCACAAATCCTCAAGTAGCCAAGATTGATAAACGCTGGTTTAGAAGCTTCTGCCTCTCTTTGCTGCCACCTGCTGTTCTTCAGAATATCTGCAGCATAGCAACATTTTGCTTTAGGGACGTGCAGGGTTTTAGTCGCCCTGCCTGCAGCAATCCGCTAGTACAGGGGTCTGCAAAGTTGGCTCTTTTAAGACTGGTGGACTTAAAAGCGTAGCTGGCTGGGGAACTCGGGGAGTTGAAGTCCACCAGTCTTAAAAGAGCCGACTTTGCAGATTCCTGCGCTAGTGACTCCTGGGGATACGGTTTAAACCGCGTGCGGAAATTCTCAACCGAGAATTTGCCATGTTTTAATTCTTCAACTTTCAAGTGGGTACCTTGAGTCCCTCTCTCGCCTCCTCCTTATAAACGTTCGGCGGGCTTCCTACTAAGTTCACAGTCACATGTAGCTTTCCCCCTCTCTTTTAATATACCACCGGTAGAATGATTAGGTATCTCCTCGCCGCCATTCGGATTTTGATAAGCCCTCAGAATTTAAACATAAATAATCGAATGAAATTAATATTTAATGTGGACTGGGTTTCCATAAACAACCACTACGACGCATGCGTCCGAGGAAACGCTCACCCTTACGATGCCATCTTTGGGTAGGGTAAAAGAAAACCAATCGACCTTCACGACTCCTCCCCTCTCCCGCGATGCCCTCCTTTGTTCCCCGCCCTCCATCTTTGAAAAGGGCAGCGTGTGGGCGCTGCTCTCATGTCTTATAAGGGCGGTCGGAGGAGGCGGAGCCTTGGGGGTGGGGAAGGGGAGGTGGCGGTTGTTGTTTAGAAGAGGAGGAGGAGGAGGGGGCGGCATAAGTGTCCTGGGAAGGGTTAAAGGTGAGAGGTCAGGATTCCGGCTGCTGGACCCCCCCCCAAGGGGGCAGGGAGGGAACGGGTCTCCGGTGCTTAAGCGAGGAGAAGGTGGGGGGAAAGGAATAAGAGGTAGGAGAAGGTAATATGCGTCACCCTCCCCTCCCGCCGCTTCCTTTCGGAGCCCTGCTCGGGGAGGGGGGTGGGGAGAGAACGGAAAGGCTTGTGCCGAGGAGGGGGGGGCGTCCCTTCTCCCAGTGCTGTCTGTCTGTCGGTATGTGCCCACCCACCCCCTTTGCTTTTATTCCAGGGCTGTGTCCTTTGCTTTGGCTGTGCCCCGTTGGAAAAGGGGGCTTGCCTGCCTGCATAGCCTTCCGTGCACCCCACACACCCGGTGCATGCTCTTTCCAGTGCAGCCTTTATCACCCGAAGCCCACTTTCTGCCCTGCAGGCTATTGCGGTTTGTTTGACTCTTGCAAGCCCTTGCTCTGGCTGCTTCTCTCCCAAGTACCAGAGGGCTCCGGCTTCTTTGGCTCCTCCGTGTGTGCTTGTGACTTCTCTTGGTTTCCATGCAGGCTGTTTGCGGTGGCTTCTTAACTTTTTCTTTTCAACTCCTGCTCAGTGCCAGGTGTTGAGAGTTCAGGCTCCGGTGCTGCTAAGCTGAACTCCCTCTCTGAGGCAGACCAGGTTCACTCTCTAAGGCAGACCAGGTTTCTTGGCCTTCTAGCCATTCCTGGTCTCTCCTAAAAGTGCCCCAGGTTCACCCTGGGCTGTGACATTCAGCGAATTAATTGGTTAGGCAAATTGACTCAAAGTATTTTGCTTTTCGACTGAGCACAAGCCACCATAGGTGGCAAAAGCCGTCTTTAAAAAAAAAAAAGCATGGTGTGAATCTGAATGCCTGTTGCAGTGCAGTATTTGTGTCGCTTAGAAACAGGTGTTTGTTTTCTTCCTGTGAATATTTAATATTTTTACCAGCTCAGCTTTTTAACTATGGATGAGTTCTGTTCTACTGTGCAATGGTTTAACCTCAGTGTCCTTCTTGTTTTGTTTGCCTACAGAATGACAGATATGGCAGATAATCATAAAGAAAATTGGGTAGCCCTGGTGGCTGCAGCAGAACAGTACCGGCGTCAAACAGGCAACGAAATTGTTTTGCTCACAGCCTTCCGAGCACCACCCCCTGGCAACTACAGCTATGCGCAGCATGGGAGTGGGGCTCTAGCAGATGCCGTTCAACGCTACCTCGAAGATATTGCAGTGGTTCATAAAACCACTGCTTTCACCTATATTGCCCGCCCGCCCTCAAACCCTCATCCACCTCCCCCACAAGGACCCTATTCCCAAAATTACCTTCATGCTCCAGATGAACCTGCCCCACACAGGACGCCTGCCTCCCAGGGAGGCCTGCCTCAGGCTTCGGGAGGCCAAGAAGATGAAGATGATGAAGGTGACAGAAACACATTGACCGAACTGGAACAACCTGGTGGGAGAAACCCTCCTAGTGACACTACTGGTATGTCTCCATGCAACAAGCTTGCATTCATAGCTTGTTTTTCTATGAATCGTTTCAAGTAGCCTACAATAAATATATGTCAAATATCAACCCAGTAGGCTGCTCACCCCAAACCTTCACTTGAAAAGCCAGGCTTGGACAATACTGTGGCAATTACTGCATAGAGGTAGAGAGAGACCTGTGCCTGTAGATATGCACTGCTTTTTTTAAAGTTCTATAACAGAGGTCAACCTTCCCCAGTCAGGTGTTCTCCAGATGTGTCATACTTTAACTCCCACGGCCTGCCAGCCAGCATCTGGATAGAAGGCCCAGGAATGTTAAAATCCAACCACCGGATGCCTGAATGTAGGTCCACAATAAAAATTAAGTGTCGTGGACTATACAGGTAGTCCTCAACTTATGACCACAATTGAGCCCAAAGTGTTTTGTTGTTAAATGAGAAATGTAAGTGAGTTTTGTCCCATTTTATAACCTTACATGCCACAATTCATTGCAGTTCTTAAGTTAGTAACCCAGTTGTTAAGTGAAGCCTGTTTCCCCATTGACTTTGCTTATCAGAAGGTCGCCAAATGTGATCACATGACCTTGGGACATAGCAACAGTCATAAATTTGAACCTGTTGCCAAGCATCTGAATTTTGATTGCATGATCATGGGGATGCTACATAGATTGTAACTATGAAAAATGGTCTTAAGTCACATTTTTCAGTGCCATTGTAACTTTGAAAGTTCACTAAACAAACTGTAATAAATGTTATTTTAACTGGATCTGTTAAAAAAAAGCAACCTAATTCACACATTGTGCCAAACCTTGACTGGCTTAAACATAGTTTTAGAACAAACAATGTAGGCTTGTACAATAAGAACAGCCACATTGAGTTAAGGCTTAGTAAGATGCCTGAAGGCACTAGCTTCTTATCACATTCTTTAGCAGGATAAACACTAGCTCTGCACTAGTAGCACTTTTCCTTTCCTATCGTTACAGTTGTGACAAAACTTGCCTCTGTTGAAGTGAGAAGGCACATCCCAAGGTATTAGGCTTGACAGAACAGTGGGTAACAGTTTAGGAATGAAATGAACACACAATTATGCATAGTCCCTTACATTCATCGCTCCCTCTCATTTGGCCTTTATATTTTATTTTTCTGCTAAAAAGGACTTGCAAACCAGCAAGCAAAAAAATTTAACAGGGTAACTTTATTATGGCTAATAAGCCAATGGAAGGGAAGCAGAGTAATAAATTGTTGGTATGTCAGAGTTTGAAAGGGGAAATAAATGAAGTCATATCATTTAAAGGTCCCCTGAAAAAGCAATTTCTTAATAATAATGGAGAGCAATTTCATTTTGGGAACAAAATGAAACTCTGGATGAATGAGCGTTCCGGAATTGGGGATCTTCTGCCAAAAAGGCCCAACTATTTATCTGCTGCAGCTCAGAGCCAAGTCTCAACTGATAGGATCTCACATTGATAGGTTGATATATAGAAGTATAAAATTTGAAATTGGTTTTGTTTTTTGAAAGACACAGTACAGCTATTTTAAGTCTGTGAATTTATCTAGTCACAATAATTATCAGATTTATAGATGTAATAAATTACATTTAGATATCACTTTTTCAGGTGTTAGAACCATTTCATGTAGCTTAATTTGAGAATCCTCAGAATTCTTAAAGGCATTTCACTCATATTTCAGAAAGGGGTTGGAATAGAAGCCACTTGTGAGCAGATGGCTGGAAAAGGAGATGGAATACTTCCGTGGCTTCTAGTCTTAGCTACTGCTTCCAGTGGTTCCATGTTGGGTATTTCTTTGTACCTTGCCCTCTGAACCTTTAGCCTCTCTTGCTGTGTGTTTAATGCACATGACTGTCCCAAGTGAAGCCTGAAGAGTACAGAAATATATATTTTAGCTTCCCGGCTTAGGACAACCCATTTGATACTAGCTGGGATTGTTGGGTTGTGTGAAGAGATGTGTTGGCCTGCAACTCGCAAAGTACATTGTCCTATGCCTCCTAGGCTCCATTTTGAGTCTCTGAATCTATCATGTGGAGCACAGCTAATTTCCTGCAGGCTGCAGTCAGGTTTCAAGTCTTCTTCAGTTGGCCTGAATGCTCTTAGCAGCGCCAGCGGTGGAGGTCCTCCATATGTGCCTGATGGCAATAAGGAAAGTTTATCATATACATGATTGCAAGTAATCTGGAGGACAGAGAGCAGGACACCCTGAATCAAACAGCTCTGCTAATTCTTGTAAACAATTACAAGAATTGTTTTTTAAAAAGCTGAAACTGAAAAATCTGAAGGGAAAGTTCTGGATTCCTTTCATAAAAGTGGAAAGAGCAGGAGTTGAGTGTGATTTTCCTTGAAGTGCTTTCTACGGTTTGGAAATAAGATAGAATGGAACCCAACAAGTGGAGCTTGGAAAATGAGGCCAGGGGGATATCGTTAAGAAGGCCTCTTCTGTTGACCTTAATATTCAAACAGAGACATGTGGCATTAGGAGTGCGTGAGATATTAAGACCGTAATTTGTTTAAAAAACAATCTACTGCAGTCACTGTTGTTATCATAATTACACCCCTTTGAGATAGGCTAAAAGGCAATAACTGAGCTAAATAAGATTTGTGACTGAGGGATGAAGCTATAGTCTCTCTAGAATTAGATCTAACAATAAAGTCACACTGGTTGACAGTATATTATGACTTGCTTGAAAAGTAGGTCATTAGTTGTGCAAAGGCTAACATCCCAAAATATTCCATTCCTCCTCCAAATGATGCTGATTCTGGTTGTTCAGCAAGTAACCATGGAGCAATCTAGAACAGCCAAAGTCCAGAGAAGGAACAGAACGTTTACTGCCTGAGAACATTAGGTTGCGCATGTATATGTCATATATATGAAAGGCTGTCCCTAAGGAAGCCTCTTTGGTCTCCCCTCTTCTTTTAGAGTTTAAGTAAGAATAAAAAAGAATATTTTTGCTAAGTCTTTTAACTATTGATATTGATTTTATTGTTTTCATATTTATTCAGTGGCTAAGACACTGAGCTTGTCAATCAGAAATGTTGGCAGGTCGGTGGTTCGAATCCCTAGCGTTGTATAGGGGAGTGAGCTCCCGTTACTTGTCCCAGCTTCTGCCAACCTAGCAGTTCGAAAGGACTTTAAAAATGCAAGAAGAAAAATAGGGACCACCTTTCGTGGGAAGGTAACAGTGTTCTATGCACCTTCAGCATTTAGACATGACCACGGAGACGTCTTCAGACAGTGCTGGTTCTTTGGTTTTGAAATGGAGATCAGCACCACCCCCTAGAGTTGGGAACAACTAGCAAATATGTGCAAGGGGAACCTTTATCTTTATCTTATAGCTTTATTGAGGGGTTATAATGGATAGTCCTTAACGTATGACCACAATTGGAACCAGAATTTCTATTGCTAAGCAAGGTGGCTATTAAGTGAGACATACCTGTATTTATGAGGTTTTTTTGCCACCGTTGTTAAATGAATCCGACTTCTCCCATTTCCTTTGCTTGTCAGAAGTGCTCTGGGAAGGTTGCAAACGGCAATCACCTGATCCCAGGACACTGCAAGCATCATAAATGCCTGTTGCCAAGTGCCCAAATTTTGATAATGTGACTATGGGGATGCTGTGACCGTTTTAAGTGAGTGCATTGATCATAAATCATTTTTTTAGTGCCGTTCAAATTTTAGAATTTTTTATTGGCCGAGTGTGATTAGGCACACAAAGAATATGTGCTCATTGTTCCTGAGCCTAGGGGACGGTGCTCATCTCCATTTCAAAGCCCGAAAAGCCAGCACTGTCCAAAAATGTCTCTGTGGTGATGTGGCCGACATGACTAAACACCAAAGGTGCACAGAACGCTATTGCCTTCCTACCAAAGGTGGTTCCTATTTTTCTACTTTTTTACGTGCTTTGGAACTGCTAGGTTGGCAGAAGCTGGGATAAGTAACAAGAGCTCATTCCGTTACGCAGCACTAGGGATTCGAACCACCGAACTGCCAACCTTTTGATTAACAAGTTCAGCATCTTAGCCACCTTTATTTTATTTATTTATTTATTTATTTATCGTATTTATATCCCGCACCCATCTCCCACAGAGGGACTCGGGGCGGCGCACAGGAAAATTTAAAAACAAATACAAATATACCAAAACTCTTAAAAACTATATTAAACCCAACCTTGTGCTAAAACGTAATTAAAACCCCCAAATTAAAACTTTGATCAGCTAACAGTCAGTTCGGTATCGAAAAGTTCATGCCAGGCTGGCTAGCTGGAAAAAATGCGTTTTTAAGCGCTGGCGGAACAGGCGGAGGTCCGAGATGACACAGAGTTTGGGAGGCAGGTCGTTCCAGAGGGTTGGGCCCACCACAGAGAAGGCCCTTCCCCTGGGCGCTGCCAACCGGCATTGCCCGGCCGACAGGACCCGGAGAAGACCCTCTCTGTGGGAGCTAATCGGTCATAATATAATATACATTTATATAGCATGCATAATTCTCCCATTTACCATTTTCCCCACCACAACAATCTTGTAAGGTAGGTTAGGATGAAGAGATTGTTTGACTCAAAGTCCTCCAGCTGAGTTATATGCCTAAGGGAGGACTAGAATGCATGACCTATCACTTTCTGGTTTAGTATCTTAGCCACTGCAATATCCTGGCTCTCTTTAATGTCCTCCAATTAATATCTTCTTTTTAAAATTGGCTTCTCCTATCAGAAGTGCATTCCTTTCAGATGTCTTATTGTCATTTGTTGACATGAAAGAAGTCTGTATGAAGGGGAGATCTGCAGACTCATTTAATTGCGATAATGTAAACTTTAATCCACATTTACTAACCAGAGCAGACCTATTCAGCTCTTAAGACATCTTTTTCGCAGTGTGCTTACTTTCTCTCACCGTCCATTCCGTATTGCTCTTGCCTGGAAATGTATACATTAAAATAAAAGGTAGAACCTTCAAGCAGCCATTGATGTGGGCTGAGTTTCTGGTTCCAAGACAGTTGCTGAAATCTATTGAGCATGATTGATTCTAACTGGACTTTGTCACACCTACACACACACCATCACTTGAGCTGTGTTTAGAAAACCTTGGTGTTCATCCAAGCTTGTTGATATCTTCCAGCTGTGATGGTATTATTTTTGAATACAAAAAGATTAATCCTTTTTAAAAAATGGTGGTATGAGAAAAGGCAGCATTTCCATTCACCTGGTATGATAATCAGCATTTATGTTGAGGGACAGGGGTGTATCATGAGGGTTATTGTTTGGACACTGTCATTCTAAATTTTAAGATAACTATCAATTTCTAGGTCTGTTTGTGATGGACGAAGATTCTCCAAGCCAAGATTATGAGCCTTTTTTTGATTCTGATGTGGAAAGCACAGACGGTGAGTGGAAGTAACACTATGTAAGAGAGACAACACTGAGCCCAGCTAATCCTTTGAGTTTTCCCCTCTTCTTCCTGTGGAATCCATCCTTCTCAGACTGATCAGTCCAAACCACCTGTGAATTTTTGGTTTCAGCTTCTTCCATGAAGTCCTCTTTTGTTGTAACAATCATCTTGACAAGCCCAGCGAGGTTCAATTACAGGTAGTCCTCGACTTACGACCACAACTGAGCCCAAAATGTATGTTACTAAATGAGACAGTTGTTACTTTTGACCCATTTTATGACCTTTGTTGCCACAGTTGTTAAGTGAATCACTGCAGTTGTTAAGGTAGTGGCATGATTGTTAAGTGAATCTGGCTCCCCCATTGACTTTGCTTATCAGAAGATCGCAAGAAGGGATCCCATGACCCCACGATACTGCAACCGTCATAAGTATGAGTCAGTTGCCAAGGGTCTGAATTTTGATCACGTGACCATGGGGATGGCCACAATGGTTGTAAGGGTGAAAAACAGTCGTAAATCATTTTTTTCCAGTGCCATTGTAAGTTTGAACAATGACTAAATGAATTGTAAATCGTGAACTACCTGTGCTCACAAACAAAGGGAAATATGTGACAAAATAGAAGACAGAACCTTTGATCCTGGTGACCGACCTAGATTGGATCCTGCAACTACCTGTAGTGTAACCAGCATAGTTTTAGTGGCTGAGAGAACAAAAAGGAAATCTGTTCAGCCATTCACTGGATGACTTTGGCTAGTCTAGCATACTTTGCAAATTTTTTGAGAGAAGAGAAAGAAAGGGGAAACTCCTTTATCTGTTCCTTAGAGAAAAGATATAAATGTGAGGGATAATTAAAAAGAGATCCACCTAATACGTGCGGCTTTGTCTCCTCTACTCAGTAGGCTACCTTAATTGCTTGGTCTAATTAGTCTTTAATGAGACTGCTAGGCATGGTTAAGTGGATCCAATTTTCTTTGTTGGAAAAGCTTGTTCTCAATTTTTTCCCTTACGTTTAATGTCATTCACCACAGTTTGTATATTACACATTATAACTCCTCTCAGTTTATGCATTTGACACCTTTGTAAATAATCTGTATATTATCACTTGAGTTTTCATTTTTAGTTTTCAAAAACTAGAAGCTTTATGACAGCCATCTCCCAACTTAAAAATATTCAATCTAGCAACCAGGATTTCCTATCTTTCGCCATGCAAGCTGGGAATTCTGGGAACTGTAGTTGCAAAATGATAGGGAGATGCCAGATTAAGGGAGGCTGCCCTAAATGGAAACTTCATTAATTGACTACGGTGGTATTTGAAACCCCAAAGAGTTGCTTCATTTCATTTGTCTTTTCTAGATTGTCCGTATTGTCTTTGGAATTGACACTGTTAGAGGGTGAGAGGAAGTTTTAAATTATAGATTAAATGTTCCTTTACTGATGAATCAATCTCTGGCTTCCTGGGATTTTCAGGAAACAGAATATGGAGAAGTGCTGAATGAGAGTAGCCTTGACCAGGTCTCAAAATGAGCATTTTGGGTAATACTTGATAAAAAATATCCTCAAGAACATATAATCTATGCCAAAGGTAGATTCAAAGTGCAAACTTTGAAAATTTTTTGAATAAAGTTTAGAGAGAGATGGACGATCTGAGGTAGCTTGTACCTCGTGGGTGTGTTGCTAGACCCCTCCATTGTTAGACCCCCCTCCATCGTTACCCACTTTTTGAAAGAAGCTTGTCATAAGAAAAAAGGCAACATGCTCCACAACGACAGACTTGCCTTCTGCTTTGCATCTATTTGCAGGAATCCCCTTGCGCTTATCAAGCCGTGATAGCAGAGAACATCCTAGTAAATGAGTGTTTTGGGGCAGGCCGTGAAAGTACATCTGCCGCATGCTGCCAGAATTCCAGATGTGCCTTTGTCTTAAAAAGGTTGCCCACCTCTGCTCTAAATACTGTTGAATCGCAACTCCCGGTAGCCTCAGCCAAACATGACCAAAGATTAATGATTCTGGGAATTGTAATTCAACAAAATGAAAGGGGTTAATCTAAACCAGGCCGCTCCTGCTTTTGATCAGGCTTCGGATGCTCGCAGCTGGCTGGTTTCAAATGCTACACGGTTGGTCTAAGCTGCTTCTTTTTTCCCCCCCACCCGAATCTCCACTTTTTCTCAGATGGGAGTCTGAGTGAGGAGGCTCCAGGACAGACAGCTCCTCCACCCCCAAGCCATCAGTATGCCAAATCCCTCCCTGTCTCCGTGCCTATCTGGGGCTTTAAAGAACAACGCCAAGAGATGCGATCCTCTGACGAAGAGAACAGTAAGGTGGGTCAAAGTTAAGGACTTGCACCTTGAGAGGCTGTCCTCTGGTGAAGCAAAAGGGCTCTTGGGGCCCTTTCCTTCTCCTTGGGTGTCATTGGAGCCTTGCTGACGAAGTACGGGTGGTCCTTGAATTATAGCCATTCATTTAGAGCAGAGGTTCCCAAACTTGGCAACTTTAAGACTTGTGGACTTCAACTCCCAGAAATCTCCAGCCAGCTATGCTGGCTGGAGAATTCTGGGAGTTGAAGTCCACAAGTCTTAAAGTTGCCAAGTTTGGGAATCTCTGATGTAGAGACTGTTCAGAGCTACAGTGGCTGGTCCTCACACATATAACTTCCCCAGCTTCTCCATGGTTAGTGATCCAAATTCTGGCCACTGGCATGTATTTACAATAATTGTAATGTCCCAGGGTCATATGATCGCCATTTACCACTTTCCCAGCTGGCTTCCAACAGGCAAAATCAATGAAGAAAGCTGGATTTATTTAACAACTACAAGTTTCACTTAACTGCAGTCATTTGCGTAACAACAACGTTGTGTGTGTGTGTCATAAATCAGGCACGTTTCATTTCACCGCCATTTGCTTAGCAATCCTTGAGGGGGAGTTGCTGTGGCTGAGCCTGGTCTCGGTCTGCTGACTGAAAGAACAAAATGCTTAAATGCTTTTAAGGGAGACTCAGAATTTGCAACACATTAAAGGGGGTTGTTCAGCCACTAAATTACATATTTGGAGAGAAATTGGGGGAACATTGTATATTTGTGATAGAACCCGAAAGAATGTCTCACCCAAAAAAATAAAAAAAATCTCCATCTCCCAAAGGAACACAGAGAAATGCTCTCAGGTTACAGGAAGGCAGATCAAAGCAGGCAGACCGAATTGTGTAGAAGACTTTCTAACAGCAAGAGCAGTTCAAGCCAAATACCCAGGGAAGTTGTGGGCTCCCTGCATTATATTCCTGGGCTGAGCAGGGCAGTGGGCCCCATCAAACGCTCTATTTTTCATAGTCCATTGTAGTTTGGAATAGCAGATGCACAGAAACGCAACAGGCTAATGCAAAGTTTTCCAATCTTGGCAATTTCCAGGTAGATGGACGTCAACTCCCAAGAATTTCACAGCCAGCATAGCCATTTCTGAGAATTCTGGGAGTTGAAGTCCACTCCTCTTCAGTTTGAAAGGTTGCTAAATGCTGGTCTAAGTTTTGGCTCTTTCTCCACTGTCTTGGCCATTTAACTGTGCCTCAATCAGTTGTGACTTTTGGCTTTGTTTGTTCTTTCTAAACTCATCCCTACATCGTTTACCCATAAAGCACTTAGGTAGGTATAATGATGAAAAAAAAGGGAACTCTTACAGTTAGATACTTCAGAAGAAAAGAGTTTACAAAAAGGGGCTTGAAACCAATTTCTGGAGAAAAATCAAAAGTTTCATGCAGTTCCTTAAACAAGTTAAAGCTTTCATCCTTCCGAGTAGGTAATGGAAAATTGGCGTATTGGTGGCCCTTGATTTACAATCACATTTAAGACCAGAATTCCCATTGCTAAGCAAGGCAATTAAATGACTCACACCCAATTTCACAACCTTTTTTTGCCATGGTTATGCAAATAATCACTGCAGTTGTTAAGTGAATCGCAGTTTATTTTATTATTTATTTTATTTTATTAAATTTATACCCCGCCCTTCTTTATTTTATTTTATTTTATTATTACATTTATACCCCGCCCATCTCCAAACGGACCCAGGGCGGCGCACAGGAATATTAAAATACATACAAAATCACATAACAAATTTAAAAAACTTATTTGATAGAGATCCTGCGCTAAAACCAAATTAAAATCCCCAAAATTTAAAACTGTCTAAAAGTCATTATGGAAGTTACGCTAGGCCGGCTAGATGGAACAAATGTGTCTTTAGGCACTTGCGGAAGAGGCGGAGGTCGGAGATGGTGCGAAGTTCAGGGGGTAAGTCATTCCAAAGGGCTGGGCCCGCCACAGAGAAGGCTCTTCCCCTGGGTGTCGCCAGACAGCATTGTCCGGCCGACGGCACCCTGAGAAGGCCCCCTCTGTGGGAGGATATCGGTCTTAGGGATGTATGGGGCAGGAGACGGTCTCGCATGTAACTAGGTCCCGAGCCATGGAGTGCTTTAAAGATGGTCGTCAGAACCTTGAAGCACACCCGAAAGACCACAGGAAGCCAGTGCAGCTCGCGCAGGATCGGTGTTATATGGGAGTGTCTAGGCGCTCCCGTAATCACCCGCGCGGCTGCATTCTGGACTAACTGCAGCTTTCAAGTGCACCTCAAGGGAAGCCCCATGTAGAGAGCATTACAGTAGTCGAGTTGAGGCATCACGAGTGCTTGAGTGACTGTGCACAGGGCAGCCCGGTCCAGTAAGGGGCGCAATTGGCGCATCAGGCGTACCTGATGGACCTAAAAAAGGACCCAGTTGTTAAACGATTCAAGTTTCCCCCACTGACTTTGTTGGAAGCCAGCTGAGAACGTCACAACTGGCAATCAGATGACACACACACACACACACATACACAAACACACATACACACACACACAGCTACAACTATCTGTTGAATAGCAGCCAATGTTTGATCATGTGACCTTGGGTTGCTGCAACGGTCATTAAGTCCGAGGACCAGTCATAAGTCACTTTTTTCAATGCTGTTGTAACTTCAAAGGGTCACTAAACTGATGGTTGCATGTTGGTTAGAAAACCAGCTTTCCAGGTGGGTTCTCCTTGCCTTCTTAATTAAGAGTATAAACTGGTATTGAAGGAATACAGGTAGTCCTTGACATACCACCACAATTTAGCCCAACATTTCTGTTGCTAAGGCAGAGATTTACTAAGTGAGTTTTGTCCCCTTTCTTTCTTGTCACAGTTGTTAAGTGAATCGCTGCAGTTGTGAAGTTAGTGATACAGTTGTTAAGCAAATCTGGCTTTCCCTATTGACTTTGCTTAACAGGAGGTTGCAAAACATGGTCACATGACCCATGACACTGCAACCATCATAAATATGAGTCAGTTGCCAAGCGTCTGAATTTTGCTCTTGTGACCCTAGGAACGCTGCAATGGTCATAAGTGTGAAAAATGGTCGCACATCCCTTTTTTCAGTGCCTTTGGAACTTCGAATGGCCACTAAATGAACTGTTGTAAGTGGAGGACTACCTGTAATGGTGGAAGTCAGGATTCATAGGGGTAGCTTCTCATGATCAGAGACAGCAGGAACAAGGGAAGGAGTCGAAGGAATTTGGAGAGGCGGGAGGAAAAGCGGACGAGTTCTCCATTCTCTCACTTCCCTTCCTCTTTTTGCAGCATTCGTCTCCCGACCTCGAGAAAATTGCCGCCAGCATGAAAGCTCTGGTGCTGCGGGTTTCAGACGGCACAGAGATGTTTGGAGACCTGCCACGGCCACGCCTGAATACGAGTGACTTCCAGAAGCTGCAGCGGAAATATTAATAGATCTGGCCATTGGTCCTACCGCCTCGGCGCCGTTTTCCTCCACTACCAAAAATCGGTAGACAGGGTTCAGAGCCCCTCTCAAGCCATACTGTTCAAATTCTGCCCTCCACTCCTCCAGCCTTTGCTCCCACAAGCTTTAATTTAAAATGGGTAACCTCAGTTTCACACTACAAGATGGGCTGGAGGGTTTAATTACCTCTTCTTCTTTTTTCCCCCCCCCCCTCTCCAAACGGGAAGCCGCCTCTTCTATGATTTGCATACTGAGATCAGTGTTCCTCAACCATGGCAACTTTTAAGGTGTGCGGACTTCAATTCCCAGAATTCCCCAGCCAGCTGCAGTTCTAGGAGTTGGAAGTCCGCAGAACCTTGAAGTTGCCACGGTTGAGGAACACTGCCTTAGCCCTTCTGAGGGGTTTCTGACACACCTTGGCAAAAAGACACGCCCCCACGCACACACAGACGGGAAGACTAGAGACACCCTGACAAAAGTAGCTCTACCACCATGCCGCCTCTGCCGCGCCAACCCGCTCCGGTTGATCTTTCTTCAACAAACTGTTGGAAATTCTCCACCTCCCTTTTTTTCCTCCCCAATTAAGTGTCTTAAAGGAAGATCCTTTGCACACAAAGTGGGCTTGTCTATACTTTGGTTTAAATTAACTTTCCCTTGGAGGAACAGTGAATGGAAGGAAGGTTCTATGCCATTTTGCGGTTCTTCGCTTTATTTTTCTCCCAGATGTAAATCTCTCCCCATTTCCAGGTGTAGAATTTCAGGGTCCTTTTTACTTTCGAGGAGGTTGGTGCAAACGAACCCTTCCACCCTGTGGCAGGTGGGATGTGAAAGAGGGTCTAGGGGGCTTTGTATAGCCCCGGACTGATCTCACGCCGCCCCAGCCTACTTTTGTATCAGATTTTCAAGAGCTGTTTCTGGCTCAAACCCTCTATTTTTGTCCAAAGACGATTGGTGAATTGGAAGAGAGAGGATATTTTGTTCTCTTTCCTGCCAGCCTATAAGCCAATAAAAATAATAAAAGTTGTCTTTTACCAGCTCCTTTTGCTGTATTGTCTGAGTTTTTAGGGTGGAAATCAGCTATCTTGGCTGGAGTTCTGAAGTGCAAGTTGGAGAAAGATAATTTAAATAGAAAAAACACCAGGGAAGTTTCCAGAAAGTTAAAACACTGAAACTGCACTCCAAGTAATGTAGTCCTTGACTTACAACAGTTCATTTAATAACCACTTGCAGTTCAACAGCACTGAAAAAATGGCTTATGGCCATTTTTCACTCTTACGACCATTTCAGCATCTCCATGGTCACATGATCAAAATTCAAATGCTTAACAACTGACTCATGTTTATGACGGTTGCACTGTTCCCGGGGTCATATTATCTCCTTTTGTGACATTCTGAGGAGCAAAGTCAATTGGGAAGCCAGACTCACTCAACTGTGTTTTAACAGCTACAGTGATTCACTTAACAACTGTCTTAAAATGGGGCAAAAATCACTTAACTGGGCTCAGTTGTGGTCATAAGTCGAGGATTACCTGTAATATGAAAAGACAAGGGATTGACTTCTTACAACTACCTGACATTCAACAGGAATTTTGTTCAATGAAATACTGCCACTTTTCCCATTATTTTTAAAATCTTCAATGGGAACATTGCTTTGCCATTAAATTCATTTGTGATGTCAAGGAAAATGGGATATGAATAATATGAATAATACTAAGAAGTTTTTACCTTCCAAATCTGCAGTTTTTATTTTCTCAACCTCCCAGACTTTTTAAAATCCAGGTATAGGTACGACTAAATCATAACACACACCAGAAACAAAAGGTACCAAACGCAGATTCTAAAAGATAAATACTGTTTTATTGGTGCTTGGTATAATTTTGTTATATACAAAGCTGGCGATGGAAGGGGCTACATAATAAAATATAGGGAGACGTCAAGATGTAAAGAAAAGCTTTGCTTAGGAGTTAAACTTATGGACAATAGAAACAGAGATGAGGTTCTTCAGGAGAACTGGTTATTCTGAGAAGAAAAGGCTCCTCTTGCATGCATGGTATGAACCTACCAAGCATCAGAATTGGCTTTCGCCTGAATAAAAGAAACATAAAAAAGATGTGGAAAGAGACCAATGCAAAAAAAACCCAACCCCTCCAGAGGAGCAAAAATCCACCTGCATCTCATGTCCCCAAGATTGAAAGGACAAAGGAGGGACTTGGATGGAGTCAGTCATAGTATTTCTCTACCTTCCGAACTTGGCAGTACATCAGCATGGAGAACACGATGCCCAAGACCTAAAGGAATAGAGAAAGAGTCACTTAGAAAAAGAACAAAGCCCAGCTTATCAATAAGGTGCCCTTGGAAATTCATGGTGCTTGTCTGCTCCAAAACACAACCAGGTACTGCCAGCTCATGGCTTGAGCCTTGAAGTAATCCCACCGCTTGACATGTGGAAACTAACCAATCATATTCTAAACCAGGGGTTCCCAAACTTGGCAACTTTAAGACTTGTGGACTTCAACTCCCAGAATTCTCCAGCCTGGGAGTTGAAGTTCACAAGTCTTAAAGTTGCCAAGTTTGGGAACCCCTGTTCTAAACTAATGCTGCTCATTCTTTTAAAATGTGTAGACTTCAAATCCCAGGATTTCCAATTCCTGTGGTGGTTCAGGAATCTGGGAGTTGAAGTCCACACATTTTAAATTTGTCAAATTGAGAAACACTGTTTTAAGCCTAGCCCAGGGGTGTCCAAACTTGGGAACTTTAAGACTTGTGGACTTCAACTCCCAGAATTCTCCAGCCTGGGAGTTGAAGTCCACAAGTCTTAAAGTTGCCAAGTTTGGGAACTGTTAAATGGGTTCAGAATGAGGAGTCCAGGCCGGTAAGATTTAACGGCTTTATTGTTTTTAACAGCAACGGCAAAACTAGCAACAGTGGAACAAAAAGCGCGCGCCTCCTGTCTGACAGCTCTTTATATATCAGAGCTGTCAGACAGAGAACCAATCGGCGCGGTTCCCGCTCCCGGCCGCAGCCAGCCGGGTCCTGGCCAATCAGACGCGACTGGCTGTTGCCGGGGAATTTAAACCGGTGTCAGAATATAGCACTCCTTCCCCCCCAGCGAGTACGCATGCGGGCCCATTAGCATACGTACTCGCCGAGGTAGGCGGGGCTACGCCGGACCCGCCCAGAATGCCGCAGAGTTTCAACAGGAGTCGAAGGAGGAGGATGTGCCCGTTGCAGCTCCTCCCTGATGGGGGTGTAGCTCCGGGCAGCGTCACTGCGGCCTGCAATGTTGCCGGAAGCCTTTGGAGCTGGTAGGAGCGGGCGAGGGGGCGTGACGGTCGGGGTGGAGTTGAACTCGGGTCCCTGGAAGGCAGGGACGGGGTAGGCCAGGCCAGAGGGTGCGACGGCCTGTGGTGTCGTTTTTTGAGCGTCGGGGCGTGTCGTTGTTGGTGTAGATGCGGCGGTTTGTGGGTACCCTTGGAGGAGCTGGTCTTTCGCTGACAGCCCCGGGTGCCGTCCTGGGGTGATGTTGCGGGCTGGAGGCCTGGGCATCTCGAGGGTTGGCAGGACTTCTTGGGAGGTGGTCGTGCTGAAGTCCCGCTGGCCCGGTAGCTGTGTTGGATCCGTCCGGGCTGGAGATGGAGGGCGGCGCCTCAGTTGATCCAAGTGGTGCCGCCACTCGGATCCATCTGATCGTCCAACCCTGTAGGAACAGGGGCCTGTTAGTTCTAGGACGACAGCGGGGACCCAGCGCGGATCCCCTGCAAAGTTCCTGGCGAAGACGGCGTCGCCCACTACGAACTGGCGGGGAGGGGGAACCCCCAGGTTGCACGGCTGCACCTCGTTATAGAGGGGGTGCAGCCTGTCCAATTTGGTCTGCAGGCGGCGGCCCATCAGCAGCTCGGTGGGGCTCTTTCCTGTCACCGGGCAAGGTGTAGAGTGCTGACCCATGAGGTAAGCATCTACCCTTGCTTGCCAATCCCCCCTATCCATCCTACCGAGGGCCTCCTTGGCCGAGCGGATGGGTCTCTCCGCACGGCCATTGGCGGCAGGGTGGTAAGGGGCGGTCGGCGCGTGGCGGATCCCCAGGGAGGCCAGGAATTCCTGGAAGGTGGAGGAGTGGAACTGAGGGCCATTGTCGGAGACCAGGGTGTCCGGCAACCCGTGCGTGGCGAAGAGGCGCCGGAGCACGCGCACGGTGCTCTCCACGGTGGTGGAGGCCATCAGGATGACCTCCGCCCAGCGGGAGTAAGCGTCCACCACCACCAGGAAGGTCTGGCCGTGGAAGGGACCCGCAAAGTCAATATGGATCCTGGACCACGGGGACTTGGGGGTGTTCCAGTCTCGGTGTGGTGCGGAGGGCGGGGCGGGAGGCCTGGCACGCCTGGCAAGCGCCCACCCAGGCGGCCACCTCCTCGTCCATGCGTGGCCACCAGACATAGCTCCGGGCAAGGGCCTTCATGCGAGCTATGCCTGGATGGTTTGCATGGAGGGCCTCGAGTACCTGACGGCGAAGCGGAGGGGGGACGATGACCCGGTCTCCCCATAGCAAGCACCCGCTGTGGAGCGAAAGCTCCAGCTGGCGGGTCTTGAAAGGCCGAAGGTCATCTGGTAGCGAGCCGGTAGGCCACCCTCGCAGGACCCAGGTGGAGACCTGGGACAGGACAGGGTCGGCCCTGGTCAGCGCCGCCACATCCGACGACGTGAGAGGCAGGTCGGAGTCGGCCACGGACAGCACGGACAGGGCCGGCACCGGCTCCTGGTCCGCCTGGGGAAGGGGGCAGCGGCTGAGGGCGTCTGTGTGCCCCAGCTGCTTCCCCGGACGGTAAAACAGCGTGTACTCGTATGCTGCCAGGAATTCCGTCCACCTGGTCATCCTGGGGGAGAGGATGGGAGGGGTGGGCCGGTCACCGGCCAGAAGCCCAAGGAGCGGCTTGGGGCGGCCGTACAGGTATGCATGGAATCTTTTAATCCCGGACACTACAGCCAGGGCCTCCTTGTCTATCTGGCTGTAGTTGCGCTCTGCAGGAGACAGAGTCCGGGAATAAAAGGCAATGGGGGCTTCTGAGCCATCGGGCAGGACATGGCTCAGGACGGCCCCCAGGCCAAAGGGGGAGGCGTCAGATGCTAACGCCAATGGCATGCTGTCAGAGTACTGGACGAGCACGGCCTTTGACGTCAGCATCTCTTTGACAGCCGCGAACGCATGCGCCTCGCGGCTGCCCCAGCACCAGGCCACAGACCGATCGAGCAATCGATGTAGCGGCTCGGCTAGTGACGCCTTATGGGAAATGAAGGGCGCATAGAAGTTGAGCAGGCCGAGGAAAGCCTGCAGCTCCGTTCTAGAGGCAGGAGTGGGGGCGTTGCGGATCGCCTCGACCTTGGAGGGGGTGGGGTGAATGCCCTGGGCGTCAATTCCTGGAAGCCCAGGAATTCTACCTGCGGCACAGCAAACTTGCATTTGCTGAGCTTTAATTTGAAACCCGCGCCCCTGAAAATCGTGAGGACCTTCCGGAGTACTTCGGCGAGGTCTGAGAGGCTGGAAGCAGCTATCAGGACGTCGTCGAAGTATGGAACGACGCCCAGGAGCCCATGGAGCAACCGCTCCATGAGGCTCTGGAAGATCCCCGGGGCGACGGAGACGCCGAATTGGAGGTGGCGACAGCGAAAAGCTCCTCGGTGGGTGACGATGGTCTGAGCCTCAGCCGCATCGTCGTCCACCGGGAGCTGCTGGTAGGCCTGCGCCATATCCAGCTTCGCGAAGATGCAGCCCTGCCCCAAGGAATGGAGCAGGTGCTGCACCACCGGGACCGGATATGGGTTCGCCTGAAGCCTGCGGTTGATCGTCGACTTATAGTCGGCGCAGATGCATATGGACCCATCGGGCTTGATGGGGACCACAATGGGGGTCTCCCATCTCGCCTGGTCGACGGGCTCCAGTACGCCCTGCGCCACGAGACGATCAATCTCCGCGTCAACCCGTGGCTTCAGGGCGAACGGCAGCCTGCGGGCCTTGAGCCGAATTGGAGCAACCTGGGGGTCAAGGTTGAGGGAAACCGGGGTGCCCTTGTAAGAACCCAGAGTCCCATCAAAAATGTCAGGGAAAGCCGCCAGGACGGCATCCACGGGTGAGGTGGTAGGCACCTGGTGCACCCGCTGGACTGAGAGGCCCAGGGCAGAAAACCAGTCCAGGCCAATGAGTGCGGTGAGAGGGCGCTTGACTACCAGAATGGGCAGGAGACCCTTGAACTGGCCGTAATGGACCTGGACGCGGTGCTGGCCTAGCACCGCTATTGGGTTGCCCTGGTAGTCCTTGAGCAGAGTCTCGGGCTGGGACAGGTCCCCGGTTGTAAGCGTAGGGCAGAGGCTGGCCAGTTGAGGCCAGGAAATGAGGGACCGGGACGAGCCCGAGTCGACCTCCATGGCTAGCGGGCGGCCGTTGAGGAGGAGGGTGGTGGAGATTCGCCTACGGTCATCAGGAGGCAGTGGGACCGTGTCCCAGAGGTCGGTCATGGCGAAGCAGTCGGCTTCGGGTTGCGGCCGGCGGGCCGGGCGCGTTGGCCGTAAGGGTGGGCTGGCGCGGCCGGAGCCGTCATCGGCCGAGGCGCCGGCGGAGAAGGCTGGGCTGGCAGGGTGGCTCGGCAGACGTGGGCAATGTGCCCCTTGCGGTTACACCGGCGGCACACGGTGGCCCTGAACGGGCAGACATTCCTGAGGTGGGCACCGCCGCACCCGATGCAGGCCGTGGCCGCTTGGCGGGAAGGCTGGGCCCTAGCGTGGCTCCGGTTCGAGGCCTGTAGACGCGCCACCTGGTCGTAGGCCGCGAAGTCCTCCAGCGGGTCGAGGGGGGCCAGCTCGTTGATGAGGCAGGCCCGCGGAGAAGGTAACGGTTGCGCGGCCTGACCCCGGCACATCTCGGAGGTGGCGGCCTCGGCCAGTTCGGCGGCCCTGGCCTCCTCAACTGCCTGTTCCAGGTGATGTCCGAGCAGGCGAGTAGCCTGCGTCACAGTTTAATGTCATTCAGCCCGCAGACGAATTGCTCCACCAAGGATTCGTCCAGGAAGGGAGCAGGGAAGTCACACAGCATGGCTGAGGCGCGCAGGGCCTGTAGGAAGTCGGCCACCGACTGGGTGGGCTGTTGGCGGCATTGGCGGTAGGCGAAACGGTGGGAGATCTTAGAGGGCGCCGGGGCGAAATGGGCCTTGAGGCGGGCCAGTAACGTGTCCCATGCCATGTCCTGGACGGCTGCCGGCGCAACGATGTTCCGCGCCACAGCGAAAACGGCGGGCCCGCCGCAGCCCAGGAATAGCCCCAGCCTCCTAGCAGGGGTGAGTTCCCCGTGGTTGCCCGCGAGGAGGAAGCATTCAAACCGGGCGAGGAATGACGCCCACGATTCAGAATTAGCGTCGTACGGAGCGAAGGGTGGAAGAGTGGCCATAGAGGCGCAGGGCCGTCAGGCGAAGGCTTGTTTTCTGAGGAAAAGTTTGACGGAGATGTCTCTTCGGTCCCGTAGGGAGAAGAGCTGCGTCGCGGAGGGAATCAGTACCGGGCTCCAGTCCTCGTCGCCAGTGTTAAATGGGTTCGGAATGAGGAGTCCAGGCCGGTAAGATTCAACGGCTTTATTGTTTTTAACAGCAACGGCAAAACTAGCAACAGTGGAACAAAAAGCGCGCGCCTCCTGTCTGACAGCTCTTTATATATCAGAGCTGTCAGACAGAGAACCAATCGGCGCAGTTCCCGCTCCCGGCCGCAGCCAGCCGCGTCCCGGCCAATCAGACGCGACTGGCTGTTGCCGGGGAATTTAAACCGGTGTCAGAATATAGCAGGAACCCCTGTTCTAAACTAATGCTGCTCATTCTTTTAAAATGTGTAGACTTCAAATCCCAGGATTTCCAATTCCTGTGGTGGTTCAGGAATCTGGGAGTTGAAGTCCACACATTTTAAATTTGTCAAATTGAGAAACACTGTTTTAAGCCTAGCCCAGGGGTGTCCAAACTTGGGAACTTTAAGACTTGTGGACTTCAGCTCCCAGAATTCCCCAGCCTGGGAGTTGAAGTCCACAAGTCTTAAAGTTCCCAAGTTTGGACACCCCTGGCCCAGCCCCAGATGACTACTTCATCTTCAGTTTTGAGCAGCAATGGATGGATGCAGAAGATATACTTTCCTGCCTCTCTTTTTCAAACTAGGTTTAACCAGGTTTAACTAGAAAGTGAATGGAGAAGGGAGAGCCATTTCTACCAGCCATCTTGCTGTCTTAGTGGGATTTTGGATAGCGCAAGAACAGCTAGTTCATATTATCCTCGTAACACAACTTTTATCAATCTTACACTCTCCACATAGGTTGAAAATTACAGAGATCTGATTGGAGGTACAACAGCCAGGGTGCTGGATTTGAACTGACACTAGGGGAGACTCAAGTTCAAGTTCACCTCAACCAAGGAAATTCCCTGGCAGTTTTGGTCTTAGTGAGCTGAATACTCTCTCTGGTGTTGGTCACATTTAAAAAAGTAGTTTTAAGCCCAATTCTATTCTCTTCCTTCTATTAGAATTGCAGGTGGGCTATGACTATTATAAAGATTATGCAAACACTGAATGTCAGAAGAGGAATGCTGAAGTTACCTCTTTCCTGCCATCCAGTGGCCATTTAAATAAACTGCATTAAACTCAGATAAATACTATGATGTATGCTTGATGAAATCTTGGAAACTAGGGGAACTGTTTTTTAACAGCTGGTTAAAAGCATAACTCCTTTGCATTATTTTTATATGTAATGTATATACAGATTTTCTAATCCCATTGCTGTCTTGCAAACCTTTCCTATTATATTATGATCTAAATATAAGATGTTGTCTTGTGGAACCTATATAACCTTAATAAGCTGTAAGATGGCTTTTCTTCTGCCTGGTTTTTGCTGTTCTTCTCATGATAGGTAGCCTCTGTTTTTTTAAAAGAAAGAAGCATACTTTCTTGTATAATAATAATAATAATAATAAGTTGGGATTTATTAACCGCACCCTCTCCCCACAGGGACCCGGGGCGGTGCACAGGCATAATTAAAAACAATATACAACAATACAAATATTACTTAAAATAGAATTAAATAAATCTACCCGTGCTAAAAATATAAATTAAAAACCCATTAAAATTTATAATTAAAAGACAGAGAGAACTATTCAAGGCCGGCCAGTCGAAAGAGATGGGTCTTCAATTTTACACGGAAGGAGCGGAGGTCGGTGGTCGTTCTAATATCAGGGGGAAGGTCGTTCCAGAGGGCCGGGCCCGCCACAGAGAGCGCCCTTCCCCTGGGCATCGCCCGCTGACAAAGTCTAGTGGACGGCACCCGGAGAAGCCCCTCTCTGTGGGAGCGAATCGGTCGTGAGGATGTGTGGGGCAGGATCCGATCTCGCAGATAGCTAGGTCCCGAGCCATGGAGCGCTTTGAAGATGATAACTAACACCTTGAAGCGCACCCGGAAGACGACAGGTAGCCAGTGCAGCTCGCGCAAGAGCGGTGTTACGTGGGCAAACCTAGAGGTGCCCATAATTGCTCGCGCGGCCGCATTCTGAACTAACTGAAGCCTCCGGGTGCACCTCAAGGGGAGCCCCATGTAGAGAGAGTTACAATAGTCCAGTCGGGATGTCACGAGGGCATGAGTGACTGTGCGAAGGGCGTCCCGATCCAATAGGGGGCGCAATTGGCGAACCAGGCGAACCTGGTAAAACGCCCTCCTGGCCACGGCTGTCACTTGCTCTTCCATAGACAGCCGGGTATCCAGGAGGACACCCAAATTGCGCGCCCCATCCACAGGGGCAAGATGTTCGCCCCCTATGGCCAGCGTTGGAGAAAGCTGGTTGAATCGGGCAGCCGGAAACCACAGCCACTCGGTCTTGGTCGGGTTGAGCCTAAGTCCATTACTTCCCATCCAGATCCGCACGGCTTCCAGGCACTGGCACATCACCGCTACGGCATCGTTGGGGTGGTTTGGGGTAGATATGTACAGCTGGGTGTCATCAGCGTACAGATGGTACTCTACCCCAAAACCACGGATGATCTCACCCAACGGCTTCATATATGCATTAAACAGGAGAGGCGAGAGGACCGACCCCTGAGGCACCCCGCATGTGAGGGGTCTCGGGGTCGACCTCTGCTCTCCTGCCCGCACAAATTGCGATCGGCCAGAGAGGTAGGAGGAGAACCACCGCAAAACGGTGCCTCCCACCCCCAACCCCCCCAGCCGATGCAATAGGATACCATGGTCGATGGTATCGAAAGCCGCTGAGAGGTCTAATAGGACCAGGATGGAGGAACATCCCCCATCTCTGGCCCTCCAGAGATCATCTACCAACGCGACCAATGCCGTCTCGGTGCTATGCCCGGGCCGAAAGCCAGACTGGCGCGGATCTAGATAGTCAACTTCCTCCAGGTGACGGGGAAACTGTTGTGCCACCACACTCTCAACAACCTTCGCCAAGAAGGGAAGGTTGGAGACTGGACGGTAGTTGTTCAAAATAGCTGGGTCCAAAGAGGGCTTCTTGAGGAGGGGCCTCAC
Source organism: Rhabdophis nuchalis (assembly GCA_039707465.1). Classification (NCBI taxonomy): domain Eukaryota; kingdom Metazoa; phylum Chordata; class Lepidosauria; order Squamata; family Natricidae; genus Rhabdophis; species Rhabdophis nuchalis. The sequence goes on from CM077647.1 coordinate 149,962,218, forward strand.
CATAGCCTCTTTTAGGGAGGCAGGCAAGGAACCCTCACTCAAGGATGCGTTGATAACCTCTTGGAGCCAGCCTCGTGTCACCTCCCAGGATGCCAGTACAAGCCAGGAGGGGCACGGGTCCAATGAACATGTGGTGGCTCGCAGTCGCCCACGTAACCTGTCCATATCCTCGGAAGTAACGGGGTCAAACTCCTCCCAAACAAGATCTCCCTCGTGGCATCCCACTGGGCCATGAATGGGGGCTAGCTCACTCTGTATCTGGGCGGTTTTCTCCTGCAGAAAAATCACAAATTCCTCTGCCCTACCCTGTAACGGGGCTTCCCGCTCCCTCTGTTGGAGGAGGGAACGGGTCACCCTAAACAGGGCGGCAGGGCGGTTTTCTGCGGATGCTATGAGGGTGGCACAATGATGACGTTTGGCCACCCTCAGCGCCACAATGTAAGTCCGTAAATGGGCTCTTACCTGTGTCCGGTCAGATTCAGAGCGGCTAGCCCTCCATCTTCTCTCTAGGCATCTCTTGCGGCGTTTCATCACCCGCAGCCCCTCAGTAAACCAAGGAGCCAGGGTGGTTCGCCGCCGCGAGAGAGGCCGCAAGGGCGCGACCCGATCCAAGGCTCCCACGGCCGCACTATTCCATGCGGCCGTGAGGTCCTCCATCGGGGCGCGGGTCAGGGATACAGGAAATGGCCCAAGCGCTGTCTGGAACCCATCCGGCTCCATCAAGCGCCTGGGGCGGTACCAGATTGGTAACTCAGGTTCCGCCTCCCCGCGGAGGGGAGCAGCGGTCGGAAAGTCGAGTCGGAGAAGTGAGTGGTCTGACCATGACAAGGGTATGATGTCTATGTCCCCTGTACCCAGATCACTCTTCCATTGGCCCGAGACGAAGATGAGGTCCGGCGTATGTCCACCCTCATGGGTGGGGCCTTGAATTACTTGGGTCAGGTCCATGGCCGTCATGGAAGCCATGAACTCCCGAGCTACCACGGATGATTCGCCCAACGATGGCAGGTTAAAGTCCCCCATAACTATAAGTCTGGGGGTCTCCACTGCCACCGTAGCGATCACCTCCAGGAGCTCGGGCAGGGCTGCTGCTACATAGCGGGGAGCCAGGTATACAACCAGCAAGCCCAACTGCCTCCCTAGGCCCCACTTCATGCAGAGGGACTCACAGCCAGAGGTCTGCGGCACAATGGTCTCTCTCGGCTCCAGGCCTTCCTTGATAATGACCGCTACCCCACCACCCCTGCCTAGGGCCCGCGGCTGATGAAATGCGCGGTAACCTGGTGGGCACATTTCAACGAGGGGATGACCTCCCTCGTGGCCCAACCAGGTCTCCGCAATTCCTACCAGGTCCGGCTCCCCCTCTGACACAAGGTCACTAATGAGGGGGGCTTTGTTGACAACGGATCTGGCGTTGCAAAACATCAGCCGCAGACCCTGGCTCTGTATTCCCTGGCCACCTAGCCTGCGAGGGTTGTGGCACCCGACCGTTTGTAACCAACGGCTGCGTGCCACCAACCGGGAGGATGAAAATTGTCTCCCCTCGGTCCTGCCCCACCCCACGACCCTCTGAATTGGTATGCCCTCCTGAGGAACGACTCGAATATCCCCCTGCCTTTCGCCTTCCGCTTCCCGCCGTCGACTGCTATCCTGGCCCTTACTACTAATTGCTGTTTCCATCTCCATCTGTCTATATCTACCCCCCTCCCTTGAACCCCCTAAAAAAGATAATTTAAATAAGTTAAAAACTAAAAATCCCCTAAGGCCGCGCTTCGCCCATCTCTTCGGATTTACAATACCATCATCGAGATGTGCCCTAGATAAATCAAGGGGCCATACCTGCGAGAGCGGGGACTCTCGCAGCGATAGCAGGCTTGCTCTGGAATACATTTTAAATATTTTTAAATAGATAATTAAAATTCAATAATTACATATATAAAACTCGGGTGGGTATGGGAACAATACAGATGTTAAAAAGCACAGATGTTAAAAGTCGTTGGCAGTTGGTTAAAAACAATTCACACAAGTCAATTCATTAGATGGTAAAATGAAATCAGGTGAAATAAAGTGCAGGATGGGTTCAATTGGTAAATAGATGTAATTAAATTAAATTAGATAGTTCGCAACGATGACCATTGGGGTGACCATAACTGATTGCTGTCACATGTTCTTTTTTAAGACAGTCAGTCAGTCAGTCAGTTCTTCCGGGCTTGTTAAGGCCTTGGTGGTGTAATTCTCCCAGACTTGGGAGAGTGACCATGGGGGGAAGATGAAATTTTCAGTGGTCAGCGGTCGTCCACATCCACCTCGGCGCTCTCACCGCCGCAATCCCGCGTCACCGCCTTCGCCAAAGGCCTCTCGGCGCTCCCACCGCCGTCAGCCTGGCCTCCAGCAGCCGCCTCTCCGCTACCACCACATGGCTCTCTCACAGCCACCACCTTCCGCCTTTCCCCAACCAGTTCCTCAGTCGCCGCCTTCGTCGCTCGCCTTCCGGCGCTCCCACCGCCGTCGACTCGGCCTCCAGCGGCAACCTCTCCCCTCCACACTCTCCACTCTCTCTCTCCACCTTCTCCACTCCAACAAACCAGCATCTCCGCCACCTCCGCCATCTTCCTCCACGCCTCTCTCACCATTCCCGCTGGCCACCGGTGCTCTCACCACCGCTTCACCCACGGCACGCCACCAAGTTGCTTTCAGCTTTTAGCTTTTCGGAGCTCTTCAGTGCAGCCGGCCTCTCTCCGCCCTATTAAAACGTCCGGGCGGCGGCCTCTGCACCGGCCTCCGTTGCGGCAGTTCCCGCCCGGCGCTCACACCGCCGAGCGTTCCAGTCGCCGGCGCTCCGTCCGCTCTTCCCCCGATGTTGCGAACCCCACCCTAAGATGTCCGGGTGGGTCCCTCATCCTCCCATGCCCTCCAAGATCACAAACGAGGGCAGGGGGGCACTCAAAATGCCAACGACCTCCGCAGCCCACACGGAGCTTCAGAGCTACCCCGCTATCTTCGCGCAAGCGCAGTCATATAGCTATGCTATCCATTGCTTTATTTTAGGTTTAAGCAAAAAAAAAAAAAGTACATTCAGTCTAGGACTGTGATGGTGGTGGCATGCAGAGCCATCTCTGCGGACACACGAGCTGTTGCCTTATGTCAGGGGTCTGCAAAGTTGGCTCTTTTAAGACTGGTGGACTTCAACTCCCAGAATTCTGGCTGGCTAGGGAATTCTGGGAGTTGAAGTCCACCAGCCTTAAAAGAGCCAACTTTGCAGACCTTTGCCCTATGTCATCTCCAACACTCATGTGCGGGCCAGCCAGCTGATTTTCGGCCTAAGCAGGGGGCCGGGGGAGGCCATTTTTGCCTACCCAGACTCCAGGAAAGCCTCCAGAGCCCGGGGAGGGCAAAAAAACAGGCCTACTAGAAGTTCAGAAATAGACCGTTTCCGGCTTTGGGGCTTTGAAGGGCCATGGGAGGCCATTTTTGCACTCCACCCCCTCCCCGAGGCCCTCCAGATGCCAGAAACAGTCCATTTCTAAACTTCCGGTAGATCCAGGAGACCTGTTTTACGCCTTCCCCAGGCTCCAGTTGCTTACTTAGAGCCTGGGGAGGGTGAAAACGGCTTCCCCTAGCCCCCTGGAAGAAATGCCAAGCTCAGCTTGGCAACAAGCAGCGCACCAGCAATGCGGTGCACATGAGGGGGGAGCATGGGGGGGGGTTATGTGTGCATGTGCATGCGGGCATTATGTGCTATGGGTGCCGGCACACACACACACACACACACACATACACATGCATTTTTGGCACCTAACAACAGAAAGATTAGCCATCACTGATCTAGGGCAGGGGTCTGCAAAGTTGGCTCTTTTAAGACTGGTGGACTTCAACTCCCAGAATTCTGGGAGTTGAAGTCCACCAGTCTTAAAAGAGCCAACTTTGCAGACCCCTGATCTAGGGCAAGACTGCGTGTCAATTTTGGCTTGTTCCTCATTCAACTGAAAATAGGGCACTCAGATTTGCAGGTGTAATTTTGAAGAAATTCAGTGGGGGGGAAGCTTCCTAAGAGGTTGGGAGAGATGCTTGCATTCCCTTGTTATATGTCAGAGATGGGGAATGATGGCCCCACCTCTGACATATAACTTTATGACTTGTAGACCAACTCCCAGAATTCCTGAGCCAGCCATTCCCACCTCCCATCTACTCTATGTGGTTAGAATAGAATAGGGATCTTGCAAAGGAAAATTTACCAGATATCTAGTACAGTGTATCTTAACCATGGCGATGTTAAGATGTTTGGACTTCAACTCCCAGATTTCCCCAGCCAACTTGCTGGCTGAGAAATTCTGGGAGTTGAAGTCCAAATATCTGAAAGTTACCAAGATTGAGAAAAACACTGGTCTAGGGTACGCCATCAGCCATTGCTGCTTTGACCATCTCACCTGGACAACAATGATACAGGCAGCAAAAATGCCCATTGCAAAGATGTTCTCTGCTAGCCAACGCTTCACCTTCTCATAGCAAGGCTGTAAGGAAAAGGACAAAATAAACAGAAGCACATGAAATAGTGGTTAGGAAACCTTAGGAGTAATGTCCCATACAGGTAATTCTCGATTTACATTCATTTAGTCACTGTCCAAGTGACGGGGGGGGCGTTTCATCAGGTACGCCTGATGCGCCAATTGCGCCCCTTACTGGACAGGGCTGCCCTTCGCACAGTCACTCAAACTCTTGTGACGTCCCGACTCGACTACTGTAATGCTCTCTACATGGGGCTTCCCTTGAGGTGCACCCGAAAGCTACAGCTAGTCCAAAACGCAGCCGCGCGGGTGATTATGGGGGCCACTAGATGCTCCCACATAACACCAATCCTGCGCGAGCTGCATTGGCTTCCTGTGGCCTTTCGGGTGCGCTTCAAGGTTTTGACGACCATCTTTAAAGCGCTCCATGGCTTGGGGCCTAGTTACGTGCGAGACCGCCTCCTGCCCCATACATCCCTTAGACCGATACGCTCCCACAGAGAGGGCCTTCTCAGAGTGCCGTCAGCCGGACAATGCCGACTGGCGACACCCAGGGGAAGAGTCTTCTCTGTGGCGGGCCCAGCCCTTTGGAATGACCTACCCCCTGAATTACGTACCATCACCGACCTCCGCCTCTTCCGCCAATGTCTAAAGACATATTTGTTCCAACAAGCCGGCCTAGCCTAACCTCCCGTGGGGACTTTTAGGAAGTTATTAAATTGGGTATTTTAAATTTGGTTTTAGTACAGGATGGGAATGTTTAATATTTATTTTAAATTATATATTTATCTTTGTATTTGTGTGTTTTTAAATTTCCTGTACGCCGCCCTGGGTCCTCTGTGGAGAAGGGCGGGATATAAATTTAAATAAAATAAAATAAAATAAAACAAATTGTTGTTGTTGTTGTTGTTGTTGTTGTTGTTTGTTGTTGTTGTTATTATTATTATTATTATTATTATTATTATTATTATTATTATTATTATTCTTCACATTTGTAACCCGCACCCATCTCACCACAAAGGGACTCAGGGCGGCGAACAGAGATTTAAAATAAATATACATAAATACAAAATATTACTAAATAATAACTAAATTAAATCAATACCCTGCTTAAAATAAAATTTAAAAACCCATAAATTAAAACTTTGATTTGTTATAAGACAGTAGGGTGCGGAGTAGATCATGCTAGGCCGGCCAGATGAAAATAGTAAGTTTTTAAGTGCCGGCGGAACAAGCGGAGGTCCGAGATGGTACGGAGATCGGGAGGTAGGCCGTTCCAGAGGGTTGGGCCCACCACAGAGAAGGCCCTTCCCCTGGGAGCCGCCGACCGGCATTGCCCGGTCGACGGCACCCAGAGAAGACCCTCTCCCTGGGAGCGAGTCAGTCGTAGGGATGTATTGGGCAGTAGACGGTCTCGTAGGTAGCTAGGCCCCGTGCCATGGAGCACCTTGAAGATGGTCATCCAAACCTTGTAACGCACCCAGTAGGTCACAGGTAGCCAGTGCAGCTCGCGCAGGAGTGGTGTTATGTGGGAATGTCTTGAGGGTCCCATGATCACCCGCGCGGCTGCATTCTGAACCAACTGCAACCTCCGAGTGCATCTCAAGGAGAGCCCCATGTAGAGAGTGTTGCAGTAGTTCAGACGAAAAGTCACGAGTGCTTGAGTGACTGTGCGAAGGGCCTCCCGGTCCAGTAAGGGGCGCAATTGGCGGACTAGGTGGACCTGGTAAAACACCCCCCTGGCCACGGCCGCCACCTGGTCCTCCAGGGACAACCGGGAATCCAGGAGGACTCCTAAATTGCGCACTCTATCCACGGGGGCCAAACTTTCACCCCCCATGGCCAGTGATGGTGTCATCTGGCTAAACCGGGAAGTCAGGAACCACAGCCACTCGGTCTTGGACGGGTTGAGTTTGAGTTTGTTACTGCCCATCCAGATCCGTACGGCCTCTAAACACTGGGACATCACCTCAACGGCATCGTTGGGGTGGTCTGGGGTAGAGATTTACAACTGGGTATCATCAGCGTACAGATGGTACTCTACCCCAAAACCACGGATGATCTCACCCAGCGGCTTCATATACGTGTTGAATAGGAGTGGCGAGAGGACCGACCCCTGCGGCACCCCGTATGAGAGGGGCCCAGAAGTCGACCTCTCCCCCCCCGTCAACACGTATTGCAACCGACCGGAGAGAAAGGAGGAGAACCACTGCAAAACGGTGCCTCCCACCCCCAACCCCTCCAGTCGGTGCAAAAGGATATCAAAAGCCGCTGAGAGATCTAACAAGACCAGGATAGAGGAACAACCCCTATCCCGGGGCCTCCAGAGATCATCTACCAACGCGACCAATGCCGTCTCAGTGCTACGACCGGGCCGAAAGCCGGACTGGCGCAGGTCTAGATAATCAGTTTCCTCCAGGTGATGGGGAAACTGCTGTGCAACCACACTCTCTACAACCTTCGCTAGAAAGTGAAGGTTGGAGACCGGACGGTAATTAGCCAATAATGCTGGGTCCAGGGAAAGCTTCTTGAGGAGGGGTCTCACCACCGCCTCTTTCAAGACAGTAGGTAAGAACCCCTCACCCAAAGAAGCGTTCACAATGGCCTGGAGCCAGCCTCGTGTCTCCTCCCAGGATGCCAGTACAAGCCAGGAGGGACAAGGGTCTAATAAACATGTGGTGGCCTTTAATCTCCTCGCCAACCTGTCCATGTCCTTGGCGGTAACAAGGTCAAAGTCTTCCCATAAAATTGTCTCAAGGCCTGCATCGGATACTTCCTCCGATTAAAGAGCCGTGGTGGTGCCGTGGTAAGAATGCAATATTGCAGGCTGCTTCTGCTGACTGCCAGCTGCCTGCAATTTGACAGTTCGAATCTCACCAGGCTCAAGGTTGACTCAGCCTTCCAGCCTTCCAAACTTGGTTAAATGAAAACCCAGATTATTGGGGGCAATAGGTTGACTCTGTAAACTGCTTAGAGAGGGCTGTATGTAAGCCTAAGTGATATTCCTATTGCTACAGCAACACTGAAAAAAGTGACTTACAACCAGTCCTCATACATTTCCCACAACCCCTGCAGGCTGGGTGGTCAGGGAATACAGAGCCAGGGCCTGAGGCTGATGTTTTGTAACGCCAGGTCCGTTGTCAACAAAGCCCCCCTCATCCATGACCTTCTGTCAGAGGGGGAGCCGGACCTGGCAGGAATAGCGGAGACCTGGTTGGGCCACGAGGGTGGACTCCCCCTCGTTGAAATGTGCCCACCAGGTTACCGCGCTTTTCATCAGCCTCGGGCCCTAGGCAGGGGTGGTGGGGTAGCGGTTATTGTAAAGGACCACCGGTTGTGAGTCCCTCTGTATGAAGTGGGGCCTAGGGAGGCAGTTGGGCTTGCTGGTTGTATACCTGGCTCCCCGCTATGTAGCAGCAGCCCTGCCCGAGCTCCTGGAGGTGATCGCTACGGTGGCAGTTGAGACCCCCAGACTTTTAGTCATGGGGGACTTTAACTTGCCAACGGTGGGCGAATCATCCGAGGTAGCTCGGGAGTTCATGGCTTCCATGACGGCCATGGACTTGACCCAATTAATTCAAGGCCCCACTCACGAGGGTGGACATACACCGGATCTCATCTTTGTCTCTGGCCAATGGAAGAGTGATCTGGGTATAGGGGATATAGTCATCACTCACTTCTCCGGCTCGACTTTGCAACCGCTACTCCCCTCCGCGGGGAGGCGGAACCTGAGTCATCTATCTGGTTCCGCCCCAGGCGCCTGATGGACCCTGATGGGTTCCAGGCGGCGCTTGGGCCACTTCCTGTACCCCTGACCCGCGCCCCGATGGAGGACCTCGTGGCCGCATGGAATACTGCGACCACGGGAGCCTTGGATCGGGTCGCGCCCTTGCGGCCTCTCTTGCGGCGGCGAGCCACCCTGGCTCCTTGGTTTACCGAGGAGCTGAGGGGGATGAAACGCCACAAGAGATGCCTAGAGAGAAGATGGAGGTCTACCCGATCTGAATCTGACCGGACACAGGTAAGAGCCCATTTACGGACTTACATTGTGGCGCTGAGAGTGGCCAAACGTCATCATTGTGCCACTCTCATAGCATCCGCAGACAACCGCCCTGCAGCCCTGTTTAGGGTGACCCGCTCCCTCCTTCAACAGAGGGTGCGGGAAGCCCCGCTACAGGGTAGAGCAGAGGAATTTGTGACTTTTCTGCAGGAGAAAATCGCTCAGATACAGAACGAGTTAGCCCCCATTGATGGTCCAGTGGGATGCCACGAGATAGATCTTGTTTGGGAGGAGTTTGACTCCGTTACTTCTGAGGATATGGACAGGTTACATGGGCGACTGCGAGCCACCACATGTTTATTGGACCCGTGTCCCTCCTGGCTTGTACTGGCATCCTGGGAGGTGACACGAGGCTGGCTCCAAGGGGTTGTCAATGCATCCTTAAGTGAGGGTTCCTTGCCTGCCTCCCTAAAAGAGGCTATGGTGAGGCCCCTCTTAAGAAGCCCTCTTTGGATCCAGCTGTATTAACCAACTATCGTCCAGTCTCCAACCTTCCCTTTTTGGCGAAGGTTGTTGAGAGTGTAGTGGCACAACAGTTTCCCCGTCACCTGGAGGAGGTTGACTATCTAGACCCGCGCCAGTCTGGCTTTTGGCCCGGGCATAGCACCGAGGCGGCATTGGTCGCGTTGGTCGATGATCTCTGGAGGGCCAGAGATGGGGGTTGTTCCTGCATCCTGGTCCTATTAGACCTCTCGGCAGCTTTTGATACCATCGACCATGGTATCCTATTGCATCGGCTGGGTGGGTTGGGCGTGGGAGGCACCGTTTTACGGTGGTTCTCCTCCTACCTCTCTGGCCGATCGCAATTTGTATTGACAGGAGAGCAGAGGTCGACCTCGAGACCCCTCACATGTGGGGTGCCTCAGGGGTCGGTCCTCTCGCCTCTCCTGTTTAACACATATATGAAGCCGCTGGGTGAGATCATCCGTGGTTTTGGGGTAGAGTACCATCTCTACGCTGATGATACTCAGCTGTATATATCTACCCCAAACCACCCCAACGATGCCGTAGCGGTGATGTGCCAGTGCCTGGAAGCCGTACGGATCTGGATGGAAAGAAACGGACTCAAGCTCAACCCGACCAAGACCGAGTGGCTGTGGTTTCCGGCTGCCCGATTCAACCAGCTGACTCCATCGCTGGCCATTGGGGGCGAACATCTTGCCCCAGTGGATGGGGCGCGCAACTTGGGTGTCCTCCTGGATGCCCGGCTGTCCATGGAAGATCAAGTGACTGCCGTGGCCAGGAGGGCGTTTTACCAGGTTCGCCTGGTTCGTCAGTTGCGCCCCCTATTGGATCGGGACGCCCTTCGCACAGTCACTCATGCTCTCGTGACATCCCGACTGGACTATTGTAACTCTCTCTACATGGGGCTCCCCTTGAGGTGCACTCGGAGACTTCAGCTAGTCCAGAATGCAGCCGCACGAGCAATTATGGGAACCGCAAGGTGTACCCACGTAACACCGCTCTTGCGCGAGCTGCACTGGCTGCCTGTCGTCTTCCGGGTGCACTTCAAGGTTCTAGTTATCATCTTTAAAGCGCTCCATGGCTCGGGACCTAGCTATTTGCAGGATCGGATCCTGCCGCACACATCCACAAGGCCGATTCGCTCCCACAGAGAGGGACTTCTCCGGGTGCCGTCCACTAGACTTTGTCAGCGGGCGACGCCCAGGGGAAGGGCTCTCTCTGTGGCGGGCCCAGCCCTCTGGAACGACCTTCCCCCCGACATTAGAACTACCACGGACCTCCGCTCCTTCCGTCTAAAACTAAAAACATATCTGTTCTGCTTGGCCGGCCTAGGATAGTCTCTCTTCGATGGGGTTGCCAGAAATTTTAGATGGGGATTTTAGTTTTTTAATTGGAATTTTTAGCGCAGGGAAATATTTAATTTGTTTTTAACTATATATATGTATTTATTGTTTTATTAGCCCTGTGCACCGCTCTGAGTCCCTTCGGGGAGAGGGAGTGGTCAACAAATTTAATAAATTATTATTATTATTATTATTATTATTATTATTATTATTATTATTATTATTATTATTATTATTATTATTATTATTATTATTATATCGTAGCATCCCCATGGTCACATGATCAGCATTCAGGAATGTTGAAACGAACATGCATTCACAATTTTTTCAGTATCCCAGGATCATGTGATCGCCATTTGTGACCAGCTGTGTTTCAATAGGCAAAGTCAAGCAGAATTCACTTAACAGCTGCAGTGATTCATTTAACAACTTTGGCCAAAAAGGGTCGTACATCAGGGGTGACTCACCTAACAACCATATTGCTTAGCAATAAAAATTCTGGTCCCGTTTGTGGTTAGAAGTTGTGGACTGCTTATATACAGGTAGTACTCAACATGCAACCACAATTGAGCCCCAAGTTCTTGTTGGTAAGTGAGATGGTTGATAAGTGCATTTTACCCCATTTTATGGCCTTTCTTGCTGCAGTTGTTAAGTGAATCATTGCAGTTGTTAAGTTAGTAACACAGTTGTTAAGTGGAACTGCCTTGCCCCTTGACTTTGCTTACCAAATGGTCTGAAAAAATGATCACATGACTCTGGGATACTGCAACCGTCATAAATATGAGTCAGCGGCTTAGTATCATGCGATCAAGGGGATGGTGCAATAGTCGTTAAGTGTGAAAAATGGTCATAAGTCACTTTTTCAGTGCTGTAGTAATTTCTAAATTACAGATTCTCTTAGAGCAGTGGTCAGCAAACCGCAGCTCATGAGCCACGAGCGGCTCTTTGGCCCCTCGGGTGCGGCTCTTCCTCTCTCCCTCCCCCTCCCCCGCCCAGAGGCAGCGGAGGGCCCGGCATGTCGGCTGGAGGGGCTGCGGCTGCCTCCCCCTATAACGAGCGAGCGAACGGGCGGGGGGAGCGCTGCGGTGGGGGGAGGGTTGCGGCTGCCTGGGCGCTGCCGGAGCCGTCCGGGCGTCGCACGCCCACCTCCCTCCCAGCCTGGGAGGTGGGCGCGTGGCGCCCGGACGGCTCCGGCAGCGCCCAGGCAGCCGCAGCCCCCCCAGCCAACATGCCGGGCCCTCCGCTGCCTCCGAGCAGGGGGAGGGGAGGGAGAGAGGAAGAGCTGCACCCGAGGGGCCAAAGAGGGACCTGGTGGAAACGTGGCCAGCTGTCCTGCCCGATGTGCTCAGACGGCGGAAGCTGCATGTCGCAGGGCTCGGGGGCAGCAACAGCAACAGCCGCCTGCAGAGGCCGCTGAGCCGCGCTTTCCGGGGCTGGCTGCCGTGCAGGGCTGGGAGGGAGGTGGCGTGCAGCGCCCGGACAGCCCCGCTTGGGTGGCCACGGCCTTGGGTGCAGCACGCCCACCTCCCTCGCTGTGGGAGGAGGCAGCCGTGGCCTCCCCGGCTGGCGTGCCGGGCTTTCCACTGCTTCCGGGGGGGGGGAAGGGAGGGAGAGAGGGAGGGAGAGACTGACATACAGAGAGAGACAGAGGGGGAGGGAGGAAGAGACAAATAGAGAGAGACACGGAGAGAGGGAGGGAGAGAGGGAATCAGCGAGAGAGAGAGAGACACACACAGGCACACAGAATGACAGATGGGTGGAGGGAGGAGAGAGAGACAGATAAAGAGAGATAGACAGAGACAAAAAGAAAAAGAGAGAAAGAGAAAGAAAAATAGAAAGAAAAAGAAAGTGGCAGAGAGAGAGAGAGAGAGAGAGCGAGAGAGAAAGAAAGAAAGAAAGAAAGAAAGAAATAATATAATAATAATAATAATAATAATAATAATAATAATTTAATATTTATAAAACCGCACCCTCTCCCCACGGGGACTCGGGGCGGTGCACAGGCAGAATAAAAACAATACATACATACAAAACAATTCTAAAAACAAATTAAACAAACCTGCGCTAAAATTTCCCTTTTAAAACTAATACTGATTCCAATAAAATCCCAAGACAGAGAGATTTATCCTAGGCCGGCCAGACAGAAAAAGTGAGTTTTTAATTTAAGACGGAAGGAGCGGAGGTCCGTGGTCGTCCTGATATCGGGGGGAAGGTCGTTCCAGAGGGCCGGGCCCGCCACAGAGATAGCCCTTCCCCTGGGTGTCGCCCGCTGGCAATGTCTAGTGGACGGCACCCGGAGAAGTCCCTCTCTGTGGGAGCGAATCGGCCGTGAGGAAGTATGAAAGAAAGAAAGAAAGAAAGAAAGAAAGAAAGAAAGAAAGAAAGAAAGAAAGAAAGAAAGAAAGAAAGAAAGAAAGAAAGAAAGAAAGAAAGAATTTCGTTAAGTGAGTTTCACCACAGTTTCCAAGTTGGCCACGCCCACCCGGTCACATGACCGCTGAGCCACTCCCACAAAACAGGCCACACCTTTTGGCTCTCAAAAGAAATTTCAATTGTGATACTGTTGATATTTGGCTCTCTTGACTAATAGGTTTGCCCACCACTGTCTTAGAGAAAGTGCCAGTTTGGGAACCACTGCAGGAAAGAGAATTCTCAACAATCTCCACGCACTGATGACGTTACCTAGTTTGGTAATGAAACGTCTGCAAGAAAACTACCAAGCTCAGAGAGCGCCAAGGACTCCGCCATTCAAGCCTAAACTACGAATATTCTCTTCTATCAGTATAAATCATCTTCAGCACGATCCTTTGTTGCCATCTCACCTCTTTCCACCAGCTGCCACTGTCCTTTTGACAATCCTCGCTTCGCTGTAAGCAGCACGACTCCGGAACCCAAGTCCTGTTCCGCACCTCAAACCAATCGGTGTAGTTCCGTACCCCACAACAACGGAACTGCAAAGCGAGAAGATAAGAAGGAAAGGGTGTGTGTGTGTGTGTGTGTGTGTGTGTGTGTATGTGTGTGTTTGTGCCTGATGTCAGGAAAAAATCCCAATGGTTTCAAAACAGGTAGGTACCACACTGGACGGTTTTTTTTTAACGCACTCACCTCATTTTGTGCCAGGTCCCAAGCTTTGGTTAACCCCATGTTGTCCTCTGTGCCATAGAGCTTGAGTCCTTCCTTGAGGTTAGACTGGGCATATCGATCAAACTGGAAGAAAGACATATTACACTGGATTTATTTAGTGTCACAAGGAAATGTCTCTGCGTGGGGGGAGTATCAATGAACCAAGTTTTCCTATCTCACGGTAGTGATTAAGAAGCCTCCTCCCCCCCCCCAAAATGGAAGGGAGCTGGAATGACCTATGCCAGTGATGGCTAATCTTTTTGTTGTTGGGTGCCAAAAATGCGAGCACATGCGTGCGATAGTACACACATGTGCCGGCAAAAAAGCATGCCCCCACATGCGTGTCCCCCGCTACTATACTACTGGTACACTGCTTGCCGCCAAACTGAGCTTGTTATTTCCTCGGGGAGGGGGGGGGAAGCCATTTTCACCCTCCCCAGACTCCAGGAAAGCCACCAGAGCAGTGGTGGGTTTCAAATTTTTTTAGAACCTACTCTGTAGGTGTGGCCTATTTTGTGGGCGTGGTTTGGCAGTCGTGTGACAGGGTGGGAGTGGCCACCTTTTAAAATGTGGTGAAACTCATTTAACAATGCTCTTGCTTAGCAACCAAAATTTTGGACTCAATTGTGATGATAAATTATTTCTTTCTTTCTTTCTTTCTTTCTTTCTTTCTTTCTTTCTTTCTTTCTTTCTTTCTTTCTTTCTTTCTTTCTTTCTTTCTTTCTTTCCTTCCTTCCTTTCCTTTCCTTTCCTTCCCGTTGGGTCACTGGCAGTGGCGGGCCAGATTTACTTCCAGGTACGCCGGTGGAACCCCCTCTCACCGGTTCTCTAAATTTCACCAACCGGCTCTCGCGAGTAGGTGCGAGCCTGCAGAAACCCACCATTGCACCAGAGCCTGAAGAGGGTGAAAAACGGGCCTAGTTCGGAAACGAACTATTTCTGGCTTCCGTAGGGCCTCCAGAAGGGAGGGGCAGTGGAGGGAAAAAATGGCCTCCCCTGGCCATTGAATCAATCAAAGCTGATTTATGCAACCATCATGAATATGAATCAGTTGCCAAGTGTCTGAATCTTGATCATGTGACCACAAGGATGCTGCAGTGGTCCTAAAGTGTGAAAAATGGCCATAAGTCACTTTTTTTCATTATAACTTTGAACCATTACTAAATGAACTGTTGTAAGTGGAGAACTAGCTATACTTAATACTTTGGTCTGGTTTTTTTTAAATATCTTTTACATTATCAAAATTCCACTACCCAGGAACACAAACATCATGTAATTTGATCAGCGGGAACTTTTATGGGATGGGGAACTCCAAAACAAGCCAGAAAGTTTGTGTATGGACATGGAATGGAGTATCCCCTAAAATGGCACTGTTGCTAGCTGGCTGAGAGAATTTTGGGAATTGAAATCCATATACTATTGAATTTGAGAAACCCTAATCTATGCTCAAATGCAAATTTTCGAGTTTCTTAACAGATTTCTTAGACCCACAATTGAAGGTGAGGTTGGAAGTAAACCTGCATATATATATATATATATATATATATATATATATATATATATATATATATATATATATATATATATATATATATATATATATATATATATATATATATATATATATATATATATATATATATATATATATATTCTCTCTCATTACATCATTATCATCATCAGTTCTGGACACGTTAAGATAGGAATGGATGGCTATTATGATTACATTGATGTACAATTATTAAATATTGCATTTTCTGACACATGGCACCAAACTATGTATGACTGACATGCTCTCTTGACCACGCAGAAGCAAAGAAGATGACTTAGCCTGTACAAAATTCTTTCTCCCAATTATTCCATTGTTTAAAAAAGAATATGTGCTCTAACTCTTCAAAGGAAAATTTTTGAGGATGTAAAATGTGACCACATGAACAAAGAATGCTGCAACCGTCATAAATACATGCCAGTTGCCTAGTGCCAGAATTTTGATCATGTGACTGCGGATGCAGCAACGGTTGTAAGTCCAAGGAACAGTCGTAAGTCACTGTAACTTCAAACAGTCTCTAAAGAATACTTGTAAGTAGAGGACTACCTGTGCAATGGTTTCTTTCCGCATTCCGTGAAATTGAGATAAACGTTCAGTCTGTATTACATACCTGTTTGGATACTCGGAATTCATATTGTGGCATTCAGAAGATTCTGACCAGTTCTGGAGAACTGCTAGCGGGAGTTTTGAGTAGTTCGGAGAACTGGTATGTTTGTGTTTGTGTGTGTGTTTGTGTGTGAGTGAGTGTGTGTGTGTTTGTGTGTGTGTGTGTTTGTGTGTGTGTTTGTGTTTGTGTGTGTGTTTGTGTGTTTGTGTGTGTGTGTTTGTGTGTGTGTGTGTTTGTGTGTGTGTTTGTGTGTTTGTGTTTGTGTGTGCGTTTGTGTGTTTGTGTGTGTGTGTTTGTGTGTGTTTGTGCTTGTGTTTGTGTGTGTGTGTGTGTTTATGTGTATTTCAAATTCAAATTCAAATTCAAATTTAATTTGTAGAACCGCTCCCTCTCCCCACAGGGACTCGGGGCGGTGCACAGGGAAAGTAAAAACAATAAATATACAAATATAAATACATAATATAAAAACAGATTAAATCTATTCCTGTGCTAAAACCCGTTAAACTAAAATACCCAGCAGCTATGAATAAGTTTAAAACCCCATAGAAAGAGAGACTAGCCTAGGCCGGCCAAGCGGAAAAAGTGTGTTTTTAATTTCAGACGAAAGGAGCGGAGGCCCGTAGTCGTTCTAATATCGGGGGGAAGGTCGTTCCAGAGGGCCGGGCCCGCCACAGAGAGAGCCCTTCCCCTGGGCGTCGCCCGCTGACACAGTCTAGTGGACGGCACCCGGAGAAGTCCCTCTCTGTGGGAGCGAATCGGCCTTGAGGATGTATGAGGTAGGATCCGATCCCGCAGGTAGCTAGGTCCCGAGCCATGGAGCGCTTTAAAGATGATAATTAACACCTTGAAGCGCACTCGGAAGACGACAGGCAGCCAGTGCAGCTCGCGCAAGAGCGGTGTTACATGGGTAAACCTGGCAGTTCCCATAATTGCTCGCGCGGCTGCGTTCTGGACTAGCTGAAGTCTCCGGGTGCACCTCAAGGGGAGCCCCATGTAGAGAGAGTTACAATAGTCCAGTCGGGATGTCACGAGCGCATGAGTGACTGTGCGAAGGGCGTCCCGATCCAATAGAGGGCGCAATTGGCGAACCAGGCGAACCTGGTAAAACGCCCTCCTGGCCACGGCTGTCACTTGATCTTCCATAGACAGCCGGGCATCCAGGAGGACACCCAAATTGCACGCCCCATCCATAGGGGCAAGATGTTCGCCCCCTACGGCCAGCGATGGAGGGAGCTGGTTGAATCGGGCAGCCGGAAACCACAGCCACTCGGTCTTGGTCGGGTTGAGCCTGAGTCCGTTACTTCCCATCCAGATCCGCACAGCTTCCAGGCACTGGCACATCACCGCTACGGCATCGTTGGGGTGGTTTGGGGTAGATATATACAGCTGAGTGTCATCAGCGTAAAGATGGTACTCTACCCCAAAACCACGGATGATCTCACCCAGCGGCTTCATGTATGTGTTAAACAGGAGAGGCGAGAGGACCGACCCCTGAGGCACCCCACATGTGAGGGGTCTCGAGGTCGACCTCTGCTCTCCTGCCAACACAAATTGCGATCGGCCAGAGAGGTAGGAGGAGAACCACCGTAAAACGGTGCCTCCCACCCCCAACCCCCCCAGCCGATGCAATAGGATACCATGGTCGATGGTATCGAAAGCCGCCGAGAGGTCTAATAGGACCAGGATGGAGGAACAACCCCCATCTCTGGCCCTCCAGAGATCATCAACCAACGCGACCAATGCCGCGACAATGTATTTGTGTTTGTTTGTGTTTATGTGTGTTTGTGTTTGTGTTTATGTGTGTTTGTGTTTGTGTTTATGTGTGTTTGTGTTTATGTGTGGTTGTGGTTGTGGTTGTGGTTGTGTTTATGTGTGTTTGTGTTTGTGTATGTGTATGTTTGTGTTTGTGTGTGTGTGTTTGTTTCTGTTTGTGTTTGTGTTTGTGTTTATGTGTGTTTGTGTTTGTGTTTGTTTGTGTTTGTGTGTGTGTTTGTTTCTGTTTGTGTTTGTGTTTATGTGTGTTTGTGTTTGTGTTTATGTGTGTTTGTGTTTATGTGTGTTTATGTTTGTGTGTGTGTGTGTTTGTGTTTGTGTGTGTGTTTGTGTTTGTGTGTGTTTGTGTTTATGTTTGTTTATGTTCGTGTTTGTTTGTGTTTATGTGTGTTTGTGTTTATGTGTGTTTGTGTTTTTGTTTGTGTTTGTGTTTATGTGTGTTTGTGTCTGTGTCTGTGTCTGTTTATGTTTATGTTTTTGTTTGTGTTTGTGTTTATTGGATTTGTAGCCCGCCCTATCTCCCCGAAGGGACTCAGGGCGGCGCACAGGCAAATATTAAAAACAATACAAAACAATACAAAATACAATATAACTACTATAAAAATATATTAAATTTAAACCTGTGCTAAAAACATCTTAAAAATCATCTAAAAACCCTTAATAAAATCCCCACAATTTGTTATAAAATCTAAGTCAGGCCAGCCAGATGGACAAAATGAGTTTTAAGCTCCCGGCGGAAGAGGCGCAGGTCCGTGATGGTGCGAATGTTGGGGGGCTGGTCGTTCCAGAGAGCCGGACCCGCCACAGAGAAGGCCCTTCCCCTGGGGGTCGCCAGCCAGCATTGGCCAGCAGACTGCACCCTGAGGGGGCCCTCCCTGTGCGAGCGGACAGGACGGAGGGAGGTGTGTGGTAGGAGGCGGTCTCGCAAATACCCAAGTCCCGTGCCATAAATGCCACCTCTGACTGGCCCTGCCCCCATCTATTTTTTGCCTCCCGAGTCCCAGCTGATTGGGAGGGAATGGAGATTTTGCAGTGTGCTTCCCCTGCCACACCCAACAAGCCACACCCAACAAGCCATGCCACAACCACCAAGCCATGCCCATAGAACCGGTAGTAAACATTTTTGGAACCCACCACTGTTGGAATTCATATTGTGATACACATTTCTAATATTGGTGATGCCATCATCATCTGTAATGCAGAGCACTGAGGATTTTCTTTAAGCAATCTCCTTAGCAATTTACACCCATTCCTTCTAAAAAAAATTTATATATATATATATATGAAATAAAGATCCTTACCTTATCCCGGCAAGTGAAAAAAACTAGCAACCCAACTAGTTCCAGCAGAAAGAGGGTAGAAAGGACCATGAAGAACTAAAGAAAAACAGACAAAATGATAATAATAATAATAATAATAATAATAATAATAATAATAATAATAATAATAATAATAATAATAATAATAATCTTTATTGTCGTTGTAAAAATTACAATGAAATTGATCAATCCAGGATGAAGGAGTTTATGATTAAATCCATGTTTTATATTTACACAGGTAGTCCTTGACTTACGACCATGACTGAGCTCAAAATTCCTGTTGCTAAGCGAGAAATTTGTGAAATGAATTTTGTCCCATTTTACCTTTTCTCATTTTACGACAGTTGTTAAGTGAATTACTGCATTGATTAACTTAGTTGTTAAGCAAATCTGGCTTCCCGATGGACTTGGCTTGTCAGAAGGTCGCAGAAGATGATCCCATGACCCTTGGACACTGCAACCATCACTAATGAGTCAGTTGTCAGGAATTTGAATTTTGATCACATGACCATGAGGATGCCGCAACAGTCACATGTGTGAAAGCCTTAAGTCACTACTTTGCAACTTTGAATAGTCCTTAATGAACTGTTCTAAGTCAAGGACTACCTGCACACAGTTATACAATACAATAGCAGAGTTGGAAGGGACCTTGGAGGTCTTCTAGTCCAACCCCCTGGGTGGGCAGGAACCTTATACCATTTCAGACAAATGGCTAGCCAACATCTTCTTAAAGACTTCCAGGCTTGGGGTATTCACAACTTCTGGAGGCAAGCTGTTCCACTGGTTAATTGTTCTAACTGTCAGGAAATTTCTCCTCAGTTCTAAGTTGCTTCTCTCCTTGATTAATTATATATACTTGATTATGTATATATCTCAGCTACAGTGGTGCGTTCCTAACGGTTTGACCGGTTCAGCTACACCGGTAATGGTTTGGCATCTTGGGTTGCTGGAACTGCCAGAATCCAGCCTTGCTCATCTAGGATTGTTTCCATCATGTGAACTTTTCTGCTCAATATTTTTAATGGACTCACAGGATTTTTCTGTTAGAAAAATGCCTTGGAACATAACCTTCCTTAACCTAATGCTCTCCAGATGTTCTCCCTACCTGCCAATTACATCCAGACTTCCCTGCACATAACCAACACCCCAAAAGTGCACACTTTTACATTCTATTATTAATTTATTTCACTAAAGCCTTTACAATCCCTACTCTATGAAAGGTGCTTTCATTTTCAGGAGGCAACTAGACCAGGGGTTCCCAAACTTGGCAACTTTCAGACTTGTGGACTTCAACTTCAACAGCTATGCTGGCTGGAGAATTCTGGGAGTTGAAGTCCACAAGTCTTAAAGTTGCCAAGTTTGGGAACCCCTGAACTAGACTTTCTGGTATTTCTATGAAGACGTTTCACTTCTCATCCAAGAAACTTCTTCAGGAGCTTCACACTACTCCACAAGGGGGCTTCCTCTGGAAAATCCAACATTAGAAATTACGTTTGGTAATTTCCCCCACTATAAATAAATACCCAGGCAACGCCAGGTTATGAGCTAGTATTATGTAAAACTATCCATCACAAAGGAATAAACGTTTCAGAAGACACAGAAAACAAGTAAAGTCATGCATCCACAAGACTGAAAGCAATTCTTAGGAAGGTTGTCTGAAATGCAATCAATTTGTGGGAGCAGAAAAAAAAAACCAGGGGAGTGTCGATCACATAGTTGGGGGTTGCCATCTGGATTTTTCGATTCTCTTCTTGGAGATATCCCTGCTCAGAAAGTTATTGCTGATGAATTATATATGAAGACCGAGGATGCCTGGTCTTTAAATAGATCCTGTAGACAAATCTTGCTTCAGATTAAGTCCTGTAGATCAGGGGTCTCCAACCTTTGCAACTTTAAGTCTGAAGGACTTCAGCTCCCAGAGCAAAGCTGGCTGGAGAAGTCTGGGAGCTGAAGTACTTCAGACTTAAAGTTGCAAAGGTTGGAGACCCCTGCTGTAGATACCACCTTCCCTGACCAGAAGTAGTTCTTGTTTTTGCCAACGGCCTTATTTGACATTCATTCCACCTGACTCGTGTACGGGCATACAGTAACATCCACAGAGATGGTACTTACTGTCAGCAGGAGACATCGATGCTCTGTGACTGCTCCCAAGCAACCGAGGAACCCCACCACCATGATGATGGCACCGGTCGCCATGAAGAGTCCTGCTGCTGACAGCGATGGGAAGGAGAAGGATAAGGTAGCAAAGCGTCCCTGGGTGGCGGCCAGCCATATGCCCACGCCGAGGACCCCACAGCCACCCAGCTAAAGGGAGAGACAAAGGAGAAGCACATTCACGTGATCAAGAATGGAGGCTCAACTCTTCTCACTATGTTCCATTGCAGGAGAAAGAATGAGCTCAACTCCCAACAATTAATTTTTGACTTTCCGGTCTATCAAACTCTCCCCCAACCACCTCAAAGGATCTTCCACTTCCGCAATGGAAACTATTCTAATGTTCAATTGTTTGGGACATTGTGGACTTCCAATGTTTATAAATGTTCCATGCCGTGGTGGGATTCAAATTTTCTTACTACTGATTCTGTGGGTGTGGCTTGATGGGCATGATATGGCTTGGTGGGCATGGCTTGGTGGGCATGGCAGGGGAAGGATATTGTAAAATCTCCATTCTCTCTCCTCTTCAGGGGAAGGTTATTACAAAATCCCCATTCCCTCCCAATCAGCTGGGACTCGGGAGGCAGAGAATAGAAAGGGGCAGGGCCAGCCAGAGGTGGTGTTTACCATTTTTCCGAACTACTCAAAATTTCCGCTACCGGTTCTCCAGAACTGGTCAGAACCTACTGAATATCACCTCTAGTTCCATAGCCTCAGAGGAGTTCAGCCAATGAGGAGCACAGGGAAATAAAAGCTAGGTTTTAAGATTGTTTTTTTCATGACAATATGGAATCAGTAAATAGACACTGCGCTGTACTTCATTTAATCTCACATCACTCCTACAAGACAAGAGTTTATAACTCTGCTGTTGTTTAGAAGATCCATGAATACCTGAGTTTTTAACCCAGCCTTTCAGCAAGAGAAAATGAGACACTTCACCATATTATGCTTCCCATCTTTTATCTTTATTGATTTATTGTAATTCTTTAATTATTCTGAGCTGCCCAGAGCTCTTGAGAGTTGGGTGGCCTATAAGTTTCATAAATTATAATTAAAGTTATTATAATAGTAAGTTCCCTGGATAGATAGATAGATAGATAGATAGATAGATAGATAGATAGATAGATAGATAGATAGATAGATAGATAGATACATACATACATACATACATACATACATACATACATACATACATGATACATGATACATGGATGGATGGATGGATGGATGGATGGATGGATGGATGGATGGATGGACGGACGGACTAGTAATTAACAGAAAATATTCCTGATCTGGAATAGATCCATTAACTTGTAAGGGATGAAAATAGCCAGTTGTACAGGAAGGCACTCTGATGTATTATTTCAGCTTTAAAATAAACTTTAATTCAACTTTAAAATCACTCAAATTTATTATAGAGATACAGACTTGTCATACCTACCCAGAAGATGAGATTGAACAGAAACATTTTCACTTTAACACAAAGCAAACATCCTCGGCTCACCCCCATGATGCACAAAGATAAACCTAGAAAGAGATGTGGGTGAAACTCAATAACACCTAATATTTCCACACATTTTTCAAGACAAACTTAATTTGCCAGTAAAAATACCATGGCTTAGGCCAGGGGTCTCCAACCTTTGCAACTTTAAGTCTGAAGGACTTCTCCAGCAAGCTGGCTGGAGAAGTCTGGGAGCTGAAGTTCTTCAGACTTAAAGTTGCAAAGGTTGGAGACCCCTGGCTTAGGCAACAGACTTAATAAATACAAAATCTATTGTGGATAGTGCAAAAATTGAATTCTCTAATTTGTCAGGGACAGGGAAATAACAATAAAAATTTAAAGAACATGTTGTATCACATCACTGCCTGTAAAGAAACAGTAATATATATTCGGGGGGAACAGTTATTATAACTAGTAATTGTTGCAAGAGAACCAACAGAACTTATAATAAAAACACTGATGTTTGGGAAGGAATCACTTGTGCCACCTTATGAAAACAACAAGAGTTGGGCCAATTTTTGATATGAGAAGTATTTTCTAGTTTTTATAACTTTGGACTTCTGTCTAATTACTGAAAATTAAGCCTTCTGTCTCCAAGCAGGAAAGGAAATCCTGAAAGAAAATTAACAGGAATCAAAATATGTAAAAGAAAGTACAGGTAATCCATGACTTACAACTAGTAACCCTTTGGTGGAATACCCCCCCTCCTCCAACGCTGGTTTCAAAGTTACGGCCACTGAAGCCATACACCCCCACAGTCAGGTGCACAACATTTGAGCAGATTCACCCTTATGACTGATTGCAGGTACACTGTAGCAGTGGTGAGTTTCAATTTATTTTACCACCGTTTTGCTTGTGCTCATCTGTGTGATCTAGGTGGGTCAGTGAGTGAGTGGGTAGGTGGGTGGGTGACTGGGTGGGTGTGTCGGTGGGCAGAGCTTCCCACCGCCATCACTACCAATTCACCTGATCCAAGGCGAACCAGCAGAAATCCACCTCTGCAGTGTGGCAAATCCTGACTTTTCTCCCCACCAGCCCATCATAAGCGAGGCTTGCCCTACCATCACCACTTGCGACTGTAATTGGCAAGCTGCAATTTGGTCATAAGGATTACCTGTAAGCATGTTTACTGGTAAACAATTGGAACACATTTCCAGAGTATAATGTTTCTATGTTGATATAACACTGTTTCTAAGAAGCAAAGTGCAAATCTAGATCTTCAACCTGTCTCTTCTTAATGGCTGGGTTGGTTCTACGCCTACGCAAATCAGGCAGTATCCTAGGGCACCAAATTTTAGAGAATGCCAAAATTGAAAAGACTTCCAAAATACACAAGTATAAAATCTGATAATCTCTGCCTCTAGAGGAGATCAACCCTGACTGCTCTTCAGAAGGCCAGGTCCTGAAGATGAAACTAAAACGCTTTGGACACCTAATGAGAAGGAAGGACTCATTTGGAGAAGAGCCTAATGCTGGGAAAGATGGAGGGCAAAAGAAGAAGGGGATGACAGAGAATGAGGTGGATGGATGGAGTCACCGAAGCAGTCAGCCATGAGCTTAAATGGAATCCGGGGGATGATAGAGGACAGCAACATTGTCCATGGGATTGTAATGGGTTGGACACGGCTTCGCAACTAACAACAATCTCTGTTCATGACTTTAGAACATTTTCTTTCCATATTTTTTGAAAATACCTACAAAGTCAGATAAGTGATAGTAAATAGCATACTAACCAGAGGTTGCAAGTCCTGAAATTTATTATTACAGCTAGGGACTTCAGGAATCTGATAATATTAGACAAAGTGTTGACATTAAATTGCTGAATGTGAGAATCACATGATGACCAAGTCATGTGACCAACAGCTTATTAAAGTTATAAGTGGTAGTAGAGCATGCTCCATGCCAGTGGTCCACTCAAGGTTTAAATATAATTTCACAGAACGGCTGCCTGTCATATGACCACAATGGGTGCTGATGTAATTAAAATTATTTACAGTAATTCAGAGTAAATAGGGGAAAATGTCCAAGAAAAGGAAAAAAGGAGTAGGAAACCCTGAAGAAAACTATCATTTCTAAGAAAATTGGAAGATGAACAAAACTACAGGAGATCTCATAATATGCCAAAGGAATCAACATGTCTAGAGCTGGGCCTGATAATGTAACTTGAGTCCGCCCTGAGTCCGTTGGAGAAGGGTGGGGTATAAATTGAATAAATGAAATGAAATGAATGAACTTCATCTAGGGTAGTGTTTTGTAGCTTCATCTAGGGTAGTGATTTGCAAACATGGCAACTTTAAGATGTGTGGACCTCAACTCCCAGAATTCCCAAGCCATCTATCTTAAAAGTTGCCAAGTTTGAAAAATAGTGATCCAGGAGGTGATTATTGTAATCAGTTGATCTCAGTGGGACTTGTGACTCTTCATATATAGGACCCATTGTTAAATGAAGAGCAAATAATCTTTATGGTCTTATTTGAACAACATGCTCAATTGAATTAAGAGGGAGTCTTGCATGCAAACATGAAAAACAAACTGTATTGGAGCATAAAAGAACACATTTTAACCCAAAACAATGCTGGGGTTGTTCCATCTTAAATTATTCTATCCTGGTGAAGCAAGCCAATAAACTGTTGTAATTAAGTAGGAATTTGAATTTGGTTTGTTTTTCCCCCAAGTCCTACCAAAAAAATGTCATTTTACTATACATTTGCCAGCTTTCCATTGTTCCCATTGAATTATATATAAGAAATGGTGGGGCCTCAATTGCACAGTCACAGCCACTATCTTGACTCTTTAAAGCAGTGTTTCTCGACTTTGGCAACTTTAAGTCCTGTGGACTTCAATTCCCAGAATCCCCCAACCAGCACAGGTAGTCCTTGACTTATAATAGTTCAGTAAGTGACCTTTAGAAGTTACAATGGCACTGAAAAAAGTGACATTACCATTGTCACTGACATGACCATGTGACATGACCATTGTCACAAAAAAGTGACATGACCATGCCTGCCCGAGGTGTTCATTTCTACCTAAAAAACACACCTTTCCTCTCAAATGATTATCCATTTCTCAGTTTATGACTGAGTAAAACATTTTTATCATCACCTTTTCAGTTATTGAAGCTGACCTTTGAAAAGCAAAGCCCTTCAATTTTAACAGGATTATCCGACATTATCTATAAGGGACAAATAAGCATGTTGCCAATGCAAGTTAAGATGTTTAATTTCCTTTTAATAAAATGGAAGAAACTAATGACTTGAGCATCCAAACCAGATAACTAGGTTCACTTAATTGCTCACGGTCTTACACTATATCCTGCTTCTGAGATTCTCACACCAATAATCTTCAGAGACAAGTCATCTTAAGTACTGCATCCATGTTCTTGCAGTTCACTAGATGGCTGAATTAAGAACCTCAGCCTTTCCATAGTCCAACTTTCTATACCAGTGTTGGAAGAAATGTCCTTCTGGGTTCAGCTCCAAGTGGGGAAAAAGACCCTGGAGACACGGAGGCTGCTTGGAAAGATGGTTTAATGATGGACAGGACCACATGGCTTGAGCTCCTGAACAGGAAAGGGGGATCCCATGCTACCAGATGTTGAGTGAAGAAGAGAGATGCTGAAAATTCCTGACTTTATACTCTCTGTTCGGCCCCACCTCTCTGTTTCCTCTGTAAGAAATGTATTCTGATTGGTCGTCAGACTCCCATGGGTCCATGCAGGGGCAACTCTCTAGGTTGTGTTTTGAGTTCAAGTTTGGTTGAGTTCCCAGATGCCATGTGGTGAGTTTCTGTAGAAAATTAATCTTATCTTTATTATGTGAGTAAACTAGTTCAGGGACCCTAATGGCCCATTGAGAAAGGTGGGATTATTAAGAGTTAGTCTGTTTCCTGCCTAAAAACATGTTTCTCCATTTCTTATCCAGGGAAATATTCAATATTTTCTAGGATATTTCATTCTTCTAGGAGAGGGGTGGGTGCTAACTACCTACACCAGAAAATCTGTTTCTCTAAATTGTTTAATCAAATCAGATTGAGACCGTGCAGGAAGAGCCAACGTGATACGGTGGTTTTCGTCCTACCTCTCTGGTCGGTCGCAATATGTGTTGACGGGAGGGCAGAGGTCGACCTCGAGACCCCTCTTATGTGGGGTTCCTCAGGGGTTGGTCCTCTCGCCCCTCCTGTTCAACAAATATATGAAGCCGCTGGGTGAGATCATCCGTGGTTTTGGGGTGGAGTACCATCTGTACGCTGACGACACCCAGCTGTACATATCCACCCCAGACCACCCCAACGATGCCGCCGAAGTGCTGTCCCGGTGTTTGGAAGCCGTACGGATCTGGATGGGTGGTAACAAACTCAAGCTCAACCCTGCCAAGACTGAGTGGCTGTGGTTTCCGGCACCCCGGTTCAGCCAGATTACTCCAACTTTTTATTTATTTTATTTATTTATTTTTATTTTTATTTTATTAAATTTATACCCCGCCCTTCTCCTTGTTAGGATCCAGGGCGGCGCACAGGGATGTTAAAATACATACAAAATATATAAAATATATAAAATTTAAAATACTTATTCTAATAAATAAACCCTGCGCTAAAAACCGAATTAAAATCCCAAGTTTAAAAACTATCTAATAGTCAGTATGGAGGTTACGCTAGGCCGGCTAGATGAAATAGGTGTGTCTTCAGACACTTGCGGAAGAGGCGGAGGTCGGAGATGGTGCGGAGTTCAGGGGGTAAGTCGTTCCAGAGGGCTGGGCCCGCCACAGAGAAGGCTCTCCCCCTGGGTGTCACCAGTCGGCATTGTCCAGCCGACGGCACCCTGAGGAGGTCCTCTCTGTGGGAGCGTATCGGTCTGAGGGATGTATGGGGCAGGAGGCAGTCTCGCATATAACTAGGCCCCGAGCCATGGAGCGCTTTAAAGATGGTCGTTAAAACCTTGAAGCGCACCCGAAAGACCACAGGAAGCCAGTGCAGCTCGCGCAGGATAGGTGTTATGTGGGAGTGTCTAGGCACTCCCGTAATCACCCGTGCGGCTGCGTTCTGGACTAGCTGCAGCTTTCGGGTGCACCTCAAGGGAAGCCCCATGTAGAGAGCATTATAGTAGTCGAGTCGAGAGGTGACGAGTGCTTGAGTGACTGTGCGTAAGGCACCCCGGTCCAGTAAGGGGCGCAATTGGCACATCAGGCGAACCTGATGAAACGCCCCCCTGGCCACGGCTGCCACATGATCTTCCATAGACAGCCGGGAGTCCAGGAGGACACCCAAATTGCGTGCCCTCTCCACGGGGGCCGGTGTTTCGCCCCCAATGGCCAGAGTTGGAATAATCTGGCTGAACTGGGGCGCCGGAAGCCACAGCCACTCAGTCTTGGACGGGTTGAGCTTGAGTTTGTTACCACCCATCCAGATCCGTACGGCTTCCAAGCACCGGGACATAACCTCGACGGCATTGTTGGGGTGGTCTGGGGTGGATTCCCGGCCATTGGGGGCGAAACACTGGCCCCCGTGGAGAGGGCGCGCAATTTGGGTGTCCTCCTGGATTCCCGGCTGTCCTTGGAGGACCATGTGACGGCCGTGGCCAGGGGGGCGTTTCATCAGGTACGCCTGATGCGCCAATTGCGCCCCTTACTGGACCGGGCTGCCCTTCGCACAGTCACTCAAGCTCTCGTGACGTCCCGTCTCGACTACTGTAATGCTCTCTACATGGGGCTTCCCTTGAGGTGCACTCGAAAGCTACAGCTAGTCCAAAACGCAGCCGCGCGGGTAATTACGGGAGCCACCAGAAGCTCCCATATAACACCAATCCTGCGCGAGCTGCATTGGCTTCCTGTGGTCTTTCGGGTGCGCTTCAAGGTTCTGACGACCATCTTTAAAGCGCTCCATGGCTCGGGACCTAATTATATGCGAGACCGTCTCCTGCCCCATACATCCCTTCGGCCGATCCGCTCCTACAGAGAGGGCCTTCTCAGGGTGCCGTCGGCCGGGCAATGCCATCTGGCGACACCCAGGGGAAGAGCCTTCTCTGTGGCGGGCCCTGCCCTTTGGAACGACCTACCCCCTGAACTCCGGACCATCACTGACCTCCGCCTCTTCCACCAATGTCTAAAGACATACTTTTTTCATCAAGCCGGCCTAGCCTAACCTCCCATGGGGACTTTTAGAAAAGTTTTAAATTGGGTTTTTAATAATTGGTTTTAGCATAGGACTGGGATTATTTAATATGTATTTTAAATTATTTATCTATTTTCTATTTTGTATATTTTAAATCTCCTGTGCGCCGCCCTGGGTCCTCTGCGGAGAAGGGCGGGATATAAATGTAATTAAAAAAATAATAATACAGTAGTTCAGGAGTTGTACCAGAAATAGGGAGACCATGAATCTGGTCAACACTGGCTGGTGAATTCTGGGACTTGTAGTTCCACCCATCTTAAAGCTGAGAAACATGAAAAACACTGCAGTCCACTCTCAGGCCTGGGCCAATCATTTTCAATCAGCTCAATCTGTTGTTGTTGTTATGGAAAAAATAGGTCTCGTATAAGCACACTTCAAATAAAACCATCAGAAATGTTAAATAGTATGCTCAAAATGTGAAGTTAAAAATGAGACATCTGAAATCAGATAAATTCTTTAGAGCAGGGGTGTCAAACTCTATTCATTGAGGGCTGCATCAGGGTTGTGTTTGACTTTGGGTGGGGGGGGGGGGTCTTGGTGGGCATGGCCAGCTTGACATCACTTGTGTTTGTGGTGGTCTGAGTGCTGTGCCAGCAAAAATGAAGCTCAGCCCTCCTGATCTCTGTTTTTGCTGGCAGAGGGTTGCAGGAGATTGTCGCAGCCGAAAATGGAGCTCATGAGGGCTACACGCAGCCCTCGTGAGCTCGGTTTTCACTGGCAGAGGCACTTCCAGGGTGGCCCCACGGGCCACATCTAAGCACTTTGCAGGCTGGATCTATCCCCAGGGCCTTGAGTTTGACACCCCTAGTTTAGAGGGAAAAGGACAGAACAGTATGGCAGAGTGTCTATAAAAACAGAAAATACCCCTTGCTCATAACTTTCCCATGTGGATGATACAACCTTGGGTTTTGATACCCATGATTTTGCTTTTTTAAAAACATTGTATTTATATTTCTAAATTTCTTCTTGGAAACTGATCATTTATCATCAAAGACTGGAAAACCTAAACTGCAAACCACTTATTTTGTCTTTCAATGTTGCAAGAAATATATAAGTAATCTTTCAAACGTTATCTTTTAAAAAAAGCAGAAATATATACTATTTAACATTTAAAAAATAGAACCTGTTGCATTAAATGTTATATGCACATACATGTGAGAAGCCCTGATAAAATCTTGATATTCTCCCCTATTTCTATACTTGGAGGGGGGGGGGGGGTTGCTTGTTTTTTTAAAATGAAAAACCCCTCCAGTTAAAAAAATAGAAACACATGCAAAATGTTAGCAAAGCAATTTAAAAAATATCATCAAGTTGAAGTCACGTGAGACTAACCTTAGTTCTGCCAGAAGTGGAGAAACTGAGGCTCCATCCTTATTCAAAACCATATAAAACAGCCACATTTTGGCTCAAGCTCCCTCCATTTTATGATCTTCCCCTGCCATATTTCTTGCCATACATTTAAGTTTCTCTTCTCTCTCCCTCTCTTGGCATGATGGAGAAATGTACTCCTCCACTTTAAACGTACCAAATAGACTACTCTCCTAATTGTAACTTTAGTTGAACAGAAATCTCAGATTTTTGACATCTGATAAACCTGTATTTGTGTTCAGATGTTTTGTTTTAATCATATCATCTATTTTTATTTAATGGACGGATGGACCTCCCTTCTCTCTGCCCCTTTGGGTAACATCTCAGAAAGGAGGCGTAAATAAAGAATCTAAAACAAATTTTTTTTTAAAGTCTTTAAGACAAGGCCAACTTTTAAAACAGCACCTATACTTACAGTAAGTATATATATTTCCTTACCCCATTTAAAGAAAAAAAAATATGGTTTTAGGTTTTCCTGTCCTGATGGCTTTTATGATAAGTGTTATCAATTTTTAAGAATAGATTTAGAAAGACATAAATACAATGTTTTAAAATGAGGATCAATCCCTTCCAAAAGGAACATAAAGGGCAGAATTACCTCGACCCTGGGAAAGTTACTTCTGTTTATTTTTAGAGCATCTTTCCAGCCTTAGTGGAAAAAACCTCCTTCTCTTGCTCAACCCCCAGGCTTATTTCACCCTTCCCCAACATAAAAACTATCAGATGTGCCCCTCACCTTGACTTTGGCTCAGAGCAGTTTGGAAGAAAGAGCAGATTTTGAGCACCGTCCCGTCCCAGGTAGCTCTGAATCTGAACGTGGCTCCTTCGGAGGGCGAGATGCAGGATGGAAAGGGAGGGGGAGCGAATTCCAGGCATGGGACAGGGGAAAGGAAATGGGGGGGGGGGAGAGGAGGCAGCCATGGGGGGCGGGTTTGAGGATTTGGGGAGGAGTCCAAGGGGCTCTGGCAAGGGACTTTTGCTAATCCCAGCGAAACGTGGGTCATCTACACCAGTCTCAATCCGCCCCAATCTAAAAATAATACTGTACTATAATTTCTGGTTATAGTTTTTCTGGACTGGTGTCAATGCCGTCCTGTGGAATCCTTTTTGGTGAGCAGAAGGGAGAGGTAGTGGGATTTTCCTGCCCCTCCTGCTTTCCTTCAATTGTTTCACCGTTCTGTTACACACACAAAGCGCACAAACATTTTGTGTGCCTAAGTGCAAAGGCTTCTTGGAGAAAAACAGGGAGTTTTGAGGTTAAAGGATCCCGTTCTTTCAAGAGTTACAATCTGCATCCCCTGCATCCCATTCTTTCAAGAGATACAATCTGCATCCGCTGAGTGAATGCAGGCAGAAGGGGGAAAGAGCTAAGCCCCCAGTCCTGGCTGTCCATATTCACACAATCACACCAGAGGCAAAACAAAACAGAAGGTTACAAAACAAAAAGGCTAAGCCACTATGTCCCTTGGTGTGTTTCCTGCCACAGAGTAATGTCACTACTTCTCTGCAAGTCAGCCCACAAATTAATTAGTGAGGCAAATTAAAACTAATCAAATTAAAATTAATTTGCTTTGCCACCAGTGCTTAACTTTACTCAGCTTTTCCCTAACAGATAGTCCTTGATTTATTACCATTCATTTAGTGACCATTCAAAGTTAGAAAGGCACGGAAAAAAGTGATTTATGACCATTTTTCACACTTACGGCCATTGTAGCAAAAAACAACAACCCATAGTCATGTGATCAAAATTCAGACCCTTGGCAACTGGTTCATACTTATGACTGTTGCTGTGTCCCAAGGTCATGCAACCATCTTTTGTGACCTTCTGACCAGCAAAGTCAATGGGGAAGACAGATTCACTTAACAACCGTGTTACTAACTTAACAACTGCAGTGATTCACTTAACTATAGCAAGGACGGTTGTAATAAAAGGGAACAAATCACTTAACCAACGTCTGCTTAGCAACAGAAATTTGGGGCTCAGTTGATTAGCTTATGCATCGGACACAAATTCCTTGTGTCAAATCACATTTGGCCACTTATACTATTCTGTTCTATTATGGTCATAGGTTGAGGACTACCTGCACATTTTCCCCCTTCTCCATTGTAAAGTGCTTCCCGGCTGCTCCTCTCTTAGCCAACTTTCAAGGGCTTTTCCTAAAATCCCTCAAGGCAAAAGGTGTAGGGAACAACCCACAACCTAGTCCCACCTGGAGTTACTCAATAGGAGACCCATTATCACCCTCCACGTGATTAAAACGGTCACAGAAACTTTGTGTGTGTGTGTATGCACGTGCGCAAGAGAAGCAAAGAGATCTGCACACAACTGCAGAATCCGTTAACTATATTACAGGCGGTCCTCAACTTACGACCACAATTGAGCCCAACATCTCTTGCCACAGTTGCTGAGCAGATTGCTACAGTTGTTAAATTAGTAACAAAGTTGTGAAGTGAGCCTACCTCCACCCCCTTAACTTTGTTTGTCAGAAGGTTAAAAAAAATGATCAGGACATTGCAACGGTGATAAACAGTTGCCAGGGATCTGAATTTGCTGCAGGCGTCCTAAGGGTGAAAAATGGCCATAAGTCACTTTTTTTCAGTGCTCTTGCAACTTCAAACAGTCACGGAGTGAACTGTTGTAAGTCGAGGACTACTTGTATTCCTAGGAACGAAAGACGGAAAAGATAAGCCTGCCAAAGAACAAACAAAAACCGGGGGAGGGAAAAACACCCGGGTTAACGAGACGAATTGTTCAGACGAGCAAAAGGGAGGAAAGGGAGGAGCTTCCCCCACCCACCCCCATCCTCCCCGCGCAGCTTTCCTCCGCCTCTTGCGGAGATTCCGCCGCTCTGCAGCGCCCTCTAGAGAGCTTTCCTTCGGGAAGTGACCGCGCGGCTGCCTGCGCCACACCATTTGCGCCGCGATCCTAGAGAAGAGCTCGGAGAAAGGTGGGAGCGGAGACGGGGGCGGGTTGGCGAAGGGAAGGGTTGTTCCGCCCTGCGACGGAGGAGCAGAGAGAGGGCTCGATCGGTGCAAGGGCCCGGCTGGTTCCTGCCGGGAAAGAGGGAGAAAGGGTCTGCCCGGAAAGAAAGGGCCGGCTTAAACGGGAGTGGGGGGGGGACGACGACGACGCGGGACTTGAGAGTTGGCCAAGGCAGGAGCCATGATGAGCCTGAGTCCTTTAGGGACCAAGAGGGGGTAGAGAGAGAGAGAGAGAGAAAGGGAGAGAGAAAGAGAAGGAAATAGAAGGAAAGAAAGAAAGAAAAAGGAAGGAAGGAAGGAAGGCAAAGAAGAAAGAAAATTGAACACTATGTAGGTCAGGCATCTCCCATTTATAGCAGTGTTTTTCAACCATGGCAACTTGAAGATGTCTGGACTTCAACTCCCAGAATTCCCCAGCCTGCATTCACTGGCTGGGGAATTCTGGGAGTTGAAGTCCAGGCATCTTCAAGTTGCCAGGGTTGAGAAACACTGCATTATAGGCAACAATTAAAGTGGTAAAGCTTTCCCCCCTTCTTTTCCTCTAAAAGCAGGGTTGTCCAACTTTAGCCGCCTTAAGACTTAGGGACTTCAACTCCCAGAATTCCCCAGCCAGCATGTGAGTTGAATTCATAGGACTTGAATTCTGGGAGTTGGAGTCCACAAATCTTAAGTTGCTGAGGTTTGAATACCCCTACTCAAAAGCGAATTGACACAATACTGTGATGGGAATGAGTTGTAAGACTGGCATGTAGGTTTTAACAAGCAGGAAAAAAGGGGGCAAAGTCTTCTGCTCCTCAAGGTAATTTGTGATAAGTTCTGTTTTACCTTTCTGACTAAAATAGGGGAATCTAATAGGAGAAACAGGAAGAAGGACTTCCATTGAAGTGGAAGTGTAATAAGAATAATTTAACCATTGTTTACTAAATTGTTGCAAGGCTTCACAGACACCCTTGCCTGCCATTTCTACAAAACCATCTCCTCTCCCCCTCATTCCTGCCCCCACTGATCTGCAAAGCCAGAAAGTTTGAGGAATTCTCTCTTAAAAGAATATGAATCTTCTTGGGCTGCATAGATCACATTAGAGCAGTGTTTCTCAACCTTGTCAACTTGAAGATGTCTGGACTTCAACTCCCAGAATTCCCCAGCCAGCATTCGCTGGCTGGGGGATTCTGGGAGTTGAAGTCCAGACATCTTCAAGTTGACAAGGTTGAGAAACACTGCATTAGAGGCCTGATTGCAGTGGTGTATTAACCATTAAGCAGACTAAGCACATGCTTAGGACGCCAAGCCCAAGAGGGCAACACAAAGTTGAGAAAAAAAGAAAAAACCAATAAAGATTTGTACAGTATGTACAAAGAAGTGGGGGAGGGGCGCCAAGATTTGTCAGTGCTTAGGGCACCAGTAAGACTTAATCCCCTACTACCTGATTGATTCACAGATTCCTCTTTCTCTCCAGGCTGGTTCACCATGATCATCCCTGTACGATGCTTCACTTGTGGCAAAGTTGTGGGGAACAAATGGGAAGCATACCTGGGCCTCTTGCAGGCCGAATACACAGAAGGGTGAGTTTGGAGAAGGTTTTGATATTTGCTGGCATGTATGGGTAGTCCTCTACTTACAATAGTTCATTTAGTAACCAAAGTTGCGACACTGAAAAAAAATGTTGACTCATCACCCTTTTTCACAGTTATGAATTCTGCACATCCCCATAACCATGTGACCAAAATTCAGACACTTGGCAACAGGTTTCTATTTATGACCGTTGCTGCGTCTCATGGTCATGTGATCATCTTTTGTGACTTGACAAGAAAAAAATCAATGGAGATTCACTTAATTGGATTACTAATTTAGCAACTGCAGTGATTCACTTAACAACTGTGACAAGGAAGATCATGAAATGGGAGAAAAACTCACTTAACAAATATCTCACTTAACAACAGACATTTTTAGGGTTACACTGTGCCCATAAGTCGAGGACTACCTATATTGATGATGTGCTATCAAGTTGTCCTTGATGTAGCAACCACATTGATAGATTTTTCTCCAGGTGGATCTGTCCCAAATCTGGCAGCTTCAGGTCTTCCAAAGGTGCATTCATAGCCTCTAACTGAGTTCCATCAACTTGGTTACAGTAGTCCTTGACTTACATTTTGTGACTTTTTGAAGTCACAACCGCACTAAAAAAGTGACTTATGACCAGTTTTCACACTTATGACCATTGAGGCATCCCCATGGTCACGTGCTTTACATTTGGATGCTTGACAACTGACTCACAGTTATGACGGTTGCAGTGTCCCGGAGTCATGTGATTCCCTTTTGTGACCTTCCAATAAGCAAAATCAATGGGGAAGCCAGATTCACTTAATGACGGTGTTACTAATGTAAGAACTGTAGCGATTCACTTAACAAAAGTAGCGAGAAAAGTCATAACATGGGGCAAAACTTAACAAACATCTCACATAAAACCATAAACGGGCTCAATTGTGGTTGTAAGTTGAGGACTACTCGTGCTGGTCATCCTTGTCTCTTTCCACCCATCTTTCCCGGTATTAGAACCTTCTCCAGAGAAGTAAGTCTTCACCTAATGTGTCCAAAGTATGATCATTTGAGTCTGGTAATTTGTGTCTTGAGTAAGAACTATTTTTTTTAAGGAACCGTTGATTTGTTTCCTTGGCTTTCTGTGGTATTCTCAGGAGCCTTCTCCAGCAACAAACATTAATACTTTTTCTAATATACTTCACAGAAGTCCAACTTTATTTCCCTGGTGTCACAGGAATGTTACAGCTTATGTTATTCTGAACTTTCTAGGTAGACATATCGTAGCATCTGAATATCTTTTCCAAGGCCTTCATGATTGCCAAGGCCATGGCAGTTTTCTCCGTGGTGTATTTTTTTACTGCTGGTTCCTCTACCATTGATAATGGATCCACCATTTCATTCGCTTTATTGTACGCTTAAAGTTGGTTGCTGAACCTGTTTCTGCTAGTTTGGTCTGTATTTGATCTTAAGTTTTGAACATTACTAGCACATTATATAAAATGCTATAAGGATATGGTAGTTCTCGACTTTCAGCCATAATTGATCCCAGAATTATGGTCATAAGTCTTTCTGTTGAAGCAGCTCATGTGACCTTTCCTGATTTTTATTATATTTTTCACAGCAGTCATTAAGTGAATCCACTGCCTACAGTGGGTGTTTTTTGCTGGAAAGAGAAATGAACATTGGTTTCCAGCAAAAAGTGTCATGTTGCAATCATGTGACTGTAGAACGCTGCAAATACCCAATTGCCAGATATATAAAATGTGATCACGAGACCACAAGTGGAAGGAATCTGGGTTATAGTAGTCCTAGGGAGGTCTATTGTGACTTTGAACGGTCACGAAGCAACCAGTCACAAGTTGAGGACTTCCTGTATGGATAACTCTTGGTAGAGTGTGTACACACACACACACACGCACACACACGAAAGGCTTCAGGTTCTACACAATCTTATCTAACGAAAAATGTTGAAGCCTATAGGAGCCAATTGCATGCCCATTAACTGAATGTACAGGTATCAATAAGTAAACCTTTGTAAACATTGGCATTCCGTATCTTCTGTTGTTCCTAAATTAGGCTGCAGGGTAGCAATAGAGACGATGGCAACCTACACAGCCTCACACAAAGAAAACAGAGTCATCAAAATTGCCCTGTACAAAGATGAGATACATAATTTCTTATTTCTCCTTTCATTTCACCAGAGATGCATTGGACGCTCTTGGTCTGAAGCGCTACTGTTGCCGTCGGATGCTTCTATCCCACGTGGATTTGATTGAGAAGCTGCTGAACTACGCACCCTTGGAGAAATAGCATTAGTAAATCCGAACTGTGCTCAATGGAAATGGGCTATAAACCTGTGCATCCCTTAGCTTGGGCTAAAATGGACACCACCTACCAGGTGGCTAACATCAGTGGTAGAAAAAGTTCACTTCAGTGATAGATAATAAAAAAAATACAATGTGCGTGAAATTGTTCCAAGAATTCATCATTGAGAGAAAGTCTACACCCAGAGCTGTTTTGAAAGAATCTTTTTTTATAGATAAAGTTTTTCATTAGATAAACATTAAAAACATTGGACATAGTGCAATATTTCTGGCATAAACATTTCCATATAGTCATTAGATCTTATATTTTATATCCATTATATAGGTGTACGTAGTCAGTCAGATTACCTGTCTGTTGAGCCTTTCTTTTATATAATTACTAATCCTACAAATACCTATCCAATTTCTACATATCACACATTCTTAATACCGTATTTTCCAATTCTTAACTTGTCTGTGTTTTTCTGTCCCAGCCTTTTTTCCTCCTTTCTAACCATCTACCATTTGTCCAGATTTTGTGATATTCCGTCTCACCCTTGTCTTTGAGCTCTAGTGTCAGTCTGTCCATCTCTGCGCACGTCAGTATCTTATTTATTATTTCTTGTTCCGAGGGAATCTGTGCAAAAACCAGTCTTGCCGCTGTTAAAATATGCAGCATTAAATTAAACCTTTGCCTTTGGGGGGGGGGGGTGATCCCTAGTAGAAATAATTCTAGCCTCAACTCCATCTTATGATTTAGCATCTCTTCCAAATACTTCCAAAGGAAGTATTCCAAAATACTTTCTTAACTGGTGCCAAAAAGCCCTAACTTTCGTGCACTCCCACCGCATATGATAGAAGGTCCCTACTGCAGCATTACATTTCCAAAATCATGGTGACAAATGTTTGTTAATTTTAGCTAATCTTCTGGGTGGGATGTACCACCTGTAGAACATTTTGTATAACTTTTTTTTTATACAAGGTGGCTAAAGTTAACTTTCTGTTTCTTCTTAAGTCTTGCCAATTGTCCAAATCTGCTGTAACCAAAGTTCCTACGCCATGCTAACAAGGTTCCCTTTACCTGCTTTTCCGCCATTGTAGCATCCAATATTTCAATTTCAATTTATTCAAATTTGTATACCGCCCTTTCTCCTTTGCCGGACTCAGGGCGGTGAAAAGGCAATGATAAAAACAACAATAAAAAACATCAATATAAATACCTATGCTAAAAATAAATTAAATTGTAGGCCTGCTCTAAAATGTACAATAAAACCCCAATAAAACCAGATTAAAAGCTACACCAGGCCAGCCGCACGAAAGAGATGGGTCTTCAGGGCTCGGCGAAACAGGTGTTGGTCCGTAGTTGTGCGGAGGTCGAGGGGCAGGTCGTTCCAGAGGGCAGGAGCTGCCACAGAGAAGGCTCTCCCCCCGGGGGTCGCCAGCCGACATTGACTGGCTGACAGCACCCTGAGGACGCCCTCTGTGGGAGCGGACTGGTCGGTGGGAGGTATTTGGTAGCAGGAGGCGGTCTTGCAGGTAACCAGGTCCCTTGCCATGGAACACTTTAAAGGTAGTTACTAGTATCTTGAAGCGCACCTGGAAAGCCACAGGCAGCCAGTGCAGCTTGCGCAGGAGAGGTGTTACATGGGAGCATCTAGAGGCTCCCAGAATCCCCCGTGCAGCCGCATTCTGAACTAGCTGGAGCCTCCGGGTGCACCTCAAGGGAAGCCCCATGTAGAGAGCGCTACAATAGTCCAGGCGGGAGATGACGAGGGCTTGAGTGACCGTGCGTAAAGCGTCACAGTCCAGAAAGGGCTGGCGTATCAGGCGAACCTGATAAAAAGCCACCCTGGCCACGGCTGTCACATGATCGTCTAAGGACAGCCGAGTATCCAGGAGGACGCCCAAGTTGCGGGCCCTCTGTGCAGGGAATCTCCCCTCTCGCAGGCATGGTCCTCTAATCTAACAAGGACTTATAGTTCCGGAGAGATGGACGAAGCGCAAACTTAGGGGGTTTTGTCCAAATTTTTAATTCGTCTTTTAAGGGGTCCCAGGGTGGGGGGAGGGCCTAATCAGTAGGGGATCTGGGCACAGGGCCAACCAGCGAAATTAGGAGTAAGATTAAGGATTGGTCTAACGAAGAGGGAGGGGGAGGGGTTGTTCCTGCGGAGGGATTTCCCATCCATACGGCCCTAGGGAGGGGGAGGGGCGGTGGGAGACAGGGTGTCCATCTTCGTTTTGAAAAAGTTTTATTGGTTTTAGCAATTTATATTGGGAAAAGGATAGATAAGGTAATAGATAATATTTGAAGCTTCCACATCGGGTCTGATGACCGCCTCCGAGTCTTCATACATATTCAATTAAAAAGAAATCATTAAAGGGAAGGGGTACATACATTTTAAAATCATAAATTTTCATATTATTTCATACATTCAATTACTTTATACTATTGACATCCGTACAGGAGTTACTAAAGAAATATAACAAATTATTTTTGCGATCTGAGCCTCTTTGCTATGGTCTCTTCCTCCTCCCCCCCACCAGCAGGCGGACCCGTGGCCCCTCCCGTTCCCATCTCATCGTCATCCAGGATTGAGGAATGTTTTTAAAGAAAATTATGCGCCTCTTCAACTGTTTTAATTCTGACTCTTCCTCCCTCCCAGAATACCAGCATCCCTTCAGGCATCAACCACTTGAACCACACACCCTTTTTGAATAATTTTTTAGTTAAGAAGGAATAATTCCTTCTTATATCTCTTATTTTCTTTGGGATCTGCTTCAATATGGCCACCTCGTTTTGCTGATACATCAAAGGGCCCCCTCTTTGCGCTCTCAGTATCTCCTCTCTCGTTGACCTTCTTATAAATTTAATATGTATCTCTCTGGGTACCTCATTTATTCTGGCAAATGCTGATTAATTCTGTAAATCAAATCAATGTCCCCCCAAATAAATTCCTTATCTTTCTTAATATAATCCGCTAACATAGTAGCCATCAGCTCTCTCAGATTCTCATTGGGTAATTCAGGAACATTCTGAAATCGTAAGAAAAAAGACATGCGTTCAAAATCAATTTTAGACATTTGACCAGTAATATCTGTAAGTTCTTTCTTAAAGTCTTTTATCTCTTCCTTCATCTCAACCGCCCCCCCTTCCAGCCCCACAATTCTTTGTATTGAGGGCAGATACGATATTGTTGCCATTACAGAAACTTGGTGGGATGAAACCCACAAATGGAACATACAGCTAGAAGGATTTAAATTATTTAAAAGAAATAGACCAAATAAAAGAGGAGGTGGAGTTGCACTATATATAAGAAATAATTACATCTCTACAGAAATAGAGCACAACAATGATGAGAACTATCTTGAATGTATTTGGGTCAATATTAAAGGTTGGGGGGGGAATGATATTGTCATAGGTCTATACTACAGGCCACCCAACCAAGCAGAGGAAGTGGATGTACTTTTTGCTAACCAGCTAACTAAGGTATGTAGGAAGCACACTGCAATAGTAATGGGAGATTTTAACTACCCTGACATCAATTGGGAAACAAACTCTGCACCAAGTGGAAGATCCAACAGGTTCCTAACAAACCTAGCAGACAACTTTGTTTCCCAAAAGGTAGAGAAGGGAACAAGGGGATCAGCAATATTGGACTTAATTCTCACTAACAGAGAGGAAATGATAGAAGGTGTAGAAGCTACAGGAACTTTGGGGGCAAGCGATCATGAAATACTGGAATTCAACATTATGCAAACAAAAGTAGTTGAACAAAGTCAAACTAGAGTCTTAGACTTCAAGAGAGCTAATTTCAACAAACTCAGAGAGAGCTTGGGAAGGATTCCATGGATGAGAATCCTCAAGGGGAAAACAACTCAAGAAGCTTGGGAAATTTTGAAAAATGAGATTATAAAAGCCCAGTCCAGCGCAATACCAATGAAGAAGAAAAATAACAGTTCCCAAAAGAAACCAGCATGGCTGCATAAAGAACTCTCTGACAAATTGAAAGACAAAAAGGATAAATATAAAAAGTGGAAAAAGGGGGACATAACCAAGGCAAAATATCAGCAAATAGCCCGAGCCTGTAAAGATGAAGTGAGGAAAGCTAAGGCTCACAATGAAGAAAGGCTTGCCAAAAAAGTAAAAAATAACAAAAAAAGCTTCTTCCAACATGTTAAAAATAAGAAAAAAGTTAAGGAAACAATTGGTCCACTGCTGGGAGAAAATGGCAAGAAGATGATAAGCAACAGGGAGAAAGCAGAACTATTTAACTCTTTCTTTGCATCTGTCTTTACACAAAGGGATAAAACAGTCCAATCAATCAAAAACAGCACCACAAATATCAGATTAGGAACACAAGTTGAAATAGAGAAGAAAATGGTAAGTGAGCATCTGTCTGCCCTGGATGAGTTCAAATCACCAGGACCGGATGGATTACACCCCAGGGTTCTGAAGGAACTGGCAGACGAGATCTCAGAACCACTGAACTATATCTTTCAGAGATCCTGGAGCACCGGGGAACTGCCAGAAGACTGGAAAAGAGCAGATGTGGTTCCCATCTTCAAAAAAGGAAAAAAAACAGATCCAGGAAACTATAGACCCATCAGCCTGACCTCAATACCAGGAAAGATTCTGGAAAAGATAATTAAACAACAAATAAGTGAACACCTAGAAGCAAACAAAGTAATAGCCAAAAGCCAACATGGGTTTGTCAAAAACAGATCATGCCAGACGAATCTAATTGCATTCTTTGACAAAGTAACAAAATCAGTGGACCAGAGGAATGCTGTTGATATAATTTACCTGGACTTCAGTAAGGCATTTGATAAAGTAGACCATAACCTACTATTAAATAAAGTAGAAAATTGTGGGTTAGACAGCACCACCACCAAATGGATTCGTAACTGGCTGACCAACCGCACTCAACGTGTAGTCCTCAATGGAACTGCATCTACATGGAAGGAAGTATGCAGTGGAGTCCCCCAAGGCTCTGTTTTAGGCCCAGTACTCTTTAACATCTTCATCAACGATTTGGATGAGGGGATAAATGGGGAACTCATCAAATTCGCAGACGACACCAAGCTGGCAGGAATAGCCAACACTCCAGAAGATAGGCTTAAGATACAGAAGGATCTAGACAAACTTGAACATTGGGCACTGTCTAATAAAATGAAATTCAATTGTGAAAAAAGTAAGGTCCTACATATAGGCAAGAAAAACCAAATGCACAAGTACAGTATAGGTGGTACCTTGCTCAATAGTAGCAACTGTGAGAGGGATCTCGGAATCCTAGTGGACAACCATTTAAATATGAGCCAGCAGTGTGCAGCAGCTGCCAAAAAAGCCAACACAGTTCTAGGCTGCATCAACAGAGGGATAGAATCTAGATCGCGTGAAGTGTTAATGCCACTGTATAGTGCCTTGGTAAGGCCACACTTGGAATACTGCATACAGTTTTGGTCGCCACGATGTAGAAAAGACGTGGAGACTCTGGAAAGAGTGCAAAGAAGAGCAACCAAGATGATTAGAGGACTGGAGACTAAGACATATGAAGAACGGCTGCAGGAACTGGGTATGTCTAGTTTGATGAAGAGAAGGACCAGGGGAGACATGATAGCAGTGTTCCGATATCTCAGAGGGTGCCACAAAGAAGAGGGAGTCAAACTTTTCTCCAAGACACCTGGGGGCAGGACAAGGAGCAATGGGTGGAAACTAACCAAGGAGAGAAGCAACTTAGAACTAAGGAGAAATTTCCTAACAGTAAGAACAATTAACCTCTGGAACAGCTTGCCTCCAGCAGTTGTGAATGCCCCAACCCTGGAAGTCTTTAAAAAGATGTTAGACAGCCATTTGTCTGAAATGGTATAAGATTCCTGCCCATGCAGGGGGTTGGACTAGAAGACCTACAAGGTCCCTTCCAACTCTGCTATTGTATTGTATTGTATTGTATTTTGTTTATTATTTGTTATTTCTCTTTGCGCCTCCAATAATTCCAATCTTGTGCTTAAATTGTCTTTCCGGATTTGTTGCATTTCATTCATTATTCTTTGAAACATCTCTTCTACATTTAATGGCTGAGGGCTTGGTGACTTAGGATCCTCTACTTCTGTTTCCTTCTGTAACATTGCTGAAATCTTTGGTTGTGAGGATGGGCTGGGTCTTATAGGTGCTGGAGCAGAGCTTGGTTTCCCAGATGGGGGTTTCCTCGATGCCATAATTAAAGTTTTAGGTGTTAG
The DNA here is from genome assembly GCA_039707465.1 of Rhabdophis nuchalis. Lineage (NCBI taxonomy): Eukaryota > Metazoa > Chordata > Lepidosauria > Squamata > Natricidae > Rhabdophis > Rhabdophis nuchalis. Next base: position 150,005,211 of record CM077647.1, read on the forward strand.
TGTGTAGAGAGGAAGAAAGGGAAGAAAAAATGGCGCTGTTGGGCGGGCAGTCTGTGAAGTCCGAAACAAAAGCAGCTGGAGTTCAAATTGAGTTTATAACATCCAGAGAGAAAAAAGAAAAAAAAGAAAAAAAATTCCAAACAAAACAGAAAGTTTCGCAAAGGGAGAAAACACCGAGAGACACCAGAGCAGGTCCTTTTCTTATATATTTTAAAATCAGTCTAATTTTGTTAAAATAGAGGAATGCTTGTTTTAAAAAAAAAAAAAAATCCATCCTGAGAACAAAGAGAACGCCATCTTTCCACCTTGCCAGCAGAGTGGGCAAAGAGGAAGTAGGAACAGTCAATTTAAAATGTAGCAAGGCTCCAGATGCATTGTTTAACAGCAAATCCCTTGGTTAAGAAGAAACTTCCTTTTTCAATAAATCCGATGGAAGTCACTTTCGCTCTCTCCGCAGCGCGGAACTCTTTATACAAGCCACTTTAATTCCAGGGAGGTTGTTTCCAACTCCCCCCTATCATCTCTTTCCATCAAATTGAATGTAAAAAAAATCCAAATAAGGCACATACCATTATTTTTTAATCCGGAGCCTTGGCGCAGCCATACAGCCCCGGAGTTTCAGCTTCTTCTTACATCCTCCATGTTCCAGCGTCTTCAGCGAAGGGGAAACTCCCCCCGTGAAACTTCACCAGCCCCTAGGGCGAAGCAGGAGCAGTCCCTCCGACCGCCGTCAAGATGGGGGCCCTCTCTTCAAGCCGCCCGTGCAGAGGGGGGGGTTTAAACCTCCCCCCCCCGTGCCCAAGGGCACAGCTGAGGCAACACAGCGGCGGATGCGAGGATCCGCATCCGTCCGCGTCCGAAGCCAGAAACGATCTCTCATGGAGTCCATCTTAAGTTGGGGGATCGTGGCCGCTGGTTACAAGTGGTCGCTTGCCCCAACCCCCTGTACTCCCCTCGGGGACTAGGCGGTCAAGGTTTACAGAGCCGCGGCCCCAGGCTGATGCTCTGCAACACCAGGTCCGTGGTAAATAAAGCCCCCCTCATAAATGACCTAGTATCAGAGGGGGACCCAGACCTGGTGGGAATTACAGAAACCTGGTTGGGCCCCAAGGGTGGTTTACCTCTCGTGGAAATGTGCCCACCGGGATACCGAGCATTTCATCAGCCTCGGGCCCTAGGCAGGGGTGGAGGAGTTGCGATTATCATTAAGGAGAGTCTAGAGCCGAGGGGGATCACTGTACCTCAGACTACCGGCTGTGAATCCCTCTTTGTGAAATGGGGCCTAGGGAGGCAGTTGGGCTTGTTGATTATATACCTGGCTCCCCGCTATGTAACAACAGCCCTGCCCGAGCTCCTCGAGTTGGTCGCCGGGGTGGTAGTGGAGACCCCCAGACTTCTAGTCATGGGGGACTTTAACTTACTATCGATGGGCGAGGCATCGGAAGCAGCTCGGGAGTTCATGGCTTCCATGACGGCCATGGACCTGACCCAATTAGTTCAAACCCCCACTCACAATGGAGGACACAAGCTGGATCTTATTTTCGTCTCTGGCCAGTGGAGAAGTGATCTTGGAACCAGGGACTTAGTCATCTCACCCTTGTCATGGACAGATCACTCTCTCCTTCAGCTGGACTTTCCAATCGCCTCATCTCACCGCGGGGAGGCGGAGCCAGAGACACCCAGATGGTTCCGCCCCAGGCGCCTGATGGACCCTGAAAAGTTCCAGAAGGAGCTTGGGCCAATACCTGTATCCTTGACTCGTGCCACGGCTGAGGACCTAGTGGCAGCATGGTGTGGTGCGGCCGCGGGGGCCTTAGACCGTGTCGCGCCTTTGCGGCCTCTCACGCGGCATCATCCCACCCGTGCTCCTTGGTTTTCTGAGTGAGATGAAACGCCGCAAGAGACGCCTAGAGAGTAGGTGAAGATCCTCTCGATCTGAATTTGATCGAACACTGGTAAGAGCCCATTTGAGGACTTACTTAGTGGCAATGAAGGTGGCCAAACGCAAGTATTGTGCCACCCTCATTGCATCCGCAGAGAACCGCCCGGCGGCCCTGTTTGGGGTGAACCGCTCCCTCCTTCAACAGAGGCCGCGAGAGTCCTCCTTGCAGGGCCGAGCTGAGGAATTTGGAGAATATCTGCAGGATAAAATCACTCAGATTCGGAGCGAGTTGCCCTCCACAGATAGTGGTCCGGAGGAAGTATCCGATGGAGGCCTTGAGACTATTTTATGGGAAGACTTTGACTTTGTTACTGCCAAGGACATGGACAGGTTGGCGAGGAGACTAAAGGCCACCACATGTTTATTAGACCCTTGTCCCTCCTGGCTTGTACTGGCATCCTGGGAGGAGACACGAGGCTGGCTCCAGGCCATTGTGAATGCTTCTTTGGGTGAGGGGTCCTTACCTACCGTCTTGAAAGAGGCGGTGGTGAGACCCCTCCTCAAAAAGCCTTCCCTGGACTCAGCATTATTGGCTAATTATCGTCCGGTCTCCAACCTTCACTTTCTAGCGAAGGTTGTAGAGAGTGTGGTTGCACATCTGTTTCCTCGTCACCTGGAGGAAACTGATTATCTAGACCCACGCCAGTCCGGCTTTCGGCCCGGTCATAGCACCAAGACGGCATTGGTCGCGTTGGTAGATGATCTCTGGAGGGCCCGGGATAAGGGTTGTTCCTCTATCCTGGTCTTATTAGATCTCTCAGTGGCTTTTGATACCATCGACCATGGTATCCTTTTGCACGACTAGAGGGGTTGGGGGTGGGTGGCACCGTTTTGCAGTGGTTCTCCTCCTTCCTCTCTGATCGATCGCAATACGTGTTGACGGGGGGGCAGAGGTCGACTTCTAGGCCCCTCGCATACGGGGTACCGCAGGGGTTGGTCCTCTCGCCACTCCTATTCAACATGTATATGAAGCCGCTGGGTGAGATCATCCGTGGTTTTGGGGTAAAATACCATCTGTACGCTGAGGATACACAGTTGTACGTCTCTACCCCAAGCCACTCCAACGATGCCGTTGAGGTGATGTCCCGGTGTTTAGAGGCCGTACGGATCTGGATGGGCAGTAACAAACTCAAACTCAACCCGTCCAAGACCGAGTGGTTGTGGTTCCCGGCTTCCCGGTTTAGCCAGTTGACACCATCGCTGACCATGGGGAATGAAAATTTGGCCCCCGTGGATAGAGTGCGCAATTTAGGAGTCCTCCTGGATTCCCGGTTGTCCCTGGAGGACCAGGTGGCGGCCGTGGCCAGGGGGGCGTTTTACCAGGTCCGCCTGGTCCGCCAATTGCGCCCCTTACTGGACCGGGAGGCCCTTCACACAGTCACTCAAGCACTCATGACTTTTCGTCTGAACTACTGTAACGCTCTCTACATGGGGCTCCCCTTGAGATGCACTCGGAGGTTGCAGTTGGTCCAGAATGCGGCCGCGCGGGTGATCATGGGAATCTCAAGACATTCCCACATAACACCACTCCTGCGCGAGCTGCACTGGCTACCTGTGACTTACCGGGTGCGTTACAAGGTTTTGATGACCATATTCAAGGTGCTCCATGGCACGGGGCCTAGCTACCTTCGAGACCGTCTTCTACCCCATACATCCCTTCGACCGACTCGCTCCCAGGGAGAGGGTCTTCTCTGGGTGCCGTCGACCGGACAATGCCGGTTGGCAGCTCCCAGGGGTAGGGCCTTCTCTGTGGTGGGCCCTACCCTCTGGGATGGCCTACCTCCCGACCTCCATTCCATCACAGACCTCCGCTTGTTTCGCCATCACCTAAAAACTTATTATTTTCATCTGGCCGGCCTAGCATGATCTATTCCACACCCATTATTTTATAACAAATCAAAATTGTAATTTGGGTTTTAAATTTAAACTTATTTTAAGCAGGGTATTGATTTAATTTAGTTATTATTTAATAATATTTTGTATTTATGTATAATTGATTTTAAATCTCTGTTCGCCGCCCCGAGTCCCTTTGTGGTGAGATGGGTGCGGGTTATAAATGTGACAATAAATTTTAAAAAAATAAATCCGCGTACTGATAGAATTCCACCTCGAAATCACGGATGATCTCACCCAGCGGCTTCATATAGATGTTGAACAGGAGAGGCGAGAGGACCAACCCCTGTGGCACCCCAGAGGTGAGGCGCCTCGAGGTCGACCTCTGACCCCCTGCCAACACAAATTGCGACCGGTCAGAGAGGTAGGAGGAGAACCACCATAAGATGGTCGATGGTATCGAAAGCCGCTGAGAGATCTAACAGGACCAGGATAGAGGAATAACCTCTATCCCGAGCCCTCCAGAGATCATCGGCCAACGCGACCAATGCTGTTTCTGTGCTGTGCCCAGGCCGGAAGCTGGACTGGCGCGAGTCTAGATAGACAGCTTCATCCAGGTGCTGAGGGAGTTGTCGTGCCACCACACACTCAACAACCTTCGCAAGAAAGCGAAGGTTGGAGACAGGACAGTAGTTAGCCAAAACAGCTGGGTCCAGGGAGGGCTTCTTGAGGAGGGGCCTCACCACCGCCTCTTTCAAGGAGGCCAGTAGAAACCCCTCACGCAAAGAAGCGTTGACAATTCCCTGGAGCCAGCCTCGTGTAACCTCCCAGGTGGCCAGTACCAGCCAGTTTATTTTAGTTTAGTTAGTTTTATTAGATTTCTATCCCGCCCTATCTCCCGAATGGGACCCAGGGCGGCGCACAGGAACTTAAGAATCTAAAAATACAAACAATACAAAATTCTACAAAAGTTAAAACTAAAATTAAACAATTTAGCCCATGCTAAAAACAATTAATTTAAAAACCCAACTCTAAAAATAGAAACCCTTAAAAATCCAATGTTAAAATCTAACCCGAAATATAGGCATACACTAACTCTAAGCAAGGCCAGCGAGATGGAACAAATGCATTTTTAATGAGCGGCGGAAAAGGCGAAGGTCCGTGATGGTACGAAGTTTGGGGGGTAGGTGATTCCAGAGGGTTGGACCCGCCACAGAGAAGGCTCTTCCCCTGGGCGTCGCCAGCTGGCATTGACCAGCTGACGGCACCCTGAGGAGGCTCACTCTGTGGGAGCGGACCGGTCGAAGGGAGGTATGTGGTAGGAGACAGTCCTGCAAATAACTAGGCCCTATGCCATGGAGTGTCTTAAAGATGGTCACCAACACCTTGAAGCGCACCCGAAAGGCCACCGGCAGCCAGTGCAGCTCGCGCAGGAGAGGTATTATGTGGGAGTACCGTGAGGCTCCCAAAATCCCCCGCGCGGCCGCGTTCTGGACCAGCTGTAACCTCCGAGTGCACCTCAAGGGGAGCCCCATGTAGAGAGCATTACAATAGTCTAGGCGGGATATAACGAGTCCTTGAGTGACTGTGCGGAGGGCGTCCTGGTCAAGGAAAGGCTGCAACTGGCGGACCAGATGAACCTGGTAAAACGCCCCCCTGGTCACGGCCGTCACATGGTCATCCAAGGAGAGCCGAGAGTCCAGGAGGACGCCTAAGTTGCGAGGCCTCTCCACGGGGGCTAATGACTTGGAGTCAGCTGGCTATGCCGGGGCGCCGGAAACCACAGCCACTCGGTCTTGGACGGGTTGAGTCTGAGTTTGTTACTCCCCATCCAGACCTGCACGGCCTCCAAACACCGGGTCATCACTTCAACGGCATCACTGGGATGGTTGGGGGTGGATATGTATAGTTGAGTATCATCAGCATACAGATGGTACTCCACCCCACAACCGCAGATGATCTCGCCCAGTGGCTTCATATAGGTGTTAAACAGGAGGGGCGATAGGACCGACCCCTGGGGTGCCCCACAAGTGAGGGGCCTCGATGTCGACCTCTGCCCCCCTGCCAACACAAATTGCGACCGACCCGAGAGGAAGGAGGAGAACCACGGCAACACGGTGCCTCCCACTCCTAACCCCTCCTAACCCCTCCAGTCGGCGCAATAGGCTACCTGTCGTCTTCCGGGTGCGCTTCAAGGTGCTAACTATCATCTTCAAAGCGCTCCATGGCTCGGGACCTAGCTATCTGCGAGATCGGATCCTGCCCCATACATCCTCACGACCGATTCGCTCCCACAGAGAGGGACTTCTCCGGGTGCCGTCCACTAGACTTTGTCAGCGGGCGACGCCCAGGGGAAGGGCTCTCTCTGTGGCGGGCCCGGCCCTCTGGAACGACCTTCCCCCTGACATCAGAACGACCACTGACCTCCGCTCCTTCCGTACGAAATTGAAGACCTATTTCTTTCGACTGGCCGGCCTTGAATAATTCTCTCTGTCTATTGATTCCAAATGCATCTTAATGGGTTCTTAATCATTTTTAGCACGGGTAACATTGTTTAATTATGTTTTAAAGTATGTATTTTGTATTTATTGTATATTGTTTTTAGTTTCTCCTGTGCACCGCCCCGGGTCCCTGTGGGGAGAGGGTGCGGTCAATAAATCCGAATTTGATTTGAGGATACCATGGTCGATGGTATCAAAAGCCACTGAGAGATCTAACAGGACCAGGATAGAGGAGCAACCTCTATCCCGAGCCCTCCAGAGATCATCCACCAGCGCGACCAATGCCGTCTCCATGCTGTGCCCGGGCCGGAAGCCGGGCTGGCGTGGGTCCAGATAGACAGATTCCTCCAGGTGTCGAGGGAACTGTTGTGCTACCACACTCTCTACAACCTTCGACAAAAAGTGAAGGTTGGAGACCGGACGATAATTTAATAACAATGCTGGGTCCAGGGAAGGCTTCTTGAGGAGGGGTCTCATGACCGCCTCCTTCAAGGCGGCCGGCAGAAACCCCTCACTCAAGGAAGTGTTCACTATTGCCTGGAGCCAGCCACGTGTCACCTCCCAGGAGGCCAGTACCAACCAGGAGGGACACGGGACCAATAAACATGTGGTAGCATTCAGCCGCCTCAACAACCTGTCCATATCATCAGGAGCAACAAAGTCAAACTTGTCCCATAATATGGTCTCAAGACCTGCCTCGGACGGTCCACCCAGATCTATCTCATTGGAGGCCAACCCGTCCCGGATCCGAGCAACTTTATCCTGCAGATACTCTCCAAATTCCTCTGCTCTACCATGCAAAAGAGTTTCCCGCGGCCTCTGTTGAAGGAGGGAGCAGGTCACTCTAAACAGGGCGGCTGGGCGGTTATCCACGGATGCGATAAGAGTAGCGAGGTGGTTCTGTTTCGCTACTCTTATCGCCACTAAGTAGGTCCTTAAATGGGACCTTACCCGTGTTCGGTCGGATTCGGAGCGGGTGGACCTCCAAATTCTCTCTAGGCGTCTCTTGCGGCGCTTCATCTCCCATAGCTCCTCAGAGAACCAAGGAGCCAGGGTGGATCTGCGCCGTGTGAGAGGCCGCAAAGGCACGACCCGGTCCAAGGCCCCCGTGGCCGCACTATTCCATGCGGCCACCAGGTCGTCAGTCGAGTCTTGGGTCAGGGTCACAGGAATTGGCCCAAGCTCCATCAGGAATCTCTCAGGATCCATCAGGCACCTGGGGCGGAACCATCTTGATGTCTCTGGTTCTGCCTCCCCACGGTGGGGTGTAGCGGTTGGAAAGTCAAGCCGTAGGAGGGAGTGATCTGACCATGACAGGGGTTCGATGACTAAATCCCCTACTCCTAGATCACTCAACCACTGGCCGGAGGCAAAAATTAAGTCTAGTGTGTGTCCCCCGGTGTGAGTGGGGCCCAGAACTACTTCATGCTTCCCGCCCCAGTCTGTAATTTTAAATTATTTTATTCAGTTTTATGGGTTTAGTTTTAATTTTTATAAATTTGTACAGGGGACTATTTAATTTGATTTTAGCTTATATGTATTTTTATGGTTTTGATAATTTTAATTTATACCTGTACACCACCTTGAGTCCCTTCGGGGAGAGGGGGCGGTCTAGAAATCTAATTAAATAATAAATAAATAAATAAATACTTGGGTCAGGTCCATGGCCGTCATGGAGGCCATGAACTCCCGAGCCACCTCTGATGCCTCGCCTACCGATGGCAAGTTGAAATCCCCCATGACTAAAAATCTGGGGGTATCAACTGCCACCTCGGCGATCACCTCGAGCAGCTCGGGCAGGGCTGTTGATGCGTAGTGGGGAGCCAGGTACACCACCAGCAAACCCAACTGCCTCCCAAGACCCCACTTAACACAAAGGGACTTGCAACCGACTACCTGGGGCACAGTGGTCTCCCTTGGCTTAAGAACTTCCTTAATAACAACCGCCACCCCCCCACCCCTACCCTGGGCCCTCGGCTGATGGAGGGCCAGGTAACCTGGGGGGCACATATCCACGAGGGGAATTCCTCCCTCATGGCCCAGCCAGGTTTCTGTAATACCCACCAGGTCCGGCTCCCTCTCCGATACAAGGTCGTAAATGAGAGGGGCTTTGTTGACCACGGACCTGGCGTTGCACAGCATCAGCCTAGGGCCCTGGCTCTGTGAGTCCCGACCACCCAGGTTGCCGGACGAGTTCAGGGGGGCGGGGCGGGCGACTGCTTGTAGACAGCGGATACGCCCCCCCGACGATTGATGTGGCCCGCAGCTCCCGTCATACCTACCCCTCCCCAGGACCGTCCTGATGGGAAGGCCCTCTATTGGAATAACCCGTCCCCCCTCTTGTCTTGGACCTCTAGCCTTCACATCGCCGCCGTCAACCAGCCTAGCAGTATTGCCTATTAAGCTAATATTAGAAAACCCACCCACCACTCTGGAACCCCTTAAGTCCTGACTTAAAAATTTACTTTAAAATCCCCTTAACTTATGCCAGGAGGGACACGGGTCCAGTAAACATGTGGTGGAGTTCAGTCACCCTAGCATCCTGTCCATGTTCTCGGGAGTCACAGGATCGAATTCTTCCCAAATAATGGTCTCAAGACCTTCCTCCGTCAGCCCGTCTGGACTAATCCAATTGGAGGCTAACCCGTCCCGGATCTGATCGATTTTATCATGCAGATAACACCTCTGCATAACCCTGCAAAGGGGGATCCCACGCCCCCTGATGAAGGAGAGAGCGGGACATCCTAAACAGGGCAGCAGGGTGGTTATCTGATAAGAACGGAGAAATAATTCCGTTTCGCCGCTTTTATCGCCACTAGGTAGGTCCTTAAATGGGACTTTACCAGTGTCCTGTCAGATTTGGAGTGGGTGGACATCCAAACGCCCTCTAGGCATCTCTTCCGACGCTTCATCCCCTCAGCTCCTCGGAGAACCAGGGAGCCAAGGTAGATCGGCGTCGGGTAAGTGGCTGCAAGGGCACGACCCGGTCCAGGGCCCCTGCGGTGGCACCATTCCAGGCGACCACTAGGTCCTCAGTCAAGTCATGGGTCATGGTCTCAGGTATTGGCCCAAGCTCCATCTGGAACCTCTCAGGGTCCATCAGTCACCTGGGGCAGAACCATCTTGTTATTTCCGGTTCCGCCTCCCTGTGTTGAGGTGCGGCGGTTGGGAAGGCCAACCGAAGGAGAGAGTGATCTGACCATGACAGGGGCTCGATGACTATTTCCCCTAAACCAAGATCACTCAGCCACTGGCCGGAGACAAAAACTAAGTCCAGTGTGTGACCCCCAGTGTGAGTGGGTCAGGTCCATGGAAGCCATGAACGCCCGAGCCGCCTCAGATGCTTCACCTATCGATGGCAGATTGAAGTCCCCCATGACTAACAGCCTGGGGATCTCAATCGCCATCTCGGCTATCACACTGAGAAGCTCAGGTAGGGCTGCTGATACGTAGCAGAGAGCCAGGTACACAATCAGCATGCCCTGCTGCCTCCCATGACCCCACTTTACACATAGGGACTCACAACCGGCAGTCTGCGGCACAGTGGTCTCCCTCAGGTCTAGGCCTTCCTTTATAATGACCGCTACCCCCCCACCCCGACCCTGGGCCATTGGCTGGTGAAATGCGCGGTAACCTGGTGGGCACATTTCGACAAGGGGCACTCCCCCCTCTTGGCCCAACCAGGTTTCCGTGATACCCGCCAGATCCGCCTCCCCCTCCAAAACCAGATCATAAATGAGGGGGGCTTTATTAATCACGGACCTGGCATTGTACAACATCAGCCAAAGGCCCAGGTCCTGAGATCCAGAACCCCCTAAGTTGCAAGAGGGGCTATGAGGGCCAGAGCACGCCACTGCTTGCAAGCAGTGGGTACGCCCTCCCCTAATATGATACGGCCCTGTGCTCCCGCCATACCTACCCCTCCCATACACAGTCCTGATGAAATTGCCCTCTGTTAAGCAGACCCTCTCCCCTCCCCAATTCCAGGACCTACGCCCTCCCTGCCAAGCCCGTCAGCCAGTCTGGGAGAATTCCCCGGTGGGTTGACCCCCCCCCCCACTACCCTAGTTTTAGATAGCCCACCCCTCTCCCTGGAACCCATTAAAACCCGAACTAAAAATTTAACCAAAAATCCCCTTAGGTTCCATTTCGGCCACCTCTCTTGATTAATAAATCCCTCATCAAGGTGGGCCCTCGTTAACGCTGAGGGCCAAACCTGCGAGAGAGGAGATTCTCGCAGGGCATGAAGGTCAGCTGCTGAGTTCTATTCCTTCCTCATACAATTATCTTCTAGATTTTTGTTCACCTCTTTCATTTAGTATCTCGTTATAAGTAATTATTTTCCCTAAATTAATAAAATTTGGATGGACGAACATCTCCAATGTTGATAACCAGTTTGGGGTTTCCATGTAATTTTGTTGTTTAATCCTTAACTAGTAGAGCCCGTCTGATATGGTGCCTCTGGAATTAGTAAATGGGCTTTATGTTTGCCATCCTATAGGAAGGGATGCCATCCCATTTGCATACCATGAACTTCCAACGCTAATAGTCTTCTATTTTTAAATCCTATCCAATCTTTTACCCAGCTGCTTGATAGTATCTTGTTTTGAAAGAATCTTGTAGACAGTCCACCACCTTTGTGGCTTGGCGGCCCAGTGGGGCGGGGAGGGGGGAACCAGTCCGTGCGAGCAGCGGGCCAGCATTTCAACTTGCACAAGTGGCGGGGCTGGTGCACATTCATACACAACTCAACTTGTGCAAGTTGAGCTGCATGCACACACACTGCGCATGTGCATGTGTGCCAGCCCACCAATCACATATGAGCTTGCACGTGTGCGCGCCGGTCTGCCACTCACGTCACCTGGTTCTAAATAGGCCACGGGCCAGTAATGGGTTGGGGATCCCTGTTGTAGAGCTCATGAAGGTGACTTCTTAAGTCAGCTTTGCTCCATCCTGACATTTCTGTGCCACGGTGGGCACCACCTTTTGGAGAGAGATCAAAAGCTTCCCCTTTCTTTTCTTTGCGCCTCTTGTTGCTTGCTCATAGAGTGAAAGAATAAAGCAAATGCAACAACGAAACAGAAAAGGTTGAGCTGCCCATTCCTGTTACCATCAGCCACGCCTCCTGCAGAGTCCCTAAAAATAGTGTGTAGCTCTTTCAGAGTATAAGATGCTCTGAAGTATAAGACGCACCTAGATTTTGGGGAGGAAAACAAGGGAAAAATATCTGCCTCCCAGTAATTTGCCTCCTTGCAACACAATAGTAGAGACAATATACACTGTTTGTAGTGTTATATTTCAGACTATACTTGTACAGATACTGTTAAAATTGATGTGCTTTCTGGAAGTATAGCTATTCTCTGCTATTTAAAAGAATAGCACTTTTTAAAACAATAGCACGGGGGCTCTTCAGATCAAGCATTGTTTTTTTAAAGCTTCTTCGTTTTGTTGTCTAGAATACTAATAAAGCAGTCTTTAAAAAATAAGTCTAATAATTTGAACATTATATAGGCATTTATAGTTCCTGACTTGCCTCCTTGCAGCAAACAGCCTGATTAGCACAAGAAAGAAGACTCTGCCTCCCAGCAATTTGCCACATGGAGCAAACAGCAAGTTTCACTTTCAGTTTTTCCTGATCATCCTCTGTTACAGGCTACAGGGATTGCTATAGCTCAGTGATGGCTAACCTTTTTTGGCTCGTGTGCCAAAAGCAGGGGGAGCACAGGAGGTCGTGCATGGGCATGCCACACCCATAATGCTATGTGCGCGTCCCCCTGCTTTTCACACACTTTTTTCACCTTCCCCAGGCTTCAGAGGCTTTCTAGGAGCCTGGGGAGGGTGAAAACAGCCTCTCCCCACCTCCAGAGGCCTCAGGACCTTCCCTGAAGCCTTCAGAGTGTGAAAAACGGCCTCAAAATCAGCTGGCCAGCACACAAATGTGCACTGGAGCTGACAGGGCAACACTTCGCATGCCATAAGAAATGGTTCCACATGCTACCTGTGGCACCTGTGCCATAGGTTCGCCATCACGGCTATAGCTTATTGAAGCCTCCGCAAGCCCCGTTTGCTGAAAAGAGGTAAATTGCTGGGATCAAAGGCGGAAGGGTTGGGGTCGGAGGGTGGGTGGGGCTACATTCAGTGTATAGCAGGGATCCCCAACCTTTGCAACTTTAAGTCTGAAGGACTTCAGCTTTGCTGGCTGGAGAATTCTGGGAGCTGAAGTCCTTCAGACTTAAAGTTGTAAAGGTTGGGGACCCCTGATGTATAGGATGCACCCAAATTTTCACCCTCTTTTAGGGGGGAAAAGGTGCGTCTTATGCTCTGAAAAAAATATGGTAATATATAGAGGTAGTCCTCGACTTAAATAGAGGTAGTCCTCGACTTAAACCACAATTGAGCCCAAATTTTCTGTTGCTAAGTGAGACATTTAAGTGAGTTTTGCCTCATTTTACAACCTTCCTTGCCAGTTAAATGAATCCGTGCAGTTGTCAGTAACACGGTTGTTAAATGAATCTGACTTCCCCATTGAGTGCTTGTTAGAAGGTTGCAAAAGGGGATTACTTGACCCCAGGACACTGCAACCGTCATAAATATGAACCAGTTGCCAAGGGTTTGAATTTTGATCCCGTGTCCATGGGGATGCTGCTACGGTGGCAAGGGTGGAAAATGGTTGCAAGTCACTTTTTTTCTGACTTGTAATTTCTGACTGTTTTTCATCCTTATGACCATTGCAGCATCCCCAGTATCATGTGACCAGAATTGAGACCCCTGGCAACTGACTCTTATTTATGACAATTGCAATATCCTGGGGTCATGTGATCAGCTTTTGTGACCTTTTGACAAGCAAAGTCATTGGGGGAGCCCTTTAATTATTTTAACAACTGCAGTGATTCCCTTAACAGTGGCAAGAAAGGTCGTAAAATGGGGCAAAATTCACTTAAATGTTTCACAGCAACATAAATCGTGGAGTCAATTGTGATTGTAAGTCAAGGACTTCTTGTACAATCTCATCAGTTGTGATGATCCTAAAGCGGGTCACTATGTGACCAGACCCAATTTTACGACTATTCTGCAGTGGTTGTTAAGCAAAGCCATTGTTTGCTATGTGGCATTTTTTACCAGAAACAAACACTGCCAAAATGTCAGAGATTGCAGTCATCTGTTGTGGAGGTGCCACAACCAGCCATAAATGTGGGCCAATTATCAAGTATTCAAAATACAGTAACATGCTTTGAGAAGGCAGAGGGGGTGAACGTTGGAACTGGTCTTAAGTATCTTTTGTGATTGTATCTGTCATAATTTCAAGCAGCCACTGACTGGTTGCAAGCTGAGGATTTGTAAGCCCCAAGGCTGATTCCCTGTTGCAATCCAAGTAGCAGAAGTTTGTTTCCATATCCAATCAAAGCTTTTATTTTTGCTTTTGTTAAATCAACAGTGAAATATTAGCATCTTGGTGAGAAAAGGATTTCCTTTAATATAACTCTCAGTAGCCAGGTTTTACAATAAAAGGAATCGATGATCTAAATTGGGGATGGATAGTCTTTGAAAAGCTGTGAACTGCCACTCAGCTTCCTAATTTCCTGAAAGATCACAGAAAGCTAGCTAATAATGCTTGGATGTCAACAGGAGCCTTTTCATTTCACATTTAACCACTGGGTTTGGAGATGATTTTAGCAGCAGAGTTTCCTGAGGCAGACCAGTCCCATTTCTACTTCTAAAACCATCCAACCCCCCCCCCCCCAATAAAATGGGCTTTGGGGTCAAACCTTTTTAAAATTCAGTGTCAGAAAATTGGGGTCCTGCGAAGCCTCCAATTGGATGTTGGGATGCACAGATCCTTGGGGCCACTCCCCATTTAGGAAGCTGTCACATTTATTAGTCATTGCTCAAAAACTGACTTTTCAAGGAAAGCAAGGTAGCTGTGACAAGCTCAAGTCATTCATCATTCACAAGAATGAAATAGGAAAAACATTTCAAAAGTTTGCTCAAGATTTTTGATCTTGTAATCTGTTAACTTGGGGTAGAGGCAGGCATGTATGGAGCAGAGCATTTATTGATCAGATGCCTTCCTGATGCTGCAGTCCACAACAATTACTTTTTCATTGCACCCTAAGAGAAACATCTGCCGTTACCTAGAATTGAACTCTCAATCTCATGAGGGGGAAGCAAGCGTCTTCAGCACTAGGTCACCATGTTATTCTATAATGTGATTCAACTATAGCAACAAATCTGGTTCTTACTTAAGAAGAATCTGCATAAAGTAGAAACACCGGCAAATAAGACGCAAGGAGCACTTTCTAATATAAGCCTTTATTTCAGGAGTGAGTAGCTACGAACCCTAATCCTGAACTCAAGATTGCCCCATCATTAAATGAACTGGTTTTTCACTTCCACTTAACCAAAAAGTTCATTTTTAAATAAAATGCATCCAGTAAACTTAATTCTGAGATACTGTAGATGCCAATGCAACTTTAAAACCCATCCTCAAAAGAAAAATGTTTTGAAAAAGTTTTCTGGAGGCTGAATTGGCACATATCTGCAACTCTGGACAAATTACTTGAAGTAATGTGAACGTATCTGTTGAATACGTTACCCACATCAACACAGAACATGTTTTCGGATGTTAACATCCTATTCTGAATAAATTTTGGGGAAAATTAATTAGGCAGATTCTTTTACCTAGTTTTGTAGCATTGAAAATGAAAACAGCAAAGAATTCTACATATTGCATCTTCTGCATTAAATTCCAATACTTCATCCATACTTGTTGGGTGTCAGCATCCTCTACCTTCTTAGTTATGCTAACTTTGATTTTTCATTTTGAGACAGAACGCGAAGAATTGAGGTTAATACACTTGAACTATGTGTTAAGGATGATTGAATCCACATTTGTAGTGAGTGTTATGTGGGAAATGCTCTTGGTTTCATAATCCAGATAGTTTAGGGCAGGGATGTCCAACTTTGGCCAATTTCAAAATTGTGGCCTTCAACTCCCAGAATTCTTCAGCCAGCCATTTTGGATAAGGAATTCTGGGAGTTGAAGTCCACAAGTCTTAAAAGTAGTAAATTGGACACCCCTGGTTTAGGGCTATTACACACTTGGAGCAGCTGCCATCGGTATTAGGGGCACAATGTGGCCTGCATTGTTGTTCTAGGTGAAGCCTTCTTTTTCTGTGTGGCTAAGGAGTCTATGGTGGAACCACTGCTGAAGATATGATTTCTCCAATTAATTTCTATGCATGGAAAGGCAGGGGTCTCTCAGGACTGGCTTGTAAAAAAAAAATTCTCATCCTTGGTGACAAGTCCTGTGGACTTAAAAGTCGACAAGGTTGAGAAACACTGCGTTAATGGCTGCCTGGTGCATGCGCATGTGCACACGCACAAGGCCTCACTCGTGCAAGCATTGCAGGGGATCGCAGCCCCACTCAGTGTGAGTATCGCAGGCATTCATGACCCCTCACGTGAGCATTGCAAGCACTCTCGATCCCACTCATGTGCATGCACCTACACGCCCCCCGTCCCCCCAGCGCTCCGGGCTGCTAACCAGGAAAGATTGGGGAATTCTGTACACTGGGTCAGACTCCTTTGGAGCTCTCTACAGTTCAGCCCAACTCCTTCATCCCATCCATACTTTTTTTCTTTCATAGGAGATTTAATCGGCAAACGCACACAATTATCTATTAAAAGAAGGAGCAACTGGTTTCAACTTCTTTATTTTTTTTCCCTCATGAATGTAACCATATAAAAACCATAAGTTATGAAAGTCACACTATGTCAGCTTTCCAAGGGCAAGGGATTAAAAAAAACACCATCACCCTCCACAGATCTGAACAGGAAATTTAAGAGGGAAAAGTACAAAACCGTCAGTGAAAAAACAACACCCACAAAATGGAGATGCCTTTTTCACCCATACCTCCACGTGCCCTCTTGATTTAAAAAAACCTGTTGGGATGCCCATCCTGCTGACTGGACGCCAAATTGATGTATGTACCCCCGAAAACCAAGCAACGTTTGCACTAGAGGTGGTGACAAGGAACAGTATTACACTGGGGGGGGGGGGGGGACGGGCTGGGAGGGAGAAAATTTTTAGGCAACACAGTTTGGCAGAGAAGACTAACAATGATTTAACAAAAATAAAAAAAATCCATGATGGAAGCCTGCTGTTGGCACTCAAGCCTCAGAACAAACGGACGGACAAACCACGTGCATGTCTTCAATTGTGCTAACAGCCTCAGTTCCTGGTAGCTGGGGAAAGGGAAGCCTTTTGAAAACAAGGGGCAATGGGATTTGGGGTGGGGGAATCTTGGCTATTTCCCCCTTGCCTCTAATACTGACCCTCTCCTTGCTGGCCCAGAGTGCAGCTATAGGGAACTACACAATGAAATGAATTAGTGATACGTCAACGGAATAGGATGACAGAGAGGATTTGCTCTGGGTGCAAGGTTTGTTGAAGGAGGAGAAAAAAAAATCTGCAGGGACAAAGGGGCTAACGCATCCGGTAATCCGTCGAACACGACAGCTCACACAACTGCCCCTTGAAGTCCAGGTCAATGGTGAAGTCCAGATCTCGCTGCATACAGAAAAAGAAAACAAGTTAAAACCTTTTTCCCCACACAATGTATTCCACCACACATAGGTAGTTCAACCTCATCTCCATTAAGAGACAAAGAAGATTTACTTCTCATTCCTGTGCTACAAAAATAGTTATATTCCCTTAGCATGCATTTTGTTGTGTTCCTTAACTCCTACATCACGTAACTTGGCTATTGGGGCAAACAGGACTGAATTTTAGATCCTTTCCCAATAAATTCTCCAAAACTCCTTCTTGTCCTTCGCTCTCTTCAATCTATTTTTTCCAAGCAAAACTAAATTTTGTTGCGCCAAACACAACACATAGTAACCACACTAAATTTTGATGGGCATACGGAAGCTTCAGAATGGAAATGTCCAATCAAGAATAAATGCTTGTTAAATAATCGATAAGAACTTGAACATTAATGCAGCAAGCAGGAAGAACTTCTTGCAGTAAGGCAGGGGTAGTCAACCTTTTTATACCTACCGCCCACTTTTGTACCTCTATTAGTAATAAGATTTTCTAACTGCCCACCGGTTTCACAGTAATGGTGATTTATAAAGTAGGGAAGTCAATTAAATTTAAAAAAGGAAAGTGTTTCAGTATCGGACAAAACCCCTACCGCCCACCATGAAAGCTAGAACGCCCACTAGTGGGCAGAAGGGACCAGGTTGACTACCGCTGCAGTAAGGTAAAGGAATCCCTGTGTTTTTTACTCCGCTAGTTGCCAACTACAGGGAGCAGTGCTCATCTCTGTTTTAAGGCCACTGAGTCAGCACTGTCCAAAGACATTTCCGCAGTCATGTGGACAACATAACCCCATGGAGCGCTGTTACCTTCCTACTTGAAGTGGTACCTATTTATCTACTTGTATTTGCATGCTTTTGAGCTGCTAGGTTGGCAAGAGCTGGGATAAGCATGGGAACTCACCCTGGCGCATGGAGCACGGTCTCGAACTTGGGCTGCCGACTTTCCAGCCGACAAACCCAGTGTCTGAACCGCTAAGCCACAGCGCCGCCACTTGCTGCAGTACATAGCCTTAATATGTTTAATTTGGGGAACCTAAATATTAAACTCAAAGTACACTAAATCAGAACTTTCAGAAGCTTGCCAAATCAGGAAGACTTTAAGAGTTCTTGCATGACACTTTAAGCGAGAAATCCCCAAGTCCCAATTTTATACAGTATTAATTTTATACAAGATCTTGCAGGTGAGTTTTTAACAGAACTATCTTTTATATAATAATAATAATAATAATAATAATAATAATAATAATAATAATAATAATAATAATAATAATAATAATAATAATAATAATTAATAATAATAATAATAATAATTTATTAAATTTGTTGACCGCTCCCTCTCCCCGAAGGGATATATTAACAAGTTTATGCAAATTTCATCAATTATGCCTGAGTCGTGATTAAACTAATTTCTTTTCTTAAAATAATAAAAGCTACAAATTAGCTGGCCTTATTCCTCAAGCTAAGTGCAGTCAGTGGTGCAGAGATGAGATGGAAAAGAAACTGGATAAATGAACGAATAACAACATTCTAATATCATTTTGGGGTTGAAAAATAAGAGGCCAATCACATTCCTTTAAAAATACATTCTATTTAAACTCCCACCAATCAAAAGCTTATAACTGAGGAAGAATGGGGAGATTAAGTTGGGGGGGGCTGAGAGAAAATTTTAAAGAGTGTATGAATGCAACTTGGGGGGGGGGGGTGAATCTATTTCAGATCAGCTTTTGGCCTGGATTATAATAAGAAACAACTAATTTCCACAAACTGAAGCTTCCTAGACCACTTGTCCCAAAGGTGCTTTTTCAATAGGCAAGCGGACTTTCCGGTTATTCTTTGAAGACGTTTTGCTTCTTATCCAAGAAGCTTTTTCAACGCTGAAGAAGCTTCCTGGATGAGAAGCAAAACCGCTTCAAAGAAAAAAACAGAAAGTCCACTTGCCTTTTGAAAAAGCACCTTTGGGACAACCTTGACCTGGATGACTGAGAATCTCCATAAACGTCTGGACCACTTTATTCATAACATTGTTGCTAGAGTCAAATCCCACCTTAAGTAAGACCTGTTATCTTCTCCACCCATGTATCTCATTCATCGGGAACCTTACTTTAATTGCATCTACTAAGGAATATTTATAAGATGCTCTTTAAATACAGCTGTCCTGTTGTCAGTTCTGGCTGTATGCGCGGAGCCTCTGGTTCTGCTGGTGGCCAAGATGAACATCTGTGCGTGGAAAGGACTGCCTATGTCAGTGATGGCTAACCTTTTTTGGCTCGCGTGCCAAAAGAGGGGGGGAGCTCAGGGGGGTCATACGTGGGCGTGCCACACCCATAATGCAATGTGTGTGACCCCCTGCTTTTGGCACACTTTTTCCCCCCTCCTCAGGCTCGAGGCTTTCTCTCTCTCTCTCAAAAGGCCTAATTCAGCTTTCCGGCGCGCACATGCGCACTGGAGCTGACAGGGCAATGTCTCGCATGCCCTAAGAAATGGCTCCGCGTGCCACCTGTGGCACCCGTGCCATAGGTTCGCCATCACTGGCCTATGTGAAGAGCGTTGCCGGGCGTGCCAATATATTTTAGGCAAAAATTTTCTCTTGTCCCTCATTTCCACCAGAATAGATTCTATGGACTCGCCAAATAGCTTGTTTCCCTTGACTGAGGCAGAAGCTAGCTTCCATTTATGTTTTACATCCGCCTGCCAATGGTGGAGCCACCATTGCGTACTTACAAACCAAGCATCTTACAGCTACCAATGGCTTTGGAAGCGTACTTAGCACCATTGAGAGTGGCGTCTGCTATAAGTTATAGCATAGCTATTACTTTGTTAAAATCGTGGATGATGCCTTGTCCTGCATCTCACGAAATCAGACCAGAGCAGCTCTGCTGAAAAATGAGGCGGTTATGGTAGCTTTGACTGCCCATGCTGCTTGGTGGACCTTATATGGGTCTGGTCTGCCTTCTTGTCCTCTCCTTTCAAAGCCTTCCTCTGCCTCATTGGCTAGGATGGTTGAGACTGTTGAGGCAGCCACTGGGCCATCAATTGTTGGAGGCTGTAGAGATTGCAAATTCCAGCTCTACATTATAGATCTTCTTTTCGTTCCCACCTGGCATTGGGAAAATCACTGGTTGGACCATTTGTCCACGTACCACCTCTCTGAACAGTTCAGGAGAGGGAACCATCTCGCATTCAACTGTTAGGTCTTGCAAAAAGCCTGTCCTTTGGATTTGTCAAGGATGGTTTTATCCTAGTTGTCATAGGGTAAGTGCCCATGTCAGTTGCTGCACTGGTTAGCTTGCTTAGCAATAGCTTGAATAGGCTTGTTCGAAAAAGACCATGAAATGCTGGAGTATCTTCCACAGTTTCCTCTTTATCAGAGAATTCTGTCTCCCTTTGTTCCTCCTCTCCTGAAATTGAAGCCTCACTTGGAGTGGATGAAATGTAGAAGTTAAACCTGCGTAACGCCAGGCCCCCTTTTGGCCTCCTTGCAAGTAAAGGGTGATCCTGCTCTGATATTCTCTCAACGTCTGCAGTGCTGGTCTCATCCTCTTGCTCAGACATGATCTGCATTAAAGCCTCTGATATCAGAGCTTTCATCTTATTCGTAAGTGCAGGTGATCCACCTCCAGCAATTGTGGGAGTGTATGTAGCCACCAGGGCCAGTCTCTTCCTCTTTGGGTGAGGTTCCCACTGATGTCCAAAGTCCTGAAGCTTTTTTTGCAATTCAGGCAAGGCTTCATCCTCTCTCAAACAAAGGATTGCTTGGTTTGATTGCTCACCAGCTCCCTCTGGTGTTGCAGCTCTGGTACTAATTCCTTGCTGCTTCATCTCTATTGGCTGAAATACTGAAGTGCGGGAAAATTCCATTCTGCTCCGCCTCCTTTTCAGCTCTGGCAAAGCTTTTATCCATTGGCTTCCTGCCTCTCTCACAGCAACTTTCTCTCCTCAGCTCTGGAGGACTTGCTGGAAATCAGCGGCTTCCTTCTCAAGTCAAGTATTGCTGCTCTTGCAGCCATCAGGGTGGGCTTAGGGCAGGGAATTCCAGCTCTTCCCCACTTGCCCCATCTCGAAGTAATCCTGTTTGTCCCTTTTGCTCCTGGGACACAGGCAGATTCCTTGTTTCTCTGGCCATTAACGAGTGTGCTCAGCTGAAACTGAGCAATGACTCTAGCTCCGTGATGGCGAACCTATGGCATGTGTGCTACACGGGGCACATGGAGCCCTAGTTGCTGGCACAGCAGCCCTCATCTCTGGCATTCATGCACACAACAGCCAGCTGATTTTCAGCCTTCCAGAGGACCAGGAGAAGGCGGTTTTGCCCTCCCCAGACTTCAGGAAAACCTCCGGAGCCTAGAAAGGGCGAAAAACAGGGCCAACGGGTCATCCGGAAGATTGTTTCCGAACTTCTGGCTGGGCCGTAAGGCCTATTTTTCTCCGTCCCCAGGCTCCGGAGGCTTTCCTGAAGTTTAGGGAGGGTGAAAATGGCCTCCGAGGCCTCTGGAGACCTCTGAAGGGCCAGGGGAGGCGGTCTTCACCCTCCCCAGGCTTCAGGAATCTGGAGAGGGAGAAAACTCCCCCCTCCCCCCATGCACACACTGGCGGTCGCTCATACATGCGCAGGTGGATAAGCGCACACGCACGATAGCACACATGCACACAATTTTAGTACACCTTTAGCCATCACTGCTCTAGCCCCTTTATTATTCAGATGATGTCCTGGGACCTCAGATTTTCAGTTTAAAGCAGCAGTAGGATGAAAGCCTCTGCTATACATCCATCACTGTAAACTGCTCCTCTGCGGCTGCCGCCTCAGATCGGGCACCTCAAACTCCGATCTTTTCGTTACAGATGGCGACCTGGTGCCCTTAAGGGTTCACTGCCAGTCAGCTTCCCCCTCCCCCGCGGCTGCTCTTTCGCCCACAAAACCAGCCCGGTTCTTACTCACAGTTCTGCCACCATTCATTTCCCTCCTATTAATTGGATCCTATGATCTCAAATAATTATTTCCCTCTGGAGCATCTCTCTGTGCCTCTTCTTTGCATGAAAGGCTGAGTCAAAACTCGGCCTGCACAGTAGGAGGAGGTGGGACTAAAGAAATGATTGACTCAGCCTCAAAGCAAGGAAGCAGAGGAACACCCAAGAATTGCATTATCCTGTCAGCACGATAGAGAATAAAAAATATTACGAGGACCAAATTTATTTCAATTAAAATCTAAGGGTCTCTGGTCCCCCACTGTCACATTAAAATTATATTTGGGTAACCGCTTACACAAGAGCCTGTGAGTTGCACACACGACTTTCAGGTATTCTGGGTTATTAATATTTATCCAAAACTAGTACTGTGTCAAAAGTGTTATCACACAATAGCATTTTAGACAAATGTTCCATCCCAGAACAGAATGTTTTCTGCTAGTTCATCTACCACATGCGCAGATAAATTTACCTACAGCAGAGGAACAGAACATTTCACACTTCCCCACTTAATAGGAGTGAGGGCATCTTAAATCAGAATTCCAGCCAGCCATGGCCTTCTCCAGCCAACCATTTCATCTCTCTCCAACACTGCCAACACAGCCAACACTCTCCGTGGCCACCACTATGATTGTTCCTTGCTGGATTGTTTGTGGTTAGAGTTACCTTTTGCCTAATATGGCCTTAAAAAAAGAAGCATTTGTATTTTTGCAAATCTAAGAAACAAAGAAGCTTCCATAGGCTCGATTTCTATTTGAAATGTCAACTTTCCAGAAAAGAAACACTGCAGGAAAAGTACCACCCTCCTGACTCACATTGTTCTTGGCATTGGGCTTCATGCCAATGGTGCCAAATATCTCCTCTCCTGTCTTCACTGTTAGATAGTCTTCCATGTAAAAGACTGTCTGTTTCCAGTGGGTGTAGGGAGATTCAGGACCTGAAGGGAAAAAGAAAATGAAACTGAACAGGGGGGACAGCCAGGAGGAATAAAAGATGTACCCAAATGTGTCTCCAACCATGTGCTTGACTTAGTTGACTTTACATATTTTCCTCCAGATAAATTGAAGTCCTCCAATAATTCTATTTTTCAATCTCTCAATCAGTATAATTTACAAGAATGCTACAGTGGGAGGATACCCAAGCTCCTAAAAAAACAGACTAAATTAACCTATTTCAATAGTCCTATCTTTCAGCAATAGCTTAGTTCAGTGTTTATTAACCTTAGCCACCTTGAGACATGTGGACTTCAATTCCCAGAATTCCCAGCCGGTATGGCTGGTTGGGGAATTCTAGGAGTTGAAGCCAACTCAATTTAAAGCAGTGCTTCTCAAATAGTGGGGCGGCCCCCCCCAGGAGGGGCGCGAGGCTCCGTAAAGGGGGGCGCGTTTGACCTCGGTAAAGGATTTAATTTTTTTTAAATTTCTAATGCACTTTAAATCTTTTCTGCTACAGTTAATAAAGCTATTCTTTGTTGTAAATTGATCCACATTTCTTTCTTTTTTTATTCTCTTATACGTTAATAAGGATACAGTGTTATGCAGAGGTGTACTTATAACAATTTTATAGACAAATGATACTATTTACAGTCACGTGGGGGGCGCGAAATGTTTTCTTCTTCCTAGGGGGGGCATGACAGAAAATAATTGAGAAGCACTGATTTAAAGTCACTAAGGTTGAGAAACACAAATCTAGTCTTTCCCCTAGTGCTGCATTACTTTAAATAGTAACTAGTCATATTTTAAAACTGAAAACTCCATTGGTTTAGTCCTATCCTTTACCAGAATATTAACCTTTTAATACCCAAACTCCCCCCCACTGGATCGAAATCCCTCCTTGCCGATTTCCCACACTGAGGCAACGAATGCCCTTACTGGTAGAGA
The DNA here is from genome assembly GCA_039707465.1 of Rhabdophis nuchalis. Classification (NCBI taxonomy): domain Eukaryota; kingdom Metazoa; phylum Chordata; class Lepidosauria; order Squamata; family Natricidae; genus Rhabdophis; species Rhabdophis nuchalis. The sequence continues at coordinate 150,028,931 of CM077647.1, forward strand.
ATCCAGTTCGCTTGTGGCATCGGGTAAACTCTATGTTGAAATAGGCGACCAAGGCATGGATGTAGTCATTGCGCTTCACTTGCAGACAGAAGGGGGATGTGAAGGTGAGATCCTCCACCTTCACTGTGTAGATGTCTACCTCCTGCCACAGGTGAACAGGAAGGAGAGAGAAAACAAGACAGGTCGAAAAAAGTCAACACACCTTCATTATCTTCACAAAACAATATTAATTGTTCTCTCTGATAGCAAGCTCCTGCAGATTGCAAAAGCAGCAATCCTTTAGTGCCCAAACAGTAACATCTGAAAGCCAAATATTTGGAGGCATCCTGAGATAAACTAACATTTGACCCAAAAAGTGAGTAATCTGTAAATTTTTAAGACTGCATCTGTGTAACCTCACTGGTATGACTCTGGTCTGGGCCATATGATGACATGTATCAAATCTGATTGTTTCCTCCTTTTTTCTCTGGAGAACAGAATACTCCCTTGCTGCTCTTCAGTACATTTGTTCTTAATCCTCATTTGATTATTTCCATCATCTTCTCCTGGTTAGATGTCAGGGCTCTTTTCTGTTGCCTACAAAGTTCCCAAAAGGGTCATTTGCATGCATAATCCAAACCAGCAAGTGTTGCAGAAAGACAAAGCATAGAGAGGGCCCTGCCAAAACAACAGGTGAAGCAAAAAAAGAAGAAAAAAGACAATGTTCCTAATGCAGTGACAGGCACTTACAATCTTTATCCGCATGACACCTAAATACCCAGAAAGACAAAGAAAGATTTAAAATGCTTCATAGTAAATCCTCTGGGCTGGCACTTTATTTCCTCTAAGTTGTGAAAAATTCCTGGCATGCCGCTCTGAGCAGCCTTCTTTGGGGATAGCTTAATCGGAATCACTTTGCTCAATATTGTTCAATGATTTTTATTGACCGGTCTGAAGACCTCCCACAATAGAGAAAAGTGATCAAAGCTAGAAGCAACGTATGACCAGTGAGCACCTAAATGCCATTTTAGTCAGGGTATTCATGGCAATGGCGATTAAGAAAATCAAAGGCAGAAAAAGAGAGTACCCCAGCCCATCATACCTTGATAAGACAGGCATTAGTGACCAACTGCTTTGGGTCAACAACATCCACCAAAGGCTCTTTGATTGCCACGTCTTTGATGCATGACATGTCAAATCCATACACGTTCTCCCACCCTAAATAAGGAACACAGGGTTTAGAAGGGGTTCAGATTGTGGAAAGCCTTTGTAAACACACACATTAACAAAGGGAACAATGAGAAAGAAGAATTTAAAAGAAGCAGAGAAAATGTTGTTCCCTTAAAAGAGTCACTAGTAAATATCTTTCCCCTATATGGATATGGCTCCTTGTGTGCTCAAAGGGCCTGGCATCCTTTTTGGGAAAGAACTTGGTACTTACAGTGGATCTTGTAATCTTTGTACTGCCGATCTTCAATAGCAGTGATGTACAGCGTGGCACGGTCTGGAAAAATAAGTCCATCTGGAGTCTAGCACAAAATGGATGGTAAAAAAAAAATTAGCCACAAAAAAATATAATCCTTTTTCTTGTGGAGAATCTAATTTCTTGATTAGATGAGTGGGCAGGGGAGGGACACACAATATACATGACAGAATTCCTCTTTCTTACAATTATTTATACCCCAACTTTCAGAATAACAATAAAGTTCCAAAATACCCAAATGGCTTACAAGCAGTACAAATTATTCTAAATAAAAATAAAATAAGGACACTTCTAAGAACCTTCTCATAGTACAGCGATGGCGAACCTTTTTAGGCTCGCAAGTCATAAGGGGGGGGGGAGCCCAGGGGGGGGTTTGTGTGCCAACGTGTCGCACCCATAATGCAATACGTGTGCCCCAGTGCGCATGTACGCATGACAGCGCTCCCCCCCCCCATTTTTTACATGCTTTTTTCGCCCTCCCCAGGCTCCAGAGGCTTTATAGGAGCCTGGAGAGGGCGAAAACAGCCTCCCCCTGCAGGCTTCAGGATCTTCCCTGAATCCTCCGGAGGACTAAACACAACGTTACGAGCAAACCTCGCATGCCCTGCCAAATAGCTCCGTGTTTCACCTGTGCCATAGGTTTGCCATCAGTCAAAGTACCATGAGTACTAAGGATGCTGTAACGAGGAAGGGTAACTTAAGAGATGTTAACACGAGCGTTAATTATGAAAAGTAAAAATGAGTAATCAGGATTCAAACAACCTATTCTGACTTCTGCACAAATTACAAAAAGCAATTTATAATTACTGATACATGTCTGTAGTTAAGAGTCTTTAAATGCAAAACAGGTAACATTCATTCTCAGAGCTTGTCATCCTCAGAGGGGGTCAGGAATCTATAGCCCTCCAGATGTTACTTAAATTCAATTCTTGTTTCCATCCCTACTGACACTGTAATTAGACCTTCAGCAACTTCAGAGGGCTGCAGATGCCGCAGCGTGTCCTAGTGTAATAATGGTATTAGCATCGATAAAAAAACGATTTCCACTGAAAGACACTCCTTAATAAGCTACTTTCAGAATGGGTTGCCATCATATCCTGAGTGGCTTAAATACTCAATCGGATACTTTTGCTCAATGAAGAGGAATGTTCCATTTGCCTTAATTTGAGACAGTCTTTACTTCAGATCATATCGAATTCTGTATTACAGCCCAGACCAAATAAAACTTATTAAATAAAATGTACATGGTAGAATGTACCATAAAGAGTAAATTAAAGTATACCAGATAAAGTATTGTCATATTAGCACTACTTTACTATTAGCAACAAACTGGTGCTGGAAAAAAATTTGCAACTTTTACTTGTGCTTCCCTACTATTTCATTAAGAATGAAATTCTCTTTTATATGATTTATGTGATTTATGTGATTAACAGCCAAGGATGGATTTTTCATGAAGCATAAATGTACTTGGGAGACCCATAAGGCACAGCACTTTTGAAAACTAAATGCCAGGAAAGAGTATGGTTTACAACAAGGACAGAATTTTTTTTTCTATTAAAGACTACAGACTCTTCGGAACATAAGGCAGCTTGGGAACAAAACATGTTGTTATTCTCTTTCCCCATTTTTACCCAAGAAACTGCAGGTGAGCTTTTGCCAGAGGTACAAATAATTTATTTCAAACGGGGTTTTGAAAATGAAAAAAGAGCTGAACAAAACCCCTGCTATTATAAATGGTGCCCTTCTGTCTTACTGTACTTTTTAAAGGAATTAGTACTGTACTGTTCTGAAAGATTAGATGATTTAGATACTGGAATGAGTCTAATGAATCTGACTAATCCTGAGACTTTACAGGGACAAGGTCACTCTGAAATGTTCTTTTGGTAAAGAGACTGATAGCTATTATCAGTGATGTGCAAATTTCTGAAACTGAAATATCTTGTTGTGACCTTGAAATAGCTGCTGTGAGATCAAAACAGCTATCCCATGCAAAATGGTCTTCTCCAATTATTCTGGATGTTTTTTGAGTTCAAAATTCTTCACTTCAAACTAGAAATGCTTTCTAGACTACCAAATAGTTCTTTTGCATTCGAAATGGGATGCTTCAAATTAAAATAAGTTTATAATCAAAACCTCTGAACACATTTCATCACCATTATCCCACTACACCTTGTCCTTTTTGTCAAATGGAATTTTTCACAGTCCAGATTTGAAAATAAGGTAGGGTAGGGCCACCTTCAATCTAAGCACCACTGGCAAAAATCAAGGATTGAGACTTACCAGCCACTTATCCCGGGCATAGATGACAGTATTGAGCATGGACTCATAGAAGAGACAATAGCCCATCCACTCACTGATAATGATGTCCACTTTTTCCACAGGCAACTCCACTTCCTCCACTTTGCCCTTGATGATGGACACCACTTTAGTGGAGGAAAACCACATTTTTAAATTATGCTTCAGCAAAAAAGACAGATGGAAATAAGTTTGGCCAAGATGATTTCTTCATATTATTAGATCAGTCAAACCCAGCACTCCTAGTTGTAAACTGTTAAGCAATCTCACAGGTTGTTAAGTGGATGGAGTCCCAGGTAAGAAACAATTACTTCATTGAAGTGGGGGAGACCCTGGGATACCCGGCAGAGGCTGAGGGCAGGTCTCTTCATACTTAGGAGCTGAAAATCCTTCCTGCTGAAATCCAAGCAGGACTCCAAACCAAGAGTCATGTGGTCTCCACCGTGCCTTCTCCACCTCCCTGAGGCACCCTGTATTCCATACCTTACTAAGCTGCCTTTCTCCTCAGGGACTGAAAATCCTGGTTGGATTTCAGCTTCTTCTTGTTTCTGGGGTTTGGCTGAAAAATTACTTGGCTAAGGATTTCAACTCCATGCCAAAATCTAAACAGGCATGGAGTTGAAATTCTTTTGCAAGCTCTTTTATCCAGCCCCCAGAAAGGTAAGAATCCCCTTGGTGGTTGGGGGCATCTTGCAACCTTCCCTACCAGCTTCCCCACTGACTTTCTGGGAAAGCCAGCAGACAAGACAGCAAATCAGACCCAAAAACAAAGAATGATGTGTGGTCATTCTTTCAAGATTTCTTTTTTGCATAGACATTTATAGACAGAATTTTGCCAAACTAAGCATTTTACTATCTGTTATCTACCAAACATTCTGGGAATTATCAGGGAAAGGGTTTCACCTTCTTTCTTGCACACAAAATATCAGGACTGAGTTGTCTCTTATTTCTCCTCCCCCCTCCCCTGGGAATCCACCTCCTAACGACATTCCATTGCAAAAATCATGACGACATGATCATGGGATGCTTGGCAACCAGTTATAAGCACAAACAGGTTGCCACGCATTCAGACTGTGCCCATATGGCCACAGTGTGTGTGTGTTTTATATTTTGCAAAAGTCAGAAGTACTTTACAGGAGCTCATTGCTAATTTGAACCATTGTTAAGTATGATCTTAAGTTGATGACTACCTCTAATCTTCTGCACAATAGTGGTTTTTTGGATACCCAGATAAGTGACTCAGAAATTGAGGACATTTTTAAAAATGAATTTACTTACCATGGTCAAGTTTGTTGGCTTTGACGATTTTGACAGCATAATCAGAGATACTGGAGCATTCGATCTATTAATTGAGGACATAAGTGTAGAACAGGATGGGAAAATAAAGAGAGATGTTTTGTAAGATAATGCATTTTTTCTTCCTAAATTAGTAAAAAACATCACTGGAAATACATGTGATGAAATGGCACTAAAAATGCCAAGTGTTGATATAAAATCAAATGGTGTCTCTCTCTTGCCTGTCGTCCCAAATCTTCATAGAATAAGTGATATTTGTACAACTTTAAATAGCACTAATTTTTAACACAGAACTCTTAATCTCTGTCTATCTGAGATTACCATTTAGGATTCCATCAAATCCTTTCATCCATTTTGTATCCAATAGATCATCACAGAACAGGGACCAATAGCATATGAGCATTACACTTACCCCAATGACCCGCTTGGCACCAGCCTTGGCTGCAAACATGCAAAGTATTCCTGTGCCACTGCCAACATCAAGGACCACTTTGTCCTTAAAGAGATGCCGATTGTGAAACATTGAATTTCTGTAGGTCAGTGTGCGGACCTCATCTTTCAGCATTTCCTAAGATGCAGAAAAAGGGCACATCAGGGAACTCCCTAAAAATCTATTTACAACCTCCCCCAAAAATAGACAAGACTGGATCTCATTTTTCATATCCTGCGGCAAGCAAATTTAATAAATTAATAAATAACCACATCCCCACCAATTCTCTCACCTCATGGATCCCAAAGTGAGCATAGGAATCAAAGTAATAATCCTTAGAAGTCATCTCTTCTGCTGTTGGTTTGGTGCTGCTTTCTGGCTGGGTACATGAGACCTGGTGAAAATACAGAAAGGCCCAAGTCATCCCAGGACCCCCTAATATAACTTACAATTTCTCCACTTAATTTCATATATATTTTTAAAGTAAATATTTAAATTTGTACTGCTCAGCTAATAGATCACATCAGTCAATATGATCTATAGATGTCTCACTAAATGGATTTTAAAAATATTGATACAACAATGTGCTTTCTTAAAAATGTGTGTGCAAGAGGCAAAACACAACAAACATCTTTTCAGAGGTGTCAATGTACATATACTTTATAGAAACAAGTATGCTGCTTCTTTTATAATTACAGTTTTTTACTCTTAGCAAAGTCATGCAACTATTACTTAGATGACGGCCATAAAGAAAAAAGGAGTATTAGTACCTTAGCTTGTAGAAATTCACACTCATACCACCCTCTCACAAAATATTTGCAGTTTCTGAACTAACCCTTTATTCAATGCAATGGTTTGGGTTTGTTTTTTTAATTTCATCAAGGGAAAACCAGAATTTCAATATCCTTTAGAAAATCTGTTGCTGATACTCTTCTTCTGAACATGTCACTGTACATCTATTTTAATGAGGCTCAACTGTCTACAGATATTGCCACAATTCCTTTTTCCCAAGAAGCCAAAGGTTTGGTTTACAAAATCACTCTGCTTGTATCCTGCTTGCTTGGTGGAGATAATTAACACTTTGAGGAGTTACAAGTCAGGGTGGGTTCTTGGGAGATTCATAGGCTGACAATGCAAAGGGTTAAGTGAGACTCGTGTCAGAAAGGTGATGGGTGACCCTGCCATTATAATGAGAATTTTAATAGACAATCTGGAGGTTTAGGATCCCCTTCTATACTTACTGATTTTAGGAAATGTTTTTTGTGCATGCACTGGGTCTAATTATCATGTTTAATTTGGTTTACACATGTTCTACTAAGTAATTGCTGGTAAACCAAGTTGAAATTGCTTAGTGGAATTAACTATTTTATCTTCCTCTAATTAAGATTTCTTAGTCAGAAGAACAGAGAAAGCAGAGAAAAAAACAGCTCAAGGCAATGTAAGACAGGCCATGTATCACTTGAACGGGACACATTTTCACAAGTTGCTTTTTCAGGCATGCGAGTCTTAAAACAGGTTGTAAATTTGAAGGTGGAATTTGAACCTTATTAAAAACAAACTTCTAGGGAGAGAAAACTCTATCATGGACTTGGATAAATACCTTTCACTTATTACTTAAGATTTCAGTGCTAGACAATTGCAACATACTTTAGCTGCTCCCAGTATTGAGTGACTGAAAGCTATAACTGATGCAGAGAGCAGATGGCTGACTTCAAGGAAATAGGTCGTCACGTAGGCGCTAGCAAAGGGTATCAGCATTCAAAATGGGAGGTGTGACTGGATCATCAAAATCCTGCCTCTTTTAATATGCACGGCAAACATGTTTCTGTCTCTCTCATACACAGGTAAAATGAGGAGGGTCTTTAATTGCCCCAGTCATGTCCATGATTTTCATTTTGTCAACACTGCCCCCCACCCTCTAGTCTAGAGTGCATCAATATCCTTATCAATGGAGAGCCTCTTTTTTCGGGGAAACCACTAAAAGCCATCTACAAAGTCAAACTGAATTCTCACTGAAATTTCCTGGATTGGAACTCAGACCTTACTCCAGTCTTTTCCAATGTGGTGCCTAGATATATGTATATCTAGTCCTCAATTTACAGCTATAATACAGGCTGCCTTTATTTGCGGCAGTCATTAAGGAAACCCATTATAGGGCATTTTTGCAAAACACTGGAAATAAACACAAGTTCTTGACCAAAATGTGAATATGGGATGCTGTGAAAGTGAACCAGTTGTTGAGTGCTCGAAAGGCAAATATTAAGGGTGGGGGGAGGCACTGGAACTTCAGAACTGGGTCATAAGTAGCTTTTGGAAGAAGGGGTCCATGGTGATTTCAAACAGTCACTAAGCGACTGATTGTAAGTCAAGGACTACCTGTATTTACAACTCCCAATGTTTCTACTCCATATGTCCAATAGGGAAGTTGCAATCCAATGAAGTTTGAGGATGTTATCACTGGAGAAAGGCTATTTTATTATCACTCAGCCAGAAGATCCTATCTTAAATAAGATCCAGTCATCTTCTAATAGCTGTGGCTCTTAAATTATTCCTGCTAAGATAATACCTTTTTCATGACCAGAACCCTACATTTGAAGGTGAATCCAATTTTTTCTCTGAATCTAGAATGGTGTCCAAAATTCACAAATCTCCAACAGATGGCCTACACACAATTCGTACCATCTGTCCTGGCCAAAATATTGCCCACTGAGGTTGTCCCTTTGTGTATAAACATTTCAGAATGTAGAGTCATAGCCTAGCAGAGTGATATAGCAAGCCCAGATGATTTAAACCATCTTATAACTAATCCTATACATGTTACTAGACTGCTGGGGGCTACAGATTATACAGAGCAGCATTTCTAAGATAAGATATAGAATAGATAATACTAAGTAGCTTCCTCTTTCTATTACTAGCTTGGCTCAATCACCTGCATGGTGTTCCCGAGCACACATGACTACCAAGATATAGTGCCTTATAATTGATGGGGGACCGAGTCAAGTTATACAAAGTCCTTGGCTGATGTCAGAAAGCTGAATACAATTAGTTCGATGGGATGAAGCATCAAAATTCTGCAGGTACAACTGGAAGTAAAAAAAGTATTTTTGCAGAAGACAATAGCAAGCCATGTCCATCCTGTTACCAAAACTTCTACACAGGTTCTCTGTGTAATCTCCAAGAGTTAAGCTCAGCTCAAAGAAGATCCTGGCCTCTTTACAGGCAAGTCCTAGACCAGTGATGGCTAAGCTTTTTTTCCTCAGGCGCCAAAAGCGTGTGCGTGTGAGCTCTCTTGCCCATACCCATAGTGCAATGTCCCCACGTGCTCCGCCCACTGTGTATGCACATGAGACCCCTGCGCATGTGCGCACACCCCGCCGCCCCATTTTGGACCTAGCAAGCCCCCCTGAAGCTGTTACAGGTGTTATGTCTGCTTTGTATGCAGCTTTATTCCTCTTTAGCATTCATCTATTCTACACTGATTGTAATGCATTTCCTGCCTCTCTAGAGTTTACCTCTATCCGCTCCTGTGAGGCACTTCCTGTTCCTGTTGTATGTATTTATATTCTTGATGGTTTGTATGGTATTTTAACTGCATTCTGATTAAACTACTTGAAACTACCTGAAACAGAGGCCTCCTGGAACCAAAACTGGGGGGGAGGCCCGTTTTGTTCCCAGGAGGCTTCAGAAATGCCTGCTAGGCCCAAAACAGGGCGCAAGGGGGCACTGCACACTCCTGCCCCCCACGCACACATGGGCGTCTCCCACATGTGCAGCAGAGACCTGAAAATCAGCTGGTTGGTGGGAGATGCACATGCATGAGCAGTGGGGCTTGGCTGGGCAACGGCTGGCGTGCCTGCAGTGAGGGCTCTGCATGCCACTGGGGCACATGCCATAGGTTTGCCATCACAGTCCTGGACTTACGATCACAACTGAGCCCAAAATCTCTTGAGTGAGACATTTGTTAAATGCATTTTACTCCATTTTACAACCTTTGTGGCTTCAGTTGTTAGGTGAACGACCATAGCTGATAAGTTAGTATGCCAGTTGTTAAGTGAATTTGGCTTCCCCATTGGTTTTGCTTGTCAGAAGGTCCAAAAAGGTAATCACATGGCCTTGGGACATAGCTATGGTCATAAATAGTTGCCAAGCATCTGAATTTTGATCACATGATCATGGGGATGTTGGAAAAGTTGTAACTGTGATAAGTCAATTGTTTCAGTGCTGTGGTAACTTTGAACGATCACTAAATGGACTGTTGTAAGTCGAGGACTACCTGTATTAAATCCTAACAAGCCATAAGAGCACAATATTCCTTTCACCCAGATCACTCAAACCCATCTGGAAGGCACCAGATTGGAGAATTTTGCTTTCAAGGCTAAATTCTTATGGAAGTCAAATTCTTCCCATATTTGCAAAGCCTTAGGCCACCAGAGACTGTTTTTAATGGAGAAGTTTTATCTTGCTCTTTAGATGTTTTATGCTATCCTTAATTGAGTTTTTCAAAGTTAATATGGCCTTGGGCAAAAAGGGAATTGATAAATATTATAGTAACAGAAAAATGACGACTTGAAATGCATCTCAACAAACAAGTGATATAGTTCACTTATGTTGCAACAAATCTGCTCCTCCCCTTACAGGTTGTTGCAAGACCTCAGCTATATGGATTCTTTATCCGCAAAAGGAGGGGGGGGGGGAGGAGAATTAAAGATCAAGTGTCTGTCCATTTGGCTAGTCAGATGCTGAACAGATTGAAGCTCAAAATAAAATGAACAAGCTCCATTAGATAGGAAAAAGTTCCTGGCTGACAGAAATGGTTAAAATTTTGCCTTTTCAGTCTTCTTACTACCACCAGATCTAAGAAATCAGCTCTTTGTCTCTCCCCTGCCCTCCCCCCTCCCAATGCTCCCAGGGCAATTCTGTCTCATATTCCCACAATGCACAGGAACACTTGGCAGGCTTTATCATTAATGGCCTACCTCCTGAGCTGCTCTACCCCCTGAATGTCCCCAGGAGCGGGGAGCTGCAATAAAAGTTAAGGAAAGAATGATGAAGTGCTCCCAACACAACCAACACCCTGGCTTAGAACTCTCCAGCTTGCCCCATAAACTCTCTCCAGTATGTCAATGTTGGGCAGTTAACATTTTGTTTAAACGGATCTGCATTAGAAAAAGAGGGCGGGAAACCCTGAGATACAAACCCTTTACCGATACATCAAGCAGAAAATAAGTTTGATTTTTTTTTAAAAAAAAAAAAACAAAGATGCAATGCAAGGCAAATATAAGTTAATGCCCATTATAATAATTTGTATGTCTGACATAAATGCTAAAACTTGAAAAGTGGTTATTTAGGAATAGACACTCATAAAACCTCATGGGACAATACCTGAGCAGCACATCGAAAGTTAGGCAGCTGAGCTAAGTGCAATGAGTCTGTTTTCTGACCCAACATCCACAACTTCCCCCTCCCAAACTACCAACACCCTGAGAAAACAGTAGGAACTGTTTTCCACTTCCAAAGGTAAAGCAGCAAAATACTATTATTTTATTTGCAGCTTTATCAATGGATCAAGAGGATGGGCTCTAGTCAGTTTCCACTAAGACAGTGATGGCGAACCTATGGCACGGGTGCCACAGGTGGCACACGGAACCATTTCTTAGGGCACACGAGGCGTTGCCCTGTCAGCTCCAAGGTGCTTGCGTGTGCTGGCCAGCTGATTTAGGCCTTCTTTTGAGGTTGTTTTTCACCCTCTGGAGGCTTCAGGGAAGCTCCTGAAGCCTCTGGAGGTGGGGGCGGGGGAGGCTGTTTTCACCCTCCCCAGGGTCCTAGAAAGCCTCTGGAGCCTGAGGAGGGCGAAAAAAGCGTGCCAAAAGCAGGGGGTCGCACACATAGCATTATGGGTATGGCACGCCCATGCACAACCCCCCTACGCTCCCCCTGCTTTTGGCACGTGAGCCAAAAAAGGTTAGCCATCACTGCACTAAGACATAAATATATGTCCTTTACGTGGGCAGCAGGATGAACAATTTGAAATAAATTACCTGGTCTATCTGCGGGATCGGATTCTGCCCCATACATCTTCCCGGCCGATTCGCTCCCACAGAGAGGGACTTCTCCGGGTGCCGTCCACTAGACTTTGTCAGCGGGCGACGCCCAGGGGAAGGGCCTTCTCTGTGGCGGGCCCAGCCCTCTGGAACGACCTTCCCCCCGACATTAGAACAACTACGGACCTCTGCTCCTTCCGTCAGAAATTAAAAACTCACTTTTTCTGCTTGGCCGGCCTAGGTTAGTCTCTACCTCAGGGGTTAGGGAATGTTAATTTTAAAATGGGGATTTTAGTAAGGGACAGTTGATTTAATTTGTTTTTATTGTATTTATTTATGTATATATTTTATGCTGTTTTAATTTTCCCTGTGCACCGCTCCGAGTCCCCCTGGGGAGAGGACGCGGTATAGAAAAATAAATCTATCTATCTATCTATCTATCTATTTTCAACCAATATGTTTTAATATTCACTGCACGCACACAAAAAAGGTATGGTCATGAACCCCATTATTTTTTCATCCTGCAGTGTTTAGCCACTCAAGACTGAACAGGCATTGCATCATAGGATTAACTGAAGGATATGGACTAAAAGATGCATACAGAAGCAAGAAAGAAGAAACAAGAATGTAAACTAATTCTGTGAAGAAGGGGGCAAAGAACCAGAAAGTAGGTATATTCTACATCTAGAACTTATGGAAACTTGTGTTTAGTTAGTCCTAGCAGTTTGAGAGAAGGGCAGTACATCTAAGCAAGAGCTACAAAAGCAAGGGGATAACTATAGATGCAATTTTAGGAAAAGGCAGATGCGAGGGGGACTAATGAATGATGCATCACCAAGCCGGCCACACAGTAAGGAAAGATTTGGCCTGAGCTCAACCACATCCAGGGTTGAGCGCTAGCCTAGTGTTCATGTACTCAAAGGATATTTACATCTTCTAGCGGAGTCTGCAGGCTCATCCCATTAGCCAGCGTGGTTACAAAATTCTAGGAGAGAGAGAGTAACAAGGGAAAGAATGTCAATTCGGAGCTCAACGGGAACTGATCCGGAGCCTGGATCATTTTAACAACTAAGATTTGAAGAGGGAGTAAGGCAAATAAAAAACTGATAAAAGTTGACCAATAAACAAGGAAGCAATTCTGGGATGTCCTTCTACGTGAGGGGTTAATGGTAGTTTCCTGCAAGGCTTGCCAATGGTATCCAGAGAACAATTTACAGAACTGGAAACCAGCATTTAGGATTGCAACAATCCACCTGGAATCACATATGTGAGATGGGCAGCTGTATGAATTGAATAAATAACAGGGCGGACAAATGAAAGATCGGAGAGGAAGTCTTTAGCAGTATGTCCTCTATGGTAAAAATAGGCTAGCACCCCCCTCCCCCAATAATGTATGCATTTTCTATTAAACCATATCACTAAATAGAACTATAGCACATAGAGCAGGGTTGCCTCCAGTCACAAAGAGGCTTTTTATAGGATTACCACAATCCCATGCCAGTAATAGAAAAAAAAGTAATCTGAAATGCCAGCAGAGTTGTTATGCCAGACATCAAGGTTTCAGTTATACACCTACCAAATGTCAGCTCTTTCCACCACCAATTCAGTATGTTCAGATACAGCATTCCAAGAGGAATTGATAAACACAACTGCATTGGAAATAGCTACTTAAATAGCTCAGAAAGTGAAACGGAATGCAAAATTTGCATGGGTACTTAAGAAATTGCATGGGAGATATCTATTAGGTGAAAGGGCCTCCTCATGCAACATTCCTGTTTGGAACCACCTTGTTCCCCACAGTCCTCTGCCATTTGGATTAGCTTTTATAATTATTTCCATAAGAATCTTGTAAATTGTCAGCTGACATATATGCAGCTGTTATACCACAAGATGTCAGTACTAGCCTACTCCACAAAGGGTAAAACTGTAGGATTTCTTTTGGAAGCTTAGTGTGAGTTATCTGAGTGCCAAGGCCATGCATCATCACTACATGCTTTCTAGCTGCAGCTACTCTTACATTTGGTTGAAGGAGAATTAATGCAACCAGTTATCTATTGAGATGATAATCTTCTTTAACAAATGAAGGCAAATATATGTGTCTCAGGATGTTGCAGGATCCAATCTAGCCTAGAGAGAAGTTCCCTGAAGATGGGCTCCAGCACGAGTCCGAAAGCTCAGAAGACAAAAACCTCTGGTCCCGGTGATTGACCCTGATTAGATCCTGCAATCTTCTTTAAATTGAAGGAATTGAAAAAGAAGCTAGTAAGTCACTTATAGTTGATTTGGATTCCTACATCAAGCAAGGAGTTAAAATCAGTGGCCTAAATCAGCTCTCAACTCATGAACTTCCAAAGTATTCCCCAATAAGCAATATATGTTGAATGTCCATATCAAGAAGCTTGATCTAAATGGATCATTTCAATTCGATGGGCTCTATTAAACAAAAAACTAAAGGGCAGGTGGGATTGGGGAACATCTAAAATGGGATGAGCTGGATTGATGGTAATAAGGATACCTTCCCCAGTCAACTATTGGACACCATCATTCCCATTCTAGGAAGAAAAGAAGCTAATGAAAAAGATCTCCCAACAATGGTATTTCTGTGACCATGTGAGTAGGAGATACTTCAATTTCTCATTTAGGTATACAGTGCATACCAGTAATTCTTTCCTTCCAACCTTTTTCAACCTCTGTCATCTGCCAATTTAAATAATCCATCCATTCCTCCTCAAGTCTTTTCCCAAAATTTGCAGCCCCTGAAGTCATTGTAACCTCTGATATCCTAACCTCCCAAATTCAGGTCCTACTATGAGCTTTGCCTTTCACCCAAATCTTACCACAGCCTCATCCAAGCTTTCTCTGGAGACCCTGGAATCTTAACTGCCCTCAAAAGATCATTTGTGCACACATTAAAGTAGTTCCCCCTAAAAATCTGCTCATTTTATTTGTAAGGTTTAGTCTCAGAAATTTTCCCATCCATAGTAAACCTACATAAAGTGTTAGGCTACCATAAGGTGAAAGAACCCTCCTAACATAAGGGAACAATGAACCAGAAGGCAGTAACTAATCACAAGGTACCAGAGATTTTAAGAAAAGATTGGGCATTACAAATGATCTGAAATGATTCAGGGTTTCCTGCCTGAGCAAGGGGTTGGACTAGAAGACCCCCAAGATCCCTTTTCCCACTCTCTTATTCTATATTCTAAATAGAAAAGAGCCTCTTTGGGACAATGAGCCCAATGGGCCTGTCAAACTAAAGAGCAACCATCCTGAGGGAAGCAAAGGCCCAACGTTTCCTTTCAGAAAGAAGACGGGGCAAAATTAAGAGGGAAGGGACCACTTCCCACAAAATCATGGTGGAAACAGGGAAATTATGAAGCTGGAAAATGAGGGGAGGGAGGGAAGATGGGACTGAGGAGAATGGCGGGGGGAGGGGGTTGGTGGATTATCTATTTCCACGAGTGGGAAGCATTCGGCGATCCGTAGCACCCGTAATATTACGAGGGTCACCAAGCAAGGTTTTTCCCCCAAAGAAGGAAACGCCAAGAAAGGCGCCAAGGAGGCAGCGGGGCAGCCCGTCGAAAAAGCCGGAGCGTCGGCGAACAAAGAGTTCACTCTCTGCGGCAGCGACGGGGGTCTTTTTCCAGCAGAAGAAGGGAGCGCAACTTAATGGAGGCGGGGGGGGGGGGTTTGAAGAGGGAGGCGGCGGCGACTGCTGCACCGAAGGGTCGGAGGGCCGCGGCGGGAAAAGCCAACCCACCCGGGGAGCAGGAACCCCACGCGGCCCTGGTTGAGGAGGACCCAAGGCGGGGGAGGGGGCGGAGCTTCAAGGGCCTCCCCCGGGCCACGGAGAGGGGGGGGAGGGGCCCAGCGGGCAGCCCTGCCATGCGGCTCCCATGAGGAAAGAACCACGTTAATATGGGGGGGGGGGGGGGGAACCAGAAGCTTGCGAGGCTTTTCCGCGGAAAGGGGTCGGAAGGGGAGCTTATCGGATTTGAAACGGCCGAGGCTTTCCCGCCTAAGAAAGCCAGCAACAGCGCCACACACTAATAGCGAGGTGGGGGGCCCCGGGGGGGGGAAGGAAGCGCCTTTTGCCCTAGCCTCCCCCTCCCCATCTCTCCTAAGTGGGACGATCCGGAATGCCGTGGTGGGGTGTCGAAGGCGGTGGTGAAGAAAATGGAACTGCTAAGGGGGGGGGGGGAGAAAAAGGCGGGGATGGTTATTTCGAAGAATACGGGGGGCTCGGTCGCTCAGGCGGCCGAGGGGGGCAGACGCTCCCCAGGAGCCCGGTCAAACCCGAGGGAAAGGGGTGGGTTTGTCATCTGGTGGGGGCTCCGGAGGGGGGCTCGGTTGAGCAATCCCTCCCGTTCCTATGGCCTCATGAGGTTCTGGGAGAGACTCGGTGGATGAAGGATTAGGGCCCCCTCGGAGGGGACCTGGGGCAGCGTCCGGCTCCCCCCTTCTTTCTCTACCCCCCCACTCCCTCACCTCCATGATGCAGTTTGCAGCTTCCGCCATCTTGCGAATGAGACAGAAAAAGAGAACCGCTGGCCGGACTCCCCCAGCCTCGTTCAGTGGAGGGGAGGGAACCGGCCGTCCCATTGGGCGGCCTCGCCGTCACTCAAAAGGGGAGGGAGGGGAAGGAGGGCAGCCCCGCCTTCCAGGCTTTCATTGGTCGGCGGGGTCTCCCGTCAGTCCGCCAGGAAGGGAAAGGGCCCTCCCTCAGAATATTTCAAACCGTATTGGGCACATTCAGAGGAAAGGCTCGGCGCGCGCACGTTTCTCCCCCCCCCCTTTTTTTTTTTCTTCTTCTTTTTTTTGCGGACTGTAGACCCAAGTGAGGAATGTCGGGGAACGCCTCATCATCATGATCGTGAATTGTCATTGGTGAAATAAGGATACCTTTCACCAATAAGAATCAGGGGCAGTTTCCCGGATAATTTATTGGGGGGACGCACATGTCAGTCACGGCGAAGTATCTGCGTTCCTCCGTGCCTTTGGTGTCTTGACTTCTAAGGGGCGGGAAGAAGCAGTGCATTGATTACCTGAAGTTGCTGTCAAAGAAGAGCGTTCGCATTCAAACCTCGTATTGCAACCTCTATGAGGGACGAGCGATATGACAAAAGATGGAGGGGAGGAGGAATCGCCATTTATTTTGCAAGGGAAAGAGCAATGGCTAGACCGGAAACTCAGTCCCACAGATTATTCAAAGCTGTGCTCCTTGCCTTCAAAGATGAATATGCCCATCCTAAAAGTAGGGGAAACACGATTGGTTATCGAGGTGGCATTCAACAGCAAAACGTCGCTTATTAAACTTTTTTTTTTTGTCTTGGAGGTCGAATTAACCCACCTCTTCACACGCCATTGGTAGAAAATCAAATATAGCAAGAGTAGTTATTAATATACACAGAGGTCTTCAAACTTGGCAACTATAAAACTTATGGACTTCAATTCCCAGAATTCTCCAGCCAACTCTGCTGGCTGGAGAATTCTGGGAATTGAAGTCCACAAGTCTTAAACTTGCCAAGTTAGGGGACTCCCACTTCATCATCTTGGAAAGATCGAAGTCGTTTTTACATAGGTAAATATAATTGGATGACATTAGGATCAATTAATAAGCTAACGTCTATCACTGGCTGCTCTTGTGATCATTCATCGGGCGCGAACCGTCTCCACCAACGAATGAAAGCTTCCTGGAAAATAAGGGGCGGGTTTTTTAATTCTCTCGTGGAAGCTGGTTGGTAGAAGTTTGACTTTTTCCTATTGGTCCGACGTGAAGCCATTGACAAAAAACGTTTTGGGCGAAGTTGGGAAAACTTCGAGTGAAACGTGTTCATGGTCACCGCGGATATTTTTTTTTTTTTTAAGCAAGGTTGGCAAATGAAAAAAGTAATAAAATAAAAATCTCATGCAACTAAATCTCAGTTATAAATTCTATGGTGCATAAAACTTCATGCATGGAGCCACAGCCCTTAGGTTTTGGATAAGTAAGCCATCTATTCTACCGATTCTTTTTTTCTTCCATATTTTCCCCCTAGAAACCTGCCCCTTCAGTGGCTGTTTTGACATCGGTAAAATTTGCCTTTTCAATGAAGCTAACGTGGGTGAATAACAGACACAGAATGTAAATCAGGCAAATTTTATAATGGTTATCTCTTAATTGCTTCTCATTGAGGGCCTTGGAATGAGCACAGGTAAAGCAGTATCTAAATTCAGGTAGTCCTTGACTTAGAACCACAATTGAGCCCAAAGTTTCTGTTGCTAAGCAGGGCAGTTTTTAAGTAAGTTTTGCCCCATTTTACAACTTTTCTTATCACAGTTGTTAAGTGAATCACTGTAGCTGTTAATAGTATGATTGCTAAGTGAATCTGGCTTCCCCATTATCTTTGCTTTCAAAATTGATTATGTGATCTTGGGACACTGCAACTGTCATATATATGAGTCAGTTGCAAAGTGGCCATGTTTTGATCGCATGACCATGGGAATGCTGATTGTAAGCATGAAAAACAGTCAAAAGTCACTTTTCAGTGCCATTGTAACATTGAACAGTCATTAAATAAGCTGCAGTCACTAAATAAACAGATACTGCGAGGTACCAGGTACTACGCTGACTACTTGTGGTACAATTTGTTCTTCATTTAAGATTTAAGGTCTGCATAGTTTATAACTCAGCTTACCACCATACTGATCATTTCAGGTCTGATGTCCTGCCTATGCTGTTTTCAGACTCTGCTATGTGGGTTAATATTTTGTAGCCTGATTTATCTGTTCTACTTGTGACTATTAAATTTCCAACAAGCAAAAGGTTAAAAAACCTCCAAGGTCCCTTTCAAATCTGTATTTTTGTTAGTCTCCAGGAGCAGAGGGTTGGACTAGATGTCGTCCAAGGTCCCTTCCAAACTCTTATTCTATGATTCTGTATGATTATTTCCCTGGCAATCTCCATCTACTTGTGATTTTCCAACTTTCTCTACCCTCCTCATTTCTTTTTATTTGTTTTTTCAGTTACTTCCTTTTATCCCATAATCTCTTTTCCCTTCAAACATTATGCCGCAGCCTTCGCATCAATTCTTCACATCATTACCCCATTGTTAATCTATAATCAATTTTTTTATCAACTATTCTGTCCCTATCTGATATTTTTACTCTTGGTTTTCTTTCATTACAGGTAGTCTTCAACTTATGACCACAACTGAACCAGTGGTGGGTTCCGGATCCCGTTCCAACCAGTACACTGTGCACATTTGCGGACACTGCTGGCCCCGTTCCAACCGGCACAGCGCGCACATGCATCTTACCATCTCCATGAGCCTCTGCGATGCTCCAGCTGCTCAGCGGAGCATCGCAAAGGCGCTGTACGCGCCATGCGCGGAAGCACAGAAACCTTAAAAGACAGGTAAGGAGCTCGGGCGGGTGGGCTCGGGCGGTATCCGGTGCTCCAAGCAGGCTCCAGTACGCCAGTACCGGGGCATACCACCTGCAACCCACCACTGAACTGAACCCAACATTTCTCTTGCTAAGTGAGAAATGTATTTGAGTTTTGCCCCATTTTACTACTTTTCTTGACACGTGTTAAGTGAATCACTGTGGTTGTTAAATTACTGCAATGACTGCATCTCAAACAATCCATCTGTTAAACTACTGAAGTTTGCAGATAATAAGATAGCGATTGGTCTCCTTCGAGACAATAATGAAACCGCATACAGACAGGTTGATCAACTAGCCTCATGGTGTGACAAACAATCTGGAACTGAACACACTCAAAACCATAGAAATGGTGGTAGACTTTAGGAGAAACCTAAACATACTATCACCTCCTACAATACTAGACAACACAGTATCAACAGTAGAGACCTTCAAATTTCTAGGACCTATCATATCTCAAGACCTAAAATGGACACCTAACATCAGAAACGTCATCAAAAAAGCACAACAAAGAATGTTCTTTCAGCGCCAACTCAGGAAGCTCAAACTGCCCAAGGAGCTGCTGATTCTGTTCTACAGAGGAATTATTGAGTCTATCATCTGCACCTCTATAACTGTCTGGTTTGGTTCTGCAACTCAACAAGACAGTCACAGACTTCAGAGGATGATCAGAAATGCAGAAAAAGCAGTTACTGCCAACCTGCCTTCCATTGAGGACCTGTACGATGTACGAGTCAAAAAGAGGGCAGTGAAAATATTTACAGACCCCTAGCATCCTGAACATAAATTGTTTCAACTCCTACCCTCAAAATGACACTATAGAGCACTGCACATTGAGACAACTGGACACAAGAACATTTTTTCCTGAATGCCATCACTCTGCTAAACAAATATTCCCTCACCATTGTCAAACCATTCACTAAGACTGCATTACTACTAATATTACTACTCTCATCATTCCTATCACACACTCCTCCCACTTATGACTGCAGGACTGTAACTTTGTTGCTTGTATCATTATGATTTATATTGATACTGATTGTTTCCTGAATATGACTATTATTAAGTGTTGTACCATATGATTCTTGACAAATATATTTTTAATGTTGATTTATGTACACTGGGAGTATATCCAGTGATCTCTAACAGATTGAACAAAAGTGATCTAGCTGGTCTATGGTACCTGCAAACAACAGCCCCACAGATAGAGGCCTTAAAACGACACCACTGGCTCTGGAAGACTTTATCAGACCGGAAACGTGGGCCTAGAAATCATCACCCCCACCAGCAGCGACACATAACCTATAGCTCAGCTTGCAGAGATTACATCTGCTCCAAGAACTGTAACCGAATATTCCCATAGAAGACATCTGATAAAGAAGGCTTGGCTGACATGGAAGTCTAACGGAAGGACCCAGAGAGTCGATATCTAATAGAACATTGCTATGGAGGGCTTGTTTATTCTTTCATCGTGGCTTATGAGGAACGTAAAAATATAGACAGAAACAAAGGAATTATCTGATAAGCGAGGGACAACTAATTAATTATCTCCCTCTATTTAAAGATCATGACTATCCCGGATTCCTTTTCATGAATTTATGACTATATAAATTTTACACTCTAGGTCCTTCCTCTATGCCCCCAGTCCCTCCCTCCCTTCCCCCTGGTGATTAGATCCTCCTTCCTTTATTTATCATATTTATTGTATATTTATATATCTATATATTTATATATTTATTCATAACATCTCTATTTATATACCTATATATTTATACTTGTGACACCTGGCTCGGCTATGTACCATCAAATATATATAATCCTCTACTTTACCTTCCATCCTAGTCCTCTCCCAACAAAACTATCATATGTCATCAGATTGCCTCCGGGGGAACAAAGACCCCTGAAATGCTACCATATTCTAGATCTGAGCTCCTCTGCCTGCGAGAATGTCCCCTCTCGCAGGTCTGGCCCCCTACATTAACACGGACACACCTCGAGGATGGATTTATTAATCCTAAGAGGTGGGCGAAGCGCAGGCTCAGGGGATTCCTGTATAAATTTTTAATCCGGCTTTTAGGGGTTCCCAGGGAAGGGGGGTGGGGGGACCAATTAGGGGAACGCCAAGAGAGAAGGCCGGCAATATGCGGAAATGAAAAGACGAAGGGGGATGGAGGGAGGGTCGGTCCCACCAGGATATTTGCCATCAATACGGTCTTGGGGAGGGGCAGGGGCAGGGACGGTAGAAGGGGGGATGGACACCATCAGTTGGAGCGTCGTGGCCGATGGTTACAGGTGATCACGCGCTCCAACTCCCCTTTCCTTCATCGCAGACTAGGTGAGCAAGAACCGCAGACCCGGGGCCTTGGACTGATGCTATGCAACGCCAGGTCCGTGGTACAAAAAGCCCCTCTCTTATATGACCTTGTGTTGGAGGGAGACCCGGACCTGATTGGCATTACGGAAACCTGGTTGGGCCACGAGGGAGGACATCCCCTCGTAGAAATGTGCCCACCAGGATACCGAGCCTTCCATCAGCCCAGGGCCTTAGGGAGGGGTGGGGGAGTGGCGATCATGGTTAGGGAAGGTCTTGAGCCAAAGGAGACCACAGTCCCTCAGACGACCGGGTGTGAGTCCCTCCTTGTGAAGTGGGGCCTAGGGAGGCAGTTGGGCGTGTTAGTTGTATACCTGGCTCCTCGCTATACAACAACAGCCCTGCCCGTGCTGCTTGAGGTTATAGCCGGGGTGGCGGTTGAAACCCCCAGACTTGTAGTCATGGGGGATTTTAACCTGCCATCTGCAGGTGAGACCTCTGGTATAGCTCGGGAGTTCATGGTTTCCATGACAGCCATGGACCTGACTCAGGTAGTTCTAGGCCCTACTCATGAGGGCGGACACACTTTGGATCTCATCTTCGTCTCGGGTCAGTGGAGTAGTGATCTGGGAGTAGGGGATTTAGTCATCACACCCCTGTCATGGACAGATCACGCTCTCCTTCGGCTCGACTTTCCGACCGCCACACCTCACTGTGAGGAGGCGGAACCAAACATTCCTATATGGTTCCGCCCCAGGCTCCTGATGGACCCGTTAAGGTTCCAGAAGGAGCTTGGGCCAATTCCTGCGGACTTGCTCCGCGACTCGGCTGAGGACCTAGTGACTGCATGGTTAAGTGCGGCCGCCGGGGCCTTGGACCGAGTCGCGCCCTTGCGGCCTCTCTTGCGGCGATGAACCACCTGGGCCCCTTGGTTCACCGAGGAGCTCAGGGGGATGAAACGCCACAAGAGACGCCTAGAGAGCAGATGGAGATCATCTCGCTCTGAATCCGACCGAACACTAATAAGAGACCACATTAGGACTTATTTAGTGGCAATAAGGCTGGCCAAACGTGAATATTGTGCCACACTTATTGCATCCGCAGAAAACCGCCCTGCCGCCCTGTTTAAGGTAACCCGCTCCCTCCTCCAACAGAGGCCGCGGGAAGCCTCTTTACAGGGTCGAGCAGAGGAATTTGGGATTTATCTGCAGGAGAAAATCACTCGGATTCGAAGCGAGTTACCCTCCATTGTCAATAGCCCTGTCGAGAGTGCCAAAGCAGCTCTTGAGACACCATTGTGGGAGGAGTTTGACTTTGTTACTATCAAAGATATGGACAAGCTGTCAAAGAGACTCAGGGCCACCACATGTTTACTGGATCCGTGTCCCTCCTGGCTTGTACTGGAATCCTGGGAGACGACACGAGGCTGGCTTCAGGGCATGGTCAACGCATCTCTGAGTGAGGGGTCCTTACCTACCGTCTTGAAAGAGGCGGTGGTGAGGCCCCTCCTCAAGAAGCCGTCCCTGGATCCGGCATTATTAGAAAACTATCGTCCCGTCTCCAACCTCCACTTTCTAGTGAAGGTTGTTGAGAGTGTGGTGGCCCAACAGTTTCCACGACATTTGGATGAAGTTGACTATCTAGATTCGCGCCAGTCCGGCTTCCGACCCGGGCACAGTACCGAGACGGCATTGGTCGCATTGGTCGATGATCTCTGGAGCGCACGAGATAGAGGATTTTCCTCTATCCTGGTCCTATTAGACCTTTCAGCGGCTTTTGATACCATCGACCATGGTATCCTATTACACCGACTGGGGGGGTTGGGGCTGAGAGGCACCGTTTTACGGTGGTTCTCGTCCTACCTCTCTGGTCGGTCACAATATGTGTTGACGGGGGGGAAGAGGTCGACTTCTAGATCCCTCTTATGTGGGGTCCCTCAGGGGTCGGTCCTCTCGCCCCTGCTGTTCAACATATATATGAAGCCGCTGGGTGAGATCATCCGTGGTTTCGGGGTGGGATATCATCTGTACGCTGATGATACCCAGCTGTACATATCCACCCCGGACCACCCCAATGATGCCGTCGAGGTTATGTCCCGGTGCTTGGAGGCTGTACGGATCTGGATGGGTAGTAACAAACTCAGGCTCAACCCGTCCAAGACTGAGTGGCTGTGGCTTCCGGCACCCCGTTTCAGCCAGATTATTCCAACTCTGGCCATTGGGGGCAAAACACCAGCCCCTGTTGAGAAGGCACGCAATCTAGGTGTCCTCCTGGACTCCCGGCTGACTATGGAAGACCAGGTGGCGGCCGTGGCCAGGGGGGCATTCCATCAGGTACGCCTGATGCGCCAATTGCGTCCCTTACTGGATCGGGGAGCCTTACGCACAGTCACTCAAGCACTCATCACATCTCGACTTGACTATTGCAATGCTCTCTACATGGGGCTTCCCTTGAAGTGCACCCGAAGACTACAGTTAGTCCAGAACGCGGCCGCACGGATAATTACGGGAGCGCCTAAACACTCCCATATAACACATGTCCTACGCGAGCTCCACTGGCTTCCTGTGGTCTTTCGGGTGCGCTTCAAGGTCCTAACGACCATCTTCAAAACGCTCCATGGCTCGGGACCTAGCTATCTGCAAGACCGTCTCCTGCCCCATACATCCCTGGGACCGACACGCTCCCACAGAGAGGGCCTCCTCAGGGTGCCGTCGGTCGGGCAATGTCGACTGTCGGCGCCCAGGGGGAGGGCCTTCTCTGTGGCAGGGCCGGCCCTTTGGAACGACCTGCCCCCTGAAATCCGCACCATTCCTGACCTCCGCCTCTTCCGCAAATGTCTTAAGACTCACTTCTTCCAACTAGCTGGCCTTGCGTAACCCCAGCACCGCCAATTATAAACGAGGGTTTTAAAAACGGTTACAACACAGGCATCTAATATCTATGTATTGTATTTTGTATTTATTGATTTAATTCTATGTTCGCCGCCCCGAGTCCCTTGTTGTGAGATGGGAGCGGGTTATAAATATGAAAAATAAAATAAATAAATAAATATGCACCAAAGACAAATTCCTTGAGTGTCCAATCACATTTGGCCAATAAAGAATTCTATTCTATTCGTAACACTGTTGTTAAGTGGATCTGGTTTCCCCATTGACTTTCCTTGTCAGAAGATGGGAAAAGGGGATCCCATGACCCTGGGGCACTGCAACCATCATAATTGGTCATGTGATTTTACATTCGGATGCAAGTCAGTTCTCAAGCATCCGAACGTAAAATCACATGACCAACAGGGAAGCTGCAACAGTCATCAGTGTGGAAAATGGTCATAAATCACTTTTTTTCATTGTTGTAACTTTGAACACTCACTAAGTGAACTGTTGTAAGTGGAGGACTACCTGTACTTCTCATCTACCTCTGGATCTCACAATGCATTTATTTCATTGTATTTATTTAGTTTGTCAAACATGTACAAGATAACAGGTATAAGTATAGACATGGACATGAACAAGGAAATGAGTACAAATAAATGGGGACAGTAGGACACAGAAGGTAGGTAGGCACGCCTGGTGCTCTTAGGCACGCCCACTTTTACGGACCTTTTAGGAATGGGGTGAGGTCCAGGGTAGACAGTTTAAGGTTGAAGCTGTGGGGGGTTTGAGGATGTAACAACGGAGTCAGGTAGAGCATTCCAGGCGTTGACCACTCTGTTGCTGCAGTCGTATTATACAATAGCAGAGTTGGAAGGGACCTTGGAGGTCTTCTAGTCCAACCCCCTGCCTAGGCAGGAACCTTATACCGTTTCAGACAAATGGCCATCCAACATCTTCTTAAAGACTTCCAGTGTTGGGGCATTCACAACTTCTGGAGGCAAGCTGTCCCACTGGTTAATTGTTCTATTGTTGTATTATTAATAATTAAATAATATATATTTATATTATTTATATCCCACCTGCTTTTTAAAAAAAAAATGGCCTCCCTTTCGAGTTCCCTTCTATCGAAAGCAATTTTCAGGAAGCCCCAGTTCTCTCTCGCCCCCCCTCCCCCCCCCCCCCCCCCCCCCGGCTCGCGTCCTTCTTGACGCTTCTCCTTTAAGTCTTTGGAACATCCTCCTGGGCGTGGCTTCAGGGTCTGCGTGGTCTTAGCGGTGGAGCTGGTTGTGGGGGGGGATTGGGAGTCCTTAGACTTCGGCTCCCGAGAGGTAAGTGCGAGCGGGCTTCCCCGGACTTCGCCAAGGGATCGGGGTTCCTGCATCCCTTTTACAGGCCCAGAGAATCTTGCTGGTTGTTTGTTTTCTAATGCACACGACCTTTTATTCATTCCCAGCTCCTTCCTGCGTCCCCGATTTCTCACGGGACGGAATGCTTCAATGCTCCTCTGCAAATCTTGCGACGTTGATCTCCCCCACCCTTCGTTGTCATTAGTTTAAAAAAACCCAAAAAACCTCGCAACCCACCCACTCCCGCCAACTCAGAGGCCCAAATTTGATCTCCCCAAATCTGAGATCCCCCCCCCCAATTCCTCTCCCCACTCCCGTTCCTGCTTCCTGCAGCCCCTTAAAGTTTGCCTCTTCTTTCCTTTGCACGTCACCCTGTCCAAATAAGGGACCCAGTGTGTCAAACGGGGATGGGTGGCCTCGCCACCGTTTCTTTCAGCCCATTGTCTTAAAGAGTTGTTTTTAATGATTTAGCATTCTTATTTCTTGGCTGCGTCCAGGAATCTTTCAGAGTCTCTTGGCTAACTCCCAAATGAAACCCCCCCTTTGGAAAGCTCCAGGACATAAATCTGTTGCAACCTCCCTCCTGCCAGGCGATTTCCACCATCTTACCCTATTCCTTCTCTCAGCTGCTGCTGCTACTCCAAACTAAAAAGACAAGCATCTCAAAGATCAGGGGTTGGAAGAGCCGCAAGGAGGAGGGGAAATTGGCTTATAATGGGTTCAGAACAAGGTAGGCCGGCAGCCGGCTGGGCAAGGTTGCAAAACAGACACATGACATATTTAGGAGGGGGAAAGTTTAGATAAAACTAGGAACTAAGATGCAGAGAAGCTCTAAAATGCTACCTGCTGCAGATGTTGGCCTGTTTTTTGACCACATCTTCCTTTCTCTTTCTCCAGGTTAGGCACTGAAATCCCCTCCCTAGCCCCAAGTCCTCTTGCCCCTGCTTTCGTCCTCTTGAGGCCATGCCACTGACCCGCAGCCTGTCCGTGACCTCCCTCTCTGGGTTGGAGGACTGGGAAGATGAACTTGACCTTGATAATGCCATTCTTTTCGAAGTGGCTTGGGAAGTAGCCAATAAAGGTATGTGATGACTATTTTTAAAGAAGATCTTGGGGAAATGATCAGGTTTCTAAAGCTGGTGGAGGAGAGTGATTGGGACTTGGAAGGCCTGCATTTCGTGTTGGGAATGTGGCTGGAAACAGGTTCTACAGAGCTATTTACAAGCCAAAGTATGAGCAGTATTGAAAGAACTGAGTCCTGAATTCAAGTATCACCTGGGAATGGAGTCTGTACAGATAGTCCTCAAGTTAAGACCACAATTGAGCCCATTTTTGCCACCGTTCCTAAGATAATAATTGCATTTGTTGAGTTAGTAACATGGTTGTTAAGTGAATCTGGCTTCCAAACTGACTTTGCTGGTCAGAAGGTAGCAAAAGAGGATCACCTGACCCCAGGACACTGCAACCGTTGTAAATATGAACCACTTGCCAAGCATCCAAATTTTGTTCACGTGCCCATGGGGATGCTGCAACAGTTGTAAGTGTGAAAAATGGCCATAAGCCACTTTTTTCCAGTGTCATTGTAATTTTGAATGGTCACTAAATGAACTGTTGTAAGTTGAAGACTACCTGTAGAAACGAAGGTGTATCTGATTGCTGGTCAAAGACCCCTTGGATGAGCAGGTAGTTAAGGATAAGACCAGTATGTGGGTAGCTCATTTGGGAAACTGGCTGTCTGGGTCTCTCTTTAAACATGATCGACTGGCGTGCCGAATGTTAAAGTAAAAGGTTTGTATTTTTTTTAAAAAACACCCATTTGGTTGGAAAGGAAGTTCATGTAACGTTGCCGTTCCTTCCAAGCAACATTGCTCAGCACTTTAGGAGATTCCTTAGGCCTTTCCCTTCCCTTTGCTCTTCTAAGATCCTCCCATCCATAAATTTTTCATATGTGGGTTAGTGCTGCCTGGGATGACAGTAGCCTATAATAGTGAACATTTCCAGGGCAGTCCAGTTAAGCAAGCTGCTTGTCACTGTGTGTTCATTGAGAAGATCCCCTTCTGGAATCAGCTGCTTACACATCTGGAAGTCTAAGGCCCTGGGATCCCAAGGGCAGCATTTCAGGATGACTCTCCCTGTAGTAACATGACTAGGTCAAAAAACCAGAAGAGCGCTATGTTCTTTTAAAAAGGGTAGGGATTCCCAGCAAATCTGAATATCTGCCAATGTTACTATTCTCATGCGCTTGCTGTAGGAATAACCCGCTTTTGAAGCTAATTAAAGATCTCTTGGCCTGGCTTGAATTTGGAGCATCGGCTGTGCAATATTCCTGATGTGTATTCAATAATATATCTATATGAAATACATACAACCCCTCACCACCACAACCCCCCCTGCACAATAAACTTTTTGAAATGTTATTCATTCCTTGAGAAACTGCATCCCAACTTCGGGCCAGGATAACCACTTTGGACAGCAGATGGCCAGTGAGCAGAATCTTTCCTACCATCCCAGCCATATAATGAATTTTCTAAAATGTGTTAAAGATTATTCTACCTGGATTACTTTACCAAGCTCTCTGGAGTAGATCATGCTACTGGACATATGGAGGATGTAGGAGACCCAGGATCCTCTTTAAATAGTCCTGCTTCTAATTCTAAATACCAGCAAAAAGGGGCTTTTGCCTGTATGCTTTTGAGTAACTCTTGATTCCTGGTGAATACCTGCATAAGTCCTTGCAGTTCACTTGGCAACATTTTTGGAAGTGATTTACTATCGCTTTTGTCCTGAAAGAATGACTGGCCTAGCGGCCTGTGTCAACCATCTAACTTCATGCCTAAAACAGGATTAGAACTCATGGTCTACAACAGACTTACAGAATTGTTGGTGCATGCAGGGTCCCTGGTGGATAACAGTTGTAAATCAGAATCTGTTTAATGCAGCGAATCCTGCTGAATGCAGTGGCTTTCACTTCCAGGCCAATACAAATTCCATTTTTGCAAAAGGGAATTGGCTGTTAAGCCTTTTTATGGATGTACATGCTGGTATATGTAAGCACACATGCTATATACCTATTAGATTTTTTTAAATGCCACATTTCATCTTAAATATTTTATCAGGGAATTCACCAGGAATGACCATGTCAGAAAAATATTTTAATCAACCACTTGTATTTTCAATGAAATGTTGCAGCATGCAATGGTGCTGGTCAAGCTTTTCGCCCCTATATTTCATACATTTCCTCTGTTTTCAATCTGTCTTCCCCATAAACTATTAGTAGAATAACTTAGTCTTTGATAGAATGCAAAGATGATACTCAGAGCCACCTCGGCCTTGGAACAAGGTAGATTCCTTGGTTGTGGGTTGTTCCCTCAGATAAGGCTGCCTGCATATTTTGTGGCTTATCTCTGTCCTTCGTCCTTTGATCATTTTACAGAACTCTCTCATCGCTTATGTCCAAGTAAGCAAGTAAGAATAAAGAGGCATAGAAGTTTTTTTTTGCTTCAGGCAAGAGCATTTCTTGGAGAAGCCTTGGAACTTCTTAACAGATTGCAAACACATTCAGTTTAGACTACATTCATCATGGAATGCAGGATACAGAATCCTGGGTGTGTGATGCAGGCACCCAGTGGAGAAATGGGACAGAGTTCAACTTATTGCTCGTTTTTCCCCTTCTGGACCTTTAGTTGACAACTGACTGCAGCTCCAAGATGAGACTTGGCCTAGAGCTGTAGTGAGAAAAGCAATGCCATGTCGTGTCTGTGTGAGAGGCTTTCGTTTACCTACTTCTAAAATACCTTAGAAGAGCATATCGTGTAATTGATGTGTGGTAGGAAGGCCAGCCAGAGCTGGTGGGACAATCGCTTGATAGTTGAAGGAAGCATTGAAGACTATCCTTTTGGGTGGCTTCTGGAAACATCTGTCATCCAAAGCCTAAGGATATGGATTATGGATCTGTACATCTTATCTAGATGGTGATCATTGGACAGTATTCGTATATTGGAAAAGAAGAGTTGGGGGGAAAGTGTTGATCTGCACACCAACTGTAGGAATGCAATTCCCATTTCACATTTTTTTCCATATTTTTTTTTCCAGAAGTTGCTTTCTGATTGTCACCAGCACTCCCAACAATCTCATTTGCTCCTAGGGACAGGAGTGGAGTAGTGAAAAAGTTCTACATCAATTTAAATAAATAAGAATATTTTTGTTTTGTATTTCAACTTTTCCCTGAGTTCTCAAAAGAACTTCCTTCCTTAATTTTGTGCCCACATCAAGAACCCTGTAAAGTAGGCTGGCTGGAGCATATAAATGCAATTCCAGCCAAGGAGATATAGCAACAAAATCTGGATTATTGATGAATGTTTTATCTAGATCAATCTGGATAAAGGTCTCATAAATCTTGAAGGATAGCGTACAAGATGAAAGATCAATTTGTCTGGAAGAGAGAGTTGTTTCATTTGAGGGCAAAGGGTTTCTAATGTTTGAAGGCAGATGCCCAAGAAAGGTTTCTGAAAAAGAATTTAATCTGGTCTTACAAATGAAGACGAATGTACATGTCCCAGGATAATGTTGTAGAATCCAATCTGGGTCGGCCACCAGCGGTTTTGTCTTCTGAGCTTTCGGACTCCTACTGGAGCCCATCTTCAGGGAACTTCACTCTAGCAGAGTATGTGTTAGTTAATCTGGACTTTTTCATTGTTGTGCTGTTCGAGTGTTTGACATCTTATGGACTTTGAGAGGGCGTGTTCCTGCCTTGTGTTGCTTACAACATAAAATCTAGTATACTGAACCAACAGAGGAAGGAGAGAGTAGTGAGGCAATCAGGAAGCAAGATAGGCTTGTTTCTAAGCCATGTGCTTACTTGGTAAAAGAATTGGGAGCGCTGCTTAACTTTTTAGAAGAGAGTTTAGGGTTGTAGTATGGGTAGGGCAGGGATGGCGAACCTTTTCAGCACCAAGTGCCAAAAAGGTCACACGGATATATTGCGTGCGCACACACTCGTCAGGCCCAAACTCCAGAAAAGTCGAATTTCCGTGTTCTAGTGCGCATGCATGCCCAACAATCATATGACTGGCACACATGCACAGGGTGGGTTTCAGCATTGCGCACATGCACATCCAACAATCAGCTGGCTGGCACTGGCATGCGCCTGAAGGACAACTGATCGTCGCACGCACATGCACGCCAGAAACCCAGAAAGCAAACAGGCAAGGCCACACATGCCGGGCGACATGGCTTTGTGTGCCACTTTGGGCACGTATGCCATAGGTTCTCCATCACGGGGGTAGGGGAGCAATGTGCTATTAGGAATTTGAGTTAGTTTAAAATATTCTTGGATTTTTTTTCCCCAGGAGAATTGCAGGATTTTTCTTCTCAATGATACATTTCAGAGAAGTGTATAGTGGTGCAGAAAAAGATTTCAGAAGCTATGGGCTGCCATTCCTTCAAGAAAATATCAAAGTTAAAGGATTGGGCCAAGGACTTCATGGAAAAGATGTCATTTTTCATTTTCTTGCTTCTGAGAGCAAATCCAGTGCAAAATGCCCATTCTCTTTCTAGCTGTTCTGCTAGGGCAGGGGTCTGCAAAGTCGGCTCTTTTAAGACTGGTGGACTTCAACTCCAGAGTTCCCCAGCCAGCTATGCTGGCTGGGGAACTCTGGGAATTGAAGTGCACCAGTCTTAAAAGAGCCGACTTTGCAGATCCCTGTGCTAGGATAAAGAAAAGATCTCACGAAAAGAATCATTTGAACCCATTAAAGAAGTCTTCCCCAGCCTAAGTATGCTCCAGAAGTACGGACTTCAACTCCTACGTTTTCCAGAGAGCATGGTGATTGTTAAATTCTGGGAGAAATGGACACATGTATAGGGCGCGAAAGGCCGCTTTAAGGATTATTTGGGTAAACTTTTCCAAAGGCACACAGTTCCTCAGCAATAAGGCATTGCTGTTTATTCACGATTCTAAACCTTCATCTCTAGGCACAATCCATGTTCTGTGTGATTCCATTGCAACGTTTCAGGTTCTTGTGTTCTGCAGAGCTATTTCCTAATCACTCTTCCCTCATAGAATATTCATGTGCTTTTCCTGTAAAACTCCCTGTTTGGAAGAGGAAGCAAAGAGCCAAGATTCTTAGGCTCCTCAAAAGGGGAGGAGAATTTAGTTGAGGGAGCCAGGGTCATTGAGAGTAAAGTAAATACAGTGGTTTGTAAGTGATGACTGGGTTTGCCTGCTTCCCAGGAAGGGAGTTGGAGTCCAGCCACTTAGAAGAGATTGAATATATGAAGAAAGGTCTTTTGGCTGAATTGTATAGCATAACACACACACACACACACACACGGGTGGGGAGGGAGAGACAAAGGGGAACTCAAATCTTCTTTCAGCAATCGTCTCTGTTGGGATAAAAGCCTGCCTGCTTCCATAATCCATCTGCTTTTATGTGGGCTGCAGGTATGACAAAATCATGGTTTGTTTAGGTGAATGGAGCATCAAGAGTTTTAGTTTGATCCTAACATTTAATTTTTGATTTCTGGCAAAGTATTGGTCATTTTAGCTGGACCGGTCAAGTCTCAAAAATACAAAGTATAAAGTAACAGTATAAAACAATTGCACCTGAAGCAGAGTCTAAAAATGTGAGCTCTCGATTAGAGAGAAAGCATTGTAAAGCTTTGAATGAATAACCAATTTTTTTATTGAGACGAAAAAGTTCATAAATAAGATATTAAGTGAACTTCTCTGGGAAATCAATTTCATAATTTATTTATTGAATTTATATTGCCTCCTATTCACCGATGGCGACTTAGGGTGCAATATAAATTCAATAAATAAATACATTATGAAATTGATTTCCCAGAGAAGTTCACTTCCAGAATATAAGACCACATTTAAAACAATAAAACTAACAAAAAGAATCAAATAAAACAATATGGTCCAACATAACAAAATTACTACCCACCTTCCTGTCCTGGTGACAACAGCTCACACAAGCCATTTAATGGGCTCCATCCCACCTTGGGTTGCCCAGGATTGTTGGCAGTACAGGTCTTCAGCGCCTTCTGGAAGAATATTAGAGTGGGGGCCGTTCTAATCTCTGGGGGAATGGTGTTCCACAGAAAGGGGGCAACCACAGAGAAGGCCCTTCTGGGTCCCACCAAGTATATCTCCCTCAGAAAAGGGACCCGCAACATTCCCTGCCTCCCTGTTCTGATGGGTCAGGTAGATGTGACTGACAAGAGACGGTCCCTCAAATAACCTGGTCCCAAGCCATGAAGGGCTTTAAAGGAGACAGCAAGCACCTTGAAGAAAACCGGCAACCAATTCAGCTCCCACAGGAGAGGTGGTACATGTGCACACCAGGATCCGCACAAAACCATGCGGCGGCTGCATTTTGCACCAACTGGAGCTTCCAGATGCTCTTCAAGCATAGCCCCATGTAGAGTGCATTGCAATAGTCAAGATGGGAAGTGACTAGGACCATGATGGTGAAGCTATGGCACGCGTACCACAGGTGGCATGCAGAGCCATTTCTTAGGGCATGCGAGGAGTTACCCTGTCAGCTGACTTTGGCCTTCTTTTAAGGACGTTTTTTGCCCTCCAGAGCACGAAAAACCAGCCCTATGAGCAAATTGGAAATTTGCAATTGGAGTTCCGATTTGCTCGTAGAGCCATTTTTTGCCCACCAGAGCCTTTAGGAGGCTTCCCTGAAGGCTCCATGGGCAACCTGGAACTTCAGGAATGGTGACTTCTGGTTCGGCCATAGGGCTATTTTAGGAACAGTGACTTGCAGTTTGTTCATAGGACCCTTTTCTCACTTTCCTGAGCCTTCAGTGGGCTTCCCTGAGGCTCTGGAGCACAGAAAATAGCCCTATGGGCAACCTGGAACTTCGGGAATGGTGACTTCTGGTTCGGCCATAGGGCTATTTTTTGCACTCCGGAGCCTTCAGGGAAGCCTCCGGAGGTGAAACGTTTTGGCGCACAATCCAAAAAAGATTAGCCATCCCTGGACTAGGCATGAGTGACTGTGAGTACGGACTGTTGGTCCAGGAAAGGGCATAACTTGCACACAAGCTGCAGTTGCACAAAGGCCCTCCTGGCCACGCCCACCACCTACTCTTCAAGCAGGAGTCATGACTCCAGGAAAGCCCATAGATTGCGCATAGGGTCTGTTTGGGATAGTATCACCCCATCCAAGACCAAAGGTGGCAATTTTCTGGGAGCCAACAAAACCTCAAACCCAGATCCACTTCGTCTTGTGGTTTAGTTTCAACCGGTTACTCCCCATCCAACTCCTAACAACCTTCAGGCACTGCAAGAGGGAGGACATGGCATCACTTAAGTCGCCACAGGCTGAGACATACAGCTGAGCATCATCAGCATATTGTTGATACCTCAGTCCATGGTGACGGAGATCTCACCCAGCGGCTTCATATAAATGTTGAACAGGAGTGGGGAGAGTACTGAGCCCTGGGGCACCCCGCAAAGCAATGGGAAAGAGCTGGATCACTCCCCTCCTATCAACACACACTGAGAGTAGCCACAGAAGAAGGAAATGAACCAGGATATCACAAGGTTCCCACTCCCATCTCCTGAAGCCACCCCAGGGGAATACCATGATGGTAGTATCAAAAGCCGCAGAGAGGTCAAATAGAGCAAGAAGAGCAAGGAGGGATGCACTACCCCCATCCCACACCCGCCAGAGATCATCCAAAAGTGCGGCCAATGCCATTTCTGTCCCAAATCCAGGCCTGAATCCTGACTGGTAGGGCTTGAGATAATCCATTTCATCCAGAAACCTTTGGAGCTGCTGTACAATCACCTCAACAACCAAAAAAGGAAGATTGGAGACAAGTCAGAAATTATCCAACCGGGTGGAGTCCAGCCATGATTTCTTAAGAAGAGGGTTCTTTAAAGTGCTGGGGCACCACA
The DNA here is from genome assembly GCA_039707465.1 of Rhabdophis nuchalis. Lineage (NCBI taxonomy): Eukaryota > Metazoa > Chordata > Lepidosauria > Squamata > Natricidae > Rhabdophis > Rhabdophis nuchalis. The sequence goes on from CM077647.1 coordinate 150,063,324, forward strand.
CCCTCCTATAGGGAAGCATTAATCACAGCCAGAGTCCACCCACCTGTCACCTCCTGGAATGAGTGTCATAAGTCACTAAAAGGCCAAATCAATCTCCTTGATACTCTCTATCACTTTGCTCGTTTGGGAAGGTCTCATAGAAGTATGAGACCTTTAAAAAGAATCTGGAAACAGACTATAGGCAGAGATTTTGATAAAGACCCCTCAGTACAATGGGATAAAAATGGAATGCAAACACAAAGGCTCACCAATAAATTGTAAAAATTACATGCAGCTTCAAAATTATTTTTAGAAGTTCTCTAAATTTAGCTCATTTAAGTTACTGAAACAGCTGTTGGGGCTAATAGCCAACAACAGGACAATATTCCATGCATTAATCAGTTATTGTACTTTTAAAGCCATATTTAGATTGTTAAGAATGCTGTAATTCAGCTTTGATCATCTTACCTTGATCTTCACTTGATAAGTGGTTGACTACAATTCCCAGAATTCTTCAGCAGCATGGTTAAAAACATTGCATTAGCAAAATCTCCAGTAATTTCAAAGGAATTGTATGAAAAAAATATGCTACTTTGTCCTGGAGCCACACAATGAATTTCACATTTAGAGTCAAGTGAGCATAGACTGATCAGATACTGAAATCTATAAATTCTTAGATTTATTTTAAACAGGTTTATATTGCTTGTCACATATTCAGGATGAGTTAGCACATACATACAATGTAGAAGAATAAATTACATTAAATAAACCTATTAGAGCAGATTTCCCCAATTTTGGCAATTTTTGCTTATGCACTGAAGAAAATTCCTTGTGTGTCCAATCACACTGAGCCAATAAAGAATTCTATTTATTCCATTTATTCTGTTCTATTCTATTTCAACTTCCAGAATTCCCAAGCCAGGTAAGCTTTTTTACAGCAAATTTACATTGCTCTCTAAAGCATCTTGACTAAGGTGGGTGCTTAGGATAATTTACAAGCATGCAAGGAGAAAACAAATGTCTCATTCTTCTTTTAGTTGGTGGGATCTTCACTGTTATCCAAACGAAAGCCAAGATTACACTGGATGAATGGGGCGAGAATTACTTCCTGATTGGGCCTTACCTGGAATTGAATGTACGCACACAAGTGGAGCTGATAGAACCTCCCAATCCTGCCATTCGTCGAACCATTGACTCCATGAATTCAAAAGGATGTAAAGTAAGAGACTACAGGATGGGGGGGTGGGGCTGAGGTGTTGAGAAAAATGTGTTGGACTTGGGCCTCAGTGGGCTTAATTCTCATAAACATTTATCCCCAGTAAACAATTCCTTGTCTCTATTGGGGAGAAATGTTTGTGGTTGCAGTGGTACATCAATAATATTCAATTCAGTCAAACTTGGACTAACCAACAATGGCAAGCATAGAAAAGGTGTAAAAATTATAAGCTGGAGAAGTGAAGGCATTGTAATAAAAGTACAGGTAGTCCTTGACTTACGACCACAATGGAGGCTAAAATTTCTGTTGCTAAGTGAGACATTTGTTTAGTGAATTTTGCCCCATTATACGACCTTCCTTGCCACAGTTGTTAAATGAAATTGCATTTGTTATGTTAGTAACATGGTTAAGTGAATCTGGCTTCCCCATTGACTTTGCTTGTTGGAAAGTCCCAAAATGTGATCACATGACTCCGGAAACTGCAACCATCGTAAATGTGAATTACTTTGCTAAGTATCTGAACACGTGCAATGGTTGTAAGTATGAAAAATGGTCATGTCACTTTTCTTCAGTGCCTTTGTAACTTTGAATGGTCACTAAATGAACCGTTATAAGTTGAGGACTATCTGTAGTTCGTAATACCATCACTACATTTTTATATTTTCATGAACAGTTCTTACAAGCTATATGCATACATAATTTCATACATTTCCTTTCTTTAAACTTCTTGCTCTTTTTGAGAATCTCGTTAAATCCATCCATCTGAAAAAGTCAACTTTCATTTCCATGTAAAATGTAGGCAGAAATCTACATTAATACGCATCCATTTTGTTTTTCAATAGACATTCTCATAATAGACCATATACTAGTGTATCTTTCTTGGTCTTCCTCTCATTCCATTCACTCTTTCTTCATATCTTTGGCAGTGTGACTCCTATTAATTTCTCCTACATGGCCAAAGTATTTCAATGTGTATTTTTCCTAGAAGTGTCTCTCTTATATTTGATTCATCCATCCAGCACTGATTATTCTTGACTGTATTAAGAACTCTATTCTCATCCTGCTGCTTCCTTTCTGAAATAGTCAACTTTCATTTCCATGTAAAATGTAGGCAGAAATCTACATTAATGCGCATCCATTTTGTTTTTCAATAGACATTCTCATAATAGACCATATACTAGTGTATTTTTTTCAACATTTGCACATCTTTAAATTTGTCCATTTCTCTATGTTTAACGAACATCATGGATGCAAATTCATCTGTTTTTGCCCTTTCTGAATAATTTACAATTGTTCATTTTGTTGTAAGAACTTTGATTTCTGATAGTAATAGCAATAGCATTTAGACTTATATACTGCTTCACAGTTTCACATATTGACCCCAACAATCTGGGTTCTCATTTTACCGACCTCAGAAGGTTGGAAAGCTGAGTCAACCTTGAGCCTGGTGAGATTCAAACTGCCAAATTTCAGGCAGCTGGCAGCAGAAGTAGCCTGCAGTATTGCATTGTAACCACTGTGCCACCTCAGCTCTGAGAGAGTGCTTAGAGCCGTAGTTCTTAGTGCCTCATATACTCTGTCTAATATTTGTTGGAAATCATTTATGCACACAAAAATGGACATTATGTTAATGTCCCCAAAATACACAACTGTAATAATAATTTCAAGCATGATCCATGAATGCATTAAGCCAGGGGTCTCCAACCTTTGCAACTTTAAGTCTGAAGGACTTTAGCTCCCAGAATTCTCCAGCCAGCAAAGCTGGCTGGAGAAGTCTGGAAGCTGAAGTCCTTCAGACTTAAAGTTGCAAAGGTTGGAGACCCCTGCATTAAGCAATTAAGAGGAGGTCACCCATTCCTGTCTTCCTTCCTGTTTAGTGTTGAACCATAAGTTAAGAATTCGGTTGTAAAATTACAGTTGGGCAATCAACCTTCCTATTTTATTATTTCATGTTTTTTACTACTTGCTCCCGTTACATTCCAAGTTATAGTCTTTCGTAATCCCCATTGGATGGACCCATGTATATTTTTTCATTTCATTTTATTACATTTATATCCCGCCCTTCTCCACAGAGGACCCAGGGCGGCGCACAGGAATTTTAAAAAACATACACAATAGAAGATAGACAAATAATTTAAAATATATATTAAATAATCCCCAATCCTGTGCTAAAAACCAATTATTAAAAACCCAATTTAAAACTTTTCTAAAAGTCCCCATGGGAGGTTAGGCTAGGCCGGCTTGATGGAAAAAATATATCACTCTCCACCATTCAGGTTTTGATGAATCCAGGTTTTTAGACACAGTAATACTTTTTAATAAGTTGAAAAAGATGTAGACCATATTTCCTTGTGAGTCACACCATGCCACATGCTTATAGTATAGAAACGTATGATCAGTTTTGTAATATGTTGGCCAGTCTAACATAGAGACTTCCTTATAAACCAATGCAGGAAGTCCTCAACTTACAACCAGTTGAGCCCAAAAATTCTGTTGTTAAGTGAGACATTTGTTAAATGAGTTTTGCCCCATTTTACGACCTTTCTTGCCATAGTTGTTAAGTGAATCACTGCAATTCTTAAATTAGTAACACAGTTGTTAAGCGAATCTGACTTTCCCATTGACTTTGCTTGTCAGAAGGTCACAAAAGGGGATCACATACCCATGGGTCTGCTTAACAGAGGGCAATTCCATCAAGACTGTGTACGGGAGGGGTAGGTATGGCGGGAGCAGAGGGCCATATCACATTAGGGGAGGGTGCACCTGCTCCTTGCAAGCAGTGGTGCGCTCCGGCCCTCATAGCTCCTCTTGCAACCTAGGGGGTTCTGGATCTCAGGGCCTGGGCCTTCGGCTGATGTTATGCAATGCCAGGTCCGTGATTAATAAAGCCCCCCTCATTTATGATCTGGTTTTGGAGGGGGAGGCGGACCTGGCAGGTATTATGGAAACCTGGTTGGGCCAAGAGGGGGGAGTGCCCCTCGTCGAAATGTGCCCACCAGGTTACCGTACATTTCACCAGCCGACTGCCCAGGGTCGGGGTGGGAGGTGGTGGTTATCATAAAGGAGGGCCTGGACCCGAGGGAGACCACTGTGCCGCAGACTGTCAGTTGTGAGTCCCTATGTGTAAAGTAGGGTCATGCGAGGCAGCAGGGCATGCTGATTGTGTATCTGGCTCCCCGCTATGTATCAGCAGCCCTACCCGAGCTCCTCAATGTGATAGCCAAGATGGCAATTGAGACCCCCAGGCTGTTAGTCATGGGGGACTTCAATCTGCCATCGATAGGTGAAGCATCTGAGGCGGCTCGGGAGTTCATGGCCTCTATGACGGCCATGGACCTGACCCAGTTAGTTCGTGATTCCACTCACACTGGGGGACTCACACTGGACTTAGTTTTTGTCTCCGGCCAGTGGCTGAGTGATCTTGGTTTAGGGGAAATAGTCATCGAGCCCCTGTCATGGTCAGATCACTCTCTCCTTCGATTGGCCTTTCCAACCGCCGCACCTCACCGCGGGGAGGCAGAACCGGAAATAGCATGATGGTTCCACCCCAGGCGCCTGATGGACCCTGAGAGGTTCCAGACGGAGCTTGGGCCAATACCTGAGACCATGACCCGCGACTCAACTGAGGACCTAGTGGTCGCCTGGAATAGTGCGACCACGGGGGCCCTGGACCGGGTCATGCCCTTGCAGCCACTCACCCAAAGCCGATCTACCTTGGCTCCCTGGTTCTCCGAGGAGCTGAGGGGGATGAAGCGTCGGAAGAGATGCCTAGAGGGCATTTGGAGGACCACCCGCTCCGAATCTGACCAGACACTGGTAAAGTCCCATTTAAGAACCTACCTAGTGGTGATAAAAGCGGCCAAACAGAGCTATTTCTCCACCCTTATCGTGTCTGCAGATAACCGCCCTGCCGCCCTGTTTAGGGTGTCCCGCTCCCTCCTTCAACAGGGGGCGCGGGATCCCCCTCGGCAGGGTCGTGCAGAGGATTTGGGTGTTATCTGCATAATAAAATTGATCACATCTGGGACGGGTTAGCCTCCAATTGGATTAGTCCAGACAGGCTGATGGAGGCAGGTCTTGAGACCATTATTTGGGAAGAGTTCGATCCTGTGACTCCCGAGGACATGGACAGGATACTGGGGTGACTGAACTCCACCACATGTTTACTGGACCCGTGTCCCTCCTGGTTGGTACTGGCCACCCAGGAGGTTACATGAGGCTGGCTCCAGGGAATTGTTAACACTTCTTTGCATGAGGGGTTTCTACCGGCCGCCTTGAAAGAGGCGGTGGTGAGGCCCCTCCTCAAGAAGCCCTCCCTGGACCCGGCTGTTTTGGCCAATTACCGTCCTGTCTCCAACCTTCGCTTTCTTGCGAAGGTTGTTGAGAGTGTGGTGGCACGACAGTTCCCTCAGCACCTGGATGAAGCTGTCTATCTAGACTCACGCCAGTCCGGCTTCTGGCCTGGGTACAGCACGGAAATGGCATTGGTCGCGTTGGTCAATGATCTTTGAAGGGCTCGGGATAGAGGTTGTTCTTCTATCCTGGTCCTGTTAGATCTCTCAGCGGCTTTCGATACCATCGACCATGGTATCCTGTTTCGCTGGTGGGAGGGGTTGGGGTTGGGAGGCACTGTTTTATGGTGGTTCTCCTACCTCTCCGACCGGTCGCAATTTGTGTTGGCAGGAGTGCAGAGGTCGACGTCGAGGCGCCTCACTTGTGGGGTGCCACAGGGGTCGGTCCTCTCGCCTCTCCTGTTCAACCTCTATATGAAGGTGCTGGGTGAGATCATCCGTGGTTTTGGGGTGGAATTCCATCAGTACGCGGATGACATCCAGCTGTACATCTCCACCCCGGACCACCCCAACGATGCTGCAGAAGTGATGTCCCGGTGCCTGGAGGCCGTGCGAGTCTGGATGGGGAGGACTTCGACTCAACCCATCCAAGACCGAGTGGCTGTGGATTTCCGGCGTCACGGCATAGCCAGTTTGTTCCATCTCTGGCTATCGGGGGCATATCATTGGCCCCGCGGAGAGGGCCCGCAACTTGGGCGTCCTCCTGGATACTTGGCTGTCCTTGGACGATCATGTGACAGCCGTGGCCAGGTGGGCTTTTTATCAGATTCGTCTGATATGCCAGTTGCGCCCCTTTCTGGATCGTGATGCTTTACGCACGGTCACTCAAGCCCTCGTCATCTTCCGCCTGGACTACAACGTTCTCTACATGCGGCTTCCCTTGAGGTGCACGCGGAGGCTCCAGTTAGCTCAGAACACGGCCGTGAGGGGTATTCTGGGAGCTTCTAGATGCTCCCATGTGACACCTCTCGTGCGCGAGCTGCACTGGCTGCCTGTGGCCTTCTGGGTGTGCTTCAAGGTGCTAGTAACCACCTTTAGAGCGCTCCATGGCCTGGGACCTGGCTATTTGCAAGACCGCCTCCTGCTACCTAATACCGCCCACCGACCAGTTCGCTCCCACAGAGAGGGCCTCCTCAGGGTGCCATTGGCTAGGCAATGTCGGCTGGCGACGCCCAGGGGGAGAGCCTTCTCTGTGGCTGCTCCTGCCCTCTGGAATGACCTACCCCCTGACCTTTGAAACAACTCTTCTAAATTCATTTGCTCCTTTTTAAAATTAGTTCTCCTTTTTTTCCTTTGTATACTTTTGATACATTAAAAAGGACAAAGAAACAAAAAGAAAAGACTCTTATTGTAGTTAAATAAATTAGAATCAAGATCACATGAAGTGTTAATACCACTTTATAATGACTTGTTATGACCACGCTTGGAATACTGCATTCAGTTTTGGTTGCCACCATCTAAAAAGGATGTTGAGATTCTGGAAAGAGTGCAGAGAAGAACAACAAAGATTATTAGGGGACTGGAGGCTAAAACATTTAAATAACAATTGCTGGAATTGGGTATATCTAGTTTAGTGAAAAGGAGGACTAAGGGTGACATGATAGCAGTACTCCAATATCTCAGGGGTTGCCACAAAGAAGAGGGAGACAAGCTATTCTTGAAAGAAAAGCTCCTGAAGGCAGAATAAGAAGCAATGGATGGAAACTAATCAAGGACTGAAGCAACCTAGAACTAAGACGAAATTTCCTGACAGTTCGAACAATTAAGAGCTGTGGTGGCGCAGTGGTTAGAATGCAGTGCTGCAAGCTATTTCTGCTGACTGCCATCTGCCTGCAATTTGCCAGTTCAAATCTCACCAGGCTTAAGGTTGACTCAGCCCCCCATCCTTCCGAGGTGGGTAAAATGAGGACCCAGATTGTTGGGGGCAATAGGCTGACTCTGTAAAACTGCTTAGAGGGGGTTGTAAAAGCACTGTGAAGAGGTATATAAATCTAAGTGCTAATTAATCAGTGGAATCGCTTGCCTCTAGAAGTTGTGACTGTAAGTAAAGATTGGACAATCATTTATCTGAAATAGCATAGGGTTTTTTGACACCAGGTTTCCTGAGCAGGGAATTGGACTAGAGGACCTCCAAGGTCCCTTCCAACTCTGTTATTCTGTTAATTAAATGGTTCTGCCATCAATGGGAGAAATAGGGCCAGATTATGAGGGAATTGGAAACTTTGCTTAAAGACTGCTTAGAAGCCTTAATCGTCCTTCAGCCAGCAAAGATGCCTTCATCTTTTGCAATTGGACTATTTTGCACCTGAACACCTTAAAACACTTCAAAAGAAGCTGTGGAAGTCACAATTACCCTTCTAATTCTTTTTGCCATCAGGACTAGAACTGTAGAGGTTCTGCCCAGGTAAAGGCATCCTGCAGATATTTTATTCATCTTCTCCCTCAAAGTAAAAGGAACATTCTCCATCTCCAGTAGAGTGTCTCTAAATATTTCTGCCTGTTGGTGGACCAGTATTTTTCATCTTTATATCAAGAGAAGTTTGGGGTTCCCACATGAGAGGATTAGAAAGAAATGTTAGTTGCCGTTGAAGATCTTTCTGATGCAAGGCATTTGCTTTTACTTCTTCTCAACTTCCCAATCCATGAAGATATGGCATGAATATGGAGATCCCACCCAAATCCCTCCATCCTGAATGTCTGAAAAACATTTTTAGGAAATTTGAGGTAGATTTATGCTCCCTGCATTATGTTGCAGACCTCAAAATTGCATCACTGTGATGCAACCCACAAGTATGCGGAATATTTGCATGGGAAGGCATCTTCTTTCTTTCTTTTTTTGTATTGAAAAAGTTTTATTGAGTTTTACAATTTTTCCAAGTAGGGTAAGGTAAGGTGTGAAAAAGAAATATTTTGAGAACTTTCACATCGAGGTCGTAGGCCCCCTCCGGGGCTTCTTGACAAAACATAGATAATACATACGGTAGTTTCAATAGTACTACAAAGTGAAGAGAAGTGCATACATCATTGTAAATTCTGTGCTAGCAATCATATACAAACATCCAAACAAAAGTTATACTATATTAAAAAAGTCATTTTTTAGATCTAAGTCTCTTAGCAATTGTATCTTCTTGTTCTCCTCCCTGGCCCCCAGTGGGCGAGGCCGCGGCCCCCTCTGCTCTTCCATTTTCATCCTCCAGGATTGAGGAATGTTTTTTAAGAAAGGCTTCCGCCTCAGCAACTGTTTTAATCCTTACTCTCCCTCCATCCCAGAACACCAACATCCCTTCTGGCATCACCCACTTGAACCAAATCCCCTGTTTAAACAATTTTTTAGATAAGAAGGAGTATTTCCTCCTCACCTCTCTAATCTTTTTCGGGATCTGCTTCAAGATAGCGACTTCTTTTTGTTGGTAAATTAACGGACCCTCCCTCTGCGCCCTCAATATTCCCTCCCTAGTCGACCTTCTAACAAATTTAATATGTATCTCTCTGGGTACTTCATTTATCCTAGCATATGCTGAATTTATTCTATAAACCAGGTCAATGTCCCCCCTGATCTCTTCCTTAGGTTTGTGTAAATAGTCTGCTAAGATTGTGCTCATAAGATCAGGAAGGCATTCACCAGATTCTTCAGGAATATTCTGAAATCTTAAAAAATATGACATCCTTTCAAAATCCATCCTAGACATATGACCAGTTAAATCTCCAATTTCAGTATTAACATTTTTGAGCTCTCCCCTTGCCCCAGCCAGCCCCACTTCTAATTCTTCAGTCTTCTGTGTATTCTGCATTAATTTCTTCTGTGTCTCCAAAAGTTCTAATTTGGAACTGCAGTGGTCTTTTCTAAGCTCTTTAATCTCCAATGCCAAAGATTGTAATACTTCTTCCATAGCTGTTAATCTTGCATCCGTGTCTGGTTTTTCTGGCTGCTTTTTTGAAGCCATGGTGAGTGGTTTAGATCAGTGACCATAAAATGGCGTTTTTTGGGTGCGGCCGGTGAAGCAAGTCCAAAAACAAAGTCCAGTTCAAAGTTGTAGAATCCAGAGAGAAAGACAAATTTTTCACTCAATTATAAAGAGAAAGAAGGCACTCCAGGGAAGGAATCAATCAATCAATTATCACAAATCATCCATTAATAGAGAGAGGCAGTCCAGGTCACAAGGGAATGTCGGAAATTTTCCATGAAGAGTAAGTCACTTAAGAACAAAGGAACACCATCTTCCCCCGCCCAATCTGGAAGCCAACGGGAGAGAGCAGCAAAGGAAATTGTTTCATTGTAGCAAGACTTCGATACTATGTATCTAGAAACAAACCGCATAGACTTTCACTTCTTTAGCAAAGTTCGGATGAGAAATATCCGCTTCCTCAAGTTTGAGGAGCCATTTCAGAACGCCGCTGCTGTTAAATCCAAGGGGGGGTTTAACAAACTCCCCCCTCCATCGTTTCTTAAAGTCAAAGCTGCCAGCAGAAATAGACAAAGTCACTTACAATCCACATCGCAGCCAGAGTCCCGGAATTGCCATCCGACTCGAACGATCCAGCTCTCTCCAAATTAATTCTCTGCTCCCGTCCTCCGTTGGCAAAGGGAACCAAGCCCCCGCAGCATGTCTTCTCACTCCTAGGTCGAAGACAAGGACCCCCCCCGACCGCCGCCGGGCTAGGAAAGGTCCAGGCAAGCCGACCTTATGGGGGGGTTCCTTAAAAGGCGAAAATGACAAAATGGCGGACGAGTCCTAGGACTCGACCGTCGCCGCCGGCAGACCGGAAGGAAGTCGGAAGGCATCTTCTTTCAATGTGCAGTTGTAGAAGGAAGGGGAATCTATAATCTTCTAAAGTTGTTGAACTCCAGCTCCACCTATGTAAGTAAGTCTTGCCAGAAATACTTTAAAATATTAAGATAATGCCCAGTTGTCTTCTCCCTTTTGGTTATTGTACAAATGCAAATAGCCACATTTGCTGGTATTCCTTTACTACAAGAAGGTAAAACCAATCAAACAGGGAAAATGTATTGGTATGTTCTATGTATATTGGGTTTGTGGAGTTCGTGCGTGTGTGTGTGATATACATACATGCATACATACATACATACAACTATATAAAGCTGGTTAAACCATAATTTATGGCTTATATAAGTTCCTTTCATTAATAAACTGTGGTTAAACAATGGCAGAGCTCACCCACTCTAATAAAACTCAGGGTGATAGTTTACAGCTTTCAAAAATAGGATTATAAGTCCAGCACAGGTTTGTATAGTGTTCATCCAGTTAGCCAAGAATATTTATTTATTTATTTATTTATTTATTTATTTATTAATTAAATTTTTATACCACCCTTCTCCCTTTCGGGACTCAGGGTGGTGTACAGGCAGCAATAAAAATCAGTGGTATAAAATATAAAATACATAAAATACGTTTAAAAATATATTAAATGGTAGGCCTGTTCTAAAACCTTAAGAAAACCCTACTAAAAACCGTTTAAAAACTACGCCAGGCCGGCTGCACGAAATAAATAGGTCTTCAAGGCCCGACGGAAGAGGCCCAGGTCCGTGGTCGTGCGTAGGTCAGTGGGTAGGTCATTCCAGAGGGCAGGAGCTGCCACAGAGAAGGCTCTCACCCTAGGGGTCGCCAGCTGACATTGCCTGGCCGACGTCACCCTTAGGAGGCCCTCTCTTTGGGAGCAGAGTATCGTCAGCGTACTGGTGGAATTCTACCCCGAAACCATGGATGATCTCACCCAACGGCTTCATATAAATGTTGAACAGGAGAGGCGAGAAGACCGACCCCTGTGATACCCCACAAGTGAGGCACCTCGACGTCGACCTCTGCCCTCCTGCCAACACAAATTGCAACCGGTCGGAGAGGTAGGAGGAGAACCACCGTAAAACGGTGCCCCCCACCCCCAACCCTTCCAGCCGGCACAACATGATACCATGGTCGATGGTATCAAAAGCTGCTGAGAGGTCTAACAGGACCAGGATAGAGGAACAACCCCTATCCTGAGCCCTCCAGAGATCATTCACCAACGCGACCAATGGCGTCTCTGTGCTGTGCCCAGGCCGGAACCCGGACTTGCGCAGGTCCAGATAGACAGTTTCCTCCAGGTGCTGAGGGAGTTGTCGCGCCACCACACTCTCAACAACCTTCACAAGGAATTGGAGGTTGGAGACTGGACGGTAGTTGGCCAACACAACCGGATCCAGGGAGGGCTTCTTGAGGAGGGGCCTCACCACCGCCTCTTTCAAGGCGGCCGGCAGAAACCCCTCACTCAAAGAAGGCCAGTACCAACCAGGAGGGACACGGGTCCAGTAAACATGTGGTGGAGTTCAGTTGCCCCAGCATTCTGTCCATGTCCTCAGGAGTCACAGGATCGAACTCTTCCCAGATAACAGACTCAAGACCTGCCTCCATCAGCCCGTCTGAACTAGTCCAATTGGAGGCCAACCCGTCCCGGATCTGATCGATTTTATCATGCAGATAGCACCCAACTTCCTCCACACGACCCTGCAAGGGGGCATCCTGCGCCCTTAGCACCCAAATTCCTCCGCACGACCCTGCAAGGGGGCATCCCGCGTCCTCTGGTGAAGAAGGGAGCGGGTCATCCTAAACCGGGCGGCAGGGCGGTTATCTGCAGATGCGATAAGAGCGGAGAAATAATTACGTTTCGCCGCTTTTATCGCCACAAGATAGGTCTTCAAATGCGACCTTACCAGTGTCTGGTCAGACTCGGAGCGGGTGGCCCTCCAACTGCTCTCTAGGCATCTCTTCCAATGCTTCATCACTCTTAGCTCCTCAGAGAACCAGGGAGCCAAGGTGGTTCGGCGCCGGGTGAGAGGCCGCAAAGGCATGACCCGGTCCAGGGCCCCCATGGCCGTACTATTCCAAGCGGCCAGTAGGTCCTCAGTCGAGTCGCAGGTCAGGGTCTCAGGTATTGGCCCAACCTCCATCTGGAACCTCTCAGGGTCCATCAGGCGCCTGGAGTGGAACAATCTCACCTCTTCCGGTTCCGCCTCCCCACGGTGGGATGTAGTGGTTGGAAAGCCCAGCCGAAGGAGAGAGTGATCTGATCATGACGGGTTCAACAGCTATTTCCCCTAAACCAAGATCACTCAACCACTGTCCGGAAGCAAAAATTAGGTCCAGCGTGTGTCCCCCAGTATGGGTGGGATCATGAATTAATTGGGTCAGGTCCATGGCCGTCATGGAGGCCATGAACTCCTGTGCCATCGCGGATGCCTTGCCTATCGATGGCAGGTTGAAATCCCCCATGACTAACAGCCTGTCAACCGCCATCTCGGCTATCACATTGAGAAGCTCGGGTAGGGCTGCTGATACGTAGCGGGGAGCCAGGTACACTATCAGCAAGCCCAACTGCCTCTCATGACCCCACTTCACACATAGAGACTCACAGCCAGCTGTCTGCGGCACAGTGGTCTCCCTCAGGTCCAGACCCTCCTTTATAACAATCGCCACCACCCCACCCCGACCCTGGGCTCGCAGCTGGTGAAATGCACGGTAACCCAGTGGGTACATTTCAACGAGGGGCACACGCCCCTCTTGGCCCAACCAGGTCTCCGTGATACCCGCCAGGTCCGCCCCCCCCTCCAAAACCAGATCGTGAATGAGGGGAGCTTTATTAACCACGGACCTGGCATTACACAACATCAGCCGAAGGCCCAGGCCCTGAGATCCTGAACCCCCTGGGTCGCAAGAGGAGCCAAGAGGGCCAGAGCGTGCCACCGCTTGCAAACAGTGGATGCTCCCTCCCCTTATATGATGTGGCCCTCGGCTCTCGCCATACCTGCCCCTCCCACACACAGTCTTGATGGAGTGGCCCTCTGTTAAACAGACCCTCACCCCCTCCCCAATTCTAGAAACTACGCACTCCCCGTCGGGACCGCCAGCCGGCGGTCCCGACAGGGAGGGCTTATCTTTGCATCATTTGCATCATCATATTGGCTTATCTTTGCATCATTTAAATACTGGTTCCAAATTGGATATGATCAGCTCCCTGATGAAACAGTTACAAGTGAGTAGGAAAACACTGGTGTAAAATAACAAACTGAAATGTATGCTGGAACTATTGAATATAGATATTCACTATTTCAAATATGGAAGGTACATATATGATACATTCAATATCTCTCTTGTTTACTTGATTTTTCTAGTTCGTAACCTCATTTCAGAGCAAGAGGTTATTTTGGGTTGCCCAACAAAAAAACAACCCCAGGCAAGCGACCTTTTATAAAATGGAGATGAGGTAACATGAACCAGAGACTAAATTTAGAGATGTACACACACAGATGCACATATCTCTGCACACTTTGGTATGTGAAATGAGTGGACAAGGGGTGATGATATCATAGGTTAAAGCAGGTGTGAGAGATAAAGGAGAAAATGAGTGTTATGGATTTAAATGGAGGTCGTAATTTACAGGGTCTACTGAAAACAAAGAGAATTTGGCACTTAAAAATAAATTACTGGGATATTCTCATCAGATTTGGAAATATACATAGTAAATAGTTTTAAGAAGTTCATTTCATAATTCCATTGATAAATTTAATGGATATACCTTGGGCCCTTGAAGTATTTCAACTTCTGCAGAGAAACGGGGATTATATTTCTAGCACATAAAACAAAAAAAACAAGGTTTGAACCTGTAAATGGGCAGAGCTGAAAATTCAAATGATTTAAAGTAGGGGTATAGAGAACTTCCTTATATAGGATTACCTTCTTTTTTAATCTTGGCTCAGATGCTTATCTTCTTTTGCTGTGTGAAGTGTGCTAATTTACTATTTATTTCCCCCCCCCCTGAAATTGTAAAATGGACGTTCCTTCAAGAATCTGAGAGGCAAAATGCTTGTTCATCTAGAACAGTGTTTCTCAACCTTGGTGACTTTAAGTCCTGTGGACTTCAACTCCCCATAGCTGGCTGGGGAATTTTGGGAGTTGAAGTCCACAGGACTTAAAAGTCACCAAGGTTGAGAAACACTGATCTAGAACATAACTTCATGAGTGTGGATATTATTAAATTGATGAGAAAATGTGATCACCTGAGATTAGATTAGATTTATTTAATTTATATACCGCTCCCTTTCCCAAAAAGGGACTTGGGGCGGTGCACAGGCAATTTAAAAAGCATATAAAAACAAGACAATATATAAAATTTAAAATCAAATTAAATTATTAACCCTGTGCTAAAATTTACAATAAATTAAAACTATTACCCTTAAAAACCAATTAAAACAATTTGATGTCAGGTGTCGCCCGCTGGCATTGCCTAGTGGACGGCACCCGGAGAAGTCCCTCTCTGTGGGAGTGAATCGGCCGCAGGGATGTATGGGGTAGGATGCAATCCCGTAGATAACTAGGTCCCATGCCATGGAGTGCTTTAAAGATGATAATCAGCACCTTGAAGCGCACCCGAAAGGCCACAGGCAGACAGTGCAGCTCACGCAAGAGCGGTGTTACATGGGAGCACCTAGGGGCTCCCATAATTGCTCGCGCGGCTGCATTCTGTACTAACTGTAGTCTTCGGGTGCACCTCAAAGGGAGCCCCATGTAGAGAGCATTGCAGTAATCTAGACGGGATGTCACGAGCGCATGAGTGACTGTGCGAAGGGTGTCCCGGTCCAATAAGGGCCGCAACTGATGGACCAGGTGAATCTGGTAGAATGCCCCCCTGGCCACGGCCGTCAAATGGTCTTCTAACGACAGCCTGGTATCCAGGAGGACGCCTAAATTGCAAGCCCTCTCCACCGGGGCTAGGTGTGCGCCCCCTATGGCCAGTGATGGCATCAACTGGTTGTACCGGGACGCCAGAAACCACAGCCACTCGGTCTTGGACGGGTTGAGTCTGAGTCTGTTCCTTCCCATCCAGATCCGCACGGCTTCCAGACACCAAGACATCACTTCGACGGCATCGTTGGGGTGGTTTGGGGTAGATATGTACAGCTGGGTGTCATCAGCATACAGATGATACTCTACCCCAAAACCACGGATGATCTCGCCCAGCGGCTTCATATATGTGTTGAACAGGAGCGGCGAGAGGACTGACCCCTGAGGCACCCCACAAGTGAGTGGTCTCGAGGCCGACCTCTGCCCTCCTGCCAACACAAATTGTGATCGACCGGAGAGGTAGGAGGAGAACCACCATAGAACGGTGCCCCTCACCCCCAACCCCTCCAGTCGATGCAATAAGATACCATGGTCGATGGTATCGAAAGCTGCTGAGAGGTCTAATAGGACCAGGATGGAGGAACAACCCCCATCTCTGGCCCTCCAGAGATCATCTACCAACGCGACCAATGCCGTCTCGGTGCTGTGACCGGGCCGGAAGCCGGACTGGCACGGGTCCAGATAATCAGTTTCCTCCAGGTGACGGGGAAACTGTTGTGCCACCACACTCTCTACAACCTTCGCCAAGAAGTGAAGGTTGGAGACCGGACGGTAATTTACCAATAATGCTGGGTCCAGGGAAGGCTTCTTGAGGAGGGGCCTCACCACCGCCTCTTTCAAGACAGTCGGCAAGAACCCCTCACTCAAAGAAGCATTCACAACTTCCTGGAGCCAGCCTCGTGTAACCTCCCAGGATGCCAGTACAAGCCAGGAGGGACACGGGTCCAATAAATATGTGGTAGCTCGCAGTCGCCCGCGTAACCTGTCCATATCGTCGGAAGTAACAGAGTCAAACTCCTGCCACAAAGATGTCTCAAGACCTGCGTCAGATAATCCCTCCAGACCACAGTCGGTGGAGGCCAGTTCGCTCCGGATCTGAGCGATTTTCT
Source organism: Rhabdophis nuchalis (assembly GCA_039707465.1). NCBI lineage: Eukaryota > Metazoa > Chordata > Lepidosauria > Squamata > Natricidae > Rhabdophis > Rhabdophis nuchalis. The sequence goes on from CM077647.1 coordinate 150,079,654, forward strand.
CCTGCAGATACTCTCCAAATTCCTCTGCTCTACCCTGCAGCAGGGCTTCCCACTGCCTCTGTTGAAGGAGACAGCATGTCACCCTGAACAGGGCGGCAGGGCGGTTATCTGCGGATGCGATAAGAGTGGCACAATAATGACGTTTGGCCACCCTTATCGCCACAAGGTAAGTCCTCAATTGGGCTCTTGCCTGTGTTCGGTGAGATTCGGACCGTGTAGACCTCCATCTACTCTCTAGGCGTCTCTTGCGGCGTTTCATCACCCTCAGCTCCTCGGTGAACCAAGGAGCCTGGGTGGCTCGTCGCCGCACGAGAGGCCGCAAGGGCGCGACCCGATCCAAGGTCCTCCGTCAGGGCGCGGGTCAGGGTCACAGGCAATGGCCCAAGCTCCGTCTGGAACCTTTCGGGGTCCATCAGGAGCCTGGGGCGGAACCACTTAGGAATATCTGGTTCCGCCTCCCCGCGGTGGGGTATGGCGGTTGGAAAGTCGAGCCAGAGAAGTGAGTGATCTGACCATGACAGGGGTATGATGGCTAACTCCCCTACTCCCAGATCACTCATCCACTGGCCGGAGACAAAAATTAAATCCAGCATGTGTACTCTCTCATGTGTGGGGCCCTGAATTACCTGGGTCAGGTCCATGGCCGTCATGGAGGCCATGAACTCCCGGGCAGCCTCGGTTGATTCGCTTACCGATGGCAAGTTAAAGTCCCCCAAGACTACAAGTTTGGGGGTCTCAACCGCCACCTCGGTGGCCAGCTCGAGGAGCTCAGGCAGGGCTGCTGATACGTAGCGGGGAGCCAGGTACACAATCAGCAAGCCCAACTGCCTCCCTAGGCCCCATTTCACGTAGAGGGACTCACAGCCGGTGGTCTGTGGCACAGTGGTCTCTCTCGGCTCAAGACTTTCCCTAACAATAACCGCCACCCCCCCACCCCTGCCTAGGGCCCGCGGTTGATGAAATGCACGGTAACCTGGTGGGCACATTTCCACAAGAGGTAACCCCCCCTTGTGGCCCAACCAGGTCTCCGTAATCCCCACCAGGTCCGGCTCCCCCTCTGACACAAGGTCATTAATGAGGGGGGCTTTGTTGACCACGGACCTTGCATTACATAACATCAACCTAGGGCCCCGGCTCTGTGAACCCTGACCACCTAGCTCTTGGGGGGAGCTCAGGGGGTTGGGGCGCACAACCGCTTGTAGCCAGCGGCCGCGTTCCCCACCCCGATGGTATGTTGCCTGTCTCCTGTCAGCACTGGCCTTTACGATTGATGCCTTGTTGGTTGTGCTTTACAGAATATTTCTGGATTAGATACGAAAATGTCAATTCATACCTCTCCTATTCATTAATCTGCTGACTCTAACTTGGTTTCTAGGTTTACTTTGGCCGCTGGCTGATTGAAGGGGGTCCATATGTGATCCTCATCGACATTGGGGCAACCGCTTGGAGCCTGGATCGCTGGAAGACTGAATTGTGGGAAAGCTGCTCCATTGGGATTCCCTGGTACGACCGAGAGGCCAATGACGCTGTCCTCTTTGGCTTCCTCACAGCCTGGTTCCTAGGGGAGGTAAGGGAACATGTTTTTATCAGAAAATTTCTTTTCTTCCTCTCTCCCAACATCTTACTCTTCACTCTCTTTTTGTGCTTTTTGTACAGTTTTCTGCACAATGTGAAGAAAAGCCATTCATCATTGGTCATTTCCATGAGTGGTTGTCTGGTGTTGGCCTCTTCCTCTGTCGGATCCGGAAACTTCCAATAGCTACCATCTTCACCACTCATGCTACACTACTTGGCCGCTATCTGTGCGCAGGCAGTGTGGACTTCTACAACAATCTGCAGAATGTGAGTCTTCTAATCGCTAGGATTGAAAATCGATTGGTTGGTGGGGTGTGAAACTATGGGATCCAAAAACAAGGGGAAAATAGGAATTTGTGGAAGTGTGGCACTCGGACAAATCAGCCATCAACAGGCACATAGATATAGACAACATGTACATTACCATTTAAAAGAGACAATCAAAAAGCTAAAAAAGAAAACAAAATGATCAAAACAGCTCTTTGCCTGCCATCAGTACTTAGATAAGTAGAAATTAACACCAAAATTAATACTAGATCAGCAATCGAGCAGTAAGCAATACTCAAGGAACTACCAACTCAGACAAGCAATCAAACAGTAAACAATAGCCTGATCAAGGAGCCACCAAGACCACTTTCACCAACACAGTCAGAGCAAGTCACTTATACAGAAACAGAAAGTAAGCCTGACTTCCTGTTGCACTGATAATATTACTTAGTATGGTAATGAAATGTTTGCAAGAAAACCACCAAGCTCAGAGAACACTAAGGATCCCACAATTCCACCCTGAGCTGCAAATATTCTCTTCTGTTGGTAGAAATGGGAAACTGGCCTGTCCTGTTTTTTGCCCTTTTATTGAATGCTTTCGGCTGCTTAGGGAATAAGAACTTTTCTTTCAACTGCCCTCAATTCTGCCTCAGAGGCTTAAGTTCTTATCTTCCCATCTCCTAAAATTCCTGCATAGGAGGTGGCAATACATTCCTTAAAATTCTTTGCAGGTGCCCAATGGTAGCTCTGCCAATTAAATAGATATTAAAAAGCAGCTGCCTTCTCTGTTCCTATAGGACAGGGGTCTGCAAAGTCGGCTCTTTTAAGACTGGTGGACTTCAACTCCCAGAATTCCCCAGCCAGCTATGCTATGCTGGCTGGGGAACTCTGGGAGTTGAAGTCCACCAGTCTTAAAAGAGCCGACTTTGCAGACCCCTGCTATAGGAGACCAGAGTGAAAAATTTCAAAGTGTTTTTATTTTTAACTTTAGGAGAGAAAATTATTGCCTAAGGTTGTGCCTAAAGAGATTGCTGACCCTTTGCCCTCCTGGGTTTTCATTCAAGAATTTAGTGCATAAATGAAGCAGTTCAAGGAAACAGAAACCATTTTCCCTTAAGGAAGCAGTGGTAAAAGAAATCACACTTAACCAGCTCTTAAACAATATTTTTACTGCACAGAAAGTATGATTCATCCTCATATCTTTACTGATAGTAGTCTAAATATGCCGACCAAATAGACTGGAGATGTTATCATATCTAGTCTTTGAGCAAAGATGCCTACCGAAATTACATCTGCGTAAAGATGTGAGGATGAAAATTTGGGCAGAACAGAAATGAAATACAGGTAGTCCTCGACTTAACAACAGTTTGTTTAGCGACTGTTCAAAGTTACAACGGCACTGAAAAATGCAACTTATGACCATTTTTCACAGTTTGCAGCATCCCCATGATCTTGTGATCAAAATTCAGATGCTTGGCAACTGGTTCATATTTATGACCATTGCTATGTCCCAAGGTCATGTGATCAACTTTGGTGACCTTCTGACAAGCAAAGTTAGTGGGAATCCAGATTCACTTAACAATTGTGTTACTAACTTATCAACTGCAGTAATTCACTTAACAACTGAGGCAAAACTCAATAAATGTTGCACTCAACAACAGAAATTTTGGGCTCAATGGTGGTCGTAAGTCGAGGACTACCTGTACTTGGAACTGGATTAATGAGAGAAAACATTTTTAAAAAGCTACCTCAGTTTTTCAGCCTAGGAATCCATGTATTAGCACTTGTGAGAGGATTAAAGAAGAGTTTTCACAAAGGAAAAATGTAGAATTAAGTTCTTAGAATCTTGGAAATCTGACTACTGGATTGCAGTCTCCTTTGTTCAACTTTCAAGATGCTACAGGTAGCCCTAGACAAAAGTTCATTTAGTGACCATTCAAAGTTACAACTTCACTAAAAAGAAGTGCCTTCTGACCATTTTTCACACTTAACGACCATTGCAGCATCCTCAAGAGCATATGATCAACATTTGGGTGCTGGGCAACTGATTCATATTTATGACGGTTGCAGTGTCCCAGGGTCATGTGGTCACTTTTTGCAACCTTTCTGACATGCAGAGTCAATGAGGAAGCCAGATTCACTTAACAAGGGTGATAAAAGGTCATAAAATGGGGCAAATTCACTTAACTCTTTCACTTAGCAACAGACATTTTGGGCTCAATTGTGGTCGTAAGTTGAGGACTACCTGTACTGTAATTTAGTCATAAAGCTGTATTCTTTCCTGCTTTTACTCCATGCAATCTGCGTGTTTCAGGATGTTTAATAGGCTTTGTCTTGTCCCCAGTTTAATTTGGATAAAGAGGCTGGAGACCGGCAAATTTACCATCGGTATTGTATGGAGAGAGCTGCTGTCCACTGCACACATGTTTTTAGTACAGTTTCTCAGATCACAGCAGTAGAAGCTGAACACCTGCTAAAACGGAAACCTGGTGAGTTGCCATAAAAGCGAAAATATTGCTCTGTGTGACAAGATCTTATCCAGTTTAAGTCTTTTTGGATTTATGAACAGGCCGAATAATATTATAAGGAAATCAGTTGCTTTGCATAGAATGCAGAATCTCAAGTTTTAATGAAATTTTCTAATCCTTGAACAATACTAATCAGACTGTTGGTGCAAGTCGTACATTGAAGGTTGATGTTTAATCTTAGTTTCTTTCTTAGATAGAAAGCATGTCCCAATATAAAATAGCCATAGAATTCATTTTAAAAATTCTTTAAAATATTTTCAATCTTAATATGCACTGTGAATTTTTGATGGCATCCAATGATTTTTTTAAAAAATACCAGCCTGCTTTATTCTTTTTCAGACGAAAGAGAAGGATGTGGAGGGAGGAGAATTTCTATTCTTATTTGCAGCTAAGACTATTAGTTCTGATTAGCTTGCTCCTTATGATGTCACAAGACCGCTTCCATTCCTTCTCCTTGGAGTCTGTTTTATCCCATCCATTCCTATACATTGAATCAGTTGCTGTCAAATGCATTGATCAATTGTATTTCCAAGGATGTTTGAAAGCATCTGAGAAAATGCCTGCTGTTGCTTACATGTGCATTTCTGCATAGATATCTTCTATCAAATTCAGAAAGTTCTAAAACTCTCCCCACTTTTTACAAAACCCATCTCCATATGCATTCCATATCCAGATATTGTGACTCCCAATGGTTTGAACGTCAAGAAGTTCTCTGCTATGCACGAATTCCAAAACCTCCATGCCCAGAGCAAAGCTCGTATCCAGGAGTTTGTCCGAGGCCATTTCTATGGGTGAGTTATCATGAGCTTCACTTGTATCATATCAATTATAGCAGGTTGCCCTATGAAGTTGAAGTTTCCTAAGAAAAAAAACCTGAAACTAGTAGTAACAAGGGTTGTAAAAATATTTATTAATTAAAAGCAAATTACTATACTCCATTCATTTTTCACAATGCTGTTATCATAAAACACCTTCAAGTGTAAAGTGAAAGCTTAGAGTTCTTCCTTTTAAAAGAGTACATGTGACTGTAGAAGATGCAGAGACTGGGGGTGGAGTCAAGAGAGGAATTAATGTGGAGTCATTATGTTGCCACAAATGATCCAAGTCAAACTCCCCTTGAATTCTGTTGATTCTTATGTAGCGCCAATTTAGGCCTGACTGTTAGTTGATTAGATTCTTGTGTGTAGGCATGAACAATGAATCTTAGCTGAAATTTAACATGTAGGTCTGATTTTTTGCACCTGAGAAGACTCAGTTTTGGTCTCCATTTTTTAGGCGAAATATGTTTCCTTTCTGTATGTGGAGACAGAGATGCCACTTTGATAGCGTGCAAAAAGGGAAAATTGGATGAGAGAGGAGATCTCACAGGAAAGGCAGGATATAAATTAATGAAATAATAAATGACTAAATCAAAATGATTGTTTTCTTATTTAGCTTGCAAGCTAAATAATGTACATTACTGAAAATCAGACACTGCATTAGAAATACAGCTAGTCCTCGATTTATGGCAGGGGTGAAATGCTACCAGTTCGGGCCAGTTCTCCCTAACTGGTAGTAAAAAAATGTTACTGGTTCGCCCGAACCAGTAGTAAAAAAAAATGCCAGTTCACCCGAACCAGTGGCATTTTTTAATTACCAGTTCGGGTAAACCAGTTGTCCTGATGATCAGCTGTGCAACAATCAGCTGTGCCATGCGATTTATATTCACTAGAAATCACATGGCACAGCTGATTATCGCACAGCTGATCGCTGGATTTTTTAAAAAAAATGTTTTTAGCATTTTTTACAAGCAGTTCGCATGAACTGGTAGTTAAAAAATGCTTTAAAAAGTTTTTTTTTTAAAGTTCCCACAATCAGCTGTGTCTAAATTGCAGGGCACAGCTCCCCCCCCCCCCCCCCCCACCTTTGCAGAGTCAGAAAAGGCATTTTAGCAGCTATGGTGCGCATGTGCGCAAAGTGCATGTTTGGTGCACATGCACACGCGAAGCAAACTAGTAGTGGACCAGAGCATTTCACCCCTGATTTACGGCCACAATTGAGCCCAAAGTTTCTTTTGCTAAGTGAAACAATTGCTAAATAAGTCTTGCCCCATTTTACAACTTTTCTTGCCACAGATATTAAATGAATCTTTGCAGTTGTTAAGTTAGCACAGTTTATTTATTTTATTTATTTTTTATTTTGTTAAATTTATATCCCGCCCTTCTCCAGAAGGACCCAGGGCGGCGCACAGGAATTAAAACATACAAATATAACAATATAAAATTTAAAAAATATTAAACTCCCAACCTGTGCTAAAATCAATTAAAATCCCCAATTTAAAATTGTCTAAAAACAGTCACAGCGGAAGGTTACGCTAGGCCGGCTTGATGGAAGAGGTGTGTCTTTCGACACTGGCGGAAGAGGCGGAGGTCAGAGATGGTGCGTAGTTCAGGGGGTAGGTCGTTCCAAAGTGTAGGGCCCGCCACAGAGAAGGCCCTTCCCCTGGGTGTCGCCAACCGGCATTGCCTGGCCGATGGCACCCTGAGGAGGCCCTCTCTGTGGGAGCGGATCGGACGAAGGGATGTATGGGGCAGGAGACGGTCTCGCTATAACTAGGTCCCGAGCCATGGAGCGCTTTAAAGATGGTCGTCAAAACCTTGAAGCGCACCCGAAAGGCCACAGGTGTAAGGTGAATCTGTCCTCCTCATTGAATTTGCTGTCTAAGCCAGGGGTCCCCAACCCCCGGTCCGTGGCTTGATAGGAACCGGGCTGCAGGGCCAGAGCGGAGGAGGAAGGGGCAGCCCCCTGGGTAGAGCGCGCACCGGATGCGTTAGAGCACAGGCGCAGCCGTTCGAGCCGTTGGAGGCCCTAGACCTAGAGGGCCGAGTGAGCTGGCTCCCCCCCGCGTGCACATGCTCCGCCTGTTCCCCCCCCTCCCCGCATGCGCATGCTCCTCCCACCCCCACTCCTCCTCTACGCCAGCAGGTCCGCAGAATTTTTTTTTAAATGAAACTGGTCCCTGGTGCAAAAAAGGTTAGGGACCCCTGGTCTAAGGGTTGTATTTTTTGTATTTGTATTTATTGAATTTATACCCCGCCCTTCTCCAAGCGGACCCAGGGCGGCGCAGGGCGGCGCACAGGAACATTAAAAACATACAAACATATAAAACTATTTTTTAAAAAAACTTATTCAACTCAAAACCTGTGCTAAAACCGAATTAAAATCCCCATTTTAAAAACTATCTACAAGTCAGTACTAGAGACTACGCTAGGCCGGCTAGTTGGAATAGATGTGTCTTCAGACACTTGCGGAAGAGGCGGAGGTCAGAGATGGTACGGAGTTCAGGGGGCAGGTCGTTCCAAAGGGCTGGTCCCGCCACAGAGAAGGCTCTCTCCCTGGGTGTCGCCAGTCGGCATTGTCCGGCCGACGGCACCCTGAGGAGGCCCTCTCTGTGGGAGCGTATCGGTCTAAGGGATGTATGGGGCAGGAGGCGGTCTCGCATATAACTAGGCCCCGAGCCATGGAGCGCTTTAAAGATGGTCGTTAGAACCTTGAAGCGCACCCGAAAGACCACAGGGAGCCAGTGCAGCTCGCACAGGATTGGTGTTATATGGGAGTGTTTAGGCGCTCCCGTAATCACCCGCGCGGCTGCGTTCTGGACTAGCTGTAGCTTTCGGGTGCACCTCAAGGGAAGCCCCATGTAGAGAGCATTACAGTAGTCGAGTCGAGACGTGACGAGTGCTTGAGTGACTGTGCGTAAGGCACCCCGATCCAGTAAGGGGCGCAATTGGTGCATCAGGCGTACCTGATGGAACGCCCCCCTGGCCACGGCTGCCACATGGTCCTCCATAGACAGCCGGGAATCCAGGAGGACACCCATATTGCGCACCCTCTCCACGTGAGCCAGTGTTTCGCCCCCAATGGCCAGAGTTGGAATAATCTGGCTGAATCGAGGTGCCGGAAGCCACAGCCACTCAGTCTTGGACGGGTTGAGCTTGAGTTTGTTACTACCCATCCAGATCCGTACGGCCTCCAAACACCGGGACATAACCTCGACGGCATCGTTGGGGTGGTCTGGGGTGGATATGTACAACTGAGTATCATCAGCGTACAGATGATATCCCACCCCAAAACCACGGATGATCTCACCCAGCGGCTTCATGTATGTGTTGAACAGTAGGGGCGAGAGGACCGACCCCTGAGGTACCCCACATATAAGGGGCCTCAAAGTCGACCTCTGCCCCCCTGCCAACACACATTGCGACCAGAGAGGTAGGACGAGAACCACCGCAAAACGGTGCCTCCCAGCCCCAACCCCCCCAGTCGGCGCAATAGGATACCATGGTCGATGGTATGAAAAGCCGCTGAGAGGTCTAATAGGACTAGGATAGAGGAAAATCCTCTATCCCGCGCCCTCCAGAGATCATCAACCAACGCGACCAATGCCGTCTCGGTGCTGTGCCCGGGTTGGAAGCCGGACTGGCGCGGGTCTAGATAATCATCTTCCTCCAAGTGTCGCGGAAACTGTTGAGCCACCACACTCTCAACAACCTTCACTAAAAAGTGAAGGTTGGAGACGGGACGATAGTTCTCTAATAATGCTGGATCCAGGGACGGCTTCTTGAGGAGGGGCCTTACTACCGCCTCTTTCAAGACGGCAGGCAAGGACCCCTCACTCAAAGATGCGTTGACAATGCCCTGGAGCCAGCCTCGTGTCGTCTCCCAGGATGCCAGTAAAAGCCAGGAGGGACACGGGTCCAATAAACATGTGGTGGCCCTAAGTCTCTTTGACAACTTGTCCATATCCTCAGTAGTAACAAAATCAAACTCCTCCCATGATGGTGTCTCAAGAACAGCCTCGGCACGCTCAACTGGACCACTGTCGATGGAGGGTAACTCGCTCCGAATCCGAGTGATTTTCTCCTGCAGATAAATCCCAAATTCCTCTGCTCGACCCTGTAGAGGGGCTTCCTGCGGCCTCTGTTGAAGGAGGGAGCGGGTCACCCCAAACAGGGCGGCAGGGCAGTTATCAGCGGATGCAATAAGAGTGGCACAATACTCACGTTTGGCCACTCTTATCGCCACTAAGTAAGTCCTAATATGGTCTCTCACTAGTGTTCGGTCGGCTTCGGAGTGAGATGATCTCCATCTGCTCTCTAGGCGTCTCTTGTGGCGCTTCATCTCCCTGAGCCCCTCGGTAAACCAAGGAGCCCAGGTGGTTCGACGCCGCAAGAGAGGCCGCAAGGGCGCGACCCGGTCCAAGGCCCCCGTGGCCGCACTTAACCATGCGGTCACTAGGTCCTCAGTCGAGTCGCGGGGCAAGTCCACAGGAATTGGCCCAAGCTCCCTTTGGAACCTTATCGGATCCATCTGGAGCCTGGGGCGGAACCATATAGCAATGTCCGGTTCCGCCTCCCCGCAGTGAGGTGCAGTAAAAGGTCACATGATCCTGGGACATTGCAACCGCCATAAATATGAATCAGTTGCCAAGTGCCCAAATTTTGATTATGTGACCGGGGGGAATTCCGCAATGGCTGTAAATGTGGAAACTGGTCACAAGTCACTTGATGAATGGCTGTAAGTCGAGGATTACCTGTCCACGATGTTCAGTCCAGCAAGGTGTCCTTCATCTATTTAGTGCTGCCCTATGGAAATGACTTCAGAATTTAAGTTTCAGAGCCATTATTCCTGTATTTTAACCTTGTGTTTCATGCATTGCATATGTTCCCAAGGCAATTGACTGTGGATCTGTCTGTGCTTCTGCTTTGTTCCCTTCATCTGTCACAGCTGTGACATTTTCCCTGTTCTTTTTTCTTTTTTTCTTGTCCACCATTCTCTCTGTTTTTGTTGCACTGAAGACCTACAGAAAGGGGCTCCATCTCTTTTTTTGTTTGTTTTTCCATTTTGCATTCATTTTTTGCATGATGACTAACGGTTACTAAATAATACCATGCAATTGGAATTCAGGGAACTATTAAGATGTTCAAAAAAAGGATTTCAGCCAGCTGTGCAGAATGTGTGTGTGTATACTTGCGCGCATATGCACATACACATATATATACATATATACGTGTACCAGTATACAACTATTTTGAAATACACACACACTTAAAGTGTTCATTATAAAACAATTGATTTTGCTGCATGTTGCTAGGGAAGGCTCATGGCTATTGATCCCATCCATTAAAAAAAAAAGCATTTCCCAGCAGTTTATTGGGTGGATTGCATGATATTACCAGAAAATTATAAACATTGAAGGATGATTATATTCTGGTTCATACAGATTTGGAAAATGCAAATTTTATTCTTTCTCTTAAATACCATACCAAACTTTAATTTTGATTTCTTCTCATGCACAATCATTTCTGTTGAACGTAGCAGCACTTGCTTCTCCATCTTGGGTGGGATGATGTTCCACCACTCCCTATGGATTCCCTGGACTATTTTTGCACTGTTGTGGTTGTTGATGTAAGCAGTGTTAATATTCCTAATGTATTAGTGCGTCTTTTGTATTTATTTAGCCAATTTACTTGGCTTGGCTGTTAAATAACATAGACTTTCTGATTTTTCAAGAAGCTCTGACAGATTCAGATTCACCATCACTGTGTGTTATTTTTCTAGGCACCTGGACTTCAACCTTGACAAAACTATTTTCTTCTTCATCGCTGGACGCTATGAATATTCCAACAAAGGAGCTGACATTTTCTTGGAAGCCCTAGCCAGGCTCAACTACCTACTAAGGGTGATTAGTAAAATGGGTGCTAAAAGGGAACAGAGATGTGAGAGATGGTGGGTAGGTAATTAGGTGTGGCTCTGTTGAGACGGTGTGGCCTACAGCAACGCTAGGCCCCTGACTGGAACAACTGTATGTCTGAAGAATTAAATAGCTGTAGCCCAATGAATTTAGAGGTTGTTTTTTGATTTCTCTTCATGCTTACATTGTTGTGCATATGAAAGGCAATGGAAAGAAAGACTACACAGGATACGTTTGTATGGAAGCAGGAATAATATGTTGGAACTATCAAGCTGGCAGGAGTGCTAATTGAATCATATCCCAAGAATACTCCATGGAAAGATACTTACAGTAGGCAAAACTCATCTGGCCAGCATCTTCCAATCTGTCCATCTGAGATATTCTGTCAAGGACATCTCCCTTCAGTCAAGCTCTAGGAAAATGGAAAGGAAGAGAGAGGACATACTGAATTTCATTTCATTTCATTTCATTCATTTCATTTATTAAACTTATATACCGCTCCCTTTCCCAAAAAGGGACTCGGGGCGGTGCACAGGAAATTAAAAAAGCATATATAAACATGACAATATACAAAATTTAAAATCAAATTAAATTATTAACCCTGTGCTAAAATTTACAATAAATTAAACTATTACCCTTAAAAACCAATTAAAACAATTTGATGTCAGGCTAAGGGCTAGGTAGAGTTAGATCTATATTAGGTGCAGATGTTCATGCCACCCTTACTACCACCTAGCTGCATCCTTTCCCGGGGTTGCAAAAAATTCAATTTTTTTTACTATCAGTTGTGTGGGCATGGCATGGCAGGGGAAGGATACTGCAAATCTCCATTCCCTCTCCACTCCTGGGAGAAGGATATTGTAAAATCTCCATTCTCTCCCTACTCTGAAACTAGTCGGAGGTGGTATTTGCCGATTTTCCGAAGTACTCAGAATCTCCGCTACCGGTTCTCCAGTATCTGTCAGAACCTGCTGAATTTCACCCACGATATGCATGACAGTTTCATGATTCTTGGAGATCTGTGAAGCTGTTAAAAGGACATCCCAGGAACATCCCTGATTGATCAGTGTATTCACCCACGTTTCCTCATCTTGCCAAACAGTCAGTTTTTACGCCACTGTTCATTTATCAGCCTGGAACATGTGAGTGCCTGCTTTCTAACAAGCACCTCGAGACTCCTTAGGCCAGGGATCTGCAAAGTCGGCTCTTTTAAGACTGGTGGACTTCAACTCCCAGAGTTCCCCAGCCAGCTATGCTGGCTGGGGAACTCTAGGAGTTGAAGTCCACCAGTCTTAAAAGAGCCGACTTTGCAGATCCCTGCCTTAGGCTGTAAGACTAATGCAAGTGACTCAGGGGAAACCAGCCACAAAGGAGAAGAAGTGTGGGAGAGATGAATTCTGAAAAGCAAACTATGAATTCAATTGATTAAACTCTCTTAACATGGGTCAGTTTATCCATTTCATACCCGGCTTTTGTTGGCTTCTCTCTCTGCAGGTGAATGGAAGCCAGCTTACAGTGGTAGCATTTTTTATCATGCCAGCTAGGACAAACAATTTCAATGTGGAGACACTAAAAGGCCAAGCCGTCCGCAAGCAGCTGTGGTGAGTTTGTGACAGGTTCTGGATCTCATAAATCTGTCCTTTTAACCGATTTCCTTTCAGGCAGTGTATTCAATGAAATAAGAATCCATTACACCGACCTTCCTGAGCAGGAAAATAAAATTGTCCATATAAGTTCAGTGCATTTGGAAAGGATGTGTGCTGATGCAAGGAAAATCACTCAAATGTTATAGTTTGCTATCTGTTGTGGCCCAGCCGGCTCGGGATGAGCTGCTGATGGATTCCTCTAGCGAGGAGTCCTATGAGTCTGCTCTAGAGGAGGAGGACGACGAGAGTGAGAGAGCAGAGAGCCCCCCCAGAGGCACCTGGGGCTTGGTGTAGTGGGGAGGAGGAAGCCCAGTTTGTCCCTGCTGTCAGGCTAAGAAGGATTGAGAGGAGGCAACGGCAGTTAGCAGAACGAGGCAGTTGGAGATAATCAGTAGCAGCTGCCTAATTGACCCTCCCAAGAGGCTTTAAAAGAAATCCTCAGTACATCGAAAGGTTTGCAGGAAACAACAGAGAGGTTTTTCAGAGAGAGTTTTACAGAGTTGGAGAGTTGGTATCGTGTTATCTTCCAGTCAAGGTTAGTTCAGGCAAGCTGCCAAGTAGCATTCAGTCTAGTCCAGCAATGGCGAACCTATGGCACGGGTGCCAGAGGTGGCACGCAGAACCATTTCTTAGGGCACGCGAGGCATTGCCCTGTCAGCTCCAGTGCACATGTGTGCACTGGCCAGTTGATTTAGGCCTTCTTTTGAGGCTGTTTTTTGCCCTCTGGGGGCTTCAGGGAAGCTCCTGAAGCCTCTGGAGGTGGGGGGTAGACTGTTTTCACCCTCCCCAGGCTCATAGAAAGTTTCTGGAGCCTGGAGGGGGCGAAAAAAGCACACCGAAAGCAGGGGGTCGTGCACATTGCATTATGGGTGTGGCATGCGCATGCACAACTCCCCTGCGCTCCCCCCGCTTTTGGCACGTGAACCAAAAAAGGTTAGCCATCACTGGTCTAGTCCAGGGGTCTGCAAAGTCGGCTCTTTTAAGACTGGTGGACTTCAACTCCCAGAGTTCTCCAGCCAGCTATGCTGGCTGGGGAACTCTGGGAGTTGAAGTCCACCAGTCTTAAAAGAGCCGACTTTGCAGACCCCTGGTCTAGTCCTTTGTCTTGTGTCGGGAGGGAGTCAGAACAGCTATCTATACTAGGGGCCTCCAACCTTGGCAATTTTAAGCCTGGTGAACTTCAATTCCCAGAATTCCCCAGCAAAGCTGGCTGGGGAATTCTGGGAGTTGAAGTCCGCCAGGCTTAAAGTTGCCAAGGGTGGAGACTCCTCTATACGGATAGTCCTCAATTCATTTAGTGAACATTCAAAGTTAAATGGCACTGAAATGTGTGTCGTATGTCCAGTCTTTGCACTTAAGATGATCAGAGCATTCCCCACAAACACGGTATGAAAATTTGGGCATATGGCAACTAGAGCATATTTACAATGGTTGCAACATGCTGGGGTCATGTGATGGCCATTTGCCATCTGCCATCTTCCTAGCAGGCTTCTGACCAACAAAGTCAATAGGGGAAGCAGGATTCACTTAATGACTGCATGATTTACTTAGCAACTAGTTATTCACTTAATAACCATGGCATGGAATCATAAATTGGGCACAACTCACTTAACGCCACCTTGTTTAGCAGTGGAAATTCTGGTCCCAATTGTGGTCATAACTCGAGGACTATCTGCATGCAAATTAAAGGATTGCAAAAGTAAAATGGAGAATAGAATTGTTCTTAGGCTTTGTTTCACATAAAGCAAGGGTGTCCAAACTTGGGAACTTTAAGACTTGTGGATTTCAACTCCCAGAATTCCCCCAGCTGGGGGAATTCTGGGAGTTGAAATCCATAAGTCTTAAAAGTTTGGACACCCCTGACATAAAACTTAAGCTTTTAGCCTAGTGGCTATTACAAGTAGTTATTGACTTACAACCACAATTGAGCCCAAAACTTATGTTGCTGAGTGAAATGTTTGCTAATTGAAATTTAGTCCTTTTTATGATTAAGAACACTAAGCAAGACAGTTGTTAAGTGAATCACTGCAGTTGTTAAGTTAGTAACATGATTGTTGTGAATCTGGCTTTCCCATTGACTTTGCTTGTCAGAAGATCACAAAAGGTGATCACATGATTCCAGGATCCTGCAACCATCATAAATATGAATCAGTTGCTAAGCGCCTAGATATTGATCATGTGATCTTGGGCGCGCTGCAACAATCGTAAGTGTGAAAAACAGTCTTATTTCCCTTTTTTCAGAGCCATTGTAACTTTGAACAGCCACTAAATGAATTTTGTAAGTTGACTGCTATCTGTATACAGTCCAAACTGTCACAAAGAGTATCATATTTTTCAGTATAAAATGCACCTTCTTCCCCTCAAAAAAGAGGCTGAAAATCTGGGTGCATCTTATATACTGTATACAGCATTTTTTGCCTCCCCAAATCCTGCCCCTTCACCAAAATGGCCACACATAGCTTTTAGGAGGCTTTCAGAGAGCTCCTGGGGGCTGGGGAGGGCAGAAATGAGGGAAAAACGCACTGGTTTTTTTGCTGTTTTGCCCCCCAGCCCCCAGGAGCACTCTATAGGTCTCTTAAAGGTTGTTCATGCCCTTTTTTAAAAAAAGGCCCATTTTCACAAATGCAAAAACTTTTTTTTTTTTTAAATTTGCCTCTTCAAAACCTTGGTGCATCTTATTATCCAGTGTGTCATACACTCCAAAAAATACGATTAACGTTATAGGGTTAAACCCCTCCCTGTAAATTGCTGTGAGATTAAAAAAAAAAAAAGACAGGATAAAAATGCATAACATAATAAGGAAAGATTTCCATAATTCCCACCCATTTTGGCCTTCCGCTGTGCAGTTTATGAGCTACAGCAAAGTCCATTCTTTTCCTGAAGAAATAGTAATGTTGACATAGCCTTCCTCTTTTCTCCAGTCTATAGTTCTCTCTAGGGAGAAAATCCTACAGCCACTGGAAGCCATTTTTCCTAATCCTTGATTCAAAAGCATTGAAGGAATCCTAGGTTCTGTCACAAATAATAATTTCCTCCTTCCTTCCCTACCCGTCCCTCTTTTCTCTCTCTCTCCTTTTTTAACTCTAGGGACACAGCCAATGCAGTGAAGGAGAAGTTTGGCAAAAAACTGTACGAATCCCTCCTCGTGTAAGTCTCCTAGGAGAAGGCGAGAAGAAATATGATAAAGTGCTGAGCATCTGAGAATGGGCTGCTGGGTTGCCATGGTTACAGAGAATGGGGACTTAAAGAGGCCTTCTCTTTCCCTTTGTGTTGTCTCTTCTGTGAAATATGGATTTGATAGAAACCTATTTCAGAAATCTTGGTTCCGATATAAAAGCGTGAATGCGCGTCCAAGGGTAAAGCAATATTGTAAATGTTATTCATTAATTTCCACATTATTCACTGCCTGCCTGCCTGCTTTTCCAATTCAGGGGGAACCTTCCTGACATGAACAAAATGTTGGACAAAGAAGATTTCACAATGATGAAGAGGGCCATCTTTGCCACTCAGGTTTGGGACACGAAGAAAATGAGCCTTGAAAAAAAAATTGGTCAGAGTATTTGCACATGAAAAATGAATTTATTTCACATTAATAACACAGGTACTCCTCAACTTACAACCATTCATTTGGAGACTGAATTCAAAGTTACAACACTGAAAAAAGTGACTTTCAACCAGACTTCACACATACGATCTCTGATCAAAATTCATACACTTGTCGTAATTTTTGGAGTATAAGACGCACCTTTTTCCCCCCAAAAAGAGGGTGAAAATCTGGGTGCATCTTATACACCAGGGATGTCCAAACTTGGGAACTTTAAGACTTGTGGACTTCAACTCCAGAACTTCCCTGGCTGGGGAATTCTGGAGTTGAAGTCCACAAGTCTTAAAGTTCCCAAGTTTGGACATCCCTGTTATACACTGAATACAGCATTCTTGACCTCCCCAAACCCTGCCCCCTTTGCAAAAATGGACTTGCAGAGGGTTTGGGAGGCTTCCAAAGTGCTCCTGGGGGTTGGAGAGGGCAAAAATGATTTTTTCCCCCCCCCAGCCGCCAGGAGCACTCTACAAGCCTCCCAAAGCTCTGCACGCTCCCCTTTTTTTTATGAAAACAGCCCATTTTTTGCTCTTTTTGCCGCCCCCAGCCTCAGCCCTCAGGAGCACTTTACAAGCCTCCCAAAGTTCTACATGCCCGCCCCCCCCTCTTTTTTGCAAAAAAATGAGGCGTGCAGAGGGTGCAAAAACTTTTTTTTAAAATTTGCCTCTTCAAAATGATGGTGCGTCTTATACTCCAGTGTGTCTTATAGTCTGAAAAATATGGTAACAACCGGTACTTACAATGGTTGCAGCATCCTGGAATTGTGTGATGGCCCTTTCCAACTTTCCCAGCCAGCTTCCAATAAAAGTCAACGAGGGAAGCCAGATTTGTTGTAACAGCTGTACAATTCACTTAAACAATGGCTGAGCTCTGCTTAACAACTGTAGCAAAAAAAAGGTTGTACAATTGGGCACAATTCTTTGATTAGCAATTGGTCGTAAGTTGAGGATTACCTGTAACCATTTATTTTTAGGACTGCTCATCTCACACAAAGATTCTGGGCAGTTGAAATTAGGCTGAGCTCTCTTAGAAGGACATGTTGCTAGGTGAGTGGGAAGAGAGGATCCTGGGAGCCTGGATCTAAACTCCTGGTTTGTATAGGTTGCTTTCATTCAGCCTCCCCATGTTGGCTGTGTGGACTTCTGACTCTCAGGATTGTCAACAATGACCCTTTTGGCTCTGGCGACAGAAAACATTCTTTTGATTGAAGAAATAATAGAACAGAGATGAAAAGAAGGATATTGTGCTACATAATTAAGATACAGTACCTTGGTTTAAGACACCTTGGTTTCTAAACTTGTCTTAGAAAAAAGAAAAAGATGAATAATGTTTGGGTTTGAGGAAGGATCTTGTGTTTTGTATAAAATAACATTTAATCCTACCTGCCCTTTCTCTGTCTATCTAGTTTAGAATAGAATAGAATAAAATAGAATAGAATAGAATAGAATAGAATAGTTTATTGGCCAAGTGTGATTGGACACTTACAGCTCAGTCTCTGGTTTACCATCTCTGCACTTAAGTAGAAAATGAGCCAGAATATTCCAATTATAAGGTCAAAAACACCACATTGATATGTGTGGAGCTAGGAGAGCTCACTTTCTTTCCAGGGCTTTTAAATCTATATAAATAAAAATGTAAAATAGTTTGTATGAAGCCGCTAATCTCAAAAACTACTGCACCGATTTACACCAAATTTTGACACAATGTTCCCAAGGACTTCCGATAATAGAATACGTACTCATTTTGTGCCTATCACACGTGTGTCATATGCAAGGTACACAAATGTAAAATGTACCCACTGATCATGTTTTCACCTCCCTGTAGCTCCGCCCATCCGGCTGCTTTCCAACAGTCATTTCCTCAGCAATGTATGGAGGCCTATTAGGGCCGAAACAAGGCACTAAGATAGCAAACTCCCAGGTGGCCCATAGAGAGCGAGAGAGGGAGAAATACAGTTTAATAAAAGAGGACTAGGGGAGACATAATAGCAGCCTTCCAATATCTCGGGTTGCCACAAAGAAGAGGAAGTCAAGCTATTCTCCAAAGCACTAGAGGGCAGAACAAGAAGCAATGAGTGGAAACTAATCAAGGAGAGAAGCAACTTAGAACTGAGGAGGAATTTCCTGACAGAACAATTAACCAGTGGAACAATTTGCCTCCAGAAGTTGTGAATGCCCCAACACTGCAAGTCTTTAAGAAGATGTTGGATAGCCATTTGTCTGAAATGGTATAGGGCTTCCTGCTTAGGCAGGGGGTTGGACTAGATGACCTCCAAGGTCCCTTCCAACTCTGCTATTGTATTATTGTATTACAGTAGGTAGGTAGATAGGGGAATAGATAGGGAAAAATACAGTAGGTAGGTAGGTAGGTAGATAGAGGGATAGATAGAAAGGGAGAAATAAGGTAGGTAGGTAGGTGGATAGATAGATAGGGAGAAACACAGTAGGTAGGTAGGTAGGTAGAGGGAGAAAGGAAGAAATATGGTAGGTAGGTAGGTAGGGGAATAGATAGGGAAAAATACAGTAGGTAGGTAGGTAGATGGGATAGATAGTGAGGGATAATTACAGTAGGTAGGTAGGTAGAGGGAGAAAGGAAGAAATACAGTAGGTAGGTAGAAGGATAGACGGAGAAATACAATAGGTAGGTAGATAGGTAGGTAGGTAGGGGGATAGATAGGGAGAAATACAGTAGGTAGGTAGGTAAGGGGATAGATAGGGAGAAATACAGTAGGTAGGTAGATAGAGGAATAGAGAGGGAGAAATACAGTAGGTAGGTAGGTAGAGGGATAGATAGGGAGAAATATGATAGGTAGGTAGAGAGAGAAAGGAAGAAATACAGTAGGTAGGTATGTAAAGGGATAGAGAGAGAGGGAGAAATACAGTAGGTAGGTAGCTAGGTAGAGGAATAGAGAGAGAGGGAGAAATACAGTAGGTAGATAGGTAGGTAGGTAGAGGGATAGATAGGGAGAAATACAGTAGGTAGGTAGATAGGGGGATAGATAGAGAGGGAGAAATACAGTAGGTAGGTAGGTTGGGGGTCATATGGTGGTTGTATGTATGTGTGCAGGTGTAGATCTACACACAGATTGGTTGGCCATTAACCAGACCGGGCCACAGCAACGCGTGGCCGGGTATAGCTAGTGAGAAATAAGATCCCCCAGAAATATGGATGTCACTCGCTCTCCTGGGGTTCCAGAAGGCCCTTAAAATCTATTTAGTTCTCAGGCTTAGCTTAGCATGTCTGGGAATCCCCTATAATGTATTGCATTATGCTTTTATTGGCATGGTTGTTTTTAATCTGGACTTTCATATATTTCTTTTGTGTGTTTCTTAACTGTTTTCAACTGTTTTTAATATACTTTAACACCATCCAGAATCAGCTAGGGTGAGTAGCAATAAGAAATGTGATTAAATAAATAAACACTAATATATGTAAGATTCCTAGTGATAAATTCTGCACAAGCCCTAAATACACTTCATATAATCTGTGATTAGACAGGAAATTCAGTCTTCACTCAGAAAAGATATGAGGAAAGAGAAAGAGAGAGATTATCTTTAAATATAAAGTGATTCCTTCAGATAACCGTAATATATTGTCCTGCCAGATTTATTCAGAAGGAGAAGCAGAAAAAACATAGAAGTCATCTTGGATTCAATTTAATGTGTGACTTACAGGCTTTGCTTCTCTTCCAGACTTGAAGTTTTAAACCTGAGCTGCTAACATCTGTCTGGTTTTTTTTTCCCCCTTTTCAATCAGCGCCATTCTTTCCCCCCAATCTGTACTCACAACATGCTGGATGATTCTACCGACCCTATTCTCAACACCATCAGGCGTATTGGTCTCTTCAATAGCAGTGCCGACCGTGTCAAGGTGAGTAACAGGCACCTGTCCATGCCAGGTGAGGGGAGATATTTGCCATACTGTATTTTTAGAAGAGTTTTAAAATATTATAACTTTCAGCATTTTTAAGAAGATGCTGGAATATTTAGTGCCTGATTTTATCTATTAATTTTTGTCTGTTAATTGTCCTGTCCCATATTTTATTTATTCTTGTGAATCTAGAAGTTCGGACTTTTAATAAGCCAAAATGATTGAAGGAAAGAATGGTGAAGTCTATTCCGAATTTCCTGTGCTATCATTTTTAAAATTCAAGCTCTTTTCTTTTAGTCTTGGTGTCTATACTCGAATGTAAATATTAGTCGCATATGTAAATAATACTGAGAATTTTTAGTAGTTGCAGTTTAGATATATATCCAATGTATTTTAAATGTTCTATTGTAATTGCGATATATGGCCATATTTTATTATGTTTTATAGTTGCTATGATATTATTTTTTCTTTTCATCTTTTGCCTTTATTCCTAAAACAAAAACTATGTTTATCAGAATCTTTGTACTTTTAGTTTTTTCTTTTAACTATTTATTTCCATGAAATATATTGTTTTTAAAAAGGATCCTGTTTAATCCCCTACACACCCATCAATTGAATCCTAGCAGCATAAACTTGAATCAGCTATATGAACATACATAAAAATACATAAGGACAAAATGCAGTGTAGAATTTTAAGGATAGTTCTGCTTACAAGGGCAGATGTGATATAGATTTCCAAATGTATCACAATTATACCACGATGGGGTTTTATGGCTTTTTTATCATTACCGTATTTTTCGGAGTATAAGATGCACCTTCCCCCACCCCCCCAAAAAGAGCATGGAAATTTTGGTGCATCTTATACACCGAATACAGCCATTTTTGGCCTCCCAAAGCCCCGTATCCCATTTTTGTGAAGAATGGGCAAAAAATGAGCCATTTCCCACAAATCGGGGGTGTTTTTGCCTTTCCCCACCCCCAGAAGCACTCTGCAGGGTTCAGCAGGGCTCGGGGAAGGGAAAAATGCCACCATTTCGGTGAAAAATGGCGTTTATGCCTTACCCCAATCCTGCTGAAGCCTGCAGAGTGCTTCTGGGAACTGGGAGGACAAAAATATTTTTTTCTTACTTACCTCTTTGAAATCTTGGTGCGTCTTATACACTGGGGCGTCTTATAGTCCGAAAAATACAGTATTCATAATACTATTGCAGGTAGTTCTTGACTTATAACCACAATTGAGGCTATCACCTCTGTTGCTAAGCAAGGCAGAGTTTTGCCTCATTTTATAGCCTTTCTTACTGTAGTTGTTAAGTGAATCACTGCAGTTGTTAGAGACACAATTGTTAATTGAATCTGGCTTCCCCATTGACTTTGTCAGAATTCACAAAAGTTGAGCACATGACCTTGCACAACTGATATGAATCAGTTGCCCAATGTCTGAATTTTTAATCATGTGAGTATGTTGATGCTTCAATGGTTATGTGAAAAATAATCATGTCACATTTTTCAGTGCTTTGTAATTCGACCAGTCACTAAACTTACTGTTGTAAGTCAAAGACTACCTGTATAGTATTATATTAAATCACTAGAAGTCGGTTCTTGAATTAGAAAGTACCGTATTTATTCGAGTATAACGCGCACACGTGTATAACGCGCACCCCTAATTTTTGATTAAAAATCGGTATAAAATTGTTTCACTTTTTCTCGGCTCAGACCAAGCATTGTAAGTGACAAACGTTGTTGAACACGTGCGGCCATGATAAAAATCATTTATTGACACCCCACCCCAGCCCTCGTTTATAACGCGCACCCAAACTTTGATTTCTTTTTTTGGTAGAAAATTTTGCGCGTTATACTCGAATAAATACGGTATATAAACAAATTATATACCTGTGATGGCGAACCTATGGCAAGCAAGCTGTCGCCCCAGGTCATCTCCTCCACGCATGCACATGGGCCTCCTGCTGGCCAGCTAGTCTTTGAGTCTCTATCGTGCATGGGTGGGAGGCCGGGCACATGCAGGGGTTCGCGCATGCATGCACAGGGGAGCAAAGTGTGCATGGATGCACATGGGAGGCATATGAAGGGCATGTGTGCATACACATGGGATGGGGCACATGCATAGGGGGGTGCACACATTGCATTTGGGGGTTCCGGGTACATGCGCGCGCACTTTGGAGACTCCGACTGAAAAAGGATAGCCATCGCTGTTTTATACTCTTTTTCTTTTTACTTTTCTTCTCACTAGGTCATTTTCCATCCAGAATTTCTGTCTTCCACTAGTCCATTGCTTCCTGTTGATTATGAAGAATTCGTTAGAGGCTGTCATTTGGGGGTGTTCCCTTCCTATTATGAACCATGGGGCTACACTCCAGGTAGGTGGGTTGTAAGGACAGACTTGTGGGTCTTCACTCCAACCAACCCTTGTTCAAAATTACTGCAGCATTGAAAAAAGTGACTTACCATTTTGTACACTTACAATTGCTGCAAAATCCCCATGGTCAAAATTAAGGTGCTTGCCAACTGCACTTTATGTGTTTATGACAGTTGCATTTTCCCAGGGTCATGTAATCCCCATCTGTAACCTCCGAAGCTGCTTTCCAAAAAGCAATAGGAGAAGCCAGATCCTTCCAATAGGAGAAGCCAGATTCACTTAATGACTGCAGTCATTAACAAATACAGTGATTCACTATACAACTGTGGCGAAAAAGGTCATCAAACGACATGGAACTCAGTTAACAACTGCCTTGCTTAGCAGCAGAAACTTTGGGGTTGTGGTCATAAGTCGATGACTCCCTGTATATGAATACAGGATTGTATTTTTTGCCCAATTAAATGGTGTATAGCAGGGGTTCCCAAACTTGGCAACTTTAAGACTTGTGGACTTCAATTCCCAGAATACATTTCTTTTGTCATTGTTTTGGCCCAGTACAAACAATAAGGCCTTTTTTAGACATTCACATATATTTTTCCAATTAATTCTGCAAGTATTTTCCTAAATGATGGCTTTTCCTTCATTTTTCAATTTCAATAGCTCAAAGGAGCTATTAAGAAAAATGGAAATGTGTTTTATATACAATTAATTAGAAAAACATTTCCAGAATAACCAACATGGCATCCAAATGCATTAGAATTTTCCAAGTGGGGATGATAATAAAACACTTTAGTAGATTGCTAGTGTTTTTAGCCACGTGCCTTATTACAGGTTATTGTTGCTTTCTCCCCCAGTAGCCAATCAGCTTTCCATATAACTATGCAGTACTCCTATCATATCATATATCCATATCATATCATATATCATGTAAATGTCCCAGAGTCACTTACAACTTGGCAGTCCGGTGAGGGCAGAGGGGAACTAGGCATGTGGGCCAACCCACTACTTGCACAAGTTAAGCTGCATGCTCGTGCACTGGCTCACTGTTTGCCAGCCCATGACTTGCAGAAGTTGAGCTGTGTGGTGCATATGCACAGCCCAGTTACGAACAGGCCAGAGCCCAGTAGTGGGCCAGGGGTTGGGGTCCCCTAACCTAGACAGTGAGATAGGTGGTGTATAAATTTGATTAATAAATAAATAAATGAAATATGTGAGCAATGATGCTTTGGCTAGAAAAGAATGAAAACTCTGAACCTCATTAATCAAAGAGATGGTAGGAACAAGTTTGCTTTGTGAATTGTGGCTGAAGTGAAAAGAGGGAGAGATAAGTGAATGTAAATTGTGAGGAAAGCACAGGTTCTTGTCATACCTAAAACAAAGTTTTGATGATAATAAAATAGCTGTTTACTATTCTTTTTTTTTTTAATTGAAAAAGTTTTACAAAAACAAATTTCCCCCCTTTTCCCCCCTCCCCATACATGTAATATAAATCAAATACAAGTACTATACCCCCCCTCATCCCAACCCTCATAATATGAATTTACTATTCTTAACATGTACATAAAATCTGTAGGGACTGGAAAGTTTAGTAAACTCAAGTGACCAAAACTGAACAGGCTGCAAGGTAAATACTTGAGATAATGCATATCCCTGAGATTTAATCCCCCCATGTCCTCCGTTGACCTCTCTCTTATTCTCCAGCTGAATGCACTGTGATGGGAATCCCCAGCATTTCCACCAATCTCTCTGGCTTTGGCTGCTTCATGGAGGAACACATAGCAGATCCATCTGCCTACGGTTGGTATCATTTCGGGACCTCTGGGAACAGGTATTGGTACAATGGAAGCATATAATGCAACCAACCCTTACTTGACAGGATAATTCCTTCAGGTGGATCTGGGGAGAATAATTTGGGTGGGTAGATTAACCTATATGTTTCGGGAGAGGGGGAAATGGGTAAAATAGCAATAATAGCATTTAGGTTTATACACTACTTCACAATGCTTTATAGCCCTCACTAAGTAGTTTACAGAGTGAGCATATTGCCCCCAATAATCTGGGTCCTCATTTTACCAGTCTCAGTAGCATGGAAGGCTAAGTCAACCTTGACCTAGTCAGGATCAAACTGCTGGCAGTCGGCAGAATTAGCGTGCAATACTGCATTCTAGCCACTACACCCCCACAGCTCAGTTGGCGATCTATACAATACAATACAATACAATAGCAGAGTTGGAAGGGACATTGTAGGTCTTCTAGTCCAACCCCCTGCGTGGGCAGGAACCCTATACCATTTCAGACAAATGGCTATCTAACATCTTTTTAAAGGCTTCCAGGGTTGGGGCAATCACAACTTCTGGAGGCAAGCTGTTCCAGAGGTTAATTGTTCTAACTGTCAGGAAATTTCTCCTTAGTTCTAAGTTGCTTCTCTCCTTGATTAGTTTCCACCCATTGCTTCTTGTCCTGCCCTCAGGTGCCTTGGAGAATAGTTTGGCTCCCTCTTCTTTGTGGCAGCCTCTGAGATATCGGAACACTGCTATCATGTCTCCCCTGGTTCTTCTCTTCATCAAACTAGACATACCCAGCTCCTGCAACCGTTCTTTATATGTTTTAGTCTCCAGTTTCCTAATCATCTTGGTTGCTCTTCTCTGCACTCTTTCCAGAGTCTCCACGTCTTTTCTGTTCCAGCCCAGACCTAGCTGATTAAAGCAACATGTGCGGGGGGACACAATAGAGCAATAATTCAAAGATTACTGAAATTAAGCCATTTCAAACTACCTATATGGCAGAGCCTCATGTGTATGTATGTATGTATGTATGTATGTATGTATGTATGTATGTATGTATGTATGTATGTATACATATATGCTGGTCTTGTATTCGGGTCTTTTCCCGTGTAAGATTGAGATGGTCTTGGCAATGTTTCGGCAAGGTCTGACTCGCCATCTTCAGGCTGGTGTTTTCGGCTTCGTGTTTGTGTGAATAGTTTCCTTATCTGCCTTTCGGCTCATCACCAGAGACCATCTAGACAGAAAGCCAGGAGTTCCGTTGTGTAATTTTTATTTTTTTTTAATATGTGTGTTACGTTTTTGAGCTGATCAATAAATAAGGCAGGGAGACTAGTATAGATCTATTTTGAGCTTTTGAGCTCTCATCAGCTAGCCATACCCATACTGGGATTGAACCGGGGCTGTATTACATGTTAGGCAAAGCCTTAGCCACTTAAGCCACCAGGTTCTCTTCCTGATCAGCTGAGACAGGAGGATAAGTATATACACACACATACATACATATATACATACAACATTTTTCATTACAGGCAATACTTGACTTTGGACCATTCACTTAGTGACTGTTTAAAGTTTCCAACAGCTCTGAAAAAGATGATTTACCAGCAGTCTTTGCACTTACAACCATCACAATGTTTTCACAGTCACATGATCAGAATTTGGGCACTTGGCAACTGACATGTATTTATGACAGTTGTAGCGTCCCGGGTTCACATGATCGCCATTTGCAATTTTCCCAGCTGGCTTCCAACAAGGAAAGTCATTGGGGAAAGCCAGATTCACTTAAAAAAACATGTGATTTCATTAACCACCATGATGATTCACTTAACAGCCACAGCAAAATAGTTGGGAGTGATTTACTTCTCACTTAGTGATGGAAGTTCTGGTCCCAATTTTGATTATAACTTGGGGACGGTCTGTATATTATTCTCTAGCATCTCAGGCAACAACCGTTCAGTTGGGCAGAAGCGAGTCAGCCTTGTCTTACTTTGGTCAATTGTCAATTGGTTTGACAATTGCAAAGTGGCAGATAGGACAACCCTCCAGAGAGGTAACATCATTGCCCAGAGGATCATTGGTTGCCCTCCTTGGAAGAGCTTTATAGTTCCCGCTGCCTTATGAAAGTTCAAAACATTCTCAAAGCTCCATCTCATCCTGGGCACTCTTTTTTTTTAACTATTACCATCTGGCAGGTGGTACAGGACAATAAAAACAAGGACAAATAGGCTGAAAAACAGCTTCTATCCCAGAGCAGTAACTATATTGAATTCCACTGTATAGTGCAATATCGGGTTTTCAATTTCAATTATATAAAAAGTAAAGGATGTATGTTGTGTTTTTAGTTTTGTACACTGTACACTGAAGACAGCATTTAATTTCATTGTACCATGTGCAATGACAATAAAGTAAAGTAAACTAAACTCTCTGTATTGAATCAAGGTGAAGGTGCTCCTTTGACATCTTTTTGGTTCCCACAGGCATCTACATCTTAGACAGGCGTTTCCGGGGCTTGGATGAATCGTGCACGCAGTTGACCTCTTTCCTCTACAGCTTCTGCCAGCAATCACGGCGACAGCGCATTATACAGAGAAACCGCACTGAGAGGCTTTCTGATCTCCTGGACTGGAAATATCTAGGAAGGGTGAGCTATTTTTTTCCACTGTGACAAGCACATGCCATTGTGATAGTCCTTCTCCTCTACTCTTTTCATTTCATTTGCTTATTGTCTTCCTGCGTTGTGATCCCCATGTTTGCCTCCAGAGGGCGTATAGTCCAAATACTACTTTATCCATTTTTTTCACTGAGGGACCTTTCGTGCTCAACCAGTCCTTTAATAGGATGGTAACGTGTCTTCTCTGCTCTGTGCAATTTCCTGGAAGCAGAAATAAATTTGAGGACAGATCAAGAATATTACCAGCTTTTCTTTTCTTTTCTTTTTTTTGGGGGGGTTGGGGGTTAAGTAAAAGCACATGTCAGGAGATTATGGGAAGTTAGTACAAACAATAATGGGCATAATTATGTATTTATAATTTATAAAGTCTCCAAGAAGTTTTTCCCACCACCTATAACAAGGCTAGTGTCAAATTATTCTCATCAACACATCTTTGAAAAATTGGGTAAAAGCTCCTTGGAAAGGTTTTGTTCCCAATATATTCTGGTTCATGTCAGAACACAACTCTGCATTTGAAGTGATTGGATTATTTTCCTTTCTTAAAGTAAAATTTAATCCAGAAAGAAAAAAATATCTACTTTATAAACTATCATTATTAAATATTTTTTACCTAAAGAGTAAACTTTATACACAGGTCCTGAGTTTCTAATTTAGAAAAAAATCTGATACAAATGAGAGAGAGAAATTATTGTTCAACTAAACTTGACAAATGAAGTCCTTAAAGCAAACCAGCATGATAGATGCATATTCCTGGGGCAATTGCTATTGACACCAGTGGCAATCCTGTGCATGTACTCCCTAAATGAGAACTTAACAACTGGAAGTTTCCTCATACAATAATACAAATAGTCTTCAATTTAGGACTATTCATTTAGCAACCATTTGAAATTATAACGATGCGGTGTTGACTGCCTGAATGATAACAGATTCTGTGGCTTGCAGTGGGGATGGGAAGAAATTCAGAGGTGGGGACAGAATGCCAGGATTCATTTTCTCTTTTCTCCTCCCGTTCTTTTCTTGGCAGTATTACATGTATGCCCGGCATATGGCCCTCGCAAAGGCATTCCCTGATAACTTCACCTATGAGCCACATGAAACAACTGCGGTGAGTGAGGTCCCTCGTGGGAGGTGAAAGAGACATAAGCCTTATATGGGGTCCCTTCGGGGTGGTATTCACGTTCCCTACTGGTTCGCAAATGGCGGGCACCCACCTCTCCACATGCGCTTCTTAGGTGAAAAAAGGGCCTAAATGGGATGCCGTAGAGCCGGGGCGGGTGGGCGGAGCCACCCTCGATTTCCACTACCGGTTTGGGTGAACCGATCCGAACCGGTAGAATACTACCTCTGATCCAGAGATAAGTTCTTACCTATCCGTTCAGGTTTGGCTGAATGGGTAGTATCTCTGGGGGGGATACATGACCATATCAGTTCTATCCTCAGCAGCGCCATCTTGATTTAATATTCTGCACACGCGCATAACAATCTTCATTGAAAAAATGTAATTTTTAATTCCTTTCCTAATGTGCGCATGCACAGATCATTTTAAGTGCAAATGCGTATGCGTGCACATTATGTTTTTTACTACCGAACCGGTAGTAATGGCAGCCAGAACTCACTCCTGCTCTGGGCCCCTTACAACTTGATTTACAATTGTTCATTTAGTGACCATTCAAAGTTACAATGACATTGGAAAAAAGTGACTAAGACTGATCCCCGGACTTAGAACAGATGCAGCATCTCTGCAGTCACATGATCAAATTTTGAGTGCTTGGCAAGTGGCATTTATTTACCAGAACTGCAGCTTCCCAGGGTCATGTGAATGCCATTTGGGACCTTCCCAGCTGGCTTCTGGCAAGCAAACTCAATGGGGGAAGCTAGATTTGTTTAACAACCACAGGATTCACTTAACAATTACAGGTTTTGGATAAAAAATGTGGCAGAAAAAGGCTGTAGAATTTACTGCAACTCCCTTGCTTAATTCTGGTCCTAATTGTGGCTGTAAGCCAGGGATGTCCAAACTTGGGAACTTTAAGACTTGTGGACTTCAACTCCCAGAATTCCCCAGCCAGCTATGCTGGCTGGGGAATTCTGGGAGTTGAAGTCCACAAGTCTTAAAGTTCCCAAGTTTGGACATCCCTGCTGTAAGCCAAGGACTTTAAAATCCAGCATCAGCTCAGATGATAAACCACTATAGGCAGCAACTGTTCAAAGTTACAGTGGCACTGAAATATATGACTTATGACCATTTTTCACACTTAAGACCATTGTAACATCCTCATCACATGATCAAGAATCAGAGGGCATCTGACTCATATTTATGACCATTGCTGGGTCCCAAGGTCATGTGATCCTCTTTTGTAACTTTCTGACAAACAAAATTAATGGGGAAGCCAGATTCACTTAACCATGTTACTAACTTAACAACTGCAGTGATTCACTTAACAACTGCGGCAAGAAAGGTCGTAAAAAGGGGCAAGACTCACTTAACAATTTTCTTGCTTAGTGTTCTGACCAAGGCTTCCCAAGAGCATGAAGCAAACTCCTTGTCCCAACAAAAAACCCTTTTATTAAATTACTGTGAATTCTGCTCATTCACATCCATCAAAATCTTTCAAGGGAGGATTTACAGTCACAGACCTTACTTGGCTTGGAGAGCTGACAGGCAGATTTCTGCAAAACTTTGCAAGGAGTCTCCGAGAGTCGCAAACCAATTAAGCGAACTAATTGTCTCCTGCTAACTCCACTCCCCTTTCGCTCCTCTTTTATTTCCTCTGGGAGGGGCCATTCATCGTCCAGCTGTGGCCTTACTTCCAAGTTGACCCCTGTTTTTTAGCTGTTACCTTCATCTGGCAACTCTGCGCAGGCATACACTGAGAACAGGCTCCAGCTGTTTGTCTGCCTCACTGATGTCTGACTCTGAAGGCAGCTGATAACTGGCATATGGCCCTGGCCCCCTCTCTGCCTCTGACACAGAGCCCTCATCAGAGCCTCCCCCAGACTCCAGGACTGGCCCATCTTCCTCCCCAACCTCCTCACTGTCCGAATATGCTGCCAGCTCTGCTGGCTGCTGGCAGGCCACAACACTTAGCAACATAAATCGTGAGCTCAATTGTGGTCTACCTGTATCTAGAAAAATATTTTGCCTTGCTAAAAAGTCCTGAAATGATTGAGGGGATTTGTGTGTGGTTTGGTTCTGCTATTGATCACAAACTCCTAGCTGAGCATATTTTCAGAGGAGCCCTGCCCCAAATTGGTGGGATCTGTCCGTTTATTTGAGCCAGTTTCAGTTGGTGAACGTCAAGGTTCTAATACAGGGATGTCCAAACTTGGGAACTTTAAGACTTGTGGACTTCAACTCCCAGAATTCCCCAGCCAGCTATGCTGGCTGGGGAATTCTGGGAGTTGAAGTCCACAAGTCTCAAAGTTCCCAGGTTTGGACATCCCTGTTCTAATAAGAAGGCGAAATACATTCTACTTTGGGACATGGTGGCTCAGTGGCTATGTCGCTGAGCTTGTTGATCAGAAAGATCGGCAGTTTGGTGGTTCAAGCTCCCTACATGTCACAGCTTCTGCCAACCTAGCAGTTTGAAAGCACGTAAAAATAAAAGTAGAAAATAGGGCCCACCTTTGGTGGGAAGGTAACAAAGGCACAAGCATTCCATGAGCCTTTGGGGTGTTTAGTCATACCGCCACATGACCACAGAGACGTCTTTGGACAGCACTGGCTCTTTGGCTTTGAAATGGAGATGAGCACCACCCCCTACAGTCGGGAACGACTAGCACATGTGTGCGAGGGGAATCTTTTCCTTGACCTAGATTCTACTTTAGAAATCTCCTTTGCACACCCTGAGCTAAAAGTCCATGATGCAGGTCCCAGTAACCCTCTTTCCAATATTACACCTGTGATGCAAACCGTGCTAGAATGAAAAAAAAAAAAATACAAGTGGCTAATGAAAGCGAATGCTATTTTATTGATGGCATTTCATAACAACGTGTTTGGATATGGACCTGGCCACTCTTTGTCATGGCCCTCTCTCTGTTGCCCGGGAATGCACTTGCAATGCAAAGTCCAGGCATTGTTCTCATCTTGGAAAAATGGACTAGAAGCGGAGATGCTGGAAAGGGTGATTTGGAAAAAAAAATTCCAAGTTTTTGGAATTTGGAAGTGGTTGGAGGCAGGGGGAGGGGGACGCTATGTGACGTTGATTGATTTTTCGCCATTCTTTTTCTCTCCCCCCTCCCAATCCTCTCTGTTCCCCTGCCCTCAACCTTGCAGGCTCAGGGCTTCCGCTACCCCCGCCCAGCCTCGGTCCCACCCTCTCCTTCCATCTCCCGCCACTCTAGCCCCCATCACAGCGAGACCGAAGAGGATGACGAACGGTACGACGAGGAAGAAGAGGCAGAAAAAGACAGGCAGAACATCAAACCCCCAGCCATGATGGGTCCGGTCCCTGAGTGGCGAAAGCACTCCAAGAAGGGGTCTAGCGAAGCCAGCACTTCCTCCAATGCTAGCACCCCCACCCTCCCCAGCAGCCCCAGCGACCTCAGCAGCCCCACCAATTCTCTGATCGAAGAGAAGAATTAGGTGGGCAGGATGGTTTTCCTGACTCGCCCGCCTGCTCTTTCTTCCCCACGCCTCCCCCTATCCTCAAGAGCTTGTTACCTAGCACTGCATTCTGAAATAAGCCTAGAGTTGTAAGTTCTAGGGTGCTCCAGGCAGAAGCGTTGGGTGCTCACACTCGACGTAGTTCGGTAAAAGGACAGTAAGGCAGTCTTCTCTGGATCACAGAATGCCAAGGGTGGAGGGCCTCTTCCTCTGGAAGGAGTCAAGAAGTGACCCGTTGGCTCTTTATTCAGAACACAAGACAACACCCTTGTGTTGAGCAAGAGTAAGAATGTACCGTCCTGCGTTCAACTCCTCCTCCTCCCAAACACCCTCCGTATGCTGCTGATGTTTTGGAAGGCGTTCTCCAGGTCTTAAGAACCTTGCTGAATTATTATTTTTTAATAGTATTGGGAGAAAAGGAAAAAGGGGAGGCCTACATGGGAAGGACACAAGAAAAATATTGTGTTACCCCACTCCACCCCACTCCCCACAAAAGTTTCATTGAACCAGAAACAGAGCAGGCCTTTTAAACAATGCTCATAAAATGGGTGCATCTACAATTGTTATTCTGTTGGGTAACCCTAGACGGTTGGCATGGAGGCCCAGTGAGGATGTAGTCTCAGCTGGATTTTAGAGTGATCTGGAGGACGGAACATTGCTCAGAGATTGGAAACTTCCTTTAAAAGCCATGACTCGGCTCTTCTTTAGGCAGAGCCTTTTTTTAAGAAAAAGAAAAGAAAAAGAGGATGTTTCATAATATGTCCAGACAATCTCAGTTCATACTTTGGGACTGTTTGTCAGTCAGCTCTGTCTGTTTCTGCAAAGGGATTTGCGAAGCTATTTAGAGCAAAGATTCTAACAAAAAGGTTTTCTGAAAAGGGCAGTTGTAGAAAGCGTTGAAAAAGTCCCCTTGGAAGAGGATGTGGGATACGACTGGGGGAAAGTAGCAGCTTTCCTGCTTGGCGATTTCCACCCTGTTGTTCTCCAGATGTACTGGGATTCAGCTCCCATCATCCTCAGCCAACATGGGCAGGGATCAGATATTGTAAAGTGTCCGAAGGATCTAAGTGTGCATTTTTATGAACTTCTAAGGTGCAAGGGGGCTTAAGAGCACCTTGCCACATAAATTGCACTCCTGTGGCTTTACCATGTCGCAGAGATCCTAATTCCTTGTCAACAGATTTTTAAAAGTTAGCGGTTTTTAGAGCTGCTTGTGGAAGTTAAAGATTGTATCCCCTTGGGCACTCAAGAGCTTTCTAGAACGATTCCCAAGCTGGTATTCATTCTGCATAGACTGTGATGAATTTCAGAAGACCGTAGGGTCAAGGAACTGCATGCTTAAAACCTCTGAAACAGGCTAGAGGAGCGTCTTCTAAAATGCACTTTGCTTCAGGATAGTAATAATAGAGCTGGATACCTTTCCAAGTTCCAAGGTATGGCATGTGTGCCAGATGTGGAACAAAGAGCCCTCTCTGCGGGCACGCGAGCCGCTGCCCCAGCTCAGCTCTGCCACACATGCACGCTCATCTCCCGCCAGCCAGCTGGTCTTCAGGTCTCTGCCGTGCATGTGCGGAAGGCAGGGCTCAAGGAGTGATGGGCTGCATGCACAGGAGACGTGCACGCATGCGCAGGGGGGGGCAGGGCGCATTGCATTTTGGGACTCGGTGCTAAAAAGTATAGCCATCCCTGGTCTAGCACATCCCGAGCATAAGCTAGTGTAAAAATCAGTTCTCCGGCATCCATCTTTACTCTTAATCATGTTGCCCAGCGGGTTAAACTCCATTAGCAGTTTCTGTTAGAACAGGGATGTCCAAACTTGGAAACTTTAAGACTTGTGGACTTCAACTCCCAGAATTCCCCAGTCAGCTATGCTGGCTGGGGAATTCTGGGAGTTGAAGTCCACAAGTCTTAAAGTTCCCAAGTTTGGACATCCCTGTGTTAGAATAATGCTAGCTGTTGACGCTCTAGATAGGTTTGGTTGGTTGCATCTGAGAATCGGCCAGAGCTGTTGAACTGTCCCTATCCTATACTGCAGAAGTTCCCAAACTTGGCAACTTTAAGACTTGTGGGCTTCAACTCCCACAAGTCTTAAAGTTGCCAAGTTTGGGAACCTCTGCTATACTGTAATGTTTGCGATGAGGGCTTTGCTGACGACGCAGTACAGAACGGTGTGACCCTGCATCAGGGGCGACGTAGCTATGACCAAAGCAGGTATTATAGTGCAGACAGGCAGCGAAGAAGTACTCCTGGAGGCTGGGACACTTAATTAGCTGTTATGTGGATAATACCCACCCTTAGCATGAGAGGCAACTACCTCAAAAGGCAAAGCAGATCCCAACACACCCAAGAACCCTTTCTGTTCTGGTTCTCCTGCCAATTTTATTGATCAATACGGAAAACCAGGTTGTTTTTTTTAAATCATATGAACCTCCTCACAATTCTGTGATGCGATCATGGTGAAGAACCAGGTGTTTTGGGATGCAGCCCTGCAAATTCCCGACCTACTTGGCACTAAATTTGGGGAGACAATTTTGTTTTAAGAGCAGGACATTGGCTTGGGCCTTAAGCCCCTTTTCTCTTTTCTCCAACTTTTCCCCATCTAGATTTTTATTTATAGATGTCAAAACAAATGCTTGAATTTTATTGTGTCTCTCTCTCTCCTTTCCCCTTTGTGTGAAAAAACAGACAATGAAGAAAACAAGTGATTTCAGAATAAAGTTTGCTTTGGAAATTGTTTTGGAAAATGGGAAGTGTGATGCAGAAAAGACTCTTCTGAATCTGCTGGCTTTCATATCCTCCTTGGGACTTCGCCCTTATCCTAGGGAAGAAATAGCCATAGAAAATAATAGGCACTAAATGCTAAAGCCTGCTGGATTGCTGATATAATAGCCCTGGAACAGTAGCCCCTTCATAGGAAGGGATGGCCATGATTCAAAAGGGTGTATCTCAAGAGTTAACACAATTTATTTGCGTGTTGCGGGCTCAAGGTTCTGCCTTCACCTCTAGTTCCAAGTAACTTGTTGAGAACACAGTACACAAATTAACTTTCTGATGGGTGCATTGACTTTTTTTTTTTTGCACTCGGATACGGCAACTGCAAACTTTTTTTTTTTACATGCAGGCAGGGCAACTACAAATACAGTTCTAGATGCTTAATGCTTAGGCACAAAACACATTTGCCCATTTAAATTAACTCAAATCTTAAGCTTCATTGTAATTTTAAATCCTGCAATCAGAACTGATAGCAGTTTTCTAGTACTTGGAAGCGCACTACTTCACACAGAAGGTGGGGTGTCAGCCTGTTCTCCAAAGCACCTGAGGGCAAGACACGATGTAAAGAGAGATCCAACCTAGAACCAAGGAGAAATTTCCTGGCAGTGAGAATTAAGTCAGTGAAATGGCTTTCCTCCAGAAATTGTGTGTCATGGGTGGTTTGCAATAAAAGATTGTCAGGAATGATCTAAGATCTCTTGCTTGAGCAGGGCGTTGGATGAGAAGTCCTCCAAGTCTCTTCCAACTCCGTTACTCTCTGTTTTTCCATTAGATAAGCAGAATTGGGATCGAGTTTGCAAAATGCAGCAAGCATAGACACTAGAAGCTGCAAACTACAACCATACAGCCTCCTTTGTGAGCACTTTCTAACTATATCAGCATCTACATCAGGGGTTCCCAAACTTGGCAACTTTAAGACTTGTGGACTCCAGCTATGCTGGCTGGAGTCCACAAGTCTTAAAGTTGCCAAGTTTGGGAACCCCTGATCTACGTGATAAGATTCTGCATTGAGTTGGCAACAGGATCCCTTCTGACTACCGTTGGTGTAAATTATCAATGTCATTTCTTGCAACTTAGTGGGCAGCAGTATACAGATGCCATATTAAGTGAAGTAAATTTAAAATCCTCACTGAAAGCCAGCAAAAAAAAAAATCCTACCAGCATTTGTGATACTGTCTTGTTAATTTTTTCTGCACTCCTAACCTAGAACTTCCAATTCCTCATGGCTGTTAGCTCAAATCTTCCACGATAGCACTATACGGAGTTTACAGTAGGTGGATTGTGTGTTTGGCCTTGGTTTCGTGTGTTCCCTGGGCACTTATTTCTGACCGGATCCTGGATTAAACAAACATTTGCTCTAATCTAATGCAACAGTTGTCAAAACATTATGAAGGACAGCCATATCCACTATACATTCCCGGCTGTCCATGGAGGACCATGTGGCAGCCGTGGCCAGGGGGGCGTTTCATCAGGTACGCCTGATGCGCCAATTGTGCCCCTTACTGGACCGGGCTGCCCTTCGCACAGTCACTCAAGCTCTCGTGACGTCCCGACTCGACTATTGTAATGCTCTCTACATGGGGCTTCCCTTGAGGTGCACTCGAAAGCTACAGCTAGTCCAAAACGCAGCCGCGCGGGTGATTATGGGAGCCAATAGGTGCTCCCACATAACACCGATCCTGCGTGAGCTGCATTGGCTTCCTGTGGCCTTTCGAGTGCGCTTCAAGGTTTTGACAACTATCTTTAAAGCGCTCCATGGCTCGGGGCCTAGTTATATGCGAGACCGCCTCCTGCCCCATACATCCCTTAGACCGATACGCTCCCACAGAGAGGGCCTCCTCAGGGTGCCGTCAGCCGGACAATGCCGACTGGCGACACCCAGGGGGAGAGCCTTCTCTGTGGCGGGGCCAGCCCTCTGGAATGACCTGCCCCCTGAATTACGTACCATCACCGACCTCCGCCTCTTCCGCCAATGTCTTAAGACATATTTGTTTCACCAAGCCGGCCTAGCCTAACCTCCCATGGGGACTTTTAGATAGTTTTAAATTGGTTTTTTAAAATTTGGTTTTAGCGCAGGATAGGTTTATTTAATAGTTTTTAAATTATATTTATTGTATTTTGTATGTTTTTAAATTTTCCTGTGCGCCGCCCTGGGTCCTCTGTGGAGAAGGGCGGGATATAAATTTAAATAAATAAAAAAATAAAATATTCTCCCAATTATATAGACGTAGACAGGATATAGTGCTTAATGCCAAGTTTATTTAATGCCAGTTACAGACTCAGCTCCTTCCCCACTCCCAAAAAATGGGATAGGGGTACAGAGGCCATATATATTGAGCAGCCAGCTTTTAATGCATTTAAGGCTGTGGGAGCTGGGAGGGAGTCGACATCTCTGGGCTCAGTCGCTGGATTCGCCCAGAGTGAGACGGTCAAACAGGTATTCCCCAAGACCGTCCTCCTGGGCACGCACACGCTTCAGGTTGGTCACATGGTCTCCCAGCTTCTTGATCAACTTCACCTCCTCATCCAAATAGTGAGTCTCCAAGAAGTCACAAAGCTTAGGAAAAGAAAAGAGTTTTAATTCAAGGATGCCACAGAAAAAGCTTGCCTATATTAAACAGTCCAAGGATTACAAGGACTGCCAATCATCCAATCTATCAGGAACTAGAAGGAACCTCAAAATCAACTGAGCCTATCTTCTACCAATATATAAAAAGAAAATCCACTGCGTTCTTGATATTTGGCCATGTGGGATCCATTTAACCTTGTTTTAGGGCAATAGGAATGCAGAAAAGGGATACGCCATGCAAAGAACTCAACCATAACACCATTAAAAATTGAAAGCAGATGTTGAGTTCTTCAAAGAGGATGGGTCATCCAAGGTGTGTCAATCACAATTCACTTAATCAGCAGTCACCTAAACGGGGTGGTCTAAAGTGGATTAAATGGGGAACTCATGAAGTTCAGATGTTGCTGAATCTCAACTGCTCAGCTTAACCAATTAGGAAAACTTCCTGCAGGTTCTCCAGCCTTCCTTCCCTAGCCAACCCTGTGTGAATGTGCCAAAACAAAGTTTGACAAGTGTAATGAAAGAACATATTATTCCAGGATACCTTGATGGGCATTACTGTAATAGGAAAAAGGGACCGAGCCTAACCCTGCAAACCTCCTCCTGTCAACTTACATGGGGATCTGTATTGCGTGAAGCAGTTTGGTGCAAATCCAGCAGGGCCTGGTTCAGGCTCTTCTCCACCTTCAGGGCAGCTTCCATGGCAGTGATTCCATTCTTCCATTCATCTTGTTCGGGTTTCTGGAGCATTAGAAAGTGTTAATCACGTCTCCGTAGCACTACACTTATATGTATGCCCCCTATACGTCAACCACTGGTTTCATTCAAGCTCTGTGTGCCCAGGGATGGGCTACTGGGGGATTGCATGAGTTTGGGTGATCCTCTAGGTAGGATTCTGCCCAGTTCAGTGAACCCCCAATGCCACCCTTGGGTGACCAAGCCTGCGACCCCCTCCCCGGAGTCTCCATGGGACCCATTCATCATGCCAGGTAAGTGTAAGGCCCGCGTGGAAGCTCGGGGAGGGAGAGGAAATGGGCCCACTGGAGGTTCTGGAAGTGGGCCTGTTTCTATCCTCCAGAGCAGTGTTTGTCAATGTTGGCGACTTTCAACTCCCAGAATCCCCCAGCCAGCATAGCTGGCTGGGGGATTCTGGGAGTTGACGTCTACAGGACTTAAAGTCGCCAACGTTGACAAATACTGCTCCGGAGGGTCTCCGGAACCCAGTGGGAGTAGTTTCCACCCTCCCGGAGGCTCAGGAAAAACTTCTGGAGCCTGGGGAGGGCAAAAAAACACCCTCCCCCACCATGGTGAAGGCAGCCGACTAGGCCACGCCCATCCAGCAACAGGGCAGTGAACCCATTGCTGCCATTTTTGAAGCCCACGCCTGTGTGCGCCCCAACGTACTTCCCCGTTCTCACCTTGACATCCTGCAGGACAGCTCTTCCCCCACGGCGATTCTGGAAAGTCAAGAACTTCTCCGCTTGTTCATGCTTCTCTTCAGAGAGGTGGTGGAAAAAGGAGGCAAACTTGGACAGTGCCACATCATCCCGGGTGTAGTAAAAACTCTGGGCAGAAAAAAGAAAAAGTTTAGAATTGGCAGAGGTTTAAAACTGCCTTTACACCCAAGCTTCTGTAGGGTTATCACTCAGTCACTATTGCCTCCTTACATAAAAAGAGCCAAGCCTCCCTTTAATTTGATTCACATATTGTGCTATGTTATAATATAGTTTGTTTAGGCTTGGTTTTATTGTGTGAATAAATCACTATGTGAAGAAATCTTTTATCTTTTGGCATGCTACATTCCCAAGTGCTGGTGGCTTTACTACAGCATGCTTCTCACATCATGGGCTGGAATCGGTAGTGTAATTACGGTTTGACAAGACCCCAAAATAGAACAATAGATTTGTAACTGATCTGGAAAGCCAAAAAGCCTACGATTTGAAATATAATACATAACCATATGTATACCCAGCCTTTGTTTCTAGTTTATGTACTGATAAAGAAGTTTGACATAATTAAATCATTAACCTCACCTCGTGTCTCCCTTAAAACCATTCTAGAGGATGCAATAATGGGTAAACATGAAGAGGTGGACTTTGTATCAAAACATAAATTGCGTAGAGCTCTTTCCTTGCTAAAACCAAGTACACAGCAAGGACAAACAACAGGTATCTTATTTACAGGGCAAAAGGCACTATTTGCCATGGAACTTTTCCTAACCAGATACCTACTGATAGTGGGATACAATTTCCATCATCCCCAACCAGAGCAGCCTGGTGAACTAGACAAGCTCTTTTTAATAATTTGTTAAAGAGCCGAATTGTGTTTTGTGTGTGTGTGTGTGTGTGTGTGTGTGTGTGTGCTATGTTTTGGGGTTAATATATAAATTTGTTGTGGAACAACATGTATATGTTTTATATATGTGTGTGTGTGTGTGTGTGTTATATATATATAAGTTTTATGAGCTGATCGATAAATAAATCAGGGAGACTAGGATAGATCTATTTTGAGCTATTGTGAAAAAAATTACACACACACACACATATATATGTATATATATATATACAACATATATGTGTGTGTGTGTGTGTGTGTGCGTGTGTTATGTTTTTTTTGAGCTGATCAATAAATATGAGCCGAAAGGCAGAAAAGGAAAAGCAGTGTGCTTCCTCCCTTAATTGGGGCCTTAACAGGGTGTTGTGGAAACAATTATATATATATATATGAGCTAATAAGATCGAAATAGATCTATCCTAGTCTCCCTGACTTATTTATTGATCAGCTCAAAAACGTCACACACACACATATATATATGATACATACATTCATACATACATACATACATATATATATATATATATATATATGAAGATACTATGTTACTAAGAAGTCCGAAATGGATCCATCCTGGTCTCTTAATTAATTATTAATCATTCCTTTAAAAAAACATTTAACATATATATATATATATATATATATATATATATTTTCGTAGATTTTCACGGGTGTAGGTATGCTGGCATAGCTGGGTTCGGGGATTTTCCTTATACATATATATGTTAGGTTTTTTGAGCTGATCAATAAATAAATCAGGGAGACTAGGATAGATCTATTTCGAGCTATTTAGCTCTCTTGAGCTAGCCATACCCTTACTGGGATTCGAACCAGGGAAGTATTACATGTGGGGCAGTTGTAATTGCCACCAGACCACTGGTTCTTATCCTGATCAGATGAGACACAAGTGTGTGTGTGCACACACACACACTCAAATATACCCATACATACATACATACCACATACATATACAGGATTTGGAACAAATGAAGCCCAATCTGAGGGCACATCTGCATAGCACTTAAAAACAGGACTATGCATATATAATTAATGGGACTTATCAAGACTCTCCAAGGGAGCTGGTGGTATGGTTCATCTCGATGGAGAAGGAGCGGTTATATAAATCGAATATTAAAAAAAAATGATAAACCTGCAGAAGCTGATGTGTAAAAGAGCTCACGCAGAATCAGAACACTAAAAGGATCAAAAGCAGAGGACAAAGAAACCTACAGGGCTAGTTTAGCCCCCCCAAAAAAGATGAGGATAATGGGGCCTGAAGTCCCAGGCATCTGGAGATGCAGGGTGGGGAAGGTTAGCTCCATGGTTCAATAAGCTACCCAATGAAGAAAATGCCTTTTCTCTTTCTCCTCTAATGCCCAGTGGGCAGCAAAGGAGAGCTGCTGGAAAACTGTGCTTAGGTCTCCATGGTTATAGCAGGAAAAGTGGAGGGGGGGGGAAACACGGAGAGGTGAATTTTCTGGAGGGAGGGAGGAAGGGAGAGGCCCATCTAAAACCAGAGCCTACGCTGGGGGAAGGATGGGGGGAGGGGCGAGGGCAGTGTTTTTCTTAGGCAGTTTATAAACAGAAGCCGCCAGGCTTGACGGATTTAGAAAAAAAAGGACTCGCTGGGTGGGGCTATGGTACACAGTAGCACATCACAACAAGGCACGCAACAGTCCGCCATCCTGGACTGTAAGAAAGCGCAGTATTTTTGCTATTTTCTTCCAATAAAGCAATCGGGCCCCTCCGACCACGTAAATGTGTAGCCACCACTTCCGTGGAGAGAGAAATGTTTTCTTGGCTTTGCACACATAGAGAGCGCGGCTTTTTGGAAAAACAAAGGGGGCGAAGCAACCTGATGCTTTCCAGAGTCACGGATCTCCAACTCCCATCATATACGTACCAAATTGTGGGTACGGGTGGTGGGAGCTGTGTCCCAAGATCAATGCAGGGCGCCGGGTTAGGCAAAGCCAGGAAAACATTAGAGGAGGAGAGGAGAGAAACGGGCGATTTCTACCTTTTGATACTCACCAAGGACAAATAGGTGTAGCTGGACTGAAGGAATTGATTGACCAAACGGTTCACGCCTGCTTCGTTTTCGGCTTGGTAGTTCTGGCGGATCTGAGAGCTCATGGTGCAAGTCGAGGTTGGTTGGACTGGCTGGCAAAAGGACTTAAGGACGGGGTGGCTGCGATCCTGCTCCGTTCAAGCACTGTTGAAGCAAGAGCGAAGGAACAGAAGCCTGGAGGTCTGGACTGAGCGCAGCGAGCCCGGGAGGAGCCTTTTATAGGCAGCCAGTGGCTCTTCCAGAACCCTCCCTCCGCACCGACTGCAAACGCGAGGCTCCTCCCCCACCTCCCGAGCTAGATTGGAGGGGGTGCTGGGAACGGGGGGGGCGGTGAGTTGAGATTGGGCGAAATCTGGTTGCGAGAGAGTCTTTGTCTTCCCTTCCAACTCCGGAGTGCTCAAAATGTTATCGGCTATTGTTGCTCTTCTGTGGAATACGATCAGAAAGTGACCACAGTAGCGGCATAAATTAGGGCTGATACTAACTTGGAGGGAAGATAAACAGATTAACAAGAGTTGGAAGGGACTTTTATCTAATCCAACTCACCCTTCCCCCCCTCAAGCAGGAGACCCTGCACAATTTCTGCCAAATGGCAGTCCGATCTCTTCTTTAAAGTCTCCAGTGATGAAGCCACCACAACTTCTGAAGGCAATTTCTGTTCCATGGGTTGATTGTTCTCACTGTCAGAAAGTTCCTCCTTATTTCTAGGTTGAATCTCCTTGGTCAGTTTCCATCCATTATTCCTTGCTGGGCCTTCAGGTGCTTTGGAAAATAGCTTGACCCCCTTCCTCTCTATGGCAGCCCTTCAAATATTGGAAGACTGCTATCATGTCTCCCCTGGTCCTTATCTTCACTAGACTAGCCATGCCTAGTTCCTGCAACCGTTCTTAATATGTTTTAGTCTCCAGTCCCCTAATCATCCTGGTTGCTTTTCTCCCCACTTTCTCCAGAATCTCAACATCTTTTTTATAGTGTGGTGACCAAAACTGGATGCAGTACTCCTGATGTGGTCTTACTAAGGCTTTATAGAGGGGTATTAGTAGGTCATTTCATCTTGATTGCATCCCTTTGTTAATGCAACTTAGCATTGGCTGCCGCTACACACTGCGTTGGTTTCAGAGGTGGGTTGCTACCAGTTTGCACCAGTTCAAGTGAACCAGTAGTAGAATATTGGCCTGGGTTGCAAAACTGGCAGCAACCCAGGCTGGCCACGCCCTCCGAACCGGTTCCCCGGTCGCCCAGCATGCTTTTTTGTCATATTTAAACGTTCTGCGCATGCGTAGACCTATTTACAGGCAACTGTGTACATGCAGAGCATGGGTAAGGCACGTGTGCAAAGCATGCATGCAGTGAGCCAGCAGTAACACTGGCAGCAACCCACCCCTGTTTGGTTTGCACTAGGCCAGGGGTCTGCAAAGTCGGCTCTTTTAAGACTGGTGGACTTCAACTCCCAGAATTCCCCAGCCAGCATAGAACTCTGGGAGTTGAAGTCCACCAGTCTTAAAAGAGCCGACTTTGCAGACCCCTGCACTAGGCGAATATTATTCAACCTCTGCCCCTTGAAGATGTGCAGACGTTATGTCATCTAGGGGCAAAAGTTGAGAAACACTGTGCTTAGGTCACTTCTGTAGGCAGCAGCACCTGGGTAGGCAGAAGCCCAGTTGGATGAAGCCTGGAAGGTAGATGAGAGACCTCGAAGAGATCCTAAACTGAAGGATGGACTGTGTAGTTGAAAAAGTTCTCTGAGGAAAAGATAGCAGCAGACCTCTTGCAAATTGTTGCCAAGTCAATGACGTGGACACACCCATTGTGACCAGGACTCAGATTTCACTTGAAAGCACCCTTTAAAGTCTTTCATTTTATTAATTCCAATTACAGGATTACATTAATTCGTTGTGTGAATCAGCAAAGGGCATACCAGGCCATGATCCTTTCCCTCATAATATCCTTTCCCTTTTTTTCCCCTTTTCTTTTGTAACGTGCCATTAACAATAAATGGGTGCAAATGTTTATTTACTGTATTTTTCGGAGTATAAGATGCACCTTTTTCCCTCAAAAAAAGGGTGAAAATCTGGTTGCATCTTATACACTGAATGCAGCATTTTTCTTTCTCCTAAAACCCCGTCCCCTATGCAAAAATGGCCATGCGTAGCTTTTAGGAGGCTTCCAGAGTGCTCCTGGGGACTGGGGAAGGCAGAAATTAGTGAAAAACGGGCCATTTTTTGCTCATTGTTGCCCCCCCACGCCCCAGGAGCACTATATAAGCCTCCCAGGCTATGCATGCCCTTTTTTTGACAAAAAAGGGCCTGTTTTCATGAAAAAATGGGCCATTTTTGAGAGGCCTGCAGAGTGCAAAAACTTTTGTTTTTAATTTGCCTCTTCAAAATCTTGGTGCGTCTTATACTCTGATGCGTCTTATACTCCGAAAAATACAGTCATTTTTAAAACATTCATATTACATTATCTTGAAACAAAGTGATTCAGCCCATAAGACCACAATGTCCATCCATGGCATTTTTTTTTTTTAAGTGCTTGCACCACTCATCATGTGTTTTTTAAAAAGACAGCATTGCCTGGAGAGGAAGTTCAACAGCCTGTAGAATCATATTACCCCTCTCCTCTGTGTACTTCCCTCATTAAAGTGACTCAGCAAAAAGAGCTCCAACATAATCTGACCCC
Source organism: Rhabdophis nuchalis (assembly GCA_039707465.1). Lineage (NCBI taxonomy): Eukaryota > Metazoa > Chordata > Lepidosauria > Squamata > Natricidae > Rhabdophis > Rhabdophis nuchalis. The sequence goes on from CM077647.1 coordinate 150,123,731, forward strand.
CCTAAGAAGAAACCAGCTCAGGATGATTCAGCAAAAAATACAAAAACCCTGTTCTTATTCTTTGTGAAATCTTAAGGCTGTTTTGTCCATTAATCCTTGATCTAAGATTGCGGGGGGGGGGGGGGGGGGTGTTCACTGGAATGGTAGAGGGAGGTGGGGAACCAAAGATCTTGTATTTCTTTTTCTTTAGAAAAACTAGGCTACCCCACTTCCATAGACCAATTCCTCCATCAAGGTAATCCCAAGTGAGCTGGATGAAGGATAAAATGAGAAAAACAAGAGCATTATAGACCCACTATCCAGATTAAGCACCAGGGAAATTGGGAGATCCAGGCAGTTCAAATGTGTATAAAGATTTATTGTAAGATTAAGCTCTCTACAAGAATCTGAGCTACTAATAGTCAAAGGAAATTAGGGGAAGTTAAAAATAGAAAGGAGTTCAAAGTGGGCTCTTGTAGGTATACAAGGACTCATGACTGATGACGTGTTTGACCCACTCCCTCGTACTCAGCTTGGTCATCTCCTACAGCATGACTCGCATAACAACCATCTTGCTTAGCAACATAAATTCTGTTCTGAATTGTGGTTGTAAGTTGAGGTCTACCTCAGTGGTGGGATTCCGGCTCCTATTGCAACCGGTATGGTGCAATGGGGCCGGGCATCCACCATATGAATGTGTGCAGTGGGCACATGCATACTTACCAGCTGCAACACTCCATGACAGCTGCATTGCACAGGTGCCGTATGCTCCGCGCATGTGCACAGAAGCCCCCAAAACCTCAAATATCGGTAAGGAGCGAGGGCAGGCAGAAGGGCAGGCCTTCCAGAGTACCATACCAGAATGGTACCTGGTGCTCCCAGCAGGCCCCGGAACGCCCGTACCAGGGTGTACCAGTCGTAACCCACCACTGGTCTACCTGTACTTTGCTGTAATACTATATGCTACATATATTATTTTTTTAAAACAAAATACAGTTACAGGTAGTCCTCGACCTACAGGCACAATTGAGCCCAAATGTTGCTAAGCAAGAAATTAGTTAAGTGAGTTTTGCTCCATTTTATGACCTTTCTTGCCACAGTTGTTAAGTGGATCGCTGCAGTTGTTAATAGCAACAGCATGTATATAGCGCTTTATGGTACTTTACAGGCCTCTCTAAGCAGTTTACAGAGTAATCATATTGGCCCCAACAATCTGGGTCCTCATTTTACCCACCTTGGAAAGATGGAAGGCTGAGTCAACGTTGAGCCAATCAGAATCGAACTCCTGGAATGAGCAGTGAGTTAGCCTGTAGTACAGTACTGTATTCTAACCTCTGTGTCCCCATGGCTAACATGGTTAAGTTAGTAACATGGTTGTTAAGTGAACCTGGTTTCCCCATTTACTGCTTGTCAGAAGGTTGCAAAAGGTGATCACATAACCCTGGGACACTGTAACCGAAATGTGACTCAGTTGTTAAGCATCTGAATGTAAATTGTGTGACCATGGGGATGCTGCAGCAGTCGTAAGTGTGAAAAATGGTCGTAAGGTAGAAGATTTGGAAAGCATTCAAATGGGGCCTTTATGAAATAAATGGAAAGGCTGATTATTAGGATTGTGTATTGGCAAGCTTTAATTTATTGTTTAAAAACTGAGTTGCTTATAGTGAGTTATTTTATTTATTTATTTTGTGCCCTTTGGAATATTTTCACTTTTTCATGCCTTTGGCTTTATTTTGCTATATTTGCATTTTCCTTTTTCTTTGTAGATTAGGGAAATAAAAATTAAGCAAAAAGACATGAGTATACTTTTACACTGAAAATGGAATTTTCCATCCCTGTAGAATTTTAGCAGTCAGACAGGTGTCTGGTAGGTCTCACCCCCATTCTCATTTTTTCAGTAGATTGGAATGTTTAACCCCATATAATTATAAACAATGGAAAGTTTATGCTGGAAAAAGACTGCATCTGCCAAATTGTGTCCTACCAAAACAATTTTTGCCTCTCTATTAAATTTACTTGCTAATGTCTTTGGTTGTTGTGACACACTTTTTAAAAAATCTGAGTAGTTTGTGATGAAGGCAAACCAAAATATTTGTATACTACTAAAACTCTCCTGATTATCTGCTACAAACCTTTGATTAGGCAAAACGATGCATCATAGGGCAACAATATTTGAACCGACAACTCTAAAATGGACTGACTTAAACAATGTGTCCAAAATTCAGGCAGCATTACTCTAAGTGGGATTGAAATCTGGCAAAGCTGCGTCTGTTTAATGCCACTGTGCCATTGAGCCACCATAAGTAACTATATCCATGTGGTCATTTCCAATGTTCCCTGCCTGTTTCCCACAAGAAAAGCCAGTGGAAGATTTGGCAAGAAGTCAGAAGTCATTCCCACTGCTTTTTTGCCCACCTGTGGTCATTCTGTTTCTCAATTTGGATAAGGACATATCTCTGAAACAATGACCCAAAGGGTCAGGGGTTGTCTATTTATTTCTCTTCTCACATTAGAACATGTACATAGATTTTTGTCTTCTAACCTTCCCATTTTCTCGAATATAAAATCTCTAAGTTACCTCTCTACTAGCTGTCATAGGCCACATGATGATGACCTTGGCAGAAACATTGCACAACACAGAGTCCTTAAACAAGCAAATAGAGAAGCAAGACAGATTGTTGTTCCCCACCATTCTCCTCTTGGTCAGTTTATTGATGCCTTATTTCCAATAATCTTTGTTTTCCTGGTGTCTGCCAGAGGTTCACACTCTTATGTTCTGCAGTTGTTGGTTGAGAATTTTGCAAATTGTGGTAGGCACCCATGGTGGGGAAGCCACCATATAGCCTTGATTTCTTTTAAACCTATCTCTCCCGATCTCATGTGACTAAGCTATCCATTTGTGACAGTGCACTTTTTCCCCGCCTGACTTGTGTTTTTTTTTTTAAGATGACAACATTAAGCTCATGATGAGTTATTGTGAAAGAATCAAATGTGCAAAGGAGTCACGAAAAGAGGAAATGACATTCTTTGTTTTGCTGCCTCCAGGAAGAAGAAGAGGGAAAAAATGGATTTATAATAGGTCTGCATAAAATTTAAGGATGTGAATGGAGCTGAAGGGGATAACTCTTTATTATGTAGAATAGAGTGGTTTGGGCATTTTAATGGGCCATTAAGGAAAGTGGGGGCCATTAAGAGCGAGCCTGCTTCCTCCCTACAAACATGTTTCTCCATTTCTGATCCAGGAAAATATAATATTCTGCCTTTTCAATATTTCCTAGGATATTTCATTTTTCTAGGAGAGGGCTGGGTGCTAACTTCGTACAACACATTTATGACAAAGATCACATAGTTCTAAAGTAGCTTCTTGGGCGAAACAAAATATTCAATCAAGGATTTTGTGGTGTAGCTATGAGGAATGTTAGTTCTAGGCAGCAGTATGGAGCTAGTTAAAACAGGACATAGATAGGAAATATGCCTCCCCAACTTTCCATTTTGAAAACCCAACAATGATTTCATATAGTTTCACAAATACTATGAATAATTTCCAAGCACCATTTTCTCCCTACCAAATAAGTCGCCTAGTTTAAATATGAACAGTAATTATGTTTCAAAATCATTTCCAAGTTTTGAATAAAATGTTGCATGTACAGGTTAATGTTACCAAATTTACAAGGACCACTGATCGTTATTATTTCTTTCTTTAGTTCATCTGTAACCATGTAGGAGAAGTAGCTTTATTTCCCAGCCTATTTCCATCAGAAATACTAATAAAAAGAAAAGAAACTGGACTGGACTGGTAATATGATAGGTGTGCGCACTTGTGGTTTTTCTGGCTTCCTCCAAATTCCCAATCTAAAACATATCACGGGCATTGAGATTTGGGGAAGGGGTGCGCACGCTGGAGGTGGTAGATGCGGTAAGAAGACTTTTTTATCCCTGTGCTGTTTGTCTCTTAGTCCTGGGTTTTTGTTTATTTTTAGATTTTTAATTTGCATAGTTTTAATATTTTAATTACTTTTCTGTTTATCTTTTTTATAATCTGTAAACCACCCAGAGTCATTTTATAGGGGAGGTGAGTGGCATAATGGATGAATGAATGAATGAATGAATGAATGAATGAATGAATCAATCAATCAATCAATCAATCAATCAATCAATCAATCAATCAATCAATCAAAATCGAGACAGAATCTTCCAATCATGTGCTCATCGGGCCAAATCCTACTTAGCTTATATTGTAAGACCAAACAAGGTCACTCAAGCCTTGCTGACCACTATGGTTTTAAAGTTTAAAAGGCCCTATACTATTTGTGTGATTTATTCTCACCAAAGCAATATAAAAACATTAAGAGCTGCAGTGGCGCAGTAGTTAGAATGCAGCTCTGCAGGCTACTTCTGCTTCCTGCAATTTGGCAGTTTGAATCTTACCAGCTCAAGGACCCAGATTGTTGGGGACCATATGCTGACTCTGTAAACTGCTTAGAGAGAGCTGTAAAGCACCTTGAAGCAGCATATAGGTCTAAGTGCCAAGTGCTATTAACATAGGTAATCTTGAACCTATGATTACAATTGGGACTAGAATTTCCATTGCTAAGAAAGGCACTTGTTAAGTGAGTCATGTTTGATTTTACATCCTTTTTGCCATGGTTGTAAAGTGAATTACAGTGGGTGTTAAATTAATCCGGTTTCCCCCCCCCCAACCCCTTGACTTTGCTTGTCAAAAACCAGCTAGAAATGTTGTAGTCACATAACCATAGGCCAGTGGTGTCCAAACTTTTTTCAAAGAGGGCCAGATTGGATGAAGTGAACATGGTGGAGGGCCGAACATTTTTCCAAACATTCTTTGAACCATTACAATTAAATGCAAATAAATTGTTTTATGCCAAGTTAATTGCAAATGACATACTTTTCATTTCATAACATTAAGATCAACTGACAGTTGAGTTTTCACAATGTATTGAAAATAAATTTAAAAAAAACTTACCTACCTCTTTCTCTCTTTCTTCCTCTCTCTCTCTCCATTTCTCTCGCTCTTTCTCTTTCTTTCTCTCTCTCTCTTATTCTCTTTCTTTCTGTCTCTTTCTTTCTCTCTCTCTCTTTCTTCCTCTCTCGCTCTCTCTCCATTTCTCTCGCTCTTTCTCTTTCTTTCTCTCTCTTTTTCTCTTTCTTTCTGTCTCCCTTTCTCTCTCTCTCTTTCTTCCTCTCTCTCTCTCCATTTCTCTCTTTCTCTCTCTCTCTTTCTTTCTTTCTGTCTTTCTTCCTCTCTATCTTTCTTTCTCTTTCCTTCTTTTTCTTTTTCTCTTTCTCTTTCTCTCTTTCTCTCTCTCTCTTTTTCTTTCTTTCTGTCTCCCTTTCTCTCTCACTTTCTCTCTCTTTCTTCCTCTCTCACTCTCTCCATTTCTCTCTCTCTTTCTGTCTCTTTCTTTCTCTCTCTCTTTCTTTCTCTTTCCTTCTTTCTCTTTCTCTCTTTCTCTCTGTCACTCTGTGTGTGTCTGTCTGTCTGTCTCTCACTCACTTAATCAGTCTCTATCTATCTGTCTCTCCCTCCCTCTCACTGTCTCTCCCTTTCTCTGTGTGTGTCACTCTCTCTGATTCTCTCCCTCCCTCCCTCTCTCTGTATGTCTGTCTCTCTCTCTTTCCCCGTCTGTCTCGGATTCAATCCGATTCCGATTCATTCTCTATCTGTGTCTCTCTCCGTCTCTCTCCCTCCCTCTCTTTCTCTCTGTCTCTGTCTGTCTCTCTGTCTTTCCCTCCCTCCCCTTCTGTCTCTCTCTGTGTCTGTCAGTCACTCCCTCGCCACTCGCAGCGGGCGAGGGAGCAGGCGGGGTGAGCATCCAAGGCTACCGTCATCTTAAGCACCACCGAGGCTGTCGCCCGGCAGGGGCGTCAGGCAGCGAAGCCGGTCGCATCTCCATCGCGGCTCCCTCCGGCAGGCACCACGGCTTACGTTCTGAGGCCGCATGTCCGTCTTCCCTGCCTGAAGCCCCTGCCGGGCGACCTTGTGCGGCGGGAGCTGCACGTTCTGGGGCTGCGTGGCTGGGAGGGAGGTGAACGCGCCAAGCGGACGTTCTGGGGCTGCGCGTTCACCTCCCTCCCAGCTTCGCAGCCCCAGAACGTGCAGCGATGGAGGCGCGACCGGCTTCCCTGACTGACGCCCCTGCCGGGCGACAGCCTCGGTGGTGCTTAAGATGACGGTAGCCTTGGGTGCTCACCCCGCCTGCTCCCTCGCCCACTGCGGGAGGAGGCGTCCATAACCTCCGTCCACCTCCCTCCCAGCCACACAGCCCCAGAGACAGAGGGAGGAAGGGAGGGCCACATTTACACAGAGCAGGGAGGGCTGTTGGAGGGCCGTATTAAACCGACCCCCGGGCCGCAAATGGCCCCCGGGCCTGACTTTGGACATGCCTGCCATAGGCACTTCAATTGTAAATCTGTTGCCAACACCCAAAATTTGATCATTTGGCTGCAAGGATGCTGTAATGGTCATAGCTGGTAAGAATCTGCCGTAAGTTTTTTCTGTTCCATTCTAACTTTGAATGGTTGCCACATTCAAGGACTACCTGTGTTATATATGTTTACCTCCTTTTTCTCACTGTCTTTCATGATGAAAATTAAATGCAAACTCTTTGGAAGATTGGTTTACATTAAGAAAAATTTGGGACTAGCCACAAAATTTGCAAAATTCACAATTCACAAAAGCCCTCTTCTTCAGCAGAAAACTGCATCTTTTTCAAAGATATCTTTGGAGTAGCAAAAACCCATAGAAATTTGTAGAGAAGTGAATTCGTGTTTTTTTTTTTAAATGTTTGCATATATAAAGTATCCTGGAAATTGGATTTCTTTTTAGAATGTTTAACCTAGGCCAAGGAATAAGGCTGCTAATCTGATAGATGTCCAAAGAACTCTTTTTATATGAAGTAATTATAATTAATGGAAATTTTGAGCAATGTCACCTGTAATAAAAGAATATCTAGATAGTTAATATTTACCACATATATTGATTCTGCAATTATAATAATATGAGGACCAGTAATTATCCAACCTTCTATGACTGTTCTGTTCCAGATGCATAATGATCTATAACACAGTAGAAAGGTGTTTGTGCTGTAAATTTACAGTTATTATAACCGTGCAATTGGATTTCAGATAGTCCTCAACTTACAATCAAAATTGACCCCCAAATTTCTGTTGCTAAGCAAGTCATGTCTTAAGTGGATTTTGACCCATTTTATAACCTTTCTTGCCACAGTTGCTAAGTGAATCACTGCAGTTGTTAATTTAGTGACACAGTTGTTAAGTGACTCTGGCTTCCCCATTGATTTTGCTTGTCAGAAGGATGCAGAAAGTGATCATAGGACTTTTGGACACTGCAACTGACATAAATGAGTCAATTACCAAGTGTCTGAATATTGATCATATGACCATAGGGATGTGCCAATGGTCATAAGTGTGAAAAATGGTCATAACTCACTTTTTTCAGTGCTAAAGTAACTTTGAACAGTAATTACATCTCTTCGACCGATTCGCTCACACAGAGAGGGACTTCTCCGGGTGCTGTCCACTAGGCAATGCCAGCGGGCGACTCCCAGGGGAAGGGCCTTCTCTGTCGCAGGCCCTATCCTATGGAACGACTTACCCCCTGACCTCAGAACAACTCCGGACCTCCTCTCCTTCCGCTGAAAGCTCAAAATTTATTTCTTCCAGCAGGCCTAATCTATCTTTCCTGCCTCCAGTCTGTATATTTAAATTTTTAATTGGGTTTTTAGGGGGTTTTAGTGTTTTAGGATTTTAGGTTTTAGCGCAGGGTTATAGTAGTTTAATCTGATTTTAGATATTTATATTGTTTTATGTTTGTATGTTTTATAATCCCCTGTGCACCGCCCTGAGTCCCTTCGGGGAGAGGGAGTGGTATACAAATAAAAATTTGATTGATTGATTGATTGAATTAAATGAACTGTTGTAAGTCGAGGACAACCTGTACTGATTTGTGCAATCACATTTGCAAACACTCAAAGAATATACAGTAGTTTACGAGTATAGTTTAATGGCAAATTTATTTTTATAGAGAGTTGAGTAAGTTTGTATATCAGACTCTGGAAGAGACTGTCGAAATAATATTGGCAAATATCTTTTCCTTTTGCTCTTCTTAAATTCCATGAGTTTCCCTGACAAAGCAAACTTAGAAGCAGTGGCTATGAGTTCACATGTTCCTTTACAAGACAAATGGAAACATAAAAACTAGGTGAAAGAGAAGAGAAATGGGAGGGAAGGCTTTGTAATTGGTTTAGGGGCGACAATATAATACATGTATTGTTCCCCAGCTGATAAAGTCCAAGGAGATAAGCTTGATGCATTGCGCAAAGAATAGTAATTCCAGGGTTTTTATCACTGACACACCTCTTGTCATGGAAGCTAGAATTTGCTATCAACGTTAACCCAATTTGTCTAAAGGGCAATGTTTATGGGGAGGCTTTTTTACAGTGTGCTTTTGAGGACACAGTTGAATGAGTGTTTTGCTATATAGCAATAATTGCCAGTCATTTGACTCTACAATTTTTGTTCCTTTAGATTCAGTGCTGTCTAGCTCTGAAGGTCAACTACATTTAAGGGTTTCAGGCAATCCCCACCCCCATCGCATCTTACCTGTTTTATTTTAACTGGAAGAGATGCAGGGTTTTTTGAGGATCCGAGTGAGGTGAAAACCTTTATTATTGTTAGATGGATCCATAGAATAGGTTCAATGACCAACTCTTTAAAAGGCTGAATGTAGGAGCCCTCTGGCCTGCATAGTGGACTGCATCTCTAGGCCCAATGGACTGGGGGCATCTCTAGGTATGGAGTTGGGGTCAGACTAGGGGTGATATGACAGTAGTGTTCCAATATCTCAGGGGCTGCCACAAAGAAGAGGGTGTGAAGCTATTCTCCAAAGCACCTGAAAGCAGAACAAGTAGCAATGGATGGAAATTAATTGTGGAGAGAAAGAATTAGGGGTTAATTTCCTGACAGTTAGAACAATTAATTAGTGGAAGGGCTTGCCTCCAAAAGAGATTGGACAACCATTTGTCTGAAGTGGTATAGATTCTGTTCTGTTCTGTTTTGTTCTATTATTCTACTCTACTCCACTCCATTCCATTCTATTATTCTACTCTACTCTGCTCTGCTTTGCTATCCTCCACTCCACTCCACTCCACTCCACTCCACTCCACTCCACTCCATTCCATTCCATTCCATTCCATTCCATTCTATTCTATTCTATTCTATTCTATTCTATTATTCTACTCTACTCCACTCCACTCCATTCTATTCTATTATTCTACTCTACTCTACTCTACTCTACTCTGCTCTGCTCTGCTCTGCTCTACTTTACTCCACTCCACTCCACTCCACTTCACTCCATTCCATTCTATTCTATTCTATTCTATTCTATTCTATTCTATTATTCTACTCTACTCCACTCCACTCCATTCTATTCTATTATTCTACTCTACTCTACTCTATTCTACTCTATTACAATATCTGGGAAGAGCTACTGATTCCACTTAGCCCTTCTCTGATTGCCCCTGTCTTGAAGAACAATGGTTTGTGTACATGTATGCCTATGTGCAAATGCTCGCAGACTTATCCTGAGGCCTATTCTTCACTAAATATGATTCAGTCACCAATGATGAACCAACAACTAGCTGATCAGATTCTGCAGGTGGGGTGGGTAAAATGAGCACATCTGGTCTTTCACACGATGTGGGGAATGTTTTTGGCTAGCTCTGCTCCTTGTAACTGGGAACCAGGTTTGGCATCAAGTTCCACAATCTTTAGGCTAGTGTTTCTGAACTCTGTGAGCTTTAAAATATGTGGATTTCAATTCCCAGAATTCCCAAGCAGAACACCCCAAGAAGCCCACATATCTTAAAGTTCCCAAGTTGAAAAACATTGCTTTAGGCAGTTGCAAGGCTCAAGCAATCCAGTACAGGAATCCTCGACTTTCAACCATTCTTTTAGTGACCATTTGAAGTTACAGCGGCATTGGAAAAAGTAACTTATGACTGTTTTTCACACCTATTACCACTCCAGTACCTCCATGGTTACGTGATTAAAATTCAGATGCTTGGCAACTGGATCACATTTTTCATACTTGCAGTATTCCAGAATCACCTGATATCCTTTTGTGACTTCTTACAAGCAAAGTCAAGGGGGAAGCCAGATCCACTGTACAACTGTGTTGCTAATTTCACAACTACAGTAACTCACAACCACTGAGTCAAGAAAGGTCATAAAATAGGGTAAAATTGCTTAACAGCAGTCTCACTTAGCAACAGAAATGTTAGGCTCAAGTTTGGTTGTAAGTTTATTTATTTATTTATTATTTATTTATTTATGTATTAATCCAATTTATACCCCGCCCTTCTCCTAAAAGGACCCAGAGTGGCGCACAGGCAATTTAAAACCAAAACATACATATAAATATCCATATTAAAAAGCTATTAAATAATAATCCAGTGCTAAACCAATATTATAAAATCTCTAATTAAAATTTACAATGTTAAAACTCAGTATCGGGGGTTATACTAGGCCTGCTTGTTGGAACAGAAGCGTTTTGAGGCGCTGGCGGAACAGGCGGAGGTCCGGATGTTACGTAGTTCGGGGGGCAGGTCGTTCCAGAGGGCAGGGCCCGCCACAGGCTCTTCCCCTGGGTGTCGCTAACCGGCATTGTCCAGCCAACGGCCCCCGGAGAAGGCCCTCTCTGTGGGAGCGGATCGGTCGAAGGGAAGTATGGAGCAGGAGGCGGTCTCGTATGTAGCTAGGCCCCGAGCCATGGAGCGCTTTAAAGATGGTCGTCAACACCTTGAAGCGCACCCGAAAGGTCACAGGTAGCCAGTGCAGCTCGCGCAGGAGTGGTGTTACGTGGGATTGCCTTGTGGCTCCCATAATCACCCGCGCGGCTGCGTTCTGAACTAACTGCAACATTCGAGTGCACCTCAAGGGGAGCCCCATGTAGAGAGCGTTGCAGTAGTCCAGCCGGGACGTCACGAGTGCTTGAGTGACTGTGCGAAGGGCAGCCCGGTCCAGTAAGGCGGGCAATTGGCGAATCAAGCGTACCAGATAAAACGCCCTCCTGGTCATGGCTGAGGACTCCCTATAGCCAGCAGTGGGATTTGCTTACCTCCCCTACTGGTTCGCAAATGTGAGAATGGACTCTCACTTGCACTCTCATGCCGTGCATGTGCACCGCCTTCTGTGCTTCTGCAGTGCTCACGCATTACATCGGGGGTGTGTGTGTGAATCCTCCCGCAGCCAGCACTAACGGTTTGCTTCAGGGTTCTGCAAAGTTGGCTCTTTTAAGACTAGTGGACTTCAACTCCCAGAATTCCCCAGCCGTCCACCAGTTTTAAAGGAAGTAACTTTGTAAACCCCCTGGTTTGCCTGAACTAGAGAGCTGAATACCACCTCTGTCTATAACCATTATCTTTTCTTCAGTTATTAATTGTGGTTTTCACAGGTGGAGTTTAGCATCCATTGTTTTTGGCTGACAGCCCTGCTGGCTAGCGATGAGAGATGAACGTTAGGTTGAAAGTCATATACTTGTCACTGACATGGCTGAGATTATTCAACATAGTGCCTTTGGTTAAGTTCATGCTCTTTGTCAGCGCTTTCATGCTTTCTGCTTGTTTCACATTTTTCGACGGGATACAATTTAAAACTTTTAAAAAATGGATCTGATAATTCTAACGACATTGTATTTCTCTTTTCTTCCCCTGAGCATAAGAAGCCTTCTAAAAATGCAATTTATTATTTGAAATCCAGTTAGGTTAGCAGCCATTTTGCCACCAAGCCATGTCATGACAGCCAGGAATAAGGCACAAATGACTCCAAAGTTGCATTTGATTCAGCAAACAAGGTCTCAAAAGTTTCATTTCCAGAGTTCAAGAGTGAGTTTTGTGGTTGTTTGGTTGCTAAATCGTGTCCAACTCTTTACAACTCCATGGACCATTGAATGCCAGGTCCCCAAGTCCTCCATTGTCTGCCAGAGTTTGCCCAAACTCACACCCACTTTGTCAATGACACTGCCTAACCATCTTGTCCTCTGTTATCCCTTTCTCCTTTTGCCTTCAATCTTTCCCAACTGCAGGGTGAATAGAGAACATTAAATAGTCAAAATCGCCCATTGGCACATAAATGTAGATAAGAAGGAAGTAGCAATGATTTTCAGGAACTGAAAGAGTGGTTTAAGTACAGAAGTACATGTATGTATTAAAAAACAAAACTAGCAGGACCACAAACCACCCATTTAAGTCTGAACATCTTACAGCAGGGACCCCCAAGCCCCCCCTCCAACTCCGGTCTATGGATCGGCACTGGTTTGTAACATGTCAGAAACTGGGCCACGCAAGCAAACAAAGCCCAATCTATGGGATGCGGGCAGCGTGTGAAACAACGACCCCTTCATTCTGCGGAAAAACTGGTCCCTGGTGCCCAAAAAGCTGGGGGCCACTGTCTTACAGTGTGTATCTACAAAAGGGACCATACGAGAAGGAGGAAACAATGGCGTATTCTGAAACTGATGGTAAAGATTCTCAGTCATCCAGGTCATAGTTGTACCCAAGGTGCTTTTTTCAGGAGTTCATTTTTTCTTTTGAAGACTTTTCACTTCTCATCCAAGAAGCTTCTTCAACTTCTTCTTCTTCAGGTGGCCCCTGAGGGCACAGATAAACCTCCAAGTGCTTCAACAACCTTCTAAAGCGGTGTTTCTTAACCTTGGCAATTTGAAGATGTCCGGACTTCACCTCCCAGAATTCCCCAGCCGGCATTTGCCGGCTAGGGAATTCTGGGAGTTGAGGTCCGGACATCTTCAAGTTGCCAAGGTTGAGAAACACTAAAGGATGCAAATTGCCAGCTGTCTGCAAGGAATATAAATCCTTCCATTTCCCACTATCTTGTCAGAGCTGAAGAAGCTTCTTGGATGAAAAGCGAGACATTTTGAAAAGAAAAAACGAACAAACAAGAAAGTCTATTTTTTAAAATAGAAAGCCTAGGTAGGCCTAATGAATGAGCAACATATCTCACTTCCTCAAATGTTACCTAAATCTACTCCCTTTGCTTTCTGAAATGTTAGCAGAGCCCCCTCGTAACAGGGACTTCTTTGAAAATCCAGGCATTTAATAATAAATGGCCTCCCTTGCAATTTGTCTTCAGTCTGTGGTATTCAGTTGCATTTCGTCTGTCTGTGGATGTGGCAATCAGCTTATTAGCCAACAGTATGCTCATTCTTCATTTCTCCTACAGTAGTTTAAGGCCTTGTATAATTGCAAAAGGTAACCTCTGGGTAAATTACTTGTGCCTTTTTTGAAGATGTTTTTGATCCTACACTTACTGCCAATCAGCCCATGTACTAATAAGAGAAAATTGTCCTCCATACAGTTCGGCATTTCATAAACTTCAAGTAGGGCTTGGTTTAATTTATTTTTCATTCTTATATTACTAGAATGTGTTGTTGTTGTTAGTTGTGAAGTCATGCCTGATCCATCAACGTTTCTCCAGGCCTTCCTGTCCTCTACCAACCTCTGGAGTCCATTTAAGCTCATGCCTATTGCTTCAGTGACCCCATCCAGCCACCTCATTCTCTGTTGTCCCATTCTTCTTTTGCCCTCCATCTTTCCCAGCATTAGGCTCTTCTCCAGGGAGCCCTTCCTTCTCATTAGGTGGCCAAAGTATGTGAGTTTCATCTTCAGGATCTGGCCTTCTAAAGAGCAGTCAGGGTTGATCTCCTCTAGGACTAACCTGTTTAATCACCTTGCAGTCAAAGGACTTGCAGAACAGACATGTATCATACCACAATTCCTTGAAGTTTGCTTTCATTTATAAAATCTTAACATGCTCTCGTGATGATTATTCCTTTTTGTTGTTGTTCAATTACAATATTTCAGTAATTAAACTACAATCAAGAGCATAATTAAAGCCCTATAGATAATATAAAGTAGTCCTTTGGGCCAATTATTAAATCTGTTCCATTAAGATGAAGTCTAAACTTCAGTCCAGATGTAGAAAAAATGGGTGGTTTTCATAGCAAAGGCACCCAAGCTGTCCTAGCAGCTTCTGTATTCTTTAATGGAATGGGAAAAGGGATTGAAGCACTCACAGAACATCAAAATAGCTTGAGAAGTTTGATATCTCCCACCTCATTTAATTTACTTAATTTTTCTGCACATTGGATCATACGATCTAGCTTTCTATCTAGGTTGTCTCTATGTTTATTGTGATGGTATTGTATGGAGCAGACTTCAAGCATTTGCTTTGCACAATGTGGGTTAAAACTTATCTTAATTTGCCAGTCAGTTAAGAATTATTTAAGGAAAGGGAACATTTAAGGGGTTCCTGGCAAGATAATTTGAACAGCATTAGGAATGCTGCAGACGGCAATATACCAGCTGATTTATGTACATTTGTTTTCCTCCTTCCTCCCACCAAAGAATATGATACAGTATAAAGGCACACATTATGGATTTATAGTTTAGCCCAAAGAATTAGAAAATAGAACAGGGCCAATTTGACACCTAACGCCTGCAATATAAATTAAGCTACTATACAAACACTTCCCATTGTGTAGAAGACAAGAAATCATTGCAGCCTAGGGGTTGTATTGGCAGCTGGAGAAAACAAGCCATTTCAGTATAATACAGTCCAGGAACAAAGCACCTGCCCATCACCTAGAAAGTCCATCCTTTCTTTTGAAGAGGTAAGTTGTAAACCACATTTTAACTCATGAAAGTTTCAAGCAACAGAACTTCATTATTGCTGGAGGCCAACCTTCATGAACCTCCATCTAAAGAAAATAATATTTGTCTATTTTATTTATTTATCATTTTATCTATTAGATTTTTAACCTGCCTTTTACACTTTATAAGTAACTCAAGGTAAGAAATAAACCTAATGCCCCTTCTTTCATTTTCCCCCCACCATTATAGTCCCATGATGTAGCATGGGCTGAGAGTGTGACTGGCCCATAGTCACCCAGCCAACTTTCTACGCACAAGTATACACACACGCAGACACAAAAGTAAAACAGATGAACCCTTGTTTATTGGAAACATGCCAACTGTGAGATGGCAGGTAGGAGCCCTCCTTGACTGGGGCACAGCAAAAGTGATGGATGTGGGCTGGTTTTTGTGGGTTCATGGGAAGTGACTCCCAGGAATTGCCGGGGGGGGGGGGGGGGAGGGAGGTGAAATCAGCTGCTGCTGCTCTCTCCAAGGGTGTGCTTGTCAAAGAGATAATCGCCAAGCCCTCCCTGGGATGCACCCAAGCGGCGGAGATTGGTAACGTAGTCGCCCAGGACTTTGATAGCTTTGACTTGCTCATCGAGGTAATGAGATTCCAAGAAGTCGCACATCTGGAAAGAAATGCAGACAATAGAGTTATGCACGGCTTGCAGCCTCCGTGTTTGGGGCATGGTTTTTCAACCTTGGCAACTTGTAAGATAGGTGGACTTCAATTCCCAGAATTCTCCATGCTGGCTGGGGAATTCTGGAAGTTGAAGTCCACCTATTTTTAAGTTGTCACGGTTGGAAAACCCTGTTCTAGGGCCAGCATCATTCTAACCACACATCCGTTCATTAACTTTGACCATTTACTTCTTTTAAAAAAAGGTCCATGATATTCTAGCACAGGGCTCAAAATGGACCGGTGCCAAGTCTCAGATTTACTCCTTTGAAGGCACCTTTATGGATCACCATTAAATCACGGAATGGGGTTTTACTGCTGATTTGCTCTCTTATCTCCACTGCCATAAAAACACAGCTACATTACAGTGGCTCTTCTATTTTTCTCTTGCATGGAGTAAAAGACCATTTCAGTCCATCTCTTTTTGTGTGCAAAGGAATCTTACTTAGACTGGGGACATGAACACCTGGTGGGAATTTGGTAGTGAGGGGGAAGAATTCTGATCATACCCCCCAATCGTAAGACTCACATGTGGGTCTCCCTGGTCGCTCGCCAAACGGTGCAAATCCAGAAGGGCTTGGTTGACGCTCTTTTCCAGCTGGAGTGCTGCTTCCATGGCATTCAGGATGTTCCCCCAAGAATCTTTCTCGGGCTTCTGTGGAGGGAAAGCACCTTGTTTAGATCCTGTGGCTCCTCTTTTTAATGGCTGGATATGTTTGATCCCACAATAGCAACTTTGGCAAGGCTAATTGGGGCGGGGGACGACGACTGGCAAAGGGCTTCTATTTACCTATTATGTTAGGCCAGAGTTCACATACCAAAGTTGCATAGTTCATAAACAACAATGCCTGGTTTGGTCTAGTGCAGGAGTCAGCAACCCATGGCTCTGGAGCCACATGTGGCTCTTTCATCTCTCTGTTGCGGCTCCCTGTTGCTGGTCAACTCCACAATTGATAGGGCTTTCGGTTAGGACAGGTAGAGGAAAAAGGACAGCATGCTAGGAGGAGATTCTATGGTGGGGGAACCGGACTTCCGGTCAGCTCCAGAAATGAATAGGGGGCTTCCAGTTAGGACCTTTGTGGCTCTTTGAGTGTTTAAGGTTGCTGACCTCAGGTCTAGTGGCTAAGGCACCAGACTAGAAACTGGGACACCGTGAGTTCAAGTCCTGTTTTAGCCAAGAAAGCCAGCTGGGTGGCTTTGGGACAGTCATTCCCTCTCAGCACCACACACATCGCAAGCTTGTTGTGGTGGGAGGTGGAGGAGGAGGAAGGTGCTATGCTATGCTATACTTGCCCCCTTGGGTTATTTGTAAAAAATAATAAAGGGAGGATACAAATAGATAATACTAAGCCAACCCCAACAATGACTGAGTTTGCATGACTAGCCAAATGCACATTAATTAATGCATGGCCTGATCAAACCCAAATTGCATTGTCAGTTGATGGTCAAATGTGTTTACTAATTTAAAAGACTGTGTGACTGACTGATGATTCTGGGAAGATTACATAAATAAAGCAACTTTTTTTTTTTTTTAAAAAAAAAGAAAGGAATGTGTGCAAATAGGCTTAACACACATTCCAAAAATAAAAATAAAAAAAATCCCCAGGGGTTAAACAAAAGCAAATTCCAGAGCCTTTTAAGGATCTGCAGAACCTTGTAGGTCCCTTGCATTGGGGATATCAGTATCAATAGTAATTAACTGAATCACCATAGTTATTCAAGGATGATTGGATTTATGAAGTCAGCCATATGAGACCTGCCAATCTTGCTATAGGCAACCTATAACACCCACTTCCGCAAATCTGCTGCAACTAGAATTTCCACCAAACTCAGCAGAAACACACTAAAAAAGGACCATAGGCTTAAAAATAGCTGCAAGATCAAGGAAATCAGAAATGACACTAAATTCAGAACGGGATATTTAAAGTTAACCTGGGGCAGGGGTCTGCAAAGTTGGCTCTTTTAAGACTGGTGGACTTCAACTCCCAGAATTCCCCAGCCAGCATGGCTGGCTGGGGAATTCTGGGAGTTGAAGTCCACCAGTCTTAAAAGAGCCAACTTTGCAGACCCCTGACCTGGGGTAAATACAGGTAGTCCTCAACTTACAGCAGTTCATTTAGGGACCATCTGAAGTTACAATGGTATCGGGGAAAAGTGACTTTTGACTGTTTTTCACACTTATGATCATAGTCACATGATCAAAATCCAGATGTTTGGCAAGTGACTCATCGAGTGCATTTTCAAGGTCACGTGATCTGCTTTTGCAACCTTCTGAGAAGCAAAGTCAGTGGGGAAATTCACTTAACAATCTTTTTACTTAATTAATAACTGCAGTGATTCACTTAACAACTGTGGCCAAAAAAAAGGTGTGAAATGGGGCAAAACTCATTTAGAACTGTCTCGCTAAGCAACAGAAATTTAGGGCTCAATTAGGATCGTAAGTCAAGGACTAACTGCACAGATGTTTGAAAAATATAAGAGGAAATTCTCAAGTCGTACTTCTGATGAGTTAATTAAGATTGAATCTCTTTGAAGCATTTTCCCCATATCTCTCAGCACCTGGACAGGGACATTCTTCCAAGCCTAAACTTGCCCCAATGTTGCCCCCCCCCCCCCAAGTGTTTCATCGAGTAATAGGATTTTTAACCCTAAAACATCTGGAGGGCAGCCAGATTGAAAAATACTATTTTCTTAACATCTCTTAAAGAAACAGCAATTTGGGCTGCATTTATTATACCTTGATGTCTTGTAGGAGGACCCGGCCACCACGCTGGCTCTGAAACTTCAGCAACTTGTCAGCATGCTCTCGCTCCTCATGTGACTGAGACCGAAAGTAGCTGGAGACGTTCGCAAGAGCCACATCGTCCCGGTCAAAATATGAAGCCTGCAGAAAGAAACAGAAATCTGTCTTTGGGCTCCAGTAGGCTTATCTCTATATTTCAGGTGTAGATCCATCCAACGGCTCCTTGGGCAAATGAGAAAAGACAGCAGGACTGGAACAAGAAGAATAGTAGCTGCAGGGTTAATCTGTAGTCTACACCAGTTTTCCCCCCCAAACTTGGCAATGTCAGGATGAGTGGAGTTCAACTCTCAGAATTCCCCCATCACCATGGGAATGGTCTAAAGAAACTGAAGTTCTCCAAACTTGACATAGCTGAAGAACATTTCTCAAAGTTAAATGAAACAAAGGAATAAAGATCTTAACATTTTATGATTATAAACTGTTAAGATCTTTATAAATTCTCACAGGACTCTCGAGGTTCCAAGCAGCATAATTTGTGTGCTGTTGGCCTAGAACAGGGGTCTGCAAAGTCAGCTCTTTTAAGACTGGTGGACTTCAACTCCCAGAATTCCCCATGCTGGCTGGGGAATTCTGGGAGTTGAAGTCCACCAGTCTTAAAAGAGCAGACTTTGCAGACCCCTGGCCTAGAACAGACCCCTGGCCTAGAACACTGTTTCTCAACTTTTTAGATATGCTGGACTTCAGCTCCAAGAATATCTCCAAGAAGATCTTAAAAGATTGAGAAAGACTGGTCTACAACCATGGCAATTTTAAGATGTGTGGACTTCACTGCTGGCTGGAAAATTCTGAAGCTGGAAGTCCACACATCTTAAAATTGGCACGGTTGAGAGACAATGCCTGGACTGAAACTGTCAGATGCATCATCATTATCATCAGGTAAGTTAATTTCTACTGTTTACGATAGAGCTGTACGCCTGAGTAAGGAGGTTGGTTGTGCCTTCCGTTTGCTTTCCAGAGTGCCCATGCGTCTAAAATCCACGTGCATGTGCAAAGTCAATTACTGTTTGTGCAGAAGTTAGCTCCCGTGCTGTTTACCTGTTCCCCGAATCTGATCACTCTGAGCCTTCCCCGGTCGCCATCATTTCTTTTCCTAGAGAACAATTCTTTGAAAATTTCACTAGACAACAAGTTGCTCAGTGAAAGAAAGGTGCCTTAGGTTGTTACTTAGCCAAGAAAAGGGATTACGGCACTAACCGCCCATAGTGGAGCCACGACTATGCCTCTCTTTATCAGCCTTGCACAGACTTCCAGATGGAGAAGGGGATAAACTCCCATCACCTTAAGCAAGGCTGGGGATAAGGGATGCAGAGACAGGCTGCCCTGGATCCCCTTTTATTTTTATAACTAAGCGTCCAACATACCTCATATTTGGTGTAGGGTTTCCTGCCTGAGCAGGGGGTTGGATTAGAAGACCTCCAAGATCCCTTCCAACTTTGTTATTCTATTCTATTCATTCTACTCTAATGCACTTCTATTTTCCCACAACCAACACCCTGTGAGTTAGGTCAAATTAGAAAGGGAATGTCCCAAAGTCTCACAGCTGACTTGCATGCTAAAGTGGGACTAGAATTCAGGCTCTTGGCTAACCATCTAACCAAACTGCCCCGTGTCCCCTGCCCCCTGCCCCTTACCCACCATGGAGAGATAGACGTAGCTGGCATACAGCTCCATGTTGACCATGCGGTTGACGGCAGCTTCGCAGTCGCGGTGGTAGTTCTGGCGGATCTGGGAGTCCATTTCTACGGCTGATCTGGAAGAGGGCAGAGGAAGAGGCGTCCGGCCCAAGGAGATCCTGCTGGAGGCGGAAGATCAGCAAGCAGCGAGTCGCTCCCTCGTCTGTTTTCAACTCAAGGAAGGTGGAAAGAGGCGATCCAAGGCAGGGGGGGAAAAGAAGAGAAAAGGCGGTGGAACCAGTTCCGTTCAAGCACTGTTGAAGCAGGAACCGAGCTCTGCCGGACAAAGGGACTCGCGCTCCTTTTATAAAGCGGCTGAGCGATCCAGAACGACATGCGCAGCCGCCGCCGACCACTCGATCTAGCCAGCTCAGGCCGGAGGTTTGCTGAAGGCGGAGACTGGGCGGAGAAAGCCCCGGAATCCTAGCGGCCGCCCTTCTCGATTCACGTGACGCAGCATGCAGGCGGTCTCCTTCCCGCTGGCTAGGTGGGGGGGGGAGTGGGGTGGGGGGCTACGGTTAATGCCGTTCATCCCTCTTAACCTGGTAGGATAGCAGTATTCCAATATTTGAGGGGATGCCACAAAATACAGGGGGCCAACTTAGTTTCCAAGGCACCAGAAAGCAAGGCAAGAAACAATGGATGGGAACTAATCAAGAGGAGAATTAAGGAGAAACTTCCTGACAGTGAGAACTATCTACCAGTGGAACGGCTTGCATTCAGAAGTTGCGGGTGCTTCATTACTGGAGGTTTTGAAGAAGAGACTAGACAACTGTCAATCTAGACTGGTATAGGGTCTCCTCCTTGAGCAGGGGGCTGGACTAGAAGACCTCCAAGGTCCTTTCCACTCTATCCTGATTGGATTGGACCTGGGAACTTGCTCATCTGGATAGAAGTTCATTTGCATGGAGCAAAAGAAAACAACTGTTAAGGCATCTTGAGGATTAGATGTTTTCTTGTAATTAGACGCAGGTTCCACTAGAAGTTGAGAAACAAAATCCTTATTGCCGCAGTTCTATAATAACCAAAGAACTTTAACCAGTTGGATTTATTTGCTTGCTTACTAGACTTCCGTGGCTGCCCATCTCACAGCATAATTCTAGGCTGCTTGCAGCAATCCATAAAAAGAGAAATAACCCAGGCACCAGACCCAACAGACCCCCAGCTCAAGGCTCATGCTAATCCAATGTTTGAAGGGAGAGCCACGTCTTCTTTAACTTCCAGAAGGTAAAACGGATAAAGATCCCTCCGATCTCAGATGGGAGGCTGTTCCAAAAGTAGGGTGGCCACTGAGGTCTCAACAGATAACATATACAATACAATAGCAGAGTTGGAAGGGACCTTGTAGGTCTTCTAGTCCAACCCCCTGCATGGGCAGGAATCTTATACCATTTCAGACAAATGGCTGTCTAACATCTTTTTAAAGACTTCCAGGGTTGGGGCATTCACAACTGCTGGAGGCAAGCTGTTCCAGAGGTTAATTGTTCTTACTGTTAGGAAATTTCTCCTTAGTTCTAAGTTGCTTCTCTCCTTGGTTAGTTTCCACCCATTGCTCCTTGTCCTGCCCCCAGGTGTCTTGGAGAAAAGTTTGACTCCCTCTTCTTTGTGGCACCCTCTGAGATATCGGAACACTGCTATCATGTCTCCCCTGGTCCTTCTCTTCATCAAACTAGACATACCCAGTTCCTGCAGCCGTTCTTCATATGTCTTAGTCTCCAGTCCTCTAATCATCTTGGTTGCTCTTCTTTGCACTCTTTCCAGAGTCTCCACGTCTTTTCTACATCGTGGCGACCAAAACTGTATGCAGTATTCCAAGTGTGGCCTTACCAAGGCACTATACAGTGGCATTAACACTTCACGCGATCTAGATTCTATCCCTCTGTTGATGCAGCCTAGAACTGTGTTGGCTTTTTTGGCAGCTGCTGCACACTGCTGGCTCATATTTAAATGGTTGTCCACTAGGATTCCGAGATCCCTCTCACAGTTGCTACTATTGAGCAAGGTACCACCTATACTGTACTTGTGCATTTGGTTTTTCTTGCCTATATGTAGGACCTTACTTTTTTCACAATTGAATTTCATTTTATTAGACAGTGCCCAATGTTCAAGTTTGTCTAGATCCTTCTGTATCTTAAGCCTATCTTCTGGAGTGTTGGCTATTCCTGCCAGCTTGGTGTCGTCTGCGAATTTGATGAGTTCCCCATTTATCCCCTCATCCAAATCGTTGATGAAGATGTTAAAGAGTACTGGGCCTAAAACAGAGCCTTGGGGGACTCCACTGCATACTTCTATAAGTATGCATACTATAAGGAAGGGGACCTTTTTAAAATATATATATATATTTATTGTTTTTACATTTAAAATAGTGCAGTGCCGTGATTGTCTATCCTTCTATACAATCACATTATTTACAGTTTGTTCCAGTCTTGTGGGAAGGGGACCTTTTTACCTACCAGAGTGTCTTATACTCTTTCCACCCTTAGAAATCCCACGAAGACTATAGCCCATTGCAAAATGGTTTTGTCTTGCCAACAGGATGACTTGTGAACTTTTATCTGCCGTGGGATCAGACCACTTTCCTGCCATTGCTTGACCCTCTCCAAGAAACAAGAACAGGGTTTGAGTGATGGGATCCACCTTGGTTGATCCCTTTTTGAAGGAGATCAACTTGGTGTTTTTCAAAAAGGCTGTAGAAGAACATACATCAGGGTTGGAATTTTGCTTACTGAATGTATTCCCAAATGATCTCTGCTGTTTCTTGTTAGAGAAGGAGGTCTTGTGAATTTTGGTGGGCAGCCTTTCAAGCATTGTTAAGCAGGTCTTTCACATAACAATCAATCAATCAATCAATCAGAATAGAGCTGTAAGGGACCTTCGAGGTCTTCTTGTCCAACCTCTTACTCAAGCAGGAGACACTGTACCCTTTCAAGAAAGAAAGAGATCAATGAATAAAAGATGTTTGGTGCAATGCTACTTCTTTTGTGTTAAAAATAAAATATATACATACACATATACCGAAGGGATTTGTTTTGTTTTCATTTTTTATCCAGAAACATTCAAAATGGGTCTTCCATGAGTCCTCCAGATGGCTGGAGCCACAACTTGCATCCTAAACCAACCAAGAATTTATAATCCCACTCACTTGTAGGGCACCAACCTAGGTAACCATATGTATTAATCTAGGAGTCTTGTCTTAAAACAAATACACAAGCTTGATATTAGCTAACTGCAATGGGTAAACGAAGCCATGATATCTTCTGACTTGTCTGTTTTATTAATACAGGTAGTTCTCAAACTTATTACAATTGAACCCCACATTTATGTTATTGAGTCATTGAGTTGTGCCCCATTTTGCATCCTTTCTTGCCACAGTTGTTAAGTGAATGACTGTGGTTGTTAAGTTAGTAACACAATTAAGGGAATCTAGCTTCCCCATTAACTTTACTTTTTAGAAGATCACAAAAAGGATCACATGATCCAGGACACTGCAACTGTCATAAGTAAGAGTCAGTTGCCAGGCATGTGGATTTTGATCACATGATCATGGGGATGCCACAAGTCGTATGAAAAATGGTCATAAGACACTTTTTCATTGCCATTGTAGAATAGAATAGAGTAGAGTAGAGTAGAGTAGAGTAGAGTAGAGTAGAGTAGAGTAGAGTAGAGTAGAGTAGAGTAGAGTAGAATAGAATTCTTTATTGGCCAAGTGTGATTGGACACACAAGGAATTTGTCTTTGGTGCCTATGCTCTCAGTGTACATAAAATAAAAGATACATTCGTCACGAATCATCAGATACAACACTTAATGATAGTCATAGGTTACAAATAAGCAATCAAATCATACTAGAAAACTATAAATCTTAAGGATACAAGCAACAAAGTTACAGTCATGCAGTCATAAGTGGGAGGAGATAGGTGATAGGAACAAGAGAAGATAAATCAGGTAACAGTAATAGTAATGTAGACTTCGTAAATAGTTTGACAATGTTGAGGGAGTTATTTGTTTAGCAGAGTGATGACGTTCGGGAAAAAACTTTGTAACTTTGAACAGTCACTAAATCAACTATTATGAATCAAGGACTACTGTAATCTATGTTTCCAGCATAGTATTGAAAGAATAGTGTGGCCATATCAAGATGTTAAGGCAATGTTTACCCTTTTTTCAGGAAAAAAAACTTAAGACTCTCCTAAAAGAGCATAGCTTAGGAATGGGAAGGAATAATGGACCATTAAGGAAGGAGTTTCAGGGGGGAAAATTGCCCATTCCTGAGAAAGTGGAAAACATGAGAAACAACTGCAAAATAAAACTGTCTTGATTTTGCTTGGTAAAAGACAGAAAGAAGTGTTCAAGATACTCTACTTTGCTACAAAAAAAGAGGTTTTCTAACATGCCCATTTATTAATCTTAAAGGGCCTGCTGGTCCCCACCCCAAATACAGCCGGGGTGATTTGCCACATGTTAGCCTATATCAAATAATATGCATTGCTGTTTAAAGAAAGAGACCCTGGATATTTTCCCCCTGAGTGCAAAAGACCTGAGCTATCACCTCAAAATGACACCGTCCTGTAACATCTTTATGTAAAAGAAGCACCTCAAATCTGTGCATTGCAATGCACATTAATGCCACTATTCACATTGTGAGGGACTTGATGGTCCCCACTACAAATATCCATGGCTACTGATCAGGAAGAGAAATTCATCTTGAAAGGACCTCTGAGTGAACATGGAAAGAAACTGTAACAGTTGTTTGCAGGATGTTTTCAAAAAAGTCAAGTTGTGTTGGGATTTTTTTGAGTCAAGCCTTCACAGCCAGCTACTTGACTAATTTAACCACATCCTGCAGACATTCCTGGACTGTAGTCTTAACAGGAGATGGATTGTTTGAACCCAGAAAAGAAACCCCAGCTTCAGGACTTAGCTCCTCAGTAGACAAACTAATTATAAAGTTGGAGACTTACTATCAGCAAGTGTGTTTACAGGTACTCCTTAACTTACAACCATTTGTTTAACAACTGTTCAAAGTTATGACATTGAAAAAAGTGATTTTTAACAAGTTATTCACACAAGCATCATAGCATCCCTACATCATGTGATTAAAATTTGGGTGCTTGGCAACCAGCATGTATTACAATGGTTGCAGTGTCCCCGGGGTGACATGATTGCCATTTGCAATCTTCTCAGTTGGTTTCCAACAAGCAAAGTCAATGGGGGAGCCCAGATTCGTCAATCTTAAAGGCAATACAATACAATACAATACAATACAATAGCAGAGTTGGAAGGGACCTTGTAGATATTCTAGTCCAACCCCCTGCATGGGCAGGAACCTTATACCATTTCAGACAAATGGCTATCTAACATCTTTTTAAAGACTTCCAGGGTTGGGGAACTGGTCCTGGTCCCCACCCCAAGTACAGCGCTTGCTCTTGATTTGCATGATTCACTTAACAGCTCTGACCAAAGAGGTAAAATTAAATGCAAAGTCATTTAAAAACTGCCTTGCTCAGCAATGGAAATTCCCATCTCACTTCGGCTTGTAAGTTGAGGACTTCCTGTATTTAACAATCATGCGCAAAGTCTGTATCTCACTTATTTTGGCTACATCATGGGGAGGAATTCACTTGAGAAAGCAATATATTTGCAAGAGTCCAGAGTAAAAGGAAACCAGGTTGCCAAAGAACACAGTGGATGGACACCATCACATGGTGACCAGCCAAAGTAGTGCAAGATCAGAAGACATGGAGAGACACGGCCCATAGAATCGCCCAAGAGTCAGACACAGCTGAATGAATAATATCATCACCATTATTACCATCATTCACATAAAATCATAATACGTTTTGTAGTGTTTCTGGCTTAGACCCAGTCACTGGAATTTGCAAACCATGGTTTGTAGCTCAGTATATTGTGCAACTTCAGGCAACTGTGATTTGCTCGACAAACCATAGCATGTTACTGGAACTTAGCCACCATCAACAATACTGCATAGTTACATGAAGCTTTTCCCCTATTCTATTTTAGAACAAGTCCCAGGATCTTGAAACTAACATCCATTCAGGCCCACCTTCTCATTTACCCTCCTTTCCCTGTTGAAACCCCCCCACCCCAAATTTCTATCTTTTAAAATCCCAACAGAATCCATGTTGTTTTTAATGACAAAAATTACGTGTTGCAATGCTTCTTAAGTTCAGCAACATTAAGAGATGGGGACTTCAACTCCCAGAATTCCCCAGCCATCATGAGAGGCCCTTGCTGAGGTTGAGAAACACTGGATTAGAAAAAGATCAAAAACTACGCTTATTTTTGTGTTTAGCTTAGAAAGAGAAAAAAGTTAACTTGCGACTTATGGGTTTGAAGATTAGAAAGGACAGCTTATGGAAAGGAGAAAATCTTGATGCAACTTTAGAGAGAGGGGTGGGTGGGACAAAATGTAAATGTGTTTATAAGTGTTGAAGATCAGGAGCCGCTTGTTTAAAAAAAATATTTTCTTTTTTCACTACTTGCTATTTTTCTTTATTATCTTTCCTTTCTTATACGGTTCTACTTTGAATCCATGTTGTTTTTCTGATAGGCTTTGCATGCTGTGCTGGACGTGAAGCTGTGGTGTTTCATCACCATGAGTCAGCAGCAAGCAGAGCTGTAAAATGGAGGGAGAGGGGGTGGGGGGACTAAGAAGTTCTACGTGCAAAACTCTCCGTCCTCCCATTCAATCAGGAAACTTGTTCGGACTAGATTAACTGGCGTCAACACATTCGAAGCACCCAGCTCCGTCTTCAATTAGTGCCTCTCCCTAAGATCCTGTGTCAGCCTGCTCTCCCATCAGTAGCTAGCCTCCATTCAATTTCCCAGAGCCTGGGAAACTACAGGAGACTGGAGGAGAAGCCCTTAACAATGGAATGGAACAGTCAACTCACCACGGCCAATTCGCTGCGGCCAACTCACCACCGCCAACTTTGCCATTGGACAGCTCACTGTGGGACAATTCAATTTAATTATTTAAAATAATTTTACCAATATTTTATTTTTTATCACCCACATTTCATTTTGTCCCTCCTTTGGCATCCTTTCTTTAATGATTCTGTTCAACTATTTATTCGATCTAAGTGTAACTCTTGTCCCGTGGCAAACTGTCCTACTGTCCAAGATGGCCATACTAAGTTGGCTGCACGTTGACCCTTGAAGGAATGTAGTTTCTTCTCCTCCTCCCACCCTCAGCCCAAGTGTACATATTAACCCTTTCTATTTATAAATTGATCCGTCAGCAATGGCCACAACCTGGGCCCAAGGCGTGGAAGTTATTAATTGCTAATTAAAAGCCACTAATGGCCCTGCAGCTTGCTGAATTAAGAGTTTTTCACTCTCGTGGTTAGGCCTCTATGGCCTTAATTAGACTTCTTAACCGATGACATCGTTTTGAGTTGCAACCCGTTATCTCCCCACCCTTTCGGTTTAATCTCCAAGGACCGGGTATTTTGCTGAGGGTGGCAAGGAAAAAACTTTGCTGACGGCAGTTCGGCTTTGGCGGTTTGCAAATGGCACATTCAGCCAATGGATATGCTGAGCCAACCTGTGGCACTGAAGAGAGATACGAGGTCTTTTCACCGCCTTTATGTCTATTTTTGCATGTCCTAAAGATGTTACAAGTCTATCTGTTGGAAAGAAAGCAGTTTCTACAGATAATAAAGACAGTTTTTCCTTTTTCCTTAAACCAGTTCTAAAAGGAGGAGACAAATTGTTTCTACGGAATATCCTGAAATAAAAATCAGCAAGCCACTTTTCAGCTAAGCCTGTTGCGAGGACTTAAATGCCAGGCATTCATGATTCAAAAAAAAATTAGGTTGAACAAACCTTGTGTAAACTAATCGGGTGTTGTAAGCAGGATATGCAAACTCAGCCAAAGGAGACCAGTTACCAGCTTGGACCTTGTGTTTTAGTTGCTAAGCGTTTTGATGAAAGGTAAACATTTACTCTAAGGATCTTTGTTCATATTCTGTAGCTGACTGCAGAACTTTTCATCTTACTGAAGTCATAGAAATTATGCAGCAAGGCTCTGTACTCTTCAACATCTTCATCAATGATTTGGATGAGGGGATAAATGAGGAACTCATCAAATTTGCAGATGACACCAAGCTGGCAGGAATAGCCAACACTCCAGAAGATAGGCTTAAGATACAGAAGGATCTTGACAAAACTTGAACATTGGGCACTGTCTAATAAAATGAAATTCAATGGTGAAAAGAGTAAGGTTCTACATTTAAGCAACAAAAATGAAATGCACAGGTACAGTATAGGTCAGTGATGACGAACCTATGGCACGGTGCCACAGGTGGCATGCGGAACCATTTCTGAGGGCACATGAGGCATTGCCCTGTCAGCTCCTGCGTGCTTGTGTGTGCTGGCCAGTTGATTTAGGCCTTTTTTTGAGGCTGTTTTATTCCCTCTGGAGGCTTCAGGGAAGCTCCCGAAGCCTCTGGAGGTGGGGAGGAGGCTGTTTTCACCCTCGCCAGGCTCCTAGAAAGCCTCTGAAGCCTGGGGAGGGTGAAAAAAGCACGTCAAAAGCAGGGGGTTGCGCACATAGCATTATGGGTGTGGCACGCCCACGGACGACTCCCCTGCACTCCCCCCATTTTTGGCACGTGAGCCAAAAAAGGTTAGCCATCACTGGTATAGGTGGTACCTTGCTCAATAGTAGCAACTGTGAGAGGAATCTTGGAATCCTAGTGGACAACCATTTAAATATGAGCCAGCTGTGTGCAGCAGCTGCCAAAAAAAGCCAACACAGTTCTAGGCTGCATAAACAGAGGGATAGAATCAAGATCACATGAAGTGTTAATACCACTTTATAATGCCTTGGTAAGGCCACACTTGGGATACTGCATTCAGTTTTGGTCGCCAAGATGTAGAAAAGATGTGGAGACTCTAGAAAGAGTTCAGAGAAGAGCAATAAAAATGATTAGGGGACTGGAGACTAAAACATACGAGGAACGGTTGCAGGAACTGGTTATGTCTAGTTTAATGAAAAGAAGGACTAGGGGAGACATGATAGCAGTCTTCCGATATCTCAGAGGCTGCCACAAAGAAGAGAGAGTCAAACTATTTTCCAAAGCACCTGAGGGCAGAACAAGAAGCAATGGGTGGAAACTAATCAAGGAGAGAAGGAACTAAGAACTGAGGAGAAATTTCCTGACAGTTAGAACAATTAATCAGTGGAACAGCTTGCCTCCAGAAGCTGTGAATGCCCCAACACTGGAAGTCTTTAAGAGGATGTTGGATAGCCATTTGTCTGAAACGATAGGGTTTCTTGCCTAGGAAGGGGGTTGGATTAGAAGACCTCCAAGGTCCTTCCAACTCTGCTATTGTATTATTCTATAACTCTGATGCCTCTTCCAATTGAAGGCCAGCATGTAAAATCTCTTAGGCTATTCAGGCTATTCAGAAGGACTGCATGGAGAAAATAGGGAAGAGTATAAACCATAAATTAATTATGGCAGGATATGGAACGATGGTCAGAGCTAGTTACTCAGCGAGGTAAACCAAAAGGGAGTGGAGGGCTGGATCTTTGCATTGCCCAGATTACTCTTCATTAAAATCTTCTGTCTTGACACTTCTTGTCATTGAGGTTCAATGAATTAAGAATTAGATCTGAGGCTTGAAGTCTTCAGGTTCTGTATCAGGTGGGAAGCATCTGGCTTGTGAAATTAATCTTGTTGGCCTCACTGAACTAAGGTGTCTTCCCAAGTAGTCTTAATTGTAAAGAAGCATAGTGAAGTGAAATAACGTTATCACTTAAATTTCAGGATGTGCTGCTCAATTCAGAAGACAATCCAATGCCTAGAATGTGCAAAATAGCAATGTTTAAGAAGACTGAATGTACATAGGATATACCTCTTCTTTGTTGCTTAGTGAACAGTCAACATCAGTCTTCCAATACATGTAGGGCTGCCAGAGGGAAGAAGGCATCAATTTATTCTCCAAAGCACCTGAGGGCAGGATAAGAAGCAAAATGTGGAAGCTCATCAGAAGGAGATCCAACCTGGAAATAAGGACGGATTTCCTGATAGGAAGAACTATTAAGCAGTAGTTTGCCTCGTGGAGTTTTGGGTGCTCCATCACTTGATGTTTTCACGAAAGACTGGACAACCATTTCTCTGAGATGATATCAAGACTTTGGGCAGGAAGTTGGAGTAGAAGACCCCCAAGATCCCTTCTAAGCTCCCTTATTCTACGATCCTATGAAATTAGAAGTTTTTTCTTTCAATTATTATCATTTACAATACAATACAATACAATAGCAGAGTTGGAAGGGACCTTGTAGGTCTTCTAGTCCAACCCCCTGCGTGGGGAGGAACCTTATACCATTTCAGACAAATGGCTATCTAACATCTTCAGAAGAAAGAAACGTTTCTTTCTTTCTGTATTTTTGTTTTTCACTTTCACATTCTTTGTTCTCTTTATTCTGTATTCCTGGGGCGTAATGGCTCAGCAGCTAAGGACACCGATCTTGTCAGCTGAAAAGGTGACAAACCAAGTTTGAGACCTGAGCACATGTAATGGGGTGAGCTTCCGTTATAATTCAGCTCCTGCCCACCTAGAGTTCGAAAGCGTGCAAAATGCAGGGGAAATAAATAGGTGGAAGGTAACAGTGTTCCATGCGCTCGGCACATAGTTATTCTGGCCACATGACCATGGAAGTGTCTTCCGATAATGCTGGCTGAAAAACAGAGATAAGCACTGCCCCCTAGAGTCAGACACAACTGGACTGGAAAAATCTTTACCTTTACCTTTTTATTCTGTATCCATTAGTATTATCTTTATGTTCTCTTTAAAATTGTCTAATAAAATTTTATATTTAAGAACCAAGGAGGAAAATTCAGGTAGTCCTTGACTTACAATCACCAACATTTCTGTTGCTAAGTGAAACATCTGTTAAGTGAGTTTTGCCCCATTTTACAACCTTTCTTGCCACAGTTTTTAAGTGAATCACTGCAGTTGGGAAGGTAGTCACACAGTTGTTATGTGAATCTGGCTTGCCCCTTTGACTTTACTTGTCAGGATGTCGCAAAAATGGATCACATAATTCTGCGATCCTGCAACCGTCATAAATACGAATCAGTGGCCAAGTGCCTGAATTTTGATTACATGACCATGAGGATATGCTGCAATGACCGTTGAGTGTGGAAAAACAGTCATAAGCCACTTTTATCAGTGCTGTTGTAACTTTGAACAGTCACTAAATGAAGTTGTAAGTCAAGGACTACCTATACTTACAGGCCATAGATATTCCAGCAATTTTTCTGACCTGACAGTTTTTGACATATCCTGTCTTCAGCTGAAGTCTGTCTTGTAGTGAGTCACAAGACAAGTAAGCAAGCAACAGTTTCATTTTATTATTATTTTTGGTCAGGATGAAATCCAAGGTTTCCCAAGAGGCATCAATAATTTTCTCAGTCTTCCACACAGCAGCATTGAGAAATGCCAATCTCCCCAGATTTCTATTGTGGTGATGGGAAAAAGTTTAGTAAAGCATTCTGGGAAAAAAAAGAAAAAAGAAATAATGGAAACATTTTGAATGCAAACAGTAGCAAAAATATTTAACCTGGCAGGATAAAAGTCAGCAAATGTTTTCCAAGCCATATTTTGTTGCTACAGAGTTTCTATTTTTTTGCTCTATAACAGTGATGGCGAACCTATGGCACGGGTGCCACAGGTGGCACGCGGAACCATTTCTTAGGGCACGTGAGGCGTTGCCCTGTCAGCACTAGTGTGCATGTGAGCGCTGGCCAGTTGATTTAGGCCTTCTTTTGAGTCCATTTTTCGCCCTCTGGAGGCTTCAGGGAAGCTCCTGAAGCCTCTGGAGGTGGGGAGGGGAAGCTGTTTTCACCCTCCCCAGGCTCCTAGAAAGCCTCTGGAGCCTGGGGAGGGCAAAAAAGTGCACCAAAAGCAGGGGGTCGCGCACATAGCATTATGGGTATGGCACACCCACGCACGACCCCCCTGCGCTCCCCCCGCTTTTGGCACGCGAGCCAAAAAAGGTTAGCCATCACTGCTCTATAACCTTTAGATGGGTAGTAATAAACTCAAGCTCAACCCTGCCAAGACCGAGTGGCTGGGGTTTCCGGCACCCCGGTTCAGTCAGTTAAGTCCAACACTGGCCATTGGGGGCGAAATATTGGCCCCCGTGGAGAGGTCGCACAATTTGGGTGTCCTCCTGGATTCCCGGCTGTCCATGGAGGACCATGTGGCAGCCGTGGCCAGGGGGACGTTTTACCAGATACGCTTGGTTCGCCAATTGCGCTCCTTACTGGATCGGGCTGCCCTCCGCACAGTCACTCAAGCACTTGTGACATCTAGGCTGGACTATTGTAATGCTCTCTACATGGGGCTCTCCTTGAGGTGCACTCGGAGGTTACAGCTAGTCCAGAATGCAGCTGCGCAGGTGGTCATGGGAGCCACAAGGCAGTCCCACGTAACACCTCTCCTGCGCGAGCTGCACTGGCTACCTGTGGCCTTTCGGGTGCGCTTCAAGGTGTTAATGATCATCTTTAAAGCGCTCCATGGCTCGGGGCCTAGTTACATGCGAGACCGTATCCTGCCCCATACATCCCTCCGACCAATCCGCTCCCATAGAGTGGGGTCTTCTCCGGGTCCCGTCGGCCGGGCAATGCCGGTTGGCGACACCCAGGGGAAGGGCCTTCTCTGTGGTGGGCCCAACCCTCTGGAACGACCTGCCCCCTGAACTCCGTACCACCACAGACCTCCGCCTTTTCCGCCAGCGTCTGAAAATGCATTTATTCCAACAAGCCGGCCTAGGATAAACACCCGATCTGGACTTTTTAGTTATACATTTTAATTAGAGAATTTTAAAATGTTTTAGCATGGGGAAATTTAATTTAATTGGATTTTAATAATTGATCTATTTATGTACGTTGTGTTTTAATTTACCTGTGCGCCACCCTGGGTCCTTTTGTACAAGGGCGGGGTATAAATTTAATAAAATAAATAAATAAAAATTTGCAGTGTCACCTTTGCAATTTTTCACAACGGAAGAATATCATCACATTTGGGAGGCGTCCTTATCTCTGTGCTATCATTTAAATACTGCCTTGTAGAATTAAGGAAAAAAGTTGGGACGTGAAATAGTTCAATAACACTTTTGCAATGCCTGGTTTGGCTCTCAATGTAGCCTGCGGTAAAATTTATCCTAATTTGTGGGTTGGTAACCTGTCATTTCGAGGCTGCAAAAAGTGTAGCTCCTCTTGTAAGTGTAGGGAACTCAACCCATTTTTACCCCATGACCAACTGGCTGGCAGGCAGGAAACAGAACTGTTTTCTCCCTGCTACAATAAGGAGAAAAGGAGAGGGAGAGGGGAGGATGTTGACAAGTGATAGATTAATTCAAGAGCATCTCCAGTCAGATCTGTATGGTTTCTATGGCCTGTAAATGCTTCTTATTCTTGACCTATTCAGGAGAAGCAATAGGGACCGGTGACACACATATAAATGAGTTATATTTGGTGGGATAAGGTAGTCCTCGACATATGACCACAATTGAGACCAGAATCTCCATTGCAAAGCAAGGTGGTTGTTAAGTGAGTCACTGCAGGTGTAATGTGAATCAAGCAGTCATTCTGTGTATCTGGCCTCTCCCATTGACTTTGCTCTTTGGAAGGTTGCAAATGGCAATCCCATGACAATGGGATACTGCAACTAGTATAAATACATTGCCAAGCACCCAAATGTTGGTCCTGTGTCTTTGGGATGCTGCAATGGTCATGAACTGTGAGGACTGGTCATAAGTCACTTTTGTTCAGTGTTGTTGCAACTTTGAGTAGTTGCAACAACGAATGGCTGTAGGTTGTGCACTACCTGTACCGTATGGGAGGGAATAGGAACAACCTTTATCTCAGAATGAAGATAGCACCGCACTTTCCAGTGATGTGAGCTTCATGTCCAAAGTCACATTTCAGAAAGATGTTAGCAAGAACAGGAAAAAAAAAATGTTGGACTGTTGTCATTTATAACAACATGAGTTAAAAATATAACTACTTGATAGAATTATTTTTCAGACACATTTTCAAGTTCACACTTTTCCCCATGTCACATTCATAACAAAAGCTTAGTAGCAAATTTTGGAGGTACCCATGAGGTTTGGGGGGGGGGTTCCCCAAAGCAAACTTTTTGTAGTAATATATCAATCTATTGCATAAACATTAAATTAACAGTAAAAATCTCTATTAACATTAATAGAGATTAATGGAAGAAAATTGCAACTGTTTATGGTTGAGTTTTGGATCAGTAACAAGGTAGTAATTTTTGTTTAAAAATCAAACTATTTTTCAAAATAAAAAGATGAATTCTAAAGTAAAATTAAATTATATCTCTATTTTATTTTTTCCGCTTTCCTAAGTACTGTAGCTATAGAATTGCATGGACTCCCACAAAAAAAATATTTCAATTCCTTTTAAAAATCTAGTAATTCCTACTTTTAGATAATTCACCCAACTGGCTTTTGCTGACTTAAAGACTAGAAACATTTCTTTAAAGGACAACTGGTAGTTTTTAGGATTCTGAGCCGAACTTTGGTGGGCACTGGCCTCATGGAACACAAATTCTCCAGGAAACGTTAATGCTCCTAAATTGTCTATATTCTTTTGAACTGGATGACACTTTCCACAAACCATGCAGCTGCCTGGAATCTGGTTTAATTCAAATACGCTTTTAACTTGGGTTTAGCCTGACGAGGTGTGTCTGCCCCCTGCTGGACTTCTTGGGAGGGAGCAGCAATGAACAGTTTCAAGATAACTACATGAACTATGATTTTTTCCAATTCAACAGAGAGTTTAAAAAACCCACACAAATGCAATTATTAAAAAGGAAGATCAGCTAAGAGGGTTTGGTTCTTATGAGCACATGAGTCAGCTACACTAGCCAGGTTGTGCATCATAGTTTAGTGAAAAAAACACAATTCTTGGGATCCCACAACACAGGGGTCTGCAAAGTTGGCTCTTTTAAGACTGGTGGACTTCAACTCCCAGAGTTCCCCAGCCAGCATAGCAGTGGTGGGTTTCCAATTTTTTTAGAACCTACTCTGTAGGTGTGGTCTATTTTGTGGGCGTGGCTTGGCAGTCATGTGACAGGGTGGGCGTGGCCACCTTTTAAAATGTGGTGAAACTCATTTAACAATGTTCTTGCTTAGCAACCAAAATTTTGGACTCAATTGTGATGATACTTTCTTTCTTTCTTTCTTTCTTTCTTTCTTTCTTTCTTTCTTTCTTTCTTTCTTTCTTTCTTTCTTTCTTTCTTTCCTTTCCTTTCCTTTCCTTCCCGTTGGGTCACTGGCAGTGGCGGGCCAGATTTACTTCCAGGTACGCCGGTGGAACCCCCTCACCGGTTCTCTAAATTTCACCAACCGGCTCTCACGAGTAGGTGTGAGCCTGCAGAAACCCACCACTGCAGCATAGCATAGCTGGCTGGGGAACTCTGGGAGTTGAAGTCCACCAGTCTTAAAAGAGCCAACTTTGCAGAGCCCTGCCACAACACATTAGGGTAAAATGAATGAAACAGCATCACAGCTTTGCTTAAGGATGCCCTATTTTTTCTGATCAGGAGGCGAACTCTTCCAGGTTGCAGGATCTTCAGACGATGCTATGGCTTTCCAGATATTGCTAGAGGATAATTCCTATTAGTGAGGATTCATGCCAGGGGTGAAATGATGCCAGTTCGGACCCGTTTACCGAACTGGTAGTAAAATGCTAGTGATTCTCCCAAACTGGTAGTAAATAAAATGCTAAAAAAAGTTTTTAAAAAGTTCCAACGATCAGCTGTGCGACCATCTGCTGTTCTTGCCCTTTATATTCGCTAAAAAGTAGGAAATCCTGCTTTCTAGCGAATCTACATCGTGCAGCACCACTGTTCCCCCACTCAATGTTCTACTTACCTTTGCAGACTCAGAAAAGGTTTCTTAGCACCTGTGGTGTACATGTGCATGAAACACGCATGTGTGCACGAGCAAACCAGTAGCAGACTTCAGAGCATTTCACCCCTGATTCATGATGAATTTTGAGGTCCAATGCCTGAACCAGGCTTTTGGTACATGTGTTCTACAGCCGACCTAAATCTACACTTTTAATAAAGTCTTCCCAAATCTTGGCTATAAGAGAAACACTCAAAGGATCCTCAACTATGCCACTCACCCAGCCACCCTGCTGTTCGATCCAGAGAGCCAGCCGATCCTTTAAAAAGTTCATGGCCCAGTCCATCACACGCCTGAACAAACCTGGGGCAGACTGTGAGTGTAGAAAAGAAAAAAGACCAAAAATGATTCAAAACAGAACCTAAAATTTATAAGTTTTTTACTCAAAGTATTGAGGAGAGAGAAATTGGAAAATAATGGCCAGAAAAATCAGATTTGCAGATTAGGAGTTTCTTGGCTATGAATTAAATAAACCTACTTGTCAAAAGTTTAATAGAATGTGCTCCAAAGGTTTTTGAATTCATTAGTTCATTTCAACCTGGTGATCAGTAAATTAGGACTTCCTAATTTGCAGTAATCATGGACATTTCAAAGGAATCAAGTGTATGCAGGTATTAATTCAGAAGTAAATCAACTGTCAGATTTATTCTGACATAAGTGTGCCCAATCAGTTTCTAGGGATATTAATCTGTGAAAAGACAACACTGAGCTAAAGAACAAATGCTCTTCTAGCCACTTAAAAAGAGAGAGATCAACCATGTTTTAAATCTGCTTCTAGCACTGAGTTGATTGCATGACTTCTTTCTGAAAAAAA
Source organism: Rhabdophis nuchalis (assembly GCA_039707465.1). Lineage (NCBI taxonomy): Eukaryota > Metazoa > Chordata > Lepidosauria > Squamata > Natricidae > Rhabdophis > Rhabdophis nuchalis. The sequence continues at coordinate 150,160,404 of CM077647.1, forward strand.
TCCCCGTCAATTCTGTGGTTGAAAAGCTAGTATGGCATGGTACATGAAACAGAAGAATTGCTTAGTGATTTAGGACCCTATTTCTTTCCTAAATAGGTGGTGAAAGAGTGAAGGATAAATGGGATGAGGGAATTGTACCTGGAAGATTTGAAGAACACAATCCATAAGACAAAACAGGCAAGCACCTTAAATCTTGCAGAGGTTTCAAACATACAAAGCATCCCAGGAAAAACAAAAACAAAAAGGCTCAGGCATCCTTTCCGTTTGTTTTTCCTTTAAATGGGTATACAACGGCTTGACCAGAATAAATTGTCAGAATATTCATGAACTGGCAGAGACATGGTAACAAGGTCAGCCAATGAATAGGCATGGTAACAGGTCAGCCAATGAAGCTTATTTGGAAACAGAAACTTAAGTAAGAAGTCTGGACTTGTCTGTAACTCTGACTTGAAACAAAACTGTTCTCTCCTTTGCCTGTGAACCAGTTGTTGGTATTGTACATTTACTCATGTGTTATTATGTATATAAAGAAGTTAATGAATCCTGCTGAATCAGTTATCTGTGTGTGCTTTCTGGATTCGATTTTTGCAACAAACTCTGACATTACTGTCAATTTGGAGATAGAAAGACTACCCTTTCCCCCATATTCTTTCTTTTCAACTCTCCATTGGCTCCTTGGTATAAAAGAAATGTACAGAGTCATTTGGCATTTGTAGAAGGGAAAATAACATCATTTGTGTCATCAAACACCTCAAAACAGATGGAGCTTTAAATATCATGATGGAAGCCTAGAATTGCATCATTTGCATGGTGAAGATTAACATGTCATCATATTTACGTCATGGCTAGTAATGAATAGAGCCCTCCCAGCTACCTCTTTCCCTGGAAAACTAATGGTACCTTAATTAAAAATTAGTCAGTTATCTGGATTTGGCTAGCATACCATGCCATGAATAAGATGAACTACCCAAAGCCAAATCATAGTTATCAAACATGGTAAACAACATATCTGACCCAGAAATAATAAGCAAAAACTATACTATCTCTTAGTGTGATGTGCAAGTAAGATGAGAAGGACCCAATAAAAATTACCAATAAGGAGAGATGAAAGATTTTAATTAAGAGAAGCTTCATCCTTATAAATCCTCTCTTTCAGGCAAGGGAGAGTAATTTATGGCAAAAAGGCCTCACATGTCTGCCAAGTTGCTCTTCTGTAGCACAGTGAGTTCTCCTCACCATGTCTGCTATAAAGCTACATCAAACCTGTTAGGAGTAGACTCCTAGTGTTGGGTAGGCAATATATAATACCATGATGACAAATGGTCATTGTTGCTTTAAGATGTTGGAATGCAATTAGAAGCTGTAATTATCTCCACAATAAGAGGAAGTCAGGAGAGCGCATATTCTCTCTCTGCTCATCTCTCTACTGATTGCTCTCTGCTCGCTGTGACTGACTGAAGGAAGAAGGAAGGAAGAATCGTTAATTGTGTCTGTAAGCAATTGTTTGTTTGTTAAGGACTTTGTTTGATTCACTAACAACTATCACTGCTTGTGAAGCAGTAGTTTAGTTTTACAACACCAGTAAAGCTAATTGATTTTACTAGCAGTGTCTGTGTGTTGGCTAGCAACGTTTCTATAACTGCACATTCCGCTGCACAACTTTTCTGTCTCCCAACGGAGATATCCCCCAACAAAACCTATCATACCGGGACAGAAAAATAAAATAAAATAGTGCTGTTTCTTTAAAATAACGCTTAAAATACAAAAGATAACTCCTAATTTTCCTTTCTCCCAACCCTACCACCTGCATTCATGTGATACGTCGTTCTCCTGTTCAGCCCACTTAAAGGGTTTTAAGAATGTCCTCCCCAAAAAAGCATCTTTGCCTTACGCACGCACTGATTACCATATTTTTCGGAGTATAAGACGCACATTAGTTTTTGGGGAGGAAATCAAGAAAAAAAATTCTGCCTCTGCCTACCAGCATCCATCGGTATTCATCTGGCTAGTATCTTGCAGCAAATAGCAAACAGTCTGGTCAGCTTCAGCAAATTATTGCAACCTGATTCAGCACGAGCCGCCACCGATTCCTGCTGCCTGGAACCGCCTAAAAACACAACACGTGAGGCCAAAATTGGGGTGTGTGGAGGCTGAAAACATGACGCGTGGAGGCGGTGATGCACTATGATGATCCCCGCAGCCTGGAATGGGTCTAAAACAGAATGTGCAGAGGCTGAAAATGCAACACGTGGAGGCCAAAAATGAGACACGCGGAGGCAGATATCGGCGGCAATGTGCTGTGGCGATCCCTGCAGCCTGGTACTAAAAGGTTGGGGGCTGGTGCGTGGGCGGGGCTTCAGCAATATTCAGTGTATAAGACACTCCCAAATTTTGACCCTCTTAGGGGGAGAAAAAGTGCATCTTATACTCTGAAAAATACGGTATATGGGTCTTACTATAACCCCACTGATTTCAGTCTATATTGCTTTTCCTGCCCACTTCTTGAGGATGTTGCAACAACAAACATTATGCCTTCAGGTTTCTACCTGTCTGCAAACTTCATATGTAAAGTAGAAGAAGACAACAATCCGTCCCCAGTTAACTCCAGTAGCAAACATCTCCTCTGATACTTCGGCCAGAGCGTGGAGTGGATTTTCACTGATGACGCATTCTGCCATTCTGCAATGGGAAAAGGACATCTCAGGGCAGTACAGGTAGTCCTCAACTTATGACCACAATTGAGTCCAGAATTTATGTTGTTGTGATACATTTGTAAAGTGAGTTTTGCATATTTTACTTTTTTTGCAACATTTGTTAAGTGAACCACTGCAGTTGTTAAATTACTAACATTGTTGTTAAGTGAATTTGGCTTTCCCATTGACTTTGTTTGTCAGTAGGTCGCAAAAGTGGATCACATGACCCTGGGAACACTGCAACCGTCATAAATATCAGTCAGTTGTCAGGCATCTGAATGCTAATCACATGACTATGGGAATGCTACAATGATCATAAATGCTCCAAAGTCACTTTTTTCAGTGCCATAGTAACTTCAAACAGTCACTAAACAAACTGTTGTAAGTCGAGGACTACCTTTACAATAAAAAGATAATTTTGGAAAATAAAGCAAAATCATGTAGAAAGTAGCAGATCCAACAAATCAAATCGGGTTTCATTTAAAATTTTTAAAAAGCTTTCATGGACCCTGAATATCATTAGAACCCAGGACAGGAGAATGGATTTTACTAGAAGCAGAAGAAACAATTTGAATCTCACTACCTTTCACCAGACATAGCTGGTGCATTTTATATCAGAACTGGTAAGCTGTCCCACTATACTCCATATAGCAGTTTATTTTTTCTTTTTATTAGTAACTAGCTGTACCCGGCCACGCATTGCTGTGGCCCAGTCTGGTTAAATGGCCAACCAATCTGTGTATACATCTACACCTGCACACCTGCACACATACACACAACCACCGTATAACCCCCAACCTACCTACCTACTGTATTTCTCCCTCTCTATCTATCCCTCTACCTACCTACCTACCTACCTACCTACCTACCTACCTATCTACCTACCTACCTACTGTATTTCTCCCTCTCTATCTATCCCTCTACCTACCTACCTACCTATCTACTGTATTTCTCCCTCTCTATCTATCCACTTACCTACCTATCTACCGTATTTCTCCCTCTACCTACCTACCTACCTACTGTATTTCTCCCTCTCTATCCCTCTACCTATTACCTACCTACCTACTGTATTTCTTCCTTTCTCTCTCTCTCTCTCTACCTACCTACCTACTGTATTTCTCCCTCTCTATCTATCCACCTACCTACCTACTATACTTCTTCCTTTCTCCCTCTATCTACCTACCTACCTACTGTATTTCTTCCTCTCTATCTATCCCATCTACCTACCTACCTACTGTATATCTCCCTATCTATCTACCTCTCTACCTACCTACCTACTGTATTTCTTCCTTTCTCTCTCTATTCCTCTACCTACCTACTGTATTTCTCCCCCTCTATCTATCCTCCTATCTACCTACCTACTGTATTTCTCACTGTCTCTCTCTATGGGCCACCTGGGAGTTTGCTATCCTCTGTGTTTTGGCCCAAATAGGCCTCCATACAGTGTGGAACTTTGGAGGCTTATTCGGTTGCTAATGAAACGACTGTTGGAAATGTAAGAAGCAGCCGGATGGGAGGAGCTACAGGGAGGTGAAAATCTCACAAGTGAGTACATTTTACGTTTGTGTACCATGCACATGACACACGTGTGCCAGGCACACAAAAGGTACGTATGATTTCATTAGAAATCCTTGGGAACATTGTGTGAATCGGTGCTGTAGTTTCTGAGATTAGTGGCTTTGCACAAACTATTTTACATTTTTATTTATATAGAGTTCATAGAACCGGCAAATGCCACCTCTGGCTTGCCCCAGAGTAGGATAGAAATGGAGATTTTGCAGTATCCTTCCCTTGCCATGCCCACCAAGCCACGCCCACCAAGCCACGCCTATAGAACCATTAGTAAAAAACTTTGAATTTCACCACTGCCCTAATCTCTGGGCCTTCTGAATGGGCCTGAAAACCTGGCTCTGCCAATTGGCCTTGGAGACCTAATGGAAGTTGTTCCCACATTGTAAATGGGTTACTAAGATCATACAATCATAGGGCTGAGGGACCTTAAGAGATCTTTTCATCCAACCCTCTGTCCAAAGCATCCCAAATAATTGCCCAATCTTTTCTTGAAAACTATCAATGATGGTGGGGGCTATGGAGTTCCCACAACTCCAGGAGGCAAACTGTTTCATTGATTAATTGTTGCCACTTTCAGGTAGTTTCTCCTTAACTCCAGGATCACCCTCTGAGTAGTTGCCTCTTATCCTGCCCTCAGGTACTATGGAAAATACCATATTTTTCAGAGTATAAGACGCATCTTTTTCCCTCAAAAAAGAGGGTGAAAATCTGGGTGCGTCTTATCCACTTCATACAGCATTTTTGGCCTCCTGAAACCCCGCCCCCTTTGCAAAAATGACCGTGCATAGCCTTTAGGAGGCTTCTGGAGTACTCCTGGGGGATTGGGGAGAGACAAAAATGAGTGAAAAATGGGCCATTTTTTGCTTGTTTTTGCCCCTCCAGCCCCCAGGAGCACCCTACAAGCCTCCTAAAGGCTATGCATGCCCTTTTTTTAAAAAAAAAACGGGCTATTTTTGGGAGGTCTGACGAGTGCAAAAAGAAGTTTTTTAAAAATTTGCCTCTTCAAAATCTTGGTGCATCTTATGACTCCTATGCGTCTTATACTCTGAAAAACATGGTAAATCAACCCCCTTCTTCCGTATGAGAGCCATTTATGTATTTGAAGACAGCTATCATGTTACCCCCTAAGCCTTCTCTCTATTAGGCTAAACATACCTAGTTCCTTTAGCCCAGTGCTTCTCAAATAGTGGGGCGGGCCCCCCAGGGGGGGGCGCGAGGCTCCGTAAAGGGGGCGCGTTTGACCTCGGCAGTTTAGTTTAATTAAGGATTTAATTTTTTTTAAATTTCTAATGCACTTTAAATCTTTTCTGCTAGTTAATAAAGCTATTCTTTGTTGTAAATTGACCCACATTTCTTTCTTTTTTTATTCTCTTATACGTTAATAAGGATACAGTGTTATGCAGAGGTGTACTTATAACAATTTTATAGACAAATGATACTATTTACAGTCGCGCGGGGGGCGCGAAATGTTTTCTTCTTCCTAGGGGGGGCCTGACAGAAAATAATTGAGAAGCACTGCTTTAGCCATTTATTTTAGGGTTTAACCTCCAACCCCCCCTATCATCATTGTTGCTCTTCTTCATGATGTACAAGTTGCTCAGAATCCCTCAATGGTGACATGGAAGCATATACATTTAATAAACAAACAAATAAAGGACAACCAATCAGAGGCCCATTGGAAATTGGGCTTCTTCCCAAAGGGGGAATCAGAGTGGCCCACAGATGTGGGCTGGATGTAATTGGTTTTGTATCTTCCTACCTGGAGATTTCTTCATTCCTTCTGAGTTCCTGTAATATGCGGAGCATGTGCTCTTGTAATGAATAGACCTGGGCAGCATCTGGCTCGTCATCTTCCCCATTTGCTTGCTCCCCTGGCAAGCTGTCTCTGCCAAGATGCTCCAAGGAGTTCGGGTGGGGAGAGCAAGCTGCAAATTGCTGCCAGAGAGTCTTGATGAATCTGCCAGAGAAAAAGTTATGAACAGATGCGGCGTCTGAGCCTGGCACTTGAAGAAGGTGGAGAGTTAGCACTCACCTACACTGCTTACCATCACTGGGCTCTGGATGGGAGATTCAAGGTCATGGGCAGAGATGCTTAAAAGGAGCTGTGAAAAGACTCCTTAAAAAGCAGAGAGCAGCCTTACTGACAAAGTGATGCTCTTGAATGAGTTTGTTTGATTTTTTTGATCTTCCCTTTATTACTTTATGAGTGATTCAAGGTTGTGAAGAAGATACACAATACTCCTTTCCTTCTCTTTTCCCCACAACAACAACTCTAGGAGGACAGCTCTCTGAAACCCCTCCCTATATACACAAAGACAAATTCCTTGTGTGTCCAATCATACTTGGACAATAAAGAATTCTATTCTATTCTATTCTATTCTATTCTTATTCAATATGGGAGCTGCTTGAAGTTGATTATGAGATGGGCGGTTATATAAACTTTATAAACAAACAAACAAATTCTTGCCTACCCCCACAACAAGGCTTTCCCAATTCGAAGGATGCATGAAATGCTGGCAGAAAGTCCTCAGGAGAAAGAGAGAAAAGATTTCAGTTGTTTACTTTCCATTTGCATCGGGCTGATCCCCAATTCATTCTCCTGCAAACTTGCTAAAGTGGCTTCTGGTTTCCTGGAAACTTAAGGAAAATACACAGCAAGAAAATACACATACATCCCTGCGGCCGATCCGCTCCCACAGAGAGGGACTTCTCCGGGTGCCGTCCACTAGGCTATGCCAGCGGGCGACGCCCAGGGGAAGGGCCTTCTCTGTGGCGGGCCCGACCCTCTGGAACGACCTTCCCCCCGAAATTAGAACAACTACGGACCTCCGCTCCTTCCGTCAAAAACTAAAAACGCACTTTTTCTGCTTGGCCGGCCTAGGATAGTCAACTGTTTAGGGTTTTTATGATTAATTTTTAGTTTTAAATAATGGGTTTTTAGCGCAGGGTTCGTTTAATCTTATGTTATATTGTATTATGTTGTGTTTTTTTTATATGTATTTTAAATTCCCTGTGCCCCGCCTCGAGTCCCTTCGGGGAGAGAGAGCGGGTTATAAATTAAAATTTTATTATTATTATTATTATTATTATTATTATTATTATTATTATTATTATTATTATTATTATTATTATTATTATTATTATTATTATTATTATTCCCTCTGGAGAAGCTATCTTCCCAGGCTGGTGAATCAGACACCCATATTAAGAAATATCTTATGGGGAAGAGATGGGTGATTACATGAACATAGTAATTAAGATTTCTCAGTCCAAATTCAGGGGTTAGTTGTTGTGTGCCAAGGAATTATTTAGTCCCTATTTTAAGGAGCCACAACAGCATTTGGACTGACTGACTAAAAAACCTACATAAGGAGTTTTCTCTCTTTAAATAATGTATGGATTACACATTTAACTTGCTGAACTGTTCACATAACATTTTTAAAGTACAGGTAGTCCTCAATTTACAACCACAATTGCACCCAAAATTTTTGTTTTAAGTGACACATTTGTTAAGTGAAGTTTGCCCCATTTTATGACCTTTCCACAGTTGTTAAGTGAATCACTGCAGTTAGTAGCATGGTTGTGAAGTGAAGCTCACCTCCCCACTGATTTTGCTTGTCAAAAGGTTGCCAAAGGTGATCACATGACCCTGGGACACAGTAGTGCCCATGAACCAATAGCCAAGCATCTGAATTTTAACCACAAGATCATGGGGATGTTTCAAAAAGCATCCCCAGGTCATAAAAGTTACTTTTCTTTAGGGCTGTTGTAACTTTGAACGGTCACTAAACGAACTGTTATAAGTTGAGGTCTACCTGTACATGTTGTGTTAGAACAGGGGTGGGCAAACTTTGCAACTTTAAGTCTGAAAGACTTCAGCTTCCAGACTCCCAGCAAAGCTGGCTGGAGAATTCTGGGAACTGAAGTCATTCAGACTTAAAGTTGCAAAGTTTGCCCACCCGTGTTAGAAGCATGTTCCATTCCCCAGTGGAATCCTATAGCCCGGGATGTACTCGTTGTATATGCTGACTGTGGTTGCCCGATGCGCAGATCCCTGGGTAAATTAACTATTTTTCTCAATTTATCCGAGCGCAGCACCGTAAAGTGTGAAGCAGCTGCACGGACCGCCTACGCTCGAACCCGCCTCTGCCTGTACCGAGCGGTGAGGCTGGCTGTGAACAGCCTCGGAATCCGGAACTTCCAACTCCATCCTTCGTTCCCTCTTTTGCACAACTTTCTTACTCGATTCCCCGGGAGTTGCAGCTGAGGCCATCGGCTGGTTCCTCCCGCTTCGCTCAGCAGCCATGTCGAAATTCAGACGATGACGATCGCCCCCCCCCCCCCCTTTGGAAAGTAACTTCCTCTGCCGGTGAAAATGAAAGAGGGAGCTAACTAAAGGCGTTTCCCCTGAGGGGATTTCCACTCCGTTCCCAAAATGTAGAATAATTGCAAAAAGTCGGGTGCAGTTCTTAACCTAACTGCACACACTCCTGCGCTTAACTTCTGAGGAGGCGCGAAGATTGCACCATGTGAAGATTGTCACACGTTGCTTAGCCCATCCTAGGCTTAAGTGTGGTTTGTGAATGCTACAGATGTCGTTAAGTGCCCTCTAAAATCCACAATTGAGAAAAGGGAACTTTATGGTAATGCTTCCCAATCATAGCAATTTTAAGAGGTGTGGACTACAACTCCCAGAATTCCTCTCCTGGTTGAGGAATTCTGGGAGTTGAAGTCCCCATCTTTTCCAATTGCTCAGATTAAGAGTTGGAAGGGAATTTATAGCTCATCTAGTCAACCCTGCCCCCCCCCCAAAAGCAGGAGACCCTACACAATTTCTGGCAAGTAGCAGTCCAATCTCTTCTTGAAAGTCTCAAGTGATGAAGCCCCCACAACTTCTGAAGGCAACTTCTGTTCCATTAGTTCAGGGATGTTCAAACTTGGGAACTTTAAGAGTTGTGGACTTCAACTCCCAGAATTCTGGGAGTTGAAGTCCACAACTCTTAAAGTTCCCAAGTTTGAACATCCCTGCATTAGTTGATTGTTCTCACTGTCAGAAAGTTCCTCCTTATTTCTTTGCTGAATCTCCCCTTGGTCAGTTTCCATCCATTATTCCTTGTCCAGCCTTCAGGTGCTTTGGAAAATAGCTTGACAACCCCCCCCCCCCCCCCTCTCTGTGGCAGCTATCATGTCTCCCCTGGTCCTTCTCTTCACTAGACTAGCCATGCCTAGTTCCTGTAACTGTTCTTCACGTTTTAGTCTCCAGTCCCCTAATCATTCTGGTTGCTCTTCTCTGCACTTTTTCTGGAGTTTCAACATCTTTTTTATAGTGTGGTGACTAAAACTGGATGCAGTACTCTAGGTGTGGTCTTACTAGGGCTTTATAGAGTGGAATTAGTAGCTCACTTCATCTTGATTATATTCCTTTGTTAATGCAGTTTATGATTATGATGGCTTTTTTGGCTGCTAATTCACACTGCTGGTTGTCCACTAAGACTCCAAGATCCCTCTCACAGTCACTGCTATTAAGCCTGATTTCACCCAGTTTGTGTGTGTACTTTTGGTTTTTTTTACCTAAGTGTAGTACTTTAGTTTTCTCTACATAGATTGAGATACACTCCTTTATGGCAAACTGAAATTTGTGAACTCAGCCCAAGAATAATCCTATGCACCAATTCTAATTGTAATATACTGTTAATGGGCATTCTTAACATTTTGGCTATTATGTCTGATGAATTGAACTACGTTGCAGTTAGTAAATCGTGTGGCAAATGTGGATTAGCATGCCAGTTTCATTTAGAGCCCATCACCTGCATAATTCAGACCATGAAGGCATTTCTACTGGACTTGTCTTGCCAACTGTATCCCTATTTAGTAACTTTTCAGATAAACCTGCTCTATCCTGTGACCTCAATCCTTCATGGAAATGCTCACTATCTATTTTCCCCACTTATCCTACATGCAGTTGTGTATGAGGCCAGACATGGGTGACTGAAGACAGGTGGATTTGACAGTGCTGTCAGCTAGAAGTCATTATCAAGCAGAGAGCTGTGGAACATTTAGAAAAGAAAGTGTTTAAAAGTTGTATAAAGGAATTTCATAGTTGTGTTGAAAAAGTAAATGTAAAGAGGATACTTTTTTATCATCTAAGGTGAATTTGTGGCAAAGCAAAGAAACATTGGGACCAGATCTTTATTTTAATTCAGAGGATTCTGAATATAAAACTGAAACCAGATGTCTTTATTTCAGGTGATGGATAAAAAATTTGAAAGAAAATTTGGGAATTTTTTTACTATATATGTAGCCAGCCACAATAATGTTATATGCACAAAGATGGATAGACGCATTGGCTTCCGCAATGGAAGAATGGATGGTAAAAGCGATGGGGTTGACCAAGATGGCAAAACTTTTTTATTTAAAGAGAATAATTATCTAGTTTGTTTACACCTAGAAACTTGGAAACTGCTTCTGAACTTCAAATTGAGGGGGGAGAAATGAAAATTTGACCTTAGGTTTGTAATGGATTTCACTTTGTTGTTACAGAAATGGTTTTAATTAAACAGAAATGAGAAGCAAAAAGTTGAAGTTGTAATTTTTCTTTTAAATTTACTCTACTGCTCTGAAAAAGGTTAGAAGTCACTGTTTTCATAAAAATTAGAAGATAATGTGTTGTCTGATAATGCATACTGTAGAGCAAATGAACAACCCAACCCTCTTTTTTGCTAAAATGGTCATAAATCACTTTTTTCATTGCTGTTGTAACTTTGAACAATCATTAAGAGAACTGTTGTAAATTGAGGAGTACCTGTACACTCTACATTGTTTTCTTGATGCTCTGGTAGAAAAAAAAGAAGCTGTTATGCTATAATTAGGTGGGTACTGTAGAGTTGGTTAACAATTGTACTCAACAAGTATCCATCAATGGCTCTGATAAATTGATGATTAATGGTTGAGCAAAATAATTTAAAATGATCTGGCTGAGGTATTAGAAAATACAGTTATCAAATCTGTGGGCTAATGGCTACTGCCCGATAAACACGTGGCAGCTCCAGCTATTGGGAAACATTTGCTCAGGTCCAGATGATGCATGGTATGGTCCTTTCTAAACCTGTGAGGTGGGCTAGATCAGGGGTCCCCAACCTTTTTTGCACCAGGGACCGGTTTCATTTTAAAGAAAACTCTGCGGACCGGCTGAGTGGCTCAGCAGTCATGTGACTGGGTGGGCGTGGCCAATTTGGAAAATGTGAAACTCACTTAACAATGGTCTTGGTTAGCAACCAAACTTTTGGGCTCAATTGTGGTCATACGTTCTCTCTCTCTCTCTCTTTCTTTTTCTTTCTTCCCTTCTGTCTTTCTTTCTCTCTCTCTCTCTCTTTCTCTGTCTCTTTCTTTCCTTCCCTCTTTCTTTCTTTCTCTCTCTTTATTTCTTTCTCTTTCTCTCCCTTTTCTCTCTTTCTTTCTCTCATTTTTTCTTTCCCTCTCTCTTTATTTCTTTCTCTTTCTCTCCCTCTTTCTTTCTCTTTCTCTCTTTTTCTTTCTTTCTCTCTCTTTCTTTTTCTCTTTGTCTCTTTCTCTTTTTCTCTGTCTTTCTTTCTCTCTCTCTCCCACTTTCTTTTTCTTTCTTTCTCTTTCCCTCTTTTTCTTTCTGTCTCTCTCTCTTTCGTCCGCCCATTTCTGTCACTCTGTGTGTGTGTGTGTGTGTGTGTGTCTGTCTGGCATTCAGGCACTCAATCACTCATTCTGTGCCTCTGTCTATCTTTCTCTCCCTCCCTCTGTGTGTGTGTGTTTGTGTGTGTGTCACACTCTCTGATTCCCTCCCACCCTGTCTCTCTCTGTGTCTATGCCTCTCTCTGTCGGTCTGTCGTCGTCCCGTCCCGTCCCCCCCCACCGCGGAGTCTCCTCAGCCCAGCTCGACTCGCTCACTAGCCTTAGCCTGCCCCGCCTGGGCGGCCGCTGCCGCACTTGGTCCCTCGTGTGCTTGGTCAGGCTCCTTCCAGGAGCTGAGAAGGCTCCGTGGGGTGGGGGTGGGGGGGAGAAACCTCCGCAGCCCCTGGAAGAAGACAAGTGGGCTGCATGCCGGTTGGGGAAGCTCTGGGGGGGCAGGGAGGAAGGGAATCCGCGGGCGGTAGGGAGGGCTGTTGCTGCGGCGCGCAGGAGTCCCACCGTCAACAAAGGTGGAGGAAGAGCCGCACCCCAACCGCGCGAAAAGCCCCGCCTGCGCTCTCCCGCGCGCTCTGCCCAGGAGGCTGCCCCCTCCTCCCTCCTCTCCGGCCCTGCGGCCCGGCTCCTACCCAGCCACGGACCGGCACCGGTCCGCGGCCCGAGGGTTGGGGACCCCTGGGCTAGATGATTAGACTTATCTACTGCAATACATTCCATAAAACTTTTTAAACAGTGTGTGCAGGTTGAAAGAAGTTTCCAACTCCATCTCCTTGAGTACAGGTTCTCCATAGGGCTGTGTCTTGAGTTTGCTACTCTTCACCTTGATGACCCACGACAGCTATGCCAGATCGGCTACAAATACTTCATATTGTGAAGTATATGGATGACCGGGCAGGCAATGATGAGTCTTATCCGGGACGACAGTGAAGATACTTATAAGGAAGATGTGAAGAATTTGGTTGACTGGTACAATAAAAGCATCCTGATTCTAAATGTTAATAAAACAAAGGAGATCATTGTAGATTTTAGAAAGAGCCGGCATAGTCTTATGCAGCTATAGAGGTGGCCAACAGTATTGGGGGTGCAGATAACTAACAATCTGAACTGGCCTCTCTACATGTCATCCTTAGTGAAGTGTGCAAAGATCTGCATTACCTGTGTTGGATGAGGAGAGCACATCTTTCTCCTTCTGTCCTGGCCACTTTTTGAGAGCATTTTAACAAACTGCATCCCTGTTTGGCTTGGTGGCAGCAGTGCCTTAGATAGAAAGTCCATACATGGAGTGATAAGGACAGCCGAGATTATAGGAAGCTCGCTTCCTGTTATTTAAGATACTGCTTATAAGCACTACATGTCTAACAAAGCATTGTTAGAGACTCTACATACCTACTTCATGGTTTGCTTCTGTTGTTCTCCTTTGGGAGGAGATTTCGAAATATTTCTAGGACTACCAGTTTCTGTAACAGCTTTATTCCCTATGCCATTCATATTGTAAACTTTCCAAGATTCATTTTCTCACCATGTACATGCATATATCCGAACTAGACTGTGTCGTTTCTCTTGTGTCTCATATGTGGATATATACATAATTTTGTATTTATTTATTTAGTCATGTTCATGTAGTATATATTGGAGGTGATGACCCTTTGAGAGCTGTATGCAATGAGATTTCATTTTAATGTATGGCAATTAGTGTACATTCAAAATGACAATAAAGTAATTATTCTATGTTCTATCCACCTAATGAGAAGGAAGGGCTCATTGGAGAAGAGCTGAGAAAGATGGAGGGCAAAAGAAGAAATGGATGACAGAGAATGAGGTGAATGGATGGAGTCACCGAAGCAGTCGGCATGAGCTTAAATGGACTCTGGGGGATGGTAGAGGACAGGAAGACCTGGAGGAATATTGTCCCTGGGGTAGTGAAGGGTCGAACATGATTTCGCAACTAACAACAATGAATTCTATTCTATTCCATTCCAACTTGAAAAAAATACTTGGGAGCCACTGTTGATGTAGAACAGCCTTCCACTTGCTGATGGAAGACAGCCATTACCAACCACATTCACACCAATGTTGAGTGCTGGCTACTAATAGGTTTCTTACCAAAATCCAGAGTGCTGAAATCAGTCCATACAGCCTATCATGGCTCAGCACCCATATAACTCCAGGACTGCTCTGGGAGTATTGACCTGTTTAATACACTTCTCCCAAGTAAGGATGTTGACAGACTTCCCTTAATGAGAGGACAGAAGACAATGTTTTTCTATTATGCTCCACCCCTGTGGAATAGTTCAAGAGTTTCCAAACTTGGCAACTTTAAGACTAGAGGTCTTTAACTCCCAGGATTCCGCAGCCAGCATAACTGGCTAAGGAATTCTGGAAATTGAAGTTGGAAAGTTTTAAAGCTGCGAAATCTTTTTTTACATAGTGGTGCCCAAAACCGGATGCAGTATTCTAAGTGTGGCCTTTCCAAGGCTTTATAAAGTGGTATCTGTATATTCCAATTCCCAGAATCCCCCAGTCAGCAGTGCTTTATTGAATACACCAATATTGGATGTGTAGCCTCTCTTGGCAAAAAGAAGGAAGGTATGGATGAGACTGACTGGGCATTTCTTCCAACTACAGTGGTACCTCGGTTCACGAACGCCTCTGTTCACGACCAACTTGGTTCACGAACAGAAAAGTTCCTCAAAATGTGCTCCGGTTCACGAACTCTGCTTCGGTTCACAAACAGGAACCGCGGCCATTTTTAATGTATTCCTGGCTGTCACATGGTTGTGACTTCCTGTAGGAAGATCGTAGAGAGAAGAAGACACAGAAAAAAGCCCCAGCACGCACACAGTGAGTACTTTCAGTGACTTTTTTTTATTTTTGCTATGCTTTTAGCATATGGAAAACTGTGCCTCGGTTCACGAACAATTCGGTTCGCGACCAGAGTCAGTTCACGAATTAAGTTCGTGAACCGAGGTACCACTGTATTCTTTGCAACAATAGATCTAGAGATGTACATTTTAACTGAGTTTTTAATCCTAAAAAATTAAGGTACATGATGTGCTGAATAACATCCACATCACTGAAGACACACAAAAAATCGCATTTTCTGAAATCTACTGAAGGGATGTCCTTGTTATCAGTTGTAGTTTCTTACACCATCATTTCTATACAGACAACTCTGGAACATGCAGGTTAGATTTTTTTTTTTCATTTTTAATTTCCACACTAACAAAAAAAATCCATTGTAACTTCAATTGACAGATTAAAGATGAAGCAAACATTTTTTTTAAAAAAAATTATAAAATGGTAAGGTAGTTTTCAAAAAAACTTTTTTGTTAAAAAAAGTGTAGAAACTATTGCCTAAGTAAGGGAAGGGTCAATTGCATAGAAAATACAGACGTGAATACAGAACTTGAACAGTAGAACAGCTAACCTGGGTGCATGTTAACATTGGTTTTACAATCAGATGTGACTGGATTCCAACCTTAAAGAGGCACAGCTACTGCCCATGTCAGCCACTGTGTCTCAGGCCTGCAGACCTCTTGCGGTACGTGTCAAACTCCAGAAATATACATAATTCAAGAATTTAATTCCTGATTAAAAAAACATGACATCTTGTTAGGATATATCAGGCGTCTGCAAAGTCGGCTCTTTTAAGACTGGTGGACTTCAACTCCCAGAGTTCCCCAGCCAGCATAGTTGGCTGGGGAATTCTGGGAGTTGAAGTCCACCAGTCTTAAAAGAGCCGACTTTGCAGACCCCTGGGATATATGATTAAGTAGGCAAAGATACCAGA
This sequence comes from Rhabdophis nuchalis, assembly GCA_039707465.1. NCBI lineage: Eukaryota > Metazoa > Chordata > Lepidosauria > Squamata > Natricidae > Rhabdophis > Rhabdophis nuchalis. Next base: position 150,176,118 of record CM077647.1, read on the forward strand.
CTGAGGCCACCTAAGAGACTAGTGTTCTGTCCACACGGCTGACAGTTCCCAATATTGTTTCCTTTCTTCATTGCCTCCTGAACAAATAGATGAAGTGAATCTGATGACAAGGAGAAAACACTTAAGCTGGCTGAGCAACCATCAACACTACCTCTGGCTAACCTTGGAGCTTTGGAACAGGAACTCTGGGCCAAGACTTATTCTTCATCTCAACAGGCGTCCTGTGAACAGTTCCTCTGGAACTTACCCATCCGTGAAGACTGTTGGCTAAGAAAGGTGGACACCCAGAGGCAATCCACCCAGGGTTATTTGTTGCAGCTACTTGCTTCACATTGGCTACTTGCCCATGTGCAAGATGCGTGTACTTTTACCACTGGGTGGCGAAAGAATAATTGAACATGCTGGTGCAATGAAAAGGGTTCCCCATACATTTGGGGAAGGGAAGCATGATGCAAAACAAGCATCTGAACAAAAACAAAGCATCGTCCATATGAAGGTACAAATCCAGGGTGACACAGCACAGATTTAGGCATAACTGAATCTCAATTGACAATTAATAGCCAACCGGCCAAAATTCCCACGGCATTGTTGCCTGCTAATCCCAAACTAATGCCATAAAACACAGCCATGCTATCTATAAGCCACACTTCCTCAAAGAGCCAGAGATCTTGAAAGAAATAAAAAAAAAACCCTCACAGCTTGAAATATCAAAGCACTACAAAAAATAAGCCAAAGATCTAGATAAACCCAATCCAACCCGCCCCTAGTCCAGTAAATTCACACTTCTGGACTCTTTTACTTCACAATTCCAAAATTATTATATTATGAAAATCCACAGCACCCCAAAATACTTTAAAGAATTACGACAGAAGCCTCAGCCTTCACAAACCCATGGTTTCTTTATGCATTGTTCTGCTTCTGGCCCTTCTGAGAAAATTGGAATTTGCTCGGTCTACCTAAGCCCAACCCTTAATGGCAATTCATTCCCTCCCTAACCCAACCCCCTGAGGTAACAAAATCCCTCCCCAATATAATTATTCAAGTACAATTAATTCATATTGACCCACTCCTGCCTCCACTGCATTCACTGCCCCTAAACCTTATCTCTCATTTCATTTCTCCAGCCGCAACTTGTAGCATCCAGCTGAACCAATGTGCTTGGATGAATAGAAGGGTCACTCGCTGGCTAAATCTAGAAAGGATAACTAAATGGATCTCAGATGTTAGCCTACCTTGATGTGCTACCATAATATAAACTGAGCACAACAGGCAGAAGAATGTACAGCCGTATCAGGAAGCCTGACAGGGATACCCCACTTAGAATTGGCAAGAGGATGGAGAAAAACCAGGTTTTTAGAACAGGATAACCACCTCCTTAAAAGTCCTCTACCGTTTGCCACAACCATTTCTTTGCCACTACGAATGCTCTGAAAGAGTTCCCTGCTCCTACTTGATGGTTGCCACCTATCAATGTCTGGCAGATTTGGCAGTCCTAGCACTATCAAATGATGGCTTATGTTGGCTTTGTTCACAAAACATGCTGAGAAGGAAGCCACAAGTGGCAGCGGGGTGTGTGTGTGGTAGTTTAAACCCCACGTGCCAGCTTTTTACATTTAAAAAAAAATTCAGATCTCTGATGGATGGGGCCATCTGGAATGGCTCTCTTTGACCTGGAAGGCCACGATTTGAAGTTACAGCACCAGGCAACCTCATGGTGAGTGAAGAACAGTGAGCTGTTTTTTTTAAGGGGTGCAAATTGGCACACATGCTCCCTCACTAGCAGAGGTTACTTGCTCAGGGCATCATACCAACAGGGCTACGACTAAGCTGTGTGAAAGACTAATGCAGAGGTGGGGAACTACGGCCCCTTTAGGACTTGTGCATTTCAACTCTCAGAATTCCTGAGTTGGCTGAAGAATTCTGGGATTTGAAGTACACAAGTCACAGTTTCCCATCCCTGGTCTAACCCAATGTAGGATACCAGAGCTACGTATGCCATCTTTCATTCCTGGAAGCTCAAACAACAAAGATGTTGTGACAGCAACAGGGAAAACTGATGACCAAAAAGGTCACTGAATAAACAATAGAACTGGGATTGCTGAATTATTATTATTTTTTTGCCTCTCTCACTTTGCTTGATACACAACAATTTCAGTACTCAAACTCTTGGTCAAATAGTTCAACAATATATTATTTGGCCGACTCCCCCCTCTAGTTCAATATAGGTTGGAAAGATTCATTTGGAAGGCAAATGCTGTACAGAAATGTAAAGACACATTTTGATTTCCGTTGATCGACTGGAAGATAAAAGAAAAGTGAGTGTAGTAAATGCTTTTGGGAAAAGTTCAAAGCAGGGGTGGGAATATGTGGCCTCTTCATTAGAGTCTGCTGAAGTACAATTTCCCAGCAACACCCATTGGGGCTGAAGCAGTTGGGATTTTTAATTCAGCAGCATCTTGAACAGTGTTTCTCAACTGTGGCAACTTGAAGATGTGTGGACTTCAATTCCCAGAATTTTGGTTGGGGAATTTTGGAAACTGAAGTCCACATGTCTTCAAGTTGAGAAACATTGATCTGGAGCCCCATAGTTGTCCCATAGTTGGGCAAACTATGACATGGATGACTGAGAAATCTCCATAGGCATTTAACCATCGATCTGGAGGATTCACAACTTCCTATTCCTGATCTGAGAATGATAAATATTTCCTGCACACCAATAAATATCAATGTGAAATTGATAATCCAATATGGGTATCAGTATGTGGGCATACACTGGGGGCTTATATGCAGATGCGCCATCTTTTGCACATAGATCTGCAGTCACAATGTTTATCGTTACACACATGAAAATAAAGAAGTAATGTGGCCAAAAAGAGCAAATAACCCCACAATAGTCACATGCAGCCAAATGTCTCAACCGTTATCACAGCTATAATGAGATACAAATTACTAGGACATGGCAGAAGAGCGTATGATTTGCTGGATTTCCTGGAGATTTCTTTTTTATTTGGCTGAGTCTAAAGACTAAAGAAGCCCCAAGGGTGATTCAATTCAACAGGTTCCCTCAACTTGGCCCCCTCCAAATGGATTAAAAATGCAACTTCCAGAATTCCCAACCAGCATATTATCTGGGAAACTTCCGGAGGTCACAAGATTGGGGAAAGCTGAGGTAAAATATAGAATGGAGAAGAAGCGAGCAATGAAAAAAAAATTCTTGTAGAATAAATAGATGAGAAGCCCTTTGCATTCTCTCTTCTCCATTTCTTGACTCAGATCTCCAAGGCAAGTGAAAAGTTATTTTCTGTGAGGACAGAATGAAGCAGTAAAGGGACGGGATCTCTTCCAGTCATTTCGTCTCAATCTTGCTATGTCTTCTTTGTTCCACCTGGAGACATGTTGCTTTTATAAAGCATTTTCTTCTCACCTTCTGTTTGTTTGGACTGGGGACAGACCCATTTAGATTAGAACATGTTTCTATTTAGCGTCCCTCAGAGCATTTCTACAGAAAAACAGAGATCTGGCAGAACGAAGGATGGCTTCCAAATTCTCATTTTCCAGCAATACAATTACTGTGTATAAAGTCAGCCGCAAAAGTCCTGTGCATATCAATAGTTGCAGAAGACTTGTAAATGTTTCCTCTACTTTGATTGTGACCAGATCAGTGATCTGTTGTTGTTGTTTTTAAAAAAAAAAAAATTACCAGCAGAAGTGTAATTTATTCAAAGTTTAGTAAGGAGAGAACTTGGTTTTCTCTCAGGATATTGCCAAAATCCAGTTTCGGTTCAAGGAAACGAAAACATAAAGTATCAAATCTTGTTTGCATGGATCCCTTTAGAAAACATCTAATCTAAGGATGCTGGACTAATGCACTGCTATGATTGCTGGCAGAAGAAATCTGGGATTAATCTTCCAAAAATCAGTATAAACGTCCAGCAGTTTAATTCACAAGCTGCTGGCAGAGAGAACAAATCACTGGCATCCTTCAACCTTGTTCCCCGTCATTGTTTGAAAACTATAGAATCTTAATGTCTTCGGACCTCTAAGTCCAAGAGGCTGATTGATTGGAAAAAGCAAGCGAGAAGTACACACTCGTCAAAACAAAAAAGTGTGCACCTTTTTTTTGAAAAAAAGGCACCAATTATGAGCAACAGCATTTGTTTTAAAAATCGCAGGTCTGAAAAGGAATCCTAAAACGTTTTCTTTCTTGGTTTTAGAAATGGTGGGGGGGAACCTGCCCCTCCTCCACTTGTTCTTTTAATGAAAAGGTCCTCCTTGCGGAGGGGGCTGAGGATTAAGACATCTTCCAGAAGGTCAGTGAGGCAGTCAAGACCCCTGCAACAAAGACAGCAACTGTTTGCCAAGTAGGGGTGCCGAAAAAGGAGAGGAGGCCTTCCTGGAAGGGACAGACAACAGAGGGAGGGAGAACACAAAGATGGTGAAACGAAGACACCGTTACAGCAATACGGGTAATCCTCGTCTTATGACCTGTGACTTACGATGGACCCTCAAAAACATACTGACCAACCTGGTTTTGAAGTTCTGACAGCCACAAGTCATGTGACTGCATTTCAGGCCCTTAGGCAACCGGCTCACTTTGATAGCCATTTGAAGTGTCCTACATCTGTGTCTGCAAGGCTGAAAATTCTCATTTATTTCCACTTTGGGGCAAAAAATCGATTCATTTAATGACCATGGCATTCACTTAATGACTGTGCAAATTTTTAAAAAGAGTGAAAATTGGGTTGGCCTCTTTAGGGTCAGGTTCTATTACATTCATAAGTTGAGTATTAGCTACACAAGCATCAAGATAACACAGTGTCATGTTTATAATTGCACCATGAAAGTCCACATCCTTGCCTTTCTATCTTCACAGCAATTTTGTGTAGGAGACTGGGCCGAGACAGAGCCCCTCTGAAACATCCAGCAATAGGGCCTTGATCTGTCCAACATTCCCCCCCCCCCCCCCCAATCAGAATCAAACCAACATTTGAGCCGCACAGGCTCCCTTTGTTTCCCTGTTACTGTATGGTTATGGAGAAAGAAAGTTTTTAAACAAAAATCCATGACGGCCGGACATTTTGGGATGGCGTAAACTCGAGAAATGTTCAGGAATTGTTCCGCTGAGAGAAACCACACAAAGGAGGTAGTAAGGAGCTTTAAGAACACTTCACACTTCACATCTTCTTTCTTTTTTTTTGTTAAATATAAAAAGGAATTTAATTACTTGACAGCCTCTGTTCCTGAGTGAACTACTAACATCAATGTGACCAGTTCTCACCACATACTAAACCACCATGTGATTTGTCTGGCTTTGGCTTATTCTGTAAGATAAATGTAAGGGTTGCCCTTGCAGATATGTGCTAGTCGTTTCCGACTCTAGGGGGCGGTGCTCATCTCTGTTTCAAAGCCAAAGAGCCAGTACTGTCTGAAGACGTCTCCGTGGTCATATGGTCGGCATGACTAAATGCCGAAGGCGCATGGAATGCTGTTACCTTCCCAGGTGGCTCCTATTTTTCTACTTGCATTTTTACATGCTTTCGAACTGCTAGATTGGCAGAAGCTGGGGCAACTAATGGGCGCTCCCTCTGTTATGTGGTACTAGGGATTTGAACCGTCAAACTGCCGACCTTTCAGCTTCTTAGCCACTAAGCCATCGTGTCCCTTGGCTTAGTCCAGGGATGTCCAAACTTGGGAACTTTAAGACTTGTGGACTTCAACTCCCAGAATTCCCCAGCCAGCTATGCTGGCTGGGGAATTCTGGGAGTTGAAGTCCACAAGTCTTAAAGTTCCCAAGTTTGGACATCCCTGGCTTAGTCTGTAGGAATTCAATAACTTTTAAAGCCATAGCATATGGCTTAGTGTACTGTAAACATTCAGAACTGTGGATTACTAAAACATACAGTTAAAATAAATTTTAGCTCAGAGGGCCAAGCAAACTCATCTCAATATATGCTTGTGCTCAGAATTAACTATACTGCACAAAGCTTTAGCTTGTGGGACCTGGAGCTTTGGTATTAAAAAACAGAAATTTGCTCACCTCTTTGATAAAGGTTTTCTAATCTGAAGGAAGCCAATGTAAAGTTCCTTTAAACTCTAAGTGAATTAAATGACATTTATACTGTAAATGAGAGCCAGCTTGGTATAGTGGTTAAGGTGCTGGCCTAGGAACCAGGAGTCTCTGAGTTCTAGTTCCACCTTAGGCATGAAGGTTGACTGGGTGACATTGGGCCAGCCACGAGGAGACTGTGAGTTCTAGTCCTGTTTTAGGCATGAAAGCTGACTGGATGAATTTGTGCAATCACTTTCTCTCAGCCCAACCCATCTCAAAGGGTTGTTGTGGGGAAAACAGGAGGAGGAAGGAGTATTCTGTATATTTGCTGCCTTGAGTTACTTATAAAGTAATAAAGCTGGGATTAAAAAAAAATCTAATATGTAAACTCACCCATCCTCCTTGGGCTTGGATCCAGGACAGGACATGTTCCTGGATATATTCCATAGTCCAGCTGATGACAGTCCTTAGGAGCTCTGGTAATTTACTGCACACTACCTGTTGGAAAAACGACAAAACCGAGAAAGAAAGGAAAAAAAGTTATTCAAAACAGCCAAAATGGGGAGAAGTCCATGAAAAAGGAAGCTAAAAGGGAAAGGGTGTCTGAAAAAGGGGAAGATTAGAAATGACATGATGGGATGTGGTGGCTCAGTGGCTAAGACACTGAGCTTGTCAATCAGAATGGTCGGCAGTTCAGCGGTTCGAATCCCTAGTGCCCTATAACAGAGCGAGTTCCCGTTACTTGTCCCAGCTTTTGCCAACCTAGCAGTTCAAAAGCACATAAAAAATGCAAGTAGAAAAATAGGAACCACCTTTGATGGGAAGGTAACAGCGTTCTGTGCGCCTTCGGCATTTAGTCATGCCGGCCACATGATGACGCAGACTTTTTTTTGGACAGCGCTGGCTCTTTGGCTTAGAACAGGGGTGGGCAAACTTTGCAACTTTAAATCTGAAGGACTTCAGCTCCCAGAATTCTCCAGCCAGCAAAGCTGGCTGGAGAAGTCTGGGAGCTGAAGTCCTTCAGACTTAAAGTTGCAAAGTTTGCCCACCCCTGGCTTAGAAGCAGAGATGAATACAGCCTCAGAAGTGGGTTGCTCCCGGTTCGGCCTGGTTTGGCTGAACCGGTAGTGGTGATTCGGCCTGGGTTACAGAACCGGCAGTGACTCGGGCTGGCCACGGCCCCGAACTGGTTCCCTGGTCTCCTGCTATTGCCGGCAGGTTCATGCGCATGCGCAGAACAAATTGCAGTCAACTGTGCATGCGCAAGCAAAGTGCAGCGGGTGCACGCATGAGTGAAGCAAGCAGTGCGCAAGCAAAGCACACACAAAGCAAACTGGTACCAACTGATACAGGAACCCAACCCTGCACCGCCTGCTAGAGTCGGGAACAGCTAGCACCTATGTGCGAGGGGAATCTTTACCTTTAGAAACGACATACTTACTTTTAGGACCAACTTGCATGCAAAATAAAACAATGCCACCACACGGCCCCAGTTAAAAGCACCGTCCGAGAACATCTCGGCAGCCACTCGAAAGAAAACTTCCTTGGGGGGATACATCTGAACTTGTTCTATCATCCTGTAGGGTGCAGCAAAAAAACCAAAACAGTCTAAATTAGAGGCAGTCAAACATTGGGATAAGCTCAGTGAACCTAATACAATGCAGATTTTTTTTAAATGATCCAAGCAGAGTTAAATTTTGGCCTCCAGTAAAGCTAAGCTCTTTGAAGTCATTTGAAAGAAATTCACTAGACCTGGAAGTAGAAAGTGAGAGAGTTGTCAAGCTGAACAGAAATAGGCAGTTTTTATTTGTTTATTCATTTATTTGTATCCCGCCTTCATTACTTTCACAAATAACTCAAGGCAGCAAACATATCCAACACACCTTCCTCCTCTTATTTTCCCCACAACAACAACGACCCTGTGAAATGGGTTGAGCTGAGAGATAGTGCCTGGCCCAAAGTCACCCCTGGCTAAGGTGGAATTTGAACTCATTGCCTTATGCTTTCTAACCTGCCGCTTTAACCACTAGACCAGTAATGGCAAACGTTTTTCTGCTCGGGTGCCAAAAGGGTGTGCGCACGCAATAGCACGCACGTGTGTGCCCACACCTATAATGCAATGCCCTCTCCCGTGTGTGCATGTGCACACGCACACCGCGCTTCCCGACGCACTCACCCAGTGCATGTGCCCAGGCCTCACTAAAGCCTCTGGACTTCCGGTAGGTCTGTTGGGCCGTTTTTCGCCCTCAGGAAAGGCTCTGGAGCCTGTGGATGGTGAAAAACGGGCTCAACAGAAGTTTGGAAATGAATTTCCGGTTTGCCCATTGGGCTGTTTTTCACCCTCCCCAAACTTCAGGAAAGCGTCCTAAAGCCTGAGGAGGGCGAAAATGCCTTCCCCCAGCCTCTGGAAGTCTAGAAAATCAGCTGGTCAGCACATGCATGTGTGCTACAGCAGACACAGGGACACGCCTCACGTGCCCCCAGATATGGCTCCGTGTGCCATACGTGTAAGGTGACCAGATTTGAAAATTTCTCAAGCGGGACACCATTGACCGGGGGGTGGGGGGCGCTCAGCGGCTTGGGCAGTAAGCGACAGCCAGAGTGGGCTGGGGGGCAGCCGGAAGGGGAGGGCCGGCAAGGAAACAGCGAGCGAGAAGCCAGCAGGCGGAGGAAGAGGATAGCTATGCCCGGCGGGAGCGCGGCCGCGAAGCGCTGACAGCAGCCAGGCGTCAGCCCCACTGCCGCTGCGTGCCCTCCCTGCCTGGCTCATCCGGGACGAGCGGCGCAAAGTTCAGGGTTGCAGCCATGAGCACCACCACCGCTGCCTCCCCGCCTGAGCCGGCTGCTCTCAGCGCATCGCGGTGGCGCAAACTTCAGGGCCGCGTGGCCTCCGGCTACAGCCCTGAACTTTGCGCCGCTCGTCCTGGATGAGCCAGGCAGGGAGGGCACGCAGCAGTGGTGGGGCTGACGCCTAGCCGCTGTCAGCGTATTGTGGCCGCGCCGCAAAGTTAAGGGCCACGTCCCCGCCGCGCGCAGCTATCCTCTTCCTCCTCCTCTGTCTGCTGGTTTCTCCCTCGCTGGCCCTTACCAGCCCGCTCGGCCCACTGCTTTCTGCCCTGGCCGCAGGCCGCCTCTGAGTGCGTGCAGAGCGGCCGCTGCCTGCCCACCCCCCGCCACCTCTCCAGGCAAAAAGCGGGACATTTTCAAGAGGCGGTGGGGCATGGGACTAATTCTTGAAAAGCGTGATTGTCCCGCCAAAAGTGGGATGTCTGGTCACCTTACACATGTGGCACGTGTGCCGTAGGTTCACCATCACAGCACTAGACCAAACGGCCTCTCCTCTCCTCCCCCCCCCCAAAAATCTCGCTTTTGCCACCCAGACATCTTCCTAAACTGCTGGGTCTACAATTCCCTTCTGATAAAAGCTCTGCATGTGAAGAATCAGGTGGATTATAAATTGCATTATCCAATTAAGTCAACTTTCCTGTAAGGAACTCCCAGGCTCACTTAGCATCAAACTGGCAATATCAAGTGGATGCAGAGTATTCCTAGTCCTGATAACCTTGCCTTGCAACACTCAATCCAGAGCAATTAACATGGCATTTGTTTTGGTTTGGGTGCTCCTACCAAAAATTATTAATACAATTATTTTAAAAATTGCCCAAGCGTTATCTGTACTCTGTATAGGATTTGTTAGACTACTAGTTTCCTGTAACAATTTACATGGCATTTGAACAACTGATATAGCCAATTATATAGGCTTTAATTTAATTTTTACTGTGCAATGCTCTGCAAACTGCATTTCCTAAATATAAATAAAACCAATTGATTGATTTAATCAGTTCAAGATTACACAGAGGTGTCAAAGGGATTAACAGCAGACAGAAAAGCAATAACTATATGAATGCAAAGCTTACTTCTATTAGGCAGAAGACTAATAGCAGATATATATCTGAACTCTGGGGACTTTCTACAATAGGTATTCATTCCTTGACTTATGACTTAGCAACTGTTGGAAACTATACTGCCCTCCAAAAAGGTACTTATGACCTGGATTTCAAAGTTTCAATGTCAGCACAGAAACACCCAGCTGTCATGTGATTATATTTTGGGTACTTCGTAACTGGCCCATATTTATGACCATTTTCCTATGGTCACAAATTACCGTGTGCGTGCGTGCACATGTGCATTTTGCAAGAGAGAGGGAGAGAGAGAGAACAACTTTATTGTCACTTTGAATGTATGGTAATCGGTATACATTAAAATGAAATTTTGTTGCATGCAGCTCTCAAAGGGTCACCACCTCCAATATTTTATTTCCAGTTTCTGGAAAAATCTGCCCATTATGGACAATGTATGTAATAATTTTAAAAAATGGGACCACGGGCTACAACTACTACAAAATATATCGTAAAATTGGGTCAGTCAGATGGGTGCCTGAATTTAGGACCGTCGTGACGTATGATGGAAATTCCAGGCTCCACTGCATTGTAAGTCAAAGTCCCCTATAGTTCTTTCCGCCCCCCCCAACCAACCGTTGTTTAGAAGTGTTCATGAAAATGGGACTGCAAATAACAATTTCGTTCTTCTACAAAAGAAATAATGGCTACAGTGATGGCACAACAAACACTGAAGCCTGATCACGTTACCTCTGGAGCTCCGTGTTTCCATCCAGCTCATCTCCAATCCGGCGCAGGCAGTCGCTTAGCGATTTGGTATTGGAATTACAAGCCTGAGCCTCTGGATCTTCCAGCTCTGCCATGGTCACCTCTATGCGCTCTGAATCTCCACAGCATTGTACCCGATCCCTGATAAAGCTGAAACAGGATCCCAGTAAAATAAAATAAATCATACGAGAATTTTCAGCCCGAAATCTCAACCGGCTCTGTCACTGCAGATCTTGGCAGAAGAATTGACAGCTCAAAGTCTTGGCTTTATTGCTGGTCCCTCCAAGAGGGGGATTATATGCCTCTAGAACAGCAGTCACCAACTGGTGGTCTGTGAGAAAATTTGGGGGTCCACAGAAATTCTTTTTGCATTTTTTATATTGCACTAATTTATTTTATTTATTTGCTTCAATTTATAAACCGCACCCTCTCCCCGAAGGGACTCGAGGCGGTGCACAGGAAGTTAAAAAACATATATACGTGACAATATAAATATTTAAAACCAAATTAAATAGTTATCACCCTGTGCTAAAATCTTTAAACTATATCCCCTTAAAATCCCGATTTAAAACAATTTAGAACTTCAGACTGCAGGCTAGGTGAGGTACATTAGGCCAGGCCGGCCTGATGGAAAAAATAGGTATTTAACTTTTGGCGGAAGGAGCGGAGGTCCGTGGTAGTTCTGAGTTCGGGGGGTAGGTCGTTCCAGAGGGTTGGGCCCGCCACAGAGAAGGCCCTTCCCCTGGGATGGATACGTGCAATGAATGTTTGTGTTGCTGCAGAGTTTCCCCCTTCAGTGTCTTTTTTATGTGGGTCGGAGGGGGGGCAGAATTCCGACTCAGGCTCCGCTTCACCCTCCTGGTTTGAGGCTTTGGACGAATTCTGGAGGGAAGCACCACGGGTGGTGAAGAGCCAGAGGGCCTTGTTCCAGTGGGACTGCAATTGGCTGACCATCTCAGCCCGCGGAGCCTCCAGGCGCTGGCACCTGGCCTTGCACATTCCCTGTTATTTATAACAATAATAATGGCAAATAATACAGATGGGATAAAAAAATAACAGTTAGCAGCAATTCAGGGCAGGTCTTCTCTCTGTTTGGAAAGCCTATGCTCATAGTCCTCAGTGAGGTGCTTCTGCTGAGCCTCCTTCTCGGTCAGATCCAATTTGAACTGTTTGGCCAACTCTTTCTGGTGGTGGCTGCTTAGCCCCAACAACTGCTTCCTGTTGGGGCCCTAAGGAGCCGGGGCTGGGAGGGGAGGGGTGGCAAGTGGAGGCTGGTGAGGCGCCCCTCAACATGAATCACATCAAATTGGCCACACCCACCCCGTCACATGACCACCTAGCCACACCCATCCATCTGGTCATTAGGCAGATCATATTAATGGCCTGCGGGAATTAAAATTATGAATTTAGTGTGGTTCCTGACGTCCGAAAGGTCAGTGACTCCTGCTCTAGAGTAGTCCTTCTCAACCATAGCAACTTCAACTCCCAGAATTCCACACCTCTTTAACCTCATCAAGGTTGAGAAACCCGGGTCTAGATATTTGCTGAAGATACAGAGCTCACCTTTTGAGAAGAATGGTTCCTGTCTGAAGGATTTGATCTGAACTTGTGCCTGAAAGGGAGAAAAACACACGAGTTATGAGGAGAAGAAAGGCCTCCAGGAACAAAACAAGTTAATTCAGGTCTGAACTCTGCCCAGCCCACATCACTGAACTACACATAGTCCTTGATTTACAATTGTTTTTGTTTAATAACGATTCAAAATTAGAATGGAACGGAAAAAAGTGACTCGTGACCAGTTCTCACACTTATGACCGTTGCAGCCTTCCCACAGACACACAATCAAACTTCAGGTGCTTGGTAATACATTTAAGATGGTTGCAGGGCCCTGGGATCGTCATTTGCTACCTTCCCAGGCAGCTTCTGATTAGCAAAGTCAATGGGGGACGTCGCACTCGTTTAACGACTGTACAATTCACTTAACAAATATAGCAATTCGCTGAATAACCATGACAAAAAGGTCATAAAATGAAGCAACTCACTTAACAACTTCCTTAACTTAATAATGGAAATTCTGGGCTCAACTGCCTGCACCCGAATCCCACTCTCAGGATATAAAGAATTTATATTCTCTAAGGCAGGGATGTCCAAACTTGGGAACTTTAAGACTTGTGGACTTCAACTCCCAGAATTCCCCAGCCAGCATAGCTGGCTGGGGAATTCTGGGAGTTGAAGTCCACAAGTCTTAAAGTTCCCAAGTTTGGACAACCCTGCTCTAAGGTAAAGGTAAAGGTTCCCCTCGCACATATGTGCTAGTCGTTCCTGACTCTAGGAGGTGGTGCTCATCTCTGTTTTTAAGCTGAAGATCTAGCCACTGTCCGAAGATGTCTCCGTAGCCAGGGGCCTGGGATGACTAAATGTCGAAGGCACACGGAACGCTTTTACCTTCCCACCAAAGGTGGTTGCTATTTTTCTACTTGCATTTTTACATGCTTTTGAACTGCTAGGTTGGCAGAAGCTGGGAAAAGTAACCGGAGCTCACTCCGTTACACGACACTAGGGATTCGACAAGTTGAGCATCTTAGCCACTGAGCCAACTCCATTCTCTATGACTCATCTAATCCCTATTACGGTCTGTCATCATATCTTGCTCAGCAAATGGCAGAAATCAACTGAGAGGCACAATTAGCATTATGGGCCACGTGCCATTATTATAACATAGTTTATATGTTTTGTTATGACATGCCCAATAAATGGCAACAGCTAATATTAAGGAGGACAGGGAAAAATACAAAAAAGACTTAGGCTAGAATAGCAGGCAAGAACGAGTAGATTAAAAATAAGCACAGGTAGTCCTCAATTTACGCATTTGAGCCCAAAACTTATCTTGCTAAGTGAGACGGTTGTTACAACACAGCTATGAAGTGAATCAGTAGAATGGTTAAGTTAGTAACACAATTATTAAATGAATCTGGCTTCCCCATTGACTTTGCTTGTCAGGAGGTCGTAAAAGATCATCACATGACCCTGGGACACTGCAACCGTCAAAAATATGAGCCAGCTGCCAATCATCTGAATTACAATCATGTGACCATGGGGATGCTGAAATGGCCGTAAGTATGAAAAATAGTCATGTCATTTTTTCAGGGCCCTTTGGTTGATCACTAAATGAACTCGGCTAAGCCATGGTCCACCTGTAGGGGGGAAATGTAAGATTACGCAACTAAATAAGGAAAATGAGATAAGTATGTAAACGATAAGGTAAACCTGGTTCAGGAACAGCACAGGTAAGAGGTACTTAAACATACTAATGAACCAACCTATCCTAATAGTTTTGATCGCCATGATGTAGAAAAGATGTAGAGACTCTAGAAAGAGTGCAGAGAAGAGCAACAAAGATGATTAGGGTACTGGAGACTAAAACATATGAAGAACAGTTGCAGGAACTGGGTATGTCTAGTTTAATGAAAAGAAGAACTAGGGGAGACATGATAGCAGTATTCCAATATCTCAGAGGCTGCCACAAAGAAGAGGGAGTCAAACTATTCTCTAAAGCACCTGAGGGCAGAACAAGAAGCAATGGGTGGAAACTAATCAAGGAGAGAAGCAACTTAGAACTGAGGAGAAATTTCCTGACAGTTAGAACAATTAATCAATGGAACAACTTGCCTGCAGAAGTTGTGAATGCTCCAACACTGGATGTTTTAAGAGGATGTTGGATAGCCATTTGTCTGAAATGGTATAAGGTTCCTGCCGAGGCAGGAGGTTGGACTAGAAGACCTCCAAGGTCCCTTCCAACTCTGCAATTGTATTGTATTGTAATGCAACTGAAAAGGAGGTCAACAACCTCTTGAAGAGCATCAAGAGTAGCGTAGAGTTCAGCTCACAGCAAGTTACTGTCCTTTTCTGCTCTGCCTTGGTCAGGCCTCAGAGTATTGTGCTGAGTCCTGCACTTGATCAACAGAAACAAGTCTAGAGAACTACCAAGACAATGAAAGATCTGGAAAACGAATTAATCCTATAAGGAATGGTTAAAAGAACTAGACATGTTTAGGTTGGAGAAGAAAAGATTGGGAAGGGGCATAATAGCCATCCTTAAACATCCAAAAGGTTGTCATACCCTTCCAAAATGACCGAAGGGTTGTTGTAGAGCAGGGGTGTCAAACTTGATTTCATTGAGGGCCGCATCAGGATTGAGTTTGACCTTGGGGGGCTGGGGGGGCATGACCAACTCACTCGTGTTGGAGGTGCCTGTGGTGGCCCGAGTGCTCTATCAGCAGAAACTGAAGCGTGGCCCACCTGAGCTCCATTTTCGCTGGCTGAGGCACTGCAGGCCTCTAGGCATGGGCCAAATTTAAGTAGAGGATTAGGGTTAGGATAATTCTCCTTTGCTCCGGAGGGTAAAGCAAAGCTAATGGGATGAATCTTCCATGGATGTAGATACAGATTAGTCCCATGATGGCAAACCTATGGCATTGCCTTGTCAGCTCCAATGCGCATGTGTGCTCTGGCCAGCTGATTTAGGTCTTCTTTTGAGGCCATTTTTTGCCCTCTGGAGGCTTTAAGAAAGCTCCTGACGCCTCTGGAGGTGGGGAGGGGAGACTGTTTTCACCCTCCCCAGGCTCCTAGAAAGCCCGTGGAACCTGGGGAGGCCGAAAAAAGCGTGCCAAAAGCAGGTGGTCGTGCACATAGAATTATGGATGTGGCACGCCCACCCACGACCCCCCCTGAGCTCTCCCCACTTTTGGCAGGTGAGCCAAAAAAGGTTAGCCATCACTGGATTAGACATTAGGAAGAACATGAGAGTCAGTTTCTGGTCAATGGAATGGTTATGCATTGTCTAGAGTGGTTTCTTCACCTTCCCTGTAGGCTTTCATCTACAGGAGACAGGGTAGTGAATCTTGCAATGTCCAAGGGGTTGGAACGGATGACTGATGAATCGAAACTAAGAGAATGATGAACAGAAACTAAGAAGCAAACTTACAGAGCAGCATGTGAACCTTTGTACATACTCTTACTCATGTTAGCATGGTTGACTCATCTTTTACCCGAGAAACCCCTTCACCACAGCCTAAAATTTACCTGTTGCAAATGTCAATAAAAGATGATAAAAAAAGTCAAGTTCTTCCTTCATCAGTTCTAGCAAATAAACCAATTTCCTTTTTCATTTCTTTGACATGCCACCCATTTCCTTTCAAGACAGTCTTATCATGACTAATTATTTACCGAGCGGCATATTTATGTGATTGCTTCAAGTATCAGTTCATTATCTTTGGACTCTCCATAAAACTAATAAAGTGACCAAGGATCTAAAATCTCCCAGGCAGAGGTAATTTGTCTCTAACTTCAACATTCTTCTACCTGGCTCACACAGATGTCAGAGAGACCTGAAGACAGCAAAGCTGCCTTACAGCCATAATGTAAAAATGGTTTGACTTAGGGTTTCTTAGAGCTTTATGCAGATAGTTCTTGACTTATGACCACAAGTTAGCCTGGAATTATGGTTGCAAATCATGCTGTTTTTTGAGTCACCATGACCAATTTTACAACCTTTTTTGCAGCAGTCATTAAGTGAATTACCATGACTGTTAAGTGAGTATGTCGTCCCCAACGGGTGAAAAATTGAAAGTAAATGCTGGTTTCTGTAACAAACAGGCATTAAATTGCAGTCATGTGACCACAGGATGCTGCAAACAGATGTAGATGAGGGCCAGTTACGGAGCACTTAAAATGTGATCACATGACCATGTGTGTGTGTGTGTGGGGGGGGGGGAATGGCCATTGGAACTTTCAATCAGGGTTGTAAGGAGCCCTGGGGAGATCCATCATAATTTGGAACAGTCACTAAGTGGGCAATTGTAAGTTGTACCTATATTTGTTATTAATTTGTATGAGAAAACATCTTTGGTTTACGTGCAATATGAAAGCGAAATCTGTTTTTAAAATATGCTTGGCATCGCTAAAGTAGATATATAGGTTAGCAGTGATGCCAGGTTCACAAAAAGGCCAGTACTTACATAGCCATTTCCCCCTTAACATGTGTCTGTATTCTCAAATCTTTGCACATACATGTTCCTACCTCCCATGTTTTCTATTCTGTCAACACTTCCCCATAATCAGCAAAGAATGTGATCTAGAAAGAATCTAGATCTAGATTCTAGAATCGTGATCTAGAGCCTAACAGGGTGACACATCCTTGTCTCCCATTCAACCCTCAAAATGCGCCAAGTAAAAATGGGTTTTACACCAGAGTAAAACTGCATTTTTCTGAAATTTCAATACCATCACTAGTGCCTGGATTCACATAAAACATACTGCAGGTTATGCCTTCCTGTTTTTTCTACATTTATACTTTGTGCCTTTTTCAACTCTCCTGATCTAAATTTAGATTGTAAGTTGCTAACAAGCAGGGACTTGTCCTTTACGTAATGATCACTAACTTGATTTTGATAAAGTAATGAGACAGATTTACAGAAGGCAGTTCTAGAGACAATTATCAACCAGAGAGCCAAACAGAACTACTTCCAGAGGCAATATTCCTCTGAACAATAGTCTAGAAGTGTTTTTCAATTTAATCAAAACTTTTAAGATATGTGGACTTCAACTCCCAGAATTCCCTAAGCAACATTCCCTCTGGCTCCTAAGTGGCTTTTAAATTTCTGTTGTGGCCAAAAAATGATTTGGAAATACTATTATTTAATCTGATTAAGCATGGCCTTTTTAAATTTAAAGAATTAACTAGGTATTTAATACACGTTAGCACCAATATCTGTAGCAAGGACCGTTCATTTATTTACATGGCTGCCCATTTCTCAACAGAAATTCTGGGCAGCTAACAGAATTAAAAGTCAAAAGAAACAAACTCATAAAAAAAAAATCCAATACAGGTTATAACAAAAAATAAACAGAAAACACAAAGGGCCACATCAAGAACTACAACACCTATATCAATGGCTAGGGAAAAACAAACCCAATTCATATATCAGTTTTGATGAAGAAATGAATATTATTGTCGAAAAATACAGTAGCAAATTATTAGATACATTTCTAAAATTTAGTACTTCAGATAAACTTCAATTTCGTTAAAAAAAATTTATTTTGCTAGTTTTGATTTCTGCCTACCAAAGGATCTCTGTGCTTTGCCTAAAAATGGAGAATATTTTTTCTCTTTGTTTTCTCAAATTTGGAAATATAGGCAGAAATAAACAAATAATTCAAGTAGTAAACTATACGATCTAAATTAACAGGACAACTACCAAAGTATAAAACCACGTGAACAGGCAATCAAGATGGATAACTGTGGTTTTTTTTAAAAATGAGGATCTTAGTTAAATCACATTTTAAAATGTTATTGAGATCTTATGAATATTCATTTGAACTTTGAATTATATTTTATCAACATATTGGTTAATTGTAATCAATTGATTGACCTTGTTTGACAAGATACACCATTTTCTTATCTGTCTTTGTAAAACTGAGAAGACAAAGATGGAGGGAGGAAAAATGGAAAAAGACTTGGACAGGAGGAAGAAGGGGTGGTGGGCGTACAGTTTCTTAAAATAAATTTCTGAGTTCTGCTGGAGAAAATGTAGGAAATAAATCCTATTGAGACAGCACGCCATAGAGTCACTTGAGAATAATTTTTGAATCTCCAGATAAATCAACCATGTGAATCAAATACCAAAGTAATTCCATTTTTCAGAAACAGAATCAAAAAGTACCAGAGTACTGAAAAATGTATTTCTATTTCAAAGTACAAGAAAGTAATGATTCTTAAACTAGCAATTTAAATGAACAGGTTCTTGTTTAATTTGTTTTTATTATATTTATTGCACCCGAGGTTTTTATGTTTTATGATTGCCTGTTCACCGCCCTGAGTCCCGCAAGGGAGATAGGGCGGTATATAAATTTGAATAAAATAAAAATAAATAAAAAATAAATCAAATCTATCATCCTTTAAACATATTAAATCTTCACTCTAAAAGATCTATGTGAAAAGCAACACTGAATGTGAATATTTTGTAACTTATAGTTATGAGGCGGACACTTATCAAGAGCAAAGTCCCATTACTTTTAAAAAGTACTGCATAGCTACTCCATCTTTCTCTTTATTACTGGATATTTATTTGTGTGTGTGTTGTGTGTGAGAGGGAGGGAGGGAGGGACACAAATAACAGTTTTAAAAATGGATGTATTACAGTTGGAATAAATTTGGAGCACTTGCAAATTTAAGAAAGGGAAAAGCTTAGCCCAATAAAATAATCTAGAAACCCTGAAATATACTCCACAGCTTCACTACAATACCAATTTTTTGCTTTCCCTCATTTCATTTGTTAAGAATTCAAAAGTTTCTGTGCTGATTTGGTGACATTTTAATTAACTTCCTGAAGACACTGTCCTTATATAGATTTTCAGTTTCTACTGTGATGCTAGCATCCATCGCCATCTCACGTTTTCAATGTTTTGTTGTGCCTTTGATTTTCGGGAACTTGTGTTCCTTTGTCCACTAGCCACTTGAAATATCGTGACTACAACAATTTTAACAAGAAAAGACAGTGCAGAGAACCTTTCCAAACATTTCCAACTAGGCTGCCGCACCTGAAATCAGCCCTGGCATCGCCCACTCCCACCACCCAGGGGTTTGAACACCGCCAACTCTGCTGTCTTTGAATCGGGCTTTTTCCCACTCTTGCAAATAATCTGGATTTGTTCTTGGTAATACATCTATTCCTATTCCTTCATCCTCCTCCTCTATGGGGTGGATGTGTGTGTATTAATGTACTGTGGTTTTGTTTTCAATTTGAACCAGAGTTGCTTTCAGGTGGGGTGGCTTTAGAAATCTAAAAATCGTCAAGGAGAGATCCTCATCGGAATTGTTAATGCACTGTGGCTCTGTTTTTAATCTGAATCAAGAGTTGCTCTCGAGTCGGGTGGTTTTAAGAAATCAAAATCATCAATGACCAGATCCTCATCGGAATCCCCGCTCAGCATCTTTGGAGCGCTAAATAAAACTCTCCTGCTAGGATAGGTTCCCCTATTGTCGTTTCGAAATCCTTATTCTGATTTAGTCGCCCCGAGGCAAGGCATCACTTCACCAAGAATAAAGCCTCCCATAGAGGGAAAGCACCCCGAGATTCTCGAGGAGGAAGCAGGAGAAGCCCGAAGGCAGCCGAGGGTTATTTTATTTCTTTTTTCTTTGCCCGCCACCTGAACCTACCTGGCAGGGTTGTCGCACGGACACAAACAAAACATGCCCACGGCCCTGCCCTTCCTCTGCACGGCGAGATTGCAACCCTCCGCCAAGCAGAGGCAATGGGGGGACAGGCTGGGTGGGGAGGGAGACTGTCGGAGCCGGTCTCCTTAGGAGAGGAGCAGCATCGAGGCGCTCAGGCTAAAGGGCGAAGGGAGCCATGGAAATCTTCATGCCCGGGCATGCCCTCGTCTTCGGAGAGGCAGCTCGTGCGTGCTTTTGGCGTTCAGCCTCCGACAAGGCTGGCCCGGCTGCCGCGCCCCGCCTTCCCTGCTCCCCGAGCCCCGGCACGCTCACCCTCCATGCGAGGCGGGAGCTCCCGCTCCCTCCCGGGACCCGCCGCTGCCGCCGCCATCGCTCCACTCTACTCAGCTGTGCCCGACTCAAGGCGGCAACCCGCTTTATAGAGTCACGTGATCCAGCGGCCGGCAGGGGGACAGGAGGAATTAAAAAAAAAAAAGTGAGAGGGGGGCGGGAGGAAAAAGCAGCGCGGAGAAAGGGAGAGGGTCATTGCCAGTCACGTGACGATGCAGCGGCACCCGAGAGAGGGAGAGGCGGGCTGAGGCCGTGACATCCTCTTTTCTGGTTGCCGGCTTGAAGGAGGAGGGAAAGGGGCGGAGGAAGCGGCTAAGTGCAACAGCGCAAACTTCCGTCAGCACATGCGCAGAATTGTTTTTGTAGCAAGTACATGTAAGGGCATAATTTACCCCCTCCGCGGCTTGGTGGGTCACGTGACCCCGGTGCCGTCGTCCCTCTCTTAAGGAAGGGGGCGAAAGTAAAGCGATCGTGCGATGCGAGGTAAGGGATCGTGCGAGGCGGTGGAGGCGACGAGACCCCGCCCCGTTCGAAGAAAGACTTTAATCTCCCGGCACTGCCGGTAGGGGGCAGCAGAATGAGATTCAATTTTAAAAATGTTGGATTTGCTTCTGCGTAAACGCGCAAGGTTGGACTGAGATCGCTAAAAGCTAATCAGGCGGCATGGAGTTAGTCCTCGATTTACAACAGTTTACCTAGTGACTGTTCGAAGTTACAATGGCAATGAGAAAGTGACCTTTCACCATTTGGTTGCAGCATCCCGGCGGTCACGTGATTTACATTTGTATGTTTGACCAGTGATTCATATTTATGACGGTTGCAGTCTTGGGGTCATGCAATCCCCTTTTGCAGCCTTCAGACAAAGTCAATGAGGAAACCGGATCCACTTAACAACAGTGTAACTAATTTAATCTCTTCAGTGGTTCATTTACTAAATGTGGCACGAAACTGTGAAATGGTGTAAAACTCAATTAATTAATTTCTCATTTAGCAACCTAAATTTGGGGCCCAATTGCAGCCGTATGTTGAGGACTAACTATTGTACACCCAGTAAAATAAAGTTGGCTAGCAGCTTAATTATGATTGTGTGTGAAGTGGGGAGTTTTAAGAATTCTTCAATGAGCTAAAGTAGAAAGACAATGCAGGGAAAAACCTCTAGTCAAAGTCAAAAACTGCATTTAATTTGAAATGCAGGAATGGCAAACTATTTATTAGATTTTTATGCCGCATGTGTTATTAAAACATAAATTCGCCTTCCTCTTATTTTCCCCACAATGCTGTGAGGTTGGTTGGGCTCAGAGACAGGCAGTGATCCAGAGTCACCCAGCCGGCTTTCATGTCCAGGGCAAGACTAGAACTCACAGTCTCCTGGTTTCTAGGCCAGCGCCTTAATCACTATACTGAGTGGCTATGCAAACCACAGAAAAATGCCCATATTGTTGCCAGTGAAACTACTTGTGATCATGTTATATCAGGGGTGTCAAACCCAGGGGCCAGATCCAGCCCGCGACGTGCTTAGATCCGACCTGCGGGGCCGCCCTGGAAATAGCAAAGGTGTAGGAGGAGCCAAAAATGGAGCTTACAAGGGCTGCTTGTAGCCATCCCAAGCCTCCGTTTTCACTGGCAGAGGGTTGCAGGAGGCTGTCCCAGCTGAAAACCTAGCTCTGGAACCCGTTTTCATTGGCAGTGTTCGGGCCCACTCAGGTGCCCCTGACATGAGTGACGTTGAACTTGATGGACTGGCTGCTAAAGCAAGGTCATGGCACACACTTGAAAGTAAATCAGGAAGACGGTAATGGGGGTGGGGGTTGTCTGTCTGTCTGACAAGAACAAAGAATGCTTATCAACAGGAAATATGCATGTGTAAAGCTTGTAGCAATTATGGGTACAGTAGTTGGAAAGTTGATAAAAGCAACAAGAATTAGACAACTTGCAGACTTCAGCTAAAAGTTAGGAATAGAGATGGCCGGCAACAAATGAAATGTCTATTAGATAACTCCTGGGGCATTCATTAGCCAAGGCTTAGGAATGGGGCAGCTGTAGACCAATAGAACAAATTGTAGAATTAGTGCTAAAATGTTTATTAGAGGATATTTCTTATTATTTCACCTTGTCCCACCTTCTTCTTTAGTGAAAATGTATAAAGCTTTCTTAATCCTTTGTTCTTGGTTCTTGGCCTTTTGACCAGGAAGTACTCCAATGAAAAGCAATCAGAAAACCTGCACCTCGTGTCTGGTGTCCATCATTGGCTTCGGCACCAGGCTCAGACCCGAATTGGGGACAACAAACTGGCCACACGTATTCTGGCCAAACCCACTCTGCCCCCCACCCCCAGCCCCAAAAAAATCCTGATGCGGCCCTCAATTAAATAGCTTGATACCCCTATGTTATATCATCAGGAATTGAATTCAACTTGGATATTTTCTTTTAACTTATAAAAAAACCCTAACCCTATACTGTTTATGCTCTTGGTTTTAACTTTTACTTAATTGTTGCTAATTTTAATCTTAATGCTTTAAATGTTTTTATTCTTATGGTTTTATTCCATTGTAAGCAGAATTGCTCAGGACAATGAAATGGGTTGCACATGAATTTAATAATAAATAGACAAACGGCAACCAAATTGCTTAGAATTACCTGGTGTTTGGAAGGAAATAGATGTGCTATCAAGTTGTGCCAACATTTAGCAACCACATAAGTAGCTTTTCTCCATCAGAAAGAATAGATACTCAAAGTTTCCCCTTCCTGTGTGAAATAAAGACATAGATTCTGATTTTTCATCCTGTTTAGATGTCCTAAAGTTGAATAATTAGTTTCCCTTACTAGGATCCCAAGTGTATGAAAGATATACAACCTAAAGTTTTAGGGATTAAAATGATTCTTATTAACTTGCAGAGATCACCAAATACTACAAATTGTATAATTCTAAATTGATAGTAAACATTGAAAAATATGGAGGCATTACAACTATGAGTTCCTTGTGCTCTCCTAGCTTGGTGGTTTGTTTGCAGATGTGTTATTACTGAACTGGGTATAGCAATACTGGTGCAAACCCCAATCTCTTTTAGCACTGATGATGTTACCTAGTTCGATAATGAAATGTCTGCAGGAAAACCACCAAACTCAAGAGTCTCCAGAGTTCTGCCCTGAGTTACAAATATTCTCTTCTATTGGTACATTTCAACTGTGTTTTAATTTCAATTATATTAAATCAAATGCAGTTTTTGTTTTGTAAACTCACGTTTTATGATTTTACCCAATTGGAATAGGCAGCTGGTCTTTTTTAATTTTGTTTTTTTTAATCTGAAGATGCAATCCCATCAGCTCCTGTAAAGCACTGTCATTTTATTTTGACCATTTTGAAATACCCAAGAGATGTTAAGTTTAGTGACATGGACCTCAAATAATGTATGTAGTACCTGAAATTTTGGGCTTCAGGATTTTTAAAAAGGCGATGCTAGCACTTTTAACATGGCAGTTTAGGCCTTTGTTTAATATTCAGGAAAATACTTTTTTCCTATTCTTGGCCAAAAACATCTTTTGATATTCAAGCATTTGCTAAACAAGACAGAATATTCTGAACACACCCAAGTATTAAGGAAGATACAAACTCAGCTGAAATGCAACCCATAAATTTGCCACTTTTGTTATCTCGTTGTCTAGAATTTTCTATTCAAGCCTAGCATACAATAGTTATAAGATAGAAATCCAGCTGGGAAAGAATAATGTAACCCCTTAAATCCAGCTAGGTTTGTACCTTTCTTAAAACTTGCAGTGTACATTTTTATTGTTCGATCACTTGCTTTCTAAAGCAGCAGCCCAGCAGGGGGAGGGAGAGGAGGGAGGAGGAGGGATGGTTTTGTGTGAAGGGGCAACATCTTCATTTGTGTGAAAGTGGGGCTGCGACTGCTGGCACCCACCACTCATGCAGCCCGGTTGTGAATAGGCTACGCCCTAATGTTGGGCTCAAACCACAGATTCCTGTTCTAAAGTGTCACATATAACAGTAACTTGTCATTTGTTTCTGTAACCAATAAAAATACGTGACCGTCCTTTAATAAATGCTTTTTGTTTTGCCTGAATTACTTGGTGATTTGTATTTTTGATTATTCATATTTTCAGGCGGGCAAAGAAGCCCCTTTGCAAAGGTAAAAGTGTTTCTCTCAAATTCAGGGAATCAGGTTCTCATTAGCTCCACATCAAACTCGGTTGTCTGAGTTTCAAGGCAACAGACACCGTAGGGAAAATATTATATTTTGGACCATTTGGGGTAAACCATTTCATGAAATCTGATCTTGAATAGGGAATTCCAAAATCCTGTTTCACATTTTGGAACTTTAATAGCACAAAGTGTGACTCAGGTGTCCTTAGATTGCCCAATCAAAATGAAATAAATTGTGTCAGCTATATCTGTTTTTAAGTGCCCTGATTTTAGCAAGGAAGACTTCCCTAATTCGAACTTGACAATTTATCTTTATTGCCACTGCAATTATTTAATGAAGTTTAAATCAAGCAAGATAGAAATCAGACACATTTTCTCACCATAGGAATCTAATACAATGCAATCGTTTGTGCTAAGTAGCTTTTATTGAAGAGAAAGGGGGAAACAATTAAATATCTGTTTTCATCTTTAAGGCTTAAGGTTCTGTTCCCTCATAAGAAATTGACACCTGTCATTGGAACAGTGGAGCCTTGATTACTTGCTTTGTTCTTCTCTGCATTAGGGAAGTCCTCAAAACAAAATTTAAACCCCAGCATACAGTTCATTTATTGAACTATTGAAAAGTCCAGTAATTCCCCATAGAGAATATTATAAAACAAACAGTCTGACTACTTCTCCAAAGCTTTGAGCTCGTTGAGCTATAATCTCTGACAAGTGTACTGGAAAAGTCCATCCTCCTCTTTATTTCCCACTGAAGCAGAATCTTACAGAAGTAAGGCTATGATTTGGTTATGCAAGGAATAAACATACCACTAGCAGTAACAAGAGTTCTCAAACTGCACCACCATAACTGCTTACAGCAGCCTTGTGCAGGTTAAACATAACTGGCAATGTGTTTTGACAACTTTGCTCTTCCATTTAAAAAAAAGTTTTGACAACCCTCCTAAGAGCTTCCAACCCAGATTCTTCCAAGTGACCAGTATAGCAATTAGTCAAAATTAGTTTAAAATAGTGTATCTCCACATCAGCAACTTTAAGAGGTGTGGACTTCTAGTCCCAGAAGTCCCCAATCAGCATGACTGGCTGGAGAATTCTGGGAGCTGAAGTCCACAAATCTTAATACTGTCAAGGTTGAGAAACACTGCTTTAGAACAAGGATGTGATGTCATCAGATATCAGGTGGGACCTGGCCCTTGAGGAGCTTACAATCTAAAATGAATTTTGGGGAATAGGGCAGGGGTGGGTTCTGGCAGTCACTACTGCCATCTTGCTCGTGGGTGTGCTATGCGTGCGCATGCGTAGTGAAATAAAAATTGCTCTGCACATGTGCAGAAGCAAAAAACAAGATGGTGGCGTCAACAGAGAACCAGCTTGGGGCCGTGGCAGACCTGGGTCCAGTGCAAACCACTACCAGTTCAGCCGAACCAGTAGGAACCCACCACTGGAATAGGGAGGAACACATACCAGTGTGAGACATAGATGCTTTAGCATCAAATGCACCTGGATATCAGGCCTTTTCTTTCTGTATCTCATTCAATTTCTTTGCAGAACATGAAACTGCTATCTGTTCAATCATCTCCAATTCCCAGGAATTCCCAGCTGTCTCTGCATTTTCTTGTCTTGTATGGGTTCTTTCAGTTGTTCTATGTTCTTGCTGGTGTAAACTTTGATGGTGTCTAGCCATCATGTTTTTTTTATGGACTCATTTCTTTTTACCACTGATCACTGCGGATCATAGCACCTTGAAATCAGTAACTGTAATTCTCCAGTCAGAGTTTGCCCAACAAATAATTTTTAAAGATGCCTTCATGGGGAATGGAAAAAGGTTCTTTGACAGTTGTTCAAACTGTAAGGTGGTTCACCAAAGTGAAGAGAGTCCACTTAAATATATTTTATTCACAGGTCTTTTATGGTTCCATTTTCATTTTTACTATCCTCCAGCACAAGTCATGTGTCTTCCAAGACGATATGGAATTGTTGTATGTTGTTGATTCATATTTATTGAAAAAGGAGCCTCATATGACAAACTATCCATCTAGAAGCTGGTTGTTTTCTGGATGTCTTTTCTGTGCTTTCCCTGATCATACAAGGGGCAGCTTTTTAAAAAGAATGGAATAAGAGTACAGTCTTCCCTTCTATAGATAGCCTTTTTTTAAAAAAAAAAAATTTTATTGGGTTTTTATTTTTAAACATAAAACAACATCAATACATGAACAGTGTGGTTTCTGGGTATAACTCATATTAATACAAATAACAACAGTCAATTGTTACATTAATCAAACTTTTATAATCCTAATATTAACATACTTCACTGTTTTAGTTACTCAATTTTTCCATGTTCCATTCTAATATCAATAATCATCTTAAATATGCATAGTAATACCATCTTTCAATCTCTCATCTTTCCATCTAGTTACTACATGTATTCAATTTATATAGATAACTGCTTAAATTCCCTCTAATTCTTACTTCTGCCTCTATTCTGACTTCTAATCAAGTCACTTTTACTAATCCTAATATTAATATACATATTTAATTAAGGCATTGCCCTTTTAAAGATGCATATTCTTATTTCTACCTCTATTTCTAGTTTTTAATCAGGCCATCATTATATAAGAAAAAAATAATTCTTTCCTATCCATCATCTCTTGCCCATTTTAATACTTCAATTCTTATTTGTTTTTTGGCTTTCCTCTCTTGGATCATTGTTTCTATCAACATCTATATCTTCATTATTCCATTTAAGTATTTCTCCCCATCTTTCTCCTCCTTGGCTACCAGATCTCCAAAATATTCACCCCTACTCCTTTCTCCCTTTCAAAAACCTCTACCAGATTATCCAATTCCAGTACCATTTTTATATCTTTCAAATAAATGTTCTTGTCCTCTTGGTTTATTTGGTGGTTTGTTTGTTCTATCTTTTGCTCCATTCTTTCTGTTGTTTCATCTCTTTCCTGGACTTTTTGATCTTCAGTCATTGCCAGATGTATCATTTTTTCTAATTTGCCACTTATGCCTTGGATTAAGTCTTTTATCTCTGTGTGGTTCTTTATCATGATATCCCTGAAGCTCCGAAGCACTAAACCACTAAATTCCTCCTGGAAAAACATCTTATCTTAGTTTAATACATCCGCTTTTAGTCAGGGCCACGAACAGTTAATCTCACAACAATCCTTCAAAAAACTTTAGATTTTAGATTTTATTATATTTATATCCCGCACCCATCTCCTACAAAAGGACCCAGGGCGGCGCACAGGAATTTAAAACACAATATACAATACAAAATACATAACATCCTAAAACCCTATTAAACTTAATGACCCTGTGCTAAAAGCATGATTTAAAAAACCCTCTAATTAAAAATTTGTACAACTAACAGTCATTTATCGGGTGGTTAACCTAAGCCGGCTTGATGGAATAAGTGCGTTTTCAGACGCTGGCGGAAAAGGCGGAGGTCCAAGATGGTACGGAGATCGGGAGGCAGGTCGTTCCAGAGGGTTGGGCCCGCCACAGAGAAGGCCCTTCCCCTGGCCGTCGCCAACCGGCATTGCCCGGCCAATGGCACCCGGAGAAGACTCTATGGGAGCGGATCGGTCAAAGGGATGTATGAGGCAGGAGACGGTCTCGCATATAACTAGGCCCCGAGCCATGGAGCGCTTTAAAGATGGTGATCAACACCTTGAAGTGCACCCGAAAGGCCACAGGTAGCCAGTGCAGCTCGTGCAGGACAGGTGTTATATGGGAACGCCTTGAGGCTCCCATAATCAACCGCACGGCCGCATTCTGAACCAGCTGTAACCTTTAGGTGCACCTCAAGGGGAGTCCCATGTAGAGAGCATTACAGTAGTCCAGACGTGACGTGACCAGTGCTTGAGTGACTGTGCGAAGGGCGTCCGGGCTAGTAAGGGGCGCAACTGGCGAACAAGGCGTACCTGATAAAACGTCCTCCTGGCCATGGTTGTCACATGATCCTCCATGGTCAGCCAGGAGTCCAAGAGGACACCCAGATTGCGCACCCTCTCCACGGGGGCCAATAATACGCCCCCAATGGCCAGTGTTGGACTTACCTGGCTAAACCGGGGCGCCGGAAAACACAGCCACTCAGTCTTGGACGGGTTGAGCTTGAGTTTGTTACTTCCCATCCAGACCCATACAGCCTCCAAACACCGGGACATCACCTCGGCGGCATCGTTGGGGTGGTTTGGGGTAGATATGTACAACTGAGTGTCATCAGCATACAGATGGTATTCTACCCCAAAACCACGGATGATCTCGCCCAGCGGCTTCATGTAGGTGTTGAACAGGAGTGGCGAGAGGACCGACCCCTGAGGAACCCCGCATATGAGGGGTCTCAAGGTCGACCTCTGCCCCCCTGCCAACACAAATTGCGACCGACCGGAGAGGTAGGACGAGAACCACTGTAACACGGTGCCTGCCACCCCCAACCCCCCCAGTCGGTGCAATAGTCGATGGTATCAAAAGCCGCTGAGAGGTCTAATAGGACCAGGATAGAGGAGCACCCTCTATCCCGTGTCCTCCAGAGATTATCCACCAACGCGACCAATGCTGTCTCGGTGCTGTGACCGGGTCAGAAGCTGGACTGGCGCGGGTCTAGATAATCAATTTCCTCCAGGTGACGAGGAAACTGCTGTTCCACCACACTCTCTACAACCTTCGCTAAGAAGTGAAGGTTGGAGACCGGACGGTAATTTACCAACAATGCTGGGTCCAGGGAAGGCTTCTTGAGGAGAGGTCTCACCACTGCCTCTTTCAAGGTGTTATTTCTTCTGTCATTTTTTCTAGATTTGTAGAGGTGTAGTATATTCCATTCACCAGTAGATAGCAGCATCAATAAGGGTTTCAGCACTGTTTCAGACATGATAAATTAATCCAAATATATTTCAATTTGTAGAGACACAATTAAGTACTCAAGTAAATTCAGATAAATAGTTCCAGTATTTTATAATGTCTTCCCATAACAACGCCCATCCAATTTAAAAATTCAATTTTCTTTGATTAAAATATCTTTAACTTTTCTCTCATCAGTTCCTTTCAGTTGGGTCTAAGAGTTTTCTCTCTATGGTTGTTGGCCACTTTAAAGAAGGTAATTCTGAGTCTCTCTTCCTAGATTTTCTTCTTTTTTCTTTTAAATTTAGGGACTAAATACCAAAAAAAGGGATCTTCTCACCCAGCTCCAATCACTGTTCAGGAACTCCGTGCCAGTCTTAGATGTTCATCAGCTATCCTAGCTTTGTGGTAGCTATGTTTAGGTTGTCTCTTCTCCACGCTGTGGCTGAGAGGGAAAGAAAATCCCCAGATCTGGCAAGAGAATTGCGACAGGGCATGCCTCTTTGCTTCGCCTCCCCTACAGGGTGGCTTTGGCTCCTTTCGGAGCCCACTAGCGAGGAGAATTCGGCACAGGAGCGCGGAACTAGCCCCTCGTGTCCGATCTCGCCACGACGTCAGCTGAACTCCAGATATCCTTAACAATTGTCTTCTTTTGTATTTAAAAAAAATGTTTAAAGTTACAACTGTTTAGTGCCCTATTAAGTTTTTAAACACACCAATTGTGTTAGCATTAACTTTTTGATTCTTTCCAACCCAATGGAATGCCACAAAGAAATTATGTACTCGGGATTTTATCTGCCTCTCCATCAGCAGAATAGGAGTTAAAAAAAAAGAGTCAAATTAGAAGTGATCCAGATTAGGCCAGGGTTTTAAAAAAACTGTCAGAAAAATCCCCTCGATGTTTCTTTTTGGGAGAGAGAGTTGGACAGCAGCTTGGAATGTTGCCCACTGATCTAAGCCTTGTTTCCTCTTAGTCACATGACCCATAGTAGGACTATCATTAAGGGCTAAAAAAAGAATTCTGGAAACCCTTTCCTCATGCTTTTCTTCCATGGTTTAAAAAGAAGCATTAGCGAAATACGCTGCTTAAATGAGAACATTAAAGCAGTCTAATTTCCATTTTAAATTATTTCCCCCCTCTCACTCCCGTCTTAACCTTAAAAAATGTGCTGTACACTGTGCATGTAGATCATATACATTCAACTTTTAGGAATGGGTAATCAGGCGCTTAGCATTAAATACTTGATTTTGCTTTTAAATGCTTTGCTTGGAATTCCTTCCCTACCAATAGCCACTCAGGTTCCATTCCACCATTATCAGTGGAATAGATATGGACAAGCGTGGCTCTGAGAGTGCTGAAAATTAAGAAGCTTGTAGCTTCCCGTGGAAAAGCTATGATGATTTAGCTCCACGAGCCTTGGACTTGGCGTCCGTCTCTGAAGTCACTATAATGAGTCTCTCCTTTTAGAGACCAGAAGAAATATTCTTTCTTATTAAGGCTGTTAAAGGCTGAAAATGCAGAAGCAAATAAGTGGAGAATTGCACATTCTATACAGGTAGTTCTTGCTTAGCAACTGTCGCTTAATAACCATTTAAAGTTGCAAAGCACTTCAAAATAGCTGCTTTACGACTGCCCAAAGCAATGAGAAAAGCTATTTGCGATCCGTCCTCCAAGTTATGACTGCTGCACTCTGCTAGAGTCACACGATTGCATTTTGGGTGCTTGACAACTGACTTGCTTGTATAACCAGCTGCAGCGGCTTTCGGTCATGTGACCACAATCTGCCACGTTTTTTGCCATTTCCAAGCAAAAAATGGCAAAAAACGCCCATTGGATATATACTGGGTTTGCTTTATGACCCCGATTCACTTAATAACTGTGACTGACTCACTTTATGACTGTTGCAGAACGGTCATAAAATCAGGTTCAGTCATGTGGTGCCTCAACTTATGATCGCAAGGTCTTATGACCAAACTTCTGGGCTCCACTATGGTTGTAAGTCGAGGACTAGCTATACATCACCCATTCTATTCCTGCCCCTCTTCTGCTGGCACAAGCAAGTAACCATTGCCTGGGTGATCAAGATCAAGATCAGCTGGACTTTCTTTTTCTTGCACCCCTTCTTCATCTTCTTCCTCGGTGGGAACAGGCATCTGGCCAGAGCTGTGGCTGTGTTGGGAAAACCGTTCCAGCAGGAGCTGCCTAAGAAACATGACTGGAATGGGTAGAGCAGCCACAATGATCAGGCTAACCAGAAGGCCCAAGGCCCATGGTGGGTATTCCAGCTGCTCTTCCTCTGCCTAGAAAGGGAAGGGAGAGAGGAAATTTTAGATGCATTATCTCCCTTTTACATCAGGCCTCTTCTGTACATTCCCTGGTTGCGCCAGCAAGAGAATTCAGTGGAAAAAGATCTTCTCCACATGCTGCTCCATAAGTAAGCCATAATATAATGCATTGGTTTGAGCATTACAACCTGAACTCTTGTGTTTTTAAAAAAATTCTAATTCAAGGTTAAGGCTAAACACATTGTGTGAACTCACCCTTTAAATCAAGAGATCCCCAATCCTGGGGCAGGGCCCAGTGACAGACTATGGCCTGTTTGGAACAGGGCTGTGGAATTGACAGGGGTGTGTGTGTGTGTGTGTGCCTGCAGTTCCATTTGTATAAGCAGCAAGCTGTGTGCCCACCGCTCATGCAAATGGAGCTGCATGCAAGCATGCGTTCTCCTGCTGCTCACAAAGAACCATTCCTTCTCTTTCCCACCTGCCAGCCTGTAAAGCTGGAGAGGTTGGAGACGACTACTTTAAACGGTCCCTAGATTTCATTTCATTTTTGTTAAAATATTCATGACTGGGAGAGACATGGGAACAAGGTAAGCCAATGAATAGGCATAGCAACTAAGACAGCCAATGGGAGCTTAAACAGATCTGTGCAAAGAATTGAAACAGAACCTTAAGCAGTCTGCTGGTCTGAGAAGTAAATAAGCGATCTGTCTGCCTTGTGTTTACTTGGAAGAATCACCTATTGGTATTGTACATTCATTCATCTGTTCTTATGTATATAAAGAAGTTAATGAATCCTGCTGCATCAGTTATCTGTGTGTGCTTCTGGATTTGAATTTATGCAACAAACTCTGATAATTTTTTTTGTTTTCAAACAGAAGACAAGCAGGCCAAGTGCAACGCATGAAACACAAAGGGAAGATAAATTTCTTACCGTATCTGCCGGCGTATAAGACGACTTTTTTGCCCTGAAAAACATGCCTCCAAGTGGGGGGGTCGTCTTATACGCCGGGTCATCGCGAGGGAGACTTGACAGAGGGGAAAGAGGAAAACATCGCTCGCGCGCGAGGGAGAGACTTGCATGGAGGAGAAAGAGGGGGGGAAAGAGGAAAACATCGCGCGCGCGAGGGAGAGACTTGCATGGAGGAGAAAGAGGGGGGGGAAAGAGGAAAACATCGCGCGCGAGGGAGACTTGACAGAGGGGAAAGAGGAAAACATCTCGCGCGAGGGAGACTTGACAGAGGGGAAAGAGGAAAACATCGCGCGCGAGGGAGAGACTTGCATGGAGGAGAAAGAGAGGGGGAAAGAGGAAAACATCGCGCGCGCGAGGGAGAGACTTGCATGGAGGAGAAAGAGGGGGGGAAAGAGGAAAACATCGCGCGCGCGAGGGAGAGACTTGCATGGAGGAGAAAGAGGGGGGGAAAGAGGAAACCATCGCGCGCGAGGGAGAGACTTGCATGGAGGAGAAAGAGGGGGGGGAAGAGGAAAACATCTCGCGCGAGGGAGACTTGACAGAGGGGAAAGAGGAAAACATCGCGCGCGAGGGAGAGACTTGCATGGAGGAGAAAGAGGGGGGGAAAGAGGAAAACATCGCGCGCGAGGGAGACTTGACAGAGGGGAAAGAGGAAAACATCGCGCGCGAGGGAGAGACTTGCATGGAGGAGAAAGAGGGGGGGAAAGAGGAAAACATCGCGCGCGCGAGGGAGAGACTTGCATGGAGGAGAAAGAGGGGGGGAAAGAGGAAAACATCGCGCGCGAGGGAGACTTGACAGAGGGGAAAGAGGAAAACATCGCGCGCGAGGGAGAGACTTGCATGGAGGAGAAAGAGGGGGGGAAAGAGGAAAACATCGCGCGCGCGAGGGAGAGACTTGCATGGAGGAGAAAGAGAGGGGGAAAGAAGAAAACATCGCGCGCGAGGGAGACTTGACAGAGGGGAAAGAGGAAACCATCGCGCGCGAGGGAGAGACTTGCATGGAGGAGAAAGAGAGGGGGAAAGAGGAAAACATCGCGTGCGCAAGGGAGAGACTTGCATGGAGGAGAAAGAGAGTGATGTTTTCCTCTTTCCCCCCCTCTTTCTCCTCCATGCAAGTCTCTCCCTCGCGCGATGTTTTCCTCTTTCCCCTCTGTCAAGTCTCCCTCGCGCGAGATGGTTTCCTCTTTCCCCTCTGTCAAGTCTCCCTCACGCGCGATGTTTTCCTCTTTCCCCCTCTCTTTCTCCTCCCTGCAAGTCTCTCCCTCGCGCGCGCGATGTTTTCCTCTTTCCCCCCCTCTTTCTCCTCCATGCAAGTCTCTCCCTTGCGCGCGCGATGTTTTCCTCTTTCCCCCCCTCTTTCTCCTCCATGCAAGTCTCTCCCTCGCGTGCGCGATGTTTTCCTCTTTCCCCCTCTCTTTCTCCTCCATGCAAGTCTCTCCCTCGCGCGCGATGTTTTCCTCTTTCCCCCTCTCTTTCTCCTCCCTGCAAGTCTCTCCCTCGCGCGCGATGTTTTCCTCTTTCCCCTCTGTCAAGTCTCCCTCGCGCGATGGTTTCCTCTTTCCCCCTCTCTTTCTCCTCCATGCAAGTCTCTCCCTCGCGCGCGATGGTTTCCTCTTTCCCCCTCTCTTTCTCCTCCCTGCAAGTCTCTCTCTCGCGCGCTATGGTTTCCTCTTTCCCCTCCGTGCAAGTCTCCGCGCGGATGGCTCTGGACGCCATCCGGGGAGAGGAGGAACGTGAAGGGGACAGCCGTTACCACAGAGCGCACGAGACAGAGAGAGAGAGAGAGGCCCAGAACGAGAGTGTAACAGACACACAGGGGAAAGAGACAAGAGGGGAATGAGGAAACCATCGCGCGCAAAAGATAGCCACGCGCGTGCGTGGAAAAGCGGCAAGTCTCTGCGCAGCTGCGGATGGCTCTGGACGCCATTCGGGGAGACGAGGAACGTGAAGGGGACAGCCATCACCACAGAGCGCGCGAGACAGAGAGAGAGAGGCCCAGAGAGAGAGAGAGAGACGAAACAAAACAAAACAAAACAAAGCAAAACAGGCCACACCTTCCGGCTCTCAAAATAAATTCCAGTCATTGTATTGTTGATATTTGTCCAGCAGTCAAACTCCTATCAACCCTATCATGGCACCAAAAAGAAAGAAATATGAGGCAAGTTTTAAACTTAAAGTTGTAAACTTTGCCAGGGAACATAATAATTGTGCTGCTGCAAGACAATATGGAGTAACAGAAAAGATGGTTCGGGACTGGAAATCAAATGAAAAAGCATTAAAGAGTATGCCAAGGGATAAGTGTGCATTAAGAAGAGGCATCGCACACTGGCCAGAACTTGAAAAACATGTAGCAGATATGGTGGCTGAGCATCGCCAAAACGGTTATGTGGTGACACGAAATAAAATACGCTTGTTTGCACTTCAGTGGGCCAAATCTAACCCCGATCACAGCAACAATTTTAAGGCCACTATATCCTGGTGTAGTAGATTCATGGCAAGGCATGATCTGGTACTAAGGCAAAAGACAAAAATTGCCCAAAAATTACCTGCAGATCTGGATAATAAAGTGGATAGTTTCCATCGATACGTAATAAAACAGCGCACTAAACATGGCTATGCGCTAAGTAATATTGGAAATATGGATGAAACTCCAATGAATTTTGATATGATTGGAAATAAAACTGTCCATCATAAAGGTGAGAAAACTATTTTGATAAAAACAACAGGACATGAGAAGTCAAGTTTTACAGTGGTACTAGCATGCACAGCTGATGGCAACAAACTGAAACCTATGATTATTTTTAAAAGGAAAACCATGCCAAAACTCAAGTTCCCTGCTGGTTGTTTTGTGCACGTGCATGAAAAAGGCTGGATGGATGAGGAGGGTGTGAAACTATGGCTGGATAATGTATGGAGCAGACGACCAGGTGGTCTACTTCAAAAACGTAGTCTACTTGTGTGGGATATGTTCAGGGCTCATTTAACTCCCACCACCAACGAAAGGCTTGCGAGAATAAAAACAGATGCAGCAGTTATTCCTGCAGGATTGACATCATTGGTACAGCCCCTGGATGTGTGCCTAAACAAGCCTTTTAAAGATCGCATTCGAGAACAGTGGAATGAATGGATGGTTAGCAGCGAAAAGTCATACACAAAAGGAGGAAACATGCGTGCTCCACAGTTGGATGTTTTGTGCCAATTTGTCATAAAAGCCTGGAATGATATTGATGCACAAACAGTAATCAAGTCTTTCAAGAAGTGTGGCATATCAAATTCATTAGATGGTATGGAGGACGAGTACTTGTGGCAAGATGAAGATGAAGAGGAAGCTAAAGCTGAGGCCACATCATCTGACACGGAATTAGATCCATACGATGACTGCCTTACAACTGTATCACAAGATGTCATTGATGAACTTTTAATATCAGATGACGAACAGGAGTTTGAAGGCTTTTAAAGGGAAACTGTCACGCCAGCAAACTTGCCCGGCACTTGCTCTCTCCCTCTATTTGTTATCTTCCTTCTATCATTGACAGTTCCAGTTTGGTTAACAGCTTAGAAAACAAACAGCATGGTAGCTCCCATAGGTTTATTGTTCCATTCAGCTTTAGTGAATTAGCCTCTGGCATTTACTATTGGCTGGTATAATACAGGAGGGGGAGGGGTCTTAGCCACCCTCACACTATTTACCTTATGAACATTCCTTTGGGAGCTCAGCAAGGTCTGACGAAGGGGGCATGTCCCTAGAAACATGTTACCTATCCCGTGGTTTTGCTGATCCAATGTTTATGCTCTTGATGTGCAACTTGCACTGTTTTATGTTTACTGTATGTGTTTGATAACATACAGCCTTGTGACAGTTTTCCTGCATGTCATAAGCATTTGAATATAAATTAACATGTTGAAATCAAATCTGATGTTCTTTTACGTTTTATTTGGGGTGTGGAAGGTGTGCGGAAGAGGGGGTAGTCTTATACGGCGAGTATATAACAAACTCTATATTTTGAGTGGAAATGATGGGGGGGTCGTCTTATACGCCCAGTCGTCTTATACGCCGACAAATACGGTACCTTTTCTCTGTTCCAGGCGGTGTAGGTGGGGCGCTTCATGACCAGGTGTACCAAACTCGCTAGCAACAGGCACAACATTGCTGCCAGACTCACAAAACGCCACATGTAGCTGTAGATTTTCCATGGCCTCCAGCCCAGCATGTTTTCTATGTCATCCAAGAACCTGCAGAAAGAAAGACATACAGGCAAAAGTAGAAGACGGCCGAAGAAGATTGTTTGTGCAAAGGTTACACAAAAATTGCGATTGCCAATTAAACCCCACCTTTCTTTCTCCAACTTCCCATCACACAAACAAATTGGAAACATGCAGAGATGGGAGGGAAGGCAAGAGAACTACCTGTCAGCTCCATAGATCCAGGCTATGGCAAAAGCTTCGCCGGCTACAACAATGAGCAGGGGCAGAGTGGCTGAATAGTCATCAAACATAGTCACAAAATAGTTGCCTGAACCTTGAACAAAAATCAAGCCCAGCAAGAATCCAATAAGGCAGCACAGGACTGTAGGGAGAGAACACATTAAAAATATTGGCATGAATAGGCACCTGTCAATACGTCTGCACCAGCACAGACAAAAGCGAGATGCTATTTTTATTTAGCATCACCGGAATGCTCAGAGAGTCATAAGCAGCATAAAATACAATACAATACAATACAATACAATACAATAGCAGAGTTGAAAGGGACCTTGGAGGTCTTCTAGTCCAACCCCCTGCCTAGGCAGGAAGCCCTGTACCATTTCAGACAAATGGCTATCCAACATCTTCTTGAAGACTTGCAGTGTTGGGGCATTCACAACTTCTGGAGACAAGCTGTTCCACTGATTAATTGTCCTAACTGTCAGGAAATTTCTCCTCAGTTCTAAGTTGCTCCTCTCCTTGATTAGTTTCCACCCATTGCTTCCTGTTCTGCCCTCAGGTGCTTTGGAGAATAGCTTGACTCCCTCTTCTTTGTGGCAACTTCTGAGATATCGGAAGACTGCTATCATGTCTCCCCTGGTCCTCCTTTTCATTAAACTAGACATACCCAGTTCCTGCAACCGTTCTTCATATGCTTTAGTCTCCAGTCCCCTAATCATCTTGGTTGCTCTTCTCTGCACATGGCAGCATTTTTAAAAATAGGAGATGCTATCTCAGTGATGGCTCGCTAACCTTTTTGTTGTTATGTGTTGAAAGCGCGCACACATGTACAACAGCACATGCACCCATCCAACTGCATGCTCCACACCTCTGCATATGTGGGAAACCACCCCCATGCATACCGTGTGCTCCACCACCCGCTCATGCATGGACAAGGGCCCCACACACACACTCCCCTTCACCCCCTTGTCAATTTTTGGCTTCCAGGTTGGTGCAGGCGGCTCTCCAGGCCCAAAATGGGGCACAGGGGGGCTGCGCAAGGCCCCAAAATGCAATGCAAGCGCCCGCTACGCATGTACCCCACCCCCTGTGCATGCAAGCACGCATCCCCACATGTGCCCTGTCCCCGCACAAGCACGGCATAGACCCAAAGACCAGCTGGCCGGCAGGAGGTACGCGCACATGTGCGGTGCTGCTGGGCTGGGCTGACGTCTGGCATGTCTGCAGAGAGGGCTCTGCGTGCCACCTGTGGCACATGTGCCATTGATTTGCCATCACGGTGCTATCTGGATCAGAGCTGAGGGTATTGTAGGAATGTAACCATTATTTTAATGGCCTACTAGTATCAGATATCCGCAGCCAGTAGATATCTCCGTCAGAGTCCCTGTTTCAAAGAGAGCTGTGAGCAAATGCAAGGTGGCCGAGCCCAACTACTTTAATAATAATAATAATAATAATAATTTTAATTTGTTGACCGCTCCCTCTCCCCATAGGGACTCGGAGCGGTGCACAGGGAAAACTAAAACAATAAATATACAAACACATTAAAAACAAATTAAACATATACCTGTGCTAAAATACCCCATTAACATACTAAAATTCCCAGTTAAAACAACTAAAACCCCATAGAGAGAGACTACCCTAGGCCGGCCAAGCAGAAAAGATGTGTTTTTAGTTTTAGACGGAAGGAGCGGAAGTCCATGGTCGTTCTAATGTCGGGGGGAAGGTCGTTCCAGAGTGCTGGGCCCGCCACAGAGAGAGCCCTTCCCCTGGGCGTCGCCCGCTGACAAAGTCTAGTGGACGGCACCCGGAGAAGTCCCTCTCTGTGGGAGCGAATCGGCCGCGAGGATGTATGGGGCAGGATCCGATCCCGCAGATAGCTAGGTCCCGAGCCATGGAGCGCTTTAAAAATGATGACTAATACCTACTTTGCTGCAGTCTTCTCACAGAAGTTACAGCATAAGGGCAGAGGAGCAAGAATCCACAAAAACTGTGGGATCTGGACAAGATTGATACCTGGGAACAACACCCAGCTGCTTGGTTTCCTTAGGCCTGGATTTGGGGCATCTGCTACTGGAGGTCAGACTGGGATTATGTACACAATTATTTACCAATAATCTTCAATATACAAGCATTTATTTACTGTATTTTTCGGAGTATAAGACGCACCTTTTTTCCTCTAAAAAAAGGCTGAAAATCTGGGTGCGTCTTATACACCGAATACAGCTTTTTGTGTCTCCAGAAACCCCACCCCTTCACCAAAATGGCTGTGCACAGCCTTATAGAGGCTTCCAGAGAGCTCCTGGGGGCTGGGGAGGGCAGAAATGAGCCTAAAATGGGCCGGTTTTTTGCTCATTTTTTGCCCACCGCACCCCTCAGGAGCACTCTGCAAGCCCCCCCCCCAAGGCTATTCATGCCTTTTATTTGAAAAAACGGGCCAGTTTTCGCCAAAAACGGGCAGTTTTGGAGAAGTTTGCAGAGTGCAAAAAAACCTTTTTTCCCCCTTTCGGAAGGCTGTTTAGTTACTTGGCAGCTTTAAGACTTGTGGACTTCAACTCCTAGAATTCTACAGCCAGCATAGCTTGTGGACATAGCTGGCTAGAGAATTCTGGGAATTGAAGTCCACAAGTCTTAAAGTTGCCAAGTTTGGGAACCCCTCTGTTAGAGGGATTGATGAGAATTGCATTGGTCAAGTGCTGTGCCAGCAGAAACAAAGTTTTAGGTGCCACAGTGATTTCCTTCTCCAGCACATGGGTAAATTACACCTGGAAACATCTACCTACCTACCTACCTACTGTACTTCTCTCCGCCCCCTCTATCTACCTATATACCTACCTACCTTCTCTCTCTCTCTCTCCCCCTACCTATCTACTGCATTTCTCTATTTTTCTCTCTATCCATCTACCTATCTACCTATCTACACTCTCTCTCTCCCTACGTATCTACCTACTGTATTTCTCTCCCTCTCTCTCTCTCCCTTTATTTACCTACCTAACTACACTCTCTCTCTCCCTACCTATCAACCTAAGAGTGTCTTATGACAGGTCCTTGCACTTATGCTCATTGCAGCATCCGCAGTCGTATGATCAAATTTGGGCACTTGGCAACCAGCATGTATTTATAACAGTTGAGGTGTCCACGGTCACATGATCACCATTCACAATCTTCTTACCTGTGTTCCTACAGGCAAAGTCAATAGGGAAATCTCATTTTCTAAAGAACCATTTGATTCGCTTAGCAACTGTGGTGATTTGCTTAACAACAAAACAAATCATAAAATTAGGTATGATTTTATGGGCACTTAAATGATTGTTTCCTTAGCAACAGAAATTCTGGTGCCAACTGTAATCATAAATTGAGGATTAACTGCATGTTAACAGTGGAAAAAGCCCAAAATGGTGTTCTTTCTCATGAAATATTTGAAAGGGGAAATTCCAATTGCATTGATTTAAAATGAATTGTAGTTAGAGCATTTGCTATAAAGGAGTGTTTGAAATTATTTTTTTTGCTTTATTATGATATAAGAAATATGGAATGTGCATATCATCTTTTCTTCCTTCCTTCCCCAGTGTCCTGCAGAGGAGCAGATTGATTTAAAAAATAATTTCATTTTAAAATGAATTCATTGTCTCTGAAGTAGGGAAGTAGTAGCACCAGGCGTCTGAAGTAGGACAGTGGTGAAATTCTCTACCGATTCGGTGAGTCTGCTTCCTAGCACGCGCTTTGCACGCATGCACGCCTGAGGTGCACCGGCACAGCGCTAGAAAAGGAACATTCTGAAGCCTTCGAGTCTACAAAGGTAAGTAGAACAGCCGGGTGGGTGGGTGGGTGGGTGATCCGCTGTGCCAGGCGATTTAGATTAGCTAGAAAGCAGGAAATCCGACAATTCTACCTAATGTAAATCGTGCATCACAGCTGATCGTGCCCAGCTAATTGTTGGAAATACCGGATCACCTGAACCGCTAGCATTTCAGCCCTGAAGTAGCACCATCAATCATCAACACTATTAGCATCCCGTGCAACTCATTCTTCTGGAATGGACAATCCTTTCGCCTCATTTTGCAGAATATTTTAAATCCTACCACCTGCTTAGCCTCCTTATATGCTGTAGAGTCCAAAGTACTGCAACCCAAAATCCCAGCCCTTGTGGTCTATATAACACACCCATGAATTTTGGCCTTGCCCCAGATGAAGGAAGACTGCCCCTTTGCGGTACCTGTGAAGAGCGTCCTCCGTCGCTGGAGGCTTTGGAAGTTGTCCAATAAAGGAGTGATGATGCCTTGCATGTTCCCTAACATGGTGCTCAACCCTAAATTGAGCAACATGAAGAAGAACAGCATAGACCAGAAGGGGGCTGTTGGAAACAGGGTCATAGCTTCTGTGAAGGTGATGAAGGCTAGGCCTGTCCCTTCCACACCCTGAGGGAGAAAGAGAAAGAAATATGTCAAATTTAAAGCAAATGGAAAACTTAATAAAGGTAAAGGTTCCCCTCGCATATATGTGCTAGTCGTTCCTGAATCTAGGGGGCGTTTCAAAGCCGAAGAGCCAGTGCTGTCCGAAGACGTCTCTGTGGTCATGGGGCTGGTATGACTAAACGCAGAAGGCGCATGGAATGCTGTTACCTTCCCACCAAAGGTGGTTCCTATTTTTCTACTTGCATTTTTTATGTGCTTTCGAACTGCTAGGTTGGCAGAAGCTGGGATAAGTAATGGGAGCTCACTGCATTACGCGGCGCTAGGGATTCGAACTGCTGATCAGCCAACCTTTCTGATCAACAAGTTCAGCGTCTTAGTCACTGAGCCATCGCCTAGTCTTCCCCAATCTGGATCTCTTCCAGATGTGAGGATTTCAACTTTAAGATTTCCCCAGCCAGCATTCTCCTAGTTGCACATCCTAAAGACATCAACTAGGGTGCCCGGGGCAATTCTGGGAGTTGAAGTCTGCAGATCTTAAAGTTGCTAAGGTTGAGAAACACTGTGCTAAACTGGAAGGTTATGTTTTGACTGGCAAGTCATAATCTATGCAGGGCCATATCTGCTCAATAGCTTGACTTCTTTTTATTCGAAATGCAGCTCTTTGGTTCTTTGGATGGATTTCAGTCCAGCCAAGACTGGGTCCTCAAACATCATTCTAATCCATAATTTTGTTATTTTGGTTTTGGTGAACTCAGCCACTCGGATTTTAGATCCTGGATAATGGTTTAGCAGCATGGTCTCAAATGATCTATGGTTAGCCAGATTTACGAATCCATCCCTTGTCTACCTATTCACCTTATTCATTTCATCTTCTACACGACAGTCACCAAGTTTCCACTCCTCCAACTGCTTCTTTGTATAATTCCATTGATCCTGATACCAACTGCTGTATTGAGCAGGTGAAAATTCAGACATGTTTGCAGGAAGCACAGCCGAGAGGGAGCCATTCTTCACCAGCTCTGTCAAAAAATCTGCATTTCTGTCAACCAAATAAACATAGAGTAGAAAGGTTAGAAAACACATGGACTCTCCAACAGAACATAAAAACCCAAACTTAGTGACCTGGAAGACGCTAGCCATGGTTGGGCAACCAAGGCTTGGAGGCAACATTGGAATTTCAAGAATAAGTTGGGCAACAACAGTGGAATTTGATGTCCAACACATCTGGAGGGTTCCAAGGAGAGTTTAAACTATTGCAAGCTAATTGGTGGCGTAGTGATTGGGATTGTAAACTAACTCTGCCCACCACCAGGAGTTTGATCCTGACTGGCTCAAGGTTGACTCAGCCTTCCATCCTTCTGAGGTCAATAAAATGAGGTCTCAGATTGTTGGGGGAAATATGATGACATTTGTAAAGCATTCAGAAAGTGCTGTAAAGCAGGGGTCTCCAACCTTTGCAACTTTAAGTCTGAAGGACTTCAGCTCCCAGAATTCTGCAGCCAGCTTTGCTGGCTGGAGAAGTCTGGGAGCTGAAGTCTTTCAGACTTAAAGTTGCAAAGGTTGGAGACCCCTGCTGTAAAGGACTATGGAGTGGGATGCAAGCCAAGAATCTGGATGAAGAACACTACAAACACCTGGGTATCCTTAAAACTGACATCATCAAGCACACTGAAGTAAAAACAAAATATGGAAGTGAATACATCAGGAGATTGAAGAAGAAGGCAATCAATATCTGGGCAATTCCTATCATTAGACACACAGCTGTAATAATGTATTTGACTCAAGAAGGATTGAAAGTTCCGGATAGGAAGACCAGAAAAATCAACCTCACAGTGACATTGACTACTTAGCAAGGAGCATAGGTGGACATAGAATGTCCTAAATACACCAGACCATTGAAGAAAAGGGCGAGAGTATTTGAGGGACAGTGAAGAAGATACGCTGAAACTAGTGTACCATGAAGAGACTTGGAAAGACAAAGTATTACACAGCCAGTACACACACACACACACACACACCAGGCAAAGAAGATCCAATATGCCATGAGAAAGAGCGGCGGCCAGGGATAAGTTTTTTCACCAATGGTGGACTTGTCCAATAATCACCTAACTCTGGAAAAAAATACAAATTTGGCTTTTGGAAATAACAGGCATGACTTTTCCTCTCAAACCCGACCTTTATTTGCTAGGCATCAAACCAAGTGAAATCCAAAATCAAGATTGGTACCTCTTCTCGCACATAACAATAGCGACCAGGATGGCTATTGCGCAACATTGGAAAGACACTAACCTACCACCAGAGCACCTAATTATAGCCAAAATTTTCAACTGTGCAGAATCGGACAAACTAACATATATCTTAAAAGATAGGCAAGACTCAAATCTTTTTCAAAAGCTGGAATAAATGGTATTCATTGTATAACAGGAGAGTAATGGATACCAAGGGAACCAAACTATCTAAGAAATCAATGTGAGGAATAAATAAGCTAAGAGGATAGTAAATCTGAGGGGGGGGGGGGAAATCTTTGTATAACTATAAATAATAACTGATAAGTTAGACTGGCATAAACTCAATTCTCAATCTAGGGGACTAGTTACCCTTACCCTATATTTGTTGATTGTGTGGTTTTATATGGCAAATATTAATAAAGATTTTTTTTTTAAGAAAGAGTGATGGCTGAAATATGCCGATGACAGATTTTTCTGTCAGTAAATGAGACCTGTCCCACTTGTATCTGGTACACGTAGAGCCAAGTAGCCCAGCCAATCAAAGACCTACCTTCTGCTATTACACCTCCCCTTCAGTATTTGAAAAGGGGTATCATATCCCCACTCAATCCTTTCTTGCAGGACTTAGTATCTGATCATAGCACTTAGACTTATATGTCGCTTCACAGTACTTTACCACCCTCTCTAAGCTGTTTAGAGTCAGCATATTGCTCGCAACAGTCTGGGACCTCATTTTATCCACCTCCAAAGGATGGAAGGCTGAGTTAACCTTGACTCAGAATCGAACTCCAGGCTGCGAGCTGAGTTCACCTGCAATACTACATTCTGATCACTGCGTCACCAGGGCTCTTGATTGTATGTCGCTCTTTAACCAACAGTTAGGTGGACACTAACCTTGCAACACAGTTG
Organism: Rhabdophis nuchalis; assembly: GCA_039707465.1. Lineage (NCBI taxonomy): Eukaryota > Metazoa > Chordata > Lepidosauria > Squamata > Natricidae > Rhabdophis > Rhabdophis nuchalis. The sequence goes on from CM077647.1 coordinate 150,220,642, forward strand.
TGCGCCAACACATTGGCTCGGAAACCCAGCACGGCAAAAACCACCAGTGTGGCCAACACCGAGGTAAGAAAGTTGATGCCAGACACAAACAACCCATCGATGTGGCAGTTGTTATGCTGAGGATTGTAGCTGGAGTAAGCAATGATGGTGCCGAAGCCCAGGCCCAGAGCGAAGAACACCTGGGTGGCTGCCTGACGCCAGACCTGCATATCTCCCCAAATGGACAGCTTGGGGAGTGAGGAAAGGTAAGATATTGTGAGATAGGGACAAAAGGCATTGTGAAGTTTCCAAAAGATGCCCTAATTAATTAACGGGTCTCGAGACAAAGTTCAAAAGAAATCCAGTCATTTATGAGGAGCAACATTTTGGCATGGTTTTCTGCAGAGTCGAAACTGATGTCCGGTTAATGATCTCTGAACTTTACCCCTGTGTCTCTCCTCAATCTGTGTCATAAATCATATCCACCAACAAGGTGCTACAGCAGCCTGTGAACTTTGCGCCTCACATGCCTGCTGTAGAAACCTGAGATCCAACTCTCTCTCCCATGTCAACTTGATAATAGTCATGGAAACACTTTACAAGTTGACAAGCATCTTTTCACATTTTTGCACCTCTAGCCTTTTTCTCAGGTGCTGAAAGGCATAAAAAAACCTCAAGATATTTTGGTCATCTCATGATTGGACTGTGCCAGTGATAGCAAACTTTTTTGGCTCCCGTGCCAAAAGCAGGGGGAGCGCAAGGGGGTTGTGTGCACGCATGCCATACCCATAATGCTATGTGCATGACACACACACACAAACTCCTGCATGTATGCGCACCCGATCAGCGACACACACACCCCACTTTTGTTGTGGTTTTTTCGCCCTCCCCAGGCTCCAGAGGCTTTTTAGGAACCCGGGGAGGGCGAAAACATCTTCCCCTCCCCTGGAGGCCCCAGGAGCTTCCCTGAAGGCTCTGGAGGGCGAAAAACGGACCTACAGAAAAACCGGAAGTCCGTTCCAAATTTCTGGTTTGCCGGTTTTTCGTTCTCTGGGGGCTTCAAGGAAGCCTCCGGAGCACGTAAAATGTCCGCAAAAGAAAGCCGAAGTCAGTTGTCCAGCACTTGCATGCACGCTGGCCAGCTGACAGGGCAGTGCCTCCCATGCCCTAACAAATGGCTCCGCGTGCCACCTGTGGCACGCGTGCCATAGGTTCGCCATCACTGGACTATGCCGTGCATTACACATAGGATTGCCGTTGAAGACGATCTGGAGGCTGCATATAGCCCAGAATGTGGCAATATGGACAAATATGGACAAGCCCAGGTAATGCCTCTGCTTCGTGAGTTGCATTTCAGGCCAGCAGACCTCTGAATGCAATTCAAGGTGCTGGTTATCATCTACAAAATCCTATAAAAAATCCTATAAAATCCTACAAAATCCTATAAAAAATCCTATATGCAGCAGCACTCTACAAGTGTACTAAAGGCTACGCATGCCCTTTTTGGGGGGCAAAAAATGGGCCCATTTGGGAAGTCTGTAGAGCAGGGGTCCCCAAACTTTCTGGCACCAGGGACCGTTTTCATATTAAAAAAATTCTGCGGACAGGTGGCCATGGCTCGGCCGGCGTAGAGGGGAGCGGGGGAAAGGGGGAACAGGCGGCGCATGCACGTGTGGGGGGTGAGTCAGCTCACTGGCCCCTCTCGGGTCCCCAACTGCGCGAGCGGCCGCGCCTGCACTTTCCCGCCCCCAATGTGCACTCTGCCCAGGGGGCTGCCCCCTCCTCCCTCCTTCTCCTCTACGGCCCTTTCTAAGAGTTGCGCCGCCCACTGCGGCCCGGTTCCTATCAAGCCACGGACCGGCACCGGTCTGCGGCCCAGGGGTTGGGGACCCCTGCTGTAGAGTACAAAAACTTTTTTTTTAATTTACCTCTTCAAAATCTTGGTGCGTCTTATACACCAAAAAATATGGTGAATCCTACCGCTGATCCTAACCTAGTTTATTTGAAACACCCCCCCCCCCACACACACACATACTTTTTACAGGATTGTTTAAAGGAGCCTTTAAAACTTGACTCAGTCCTCAGGTCTTAGGTTAGAATAGATGTTGGAACCCTCATTGGGATGTTTTGTTATTCAATTGATTTTAACTTTCTCTGGACTTCCTTTCGGATGACATAAGCCATTTTCCTAGTACAGCAAAGGCACTGAAAAAAGTGCCTAATTTTAATGATGTGATCATGGGGATGCTGCAGCCAAGGCTTAAGTTTTGGCTGCAGCATCCCCATGGTCACATCACTAAAATTAAAGCACTTTGCAACCAGTACGTATTTATAGCAGTTCCAGAAGTCATGTGATCTCCATTTGCAACTTTCACAGCTGACTTCTGACGAGCAAAATCAATGGGGAAGTTGGTCAACTTAAGGACTGCATGATTCCCTTAACAACTGCAATGATTTGCTTAACATCCGTGGCAATAAAATTGTAAAATTGGATGTGACTTACTTAATAACCGCTTTGCTAAGCAACAGAAAGTCTGGTCCCAATTGTGATAAGGATGACCACCTATCCTTCAAAATCAGGATGGCGCCCAGGGCCAGAGTCTCTTACCTTAGGGGTGAACATGATCTTGATTCCATCAGCTGCCCCTTCTAACATCAAAGCACGTATAAGGAAGCAGAAGAGAACCACGTAAGGGAACAGAGAGCTGAAATACAGAACCTGGAATGGAGAGAAGATATGGTGGAAATGAGTGTAAAAATCGAGGCATGGTGAGAATCATGCTGGCAGACGTTATCGATACATATGGGTAAAATTTTGCTTTCATGTTTCTGTAGCTTCTTCCCCACTTATTTATTTACTAACTAGATACCCATACTCTGCTACGAAACTATGTGATTGGGCTCCTCCCCTCTCCCCCAGGCTTGCACACAGAAGCCTCTCCTCTCCTCCTTCTCTCCCTCAGGCTGGCCCCATTGATCCTCTCCTATACCCTTCTCTCCCTCAGGCTTGCCCCACAGGCCTCTCCTATCTTATCCTCTCATGCCAACATGTCTTGCAGGCTGGATGACTCACGTGCTGGCCATGCCCACATACATGTGGCAGTTGGAACAGAGTTCTTTCCAGGTGAAGAGGGGGAGTAGAATGTCTAACTCCTTACCATCAGAGCGTGTTAATAATAATATAAAAAGTACTAATGGTCTGATGGTCAATTCGAAAAATCCTTTCTTAGCAAACACCTAAAAGCCAAGAGGAACATACTTGCCAAATTTCAGGTTTGTAGGCTTTACGGTTCTGGAGATGATGAATGAGTGATATTTGGCTTTTATCTATGTATATAGATAAAAGTAGGCCAATCTATGAATGGGCACCCCCCCCCCTCCCAATCAAGTGATCATATATATTGGATGCTCAACAAGCAATTTTCAGCAGTTTGCAGTGTCCTGAAGTCATGTCGCGGCCGCGCGGGCAGTTATGGGAGTCACTAGATACTCCCATGTAACTCCCATGTAACACCACTCCTGCGCGAGCTGCACTGGCTGCCTGTGGTCTTTCGGGTGCATTTCAAGGTGTTGATTATCATCTTTAAAGCGCTCCATGGCACAGGACCTAGTTATTTGCGGGATCGTATCCTGCCCCATACATCCCTTCGGCCGATTCGCTCACACAGAGAGGGACTTCTCTGGGTGCCGTCCACCAGGCAGTGCCAGCGGGCGACGCCCAGGGGAAGAGCCTTCTCTGTGATGGGCCCGACCCTCTGGAACGACCTACCCCCGGATATTAGGACTATGGATCTCCGCGCCTTCCGCCAAAAAGTAAAAACCTATTTGTTTCATCAGGCCGGCTTGGCCTAATCTACGCTTCTCGCCCCAGTCTGTTTTCTCAAATTGTTTATTGGGTTTTAATGGGTGGTAATTTTAATGGTTTTTAAATTTTGTACAGGGTAGTTTAATTCGTTTTTAATTTGTGTGTATTGTATGTTTTTAGATGGTTTTTTAATTTTCCTGTACACCGCCCCGAGTCCCTTTGGGGAGAGGGGGCGGTTTATAAATATAATAAATTATTATTATTATTATTATGTCACCATGATTTACTGGGTTTTTTTGCTGGAAACCAGCATTTATTTCCAGTTTGCAACAAAAAAACACCCATTGCGAACAATGGATTCACTTAATGACCACTGTGTTGACTCAATGAACCCTTAGCTGCCGCCAATCAGATCGTGAAGTGGTATCCCGCTTATAGAGTGGCATGGCTTATGGCCATAATTGCGAGCTCAGTTACTGTCGAGGGCTACCCATATGAAGTCTCTGAGAGAATATTTTTGTGTAAAGACAGGCGAGCGGACACAACCCACCTTGCCTGAAGATTTAATGCCTTTGATCATGGCGAGACAAACCAGTGTCCAAGCAGCAAAGAGGCATCCAACAAGGGCTGGGTCAAGGCCCCCACTCTCCTCTATGGAGTTGGTAATGTGCAAGGCCTTTCGGTTCCAGAAATAGATTGTGGGAGAACTGTCCATGCATTCAGATTCTGTGACTGAAGAGAGAGAGGGAGGGAGGGAGGGAGGGAGAGAAAGAGAGTCTGTTAGGGTTAGGGCCAAATGACCAGCTTTTCCTTTTCCAATGATGCTGTAATAAAGAAAAAAGGGCATTTCATTTGGAATATTGTGGATAAAGTTCATGCATGTCTAGTACATCTAAACCAGGGCTATCAAATTCAAGGCCCGGGGCCCAGATCGCGAGGGGTGCTTAGATCTGGCCGCCCTGGAAACAACAAAGGACCGGCCCGCAGTGCTTCTGCCAGTAAAAATGGAGCTTGAGAGGGCCCTTGCAAGCTCCGTTTTCGCTGGCAGAGGGTTGCAGGAGGCAGTCACAGCCGAAAACAGGGCTGGGGAGCCTGTTTTCGCTGGCAGGGCGCTTGCACCACTATAGGTGCCTTCAATATGAGTGCTGTGAAGCTGGCCATGCCAATCGCGGGGTCACACACAACCCTGATGCAGCCCTCAGTGAAATCGAGGCAATGAGAGGTTTCCCCCCCCCCCATTTTTTTCCATCCTTCAGTCTTCAGTTCCTGCACTAACTGTTTGCCCTTGAAATGTACTGTAATTTGATGCAGTCAAACGTTTTTTCCCAGACTGCAGATATAGAGCGCCTTTTGGCATGCAGAAAGTCTCAATTTCAAATTATAATCTATTTCTTGACAGGATTGGGAAAGATTCATCTCTGGAAATCTGCAAAGACTGATACTATTTGGGTGTAAGACACTGTATGGATGGACCAATTGCCTATTTTCCCTCAGGTAGCTTCCAATGCGTCTTAAGTTCTTGCAATTTTTTCCCCTAAACAATTCAAGTGCTGTGCCAACTTTCCAGGGTGAACAGATAAAATATCTTGAGCCTTTTCACAAAGGTTATAAAAGTATCATTAAAATAAATTTCTATTCCAACATCTATATAAATTAGTATATAAATTGAAATAAAATAAAATAAATAAAAATAAATCTGCTCGTTGCTACTTCTTTTCAGACTAAAGAGTAATTTATCATTAAAATTCCTCAGCTTCAGTTCTGAGCTACAAGTGCCTGTAAGCATAAAAGTTTCTCCTTTTATGTATTTCAAAAGAAACAGACAATTTATTTTATTATTTAGCATACAGAGATTGTACATTGGAAGCCAGGAGTCTACAATGTTATTATAGAATAATAGTTTGGCTACCTTAAGATGATATGGCTTAACAATAATAAAATAGTAACAACAATAAAAGATAAAGCCATAAATAACATTGCAGGGGATCATTTTTTAAATAGGACTTGCTCATAACTAAACACCGTAGAAAGAGTTTGGTCCATGGAAAAAGATAGGTTTATGTACGCTATCTAAATGAAGATATGACCACTAGATGGCAGCAATTATTTTTGTATCACTTTCATATTCTTTAATTCTTGTAATGCAGTCTTTCAATATTGGCAGTGTGAACTTCATTTCCCAGAATTCCCCAGCCAACATGTTGGTAGGAATATTCTGGGAGTTGAAATCCTTTCATTTTTAAAGTTGCCATGGTAGAGAAATACTATTCCAGCTCAGCCTACTGGTTTATTTACAAACTTCCATTCCTACATTAGCTATACAGATATGCTTAACTTACACCAGATCACGAGTCTGTCCCATTTTTATCCACCTTGATTAACCGCAGTTCTCTGTGACTTAAAAGTGTTTTTCTCAGGCCTATCTAGAAATTTTGAATCAAAATCATATGCTTTCCCTTTGAATTAAAGCATTGTCTCCAACCTTCTGGCTCCACAAATGGAGTAAAGAGAAATTGTCTTCGGCTGCATGTAAAGTATGTAATATAGTTAATGTATATCAATCACATAACAATGCTAAAAGTTTACAATCTTGTGATAATGCATTACTAACTGCCCAGGGCCATATGTGGCCAATGGACTAGACACACCTGAGTTTGAGCCTACCTATAAAGGTAGTTCTCTACTTACAACAGTTCATTTAGTGACTGCTCAAAGTTACAACTGCTTTGTCCCAAGGTCATGTGACCAACTTTCGCAACCTTCTGACAAGCAAAATCAATGGGGAAGCCAGACTCACTTAACAACTATGTTACTTATTAACTTATCAACTGCAGAGATCCACTTAACAATTGTTGTAAGAAAGGTTGTAAAATGGGGCAAAATTAAGTTAGCAAATGTCTCACTTGACAACAGGAATTTTGGGCTCAACCGTGGTCATAGGTTGAGGACTACCTGTAATGGTCAAACCACAGTTGGGACTGATCTACTCAACCAACTGCTGATATTTTGATACCAGTATTTTAAAGAGCCTTAGGAGAAGTTGGAACTTAGTTAGGAAGGAAAGAGCTGGCTGAAACATTGTTCCACCCCATATTTCAAGGTTGGGAATGGTATGGAGGAATCCTTGCTAAAAGCAGCATGATTCTGCGATTGAAAGATGCCACAAAGCCCGAAAAGGCCACAAAAGCTTTTGTTTTATGTGTTCCCACTTACCTGCAGCTGTTTCGTTTTCTGCTCCTGGGCAATCACTCCATGGAAGAGGAAACTGGAAAGAATTACCCAAGTAGAAAAGACTCCATGCCATAATGACATTATAATATAGGGCAACAAAAGAACATACCTAAAAGGAAGAGCAAAATCAATCAGCGTTCCACATTATCCCTGGACATGGATACAGCTGCTTTGATGGAAGGGAGACCCTTTGTAGACAAACTACAGATTACTGTATTTTTCGGAGTATAAAACACATCGGAGTATAAGACGCACCCAGGTTTTGAAGAGGCAACTTTTTAAAAAAGTAGAGAGATAGGTAGAGAGATAGAGAGTGAGAGAGAAAGAGAAAAATACAGTAGAGAGGGAGGGAGGGATAGAGAGAAAAATAGAGAGAGAAATACAGTAGATAGATAGTGGGATGGAGGGAGAGAATAGATAGGTAGGTAGAAAGGTAAAGAGAGAGAGAGAGAAATAGAGAGAGAGAAATACAGTAGGGAGGGAGGGGAGAGAGTACCATATTTTTTGAAGTATAAGACGCATCTCTCCCCCACCCCAAAGAGTGTGGAAATGTTGGTACGTCTTATACAGCGAATATAGCTATTTTTTGGCCTCCTGAAGCCCTGCCCCCACATCCCATTTTTGCAAAAAATGTGGCTGTTTTTCGCAAAAACTGAGGCTTTTTTGCCTTCATCCAGTCCAGGGCAGCACTTACTTACTTACTTAATTAGTTTGCTGCCTATCTTGCCACCAAGCGACTCTTGGCAGCTTACAACCTATATACCATATTTTTCAGACTATAAGACGCACCGTGTATAAGACACACCAAGATTACAAAGAGTAAATAAGAGTAAGTAAGTAAGTAAGAAAGTGTTTGCCTTCCCCCAGCCCCCAGCAGCACTCTGCAGGCTTCAGCAGGGCTGAGGTAAGGCAAAAATGTTTCTGCATTTTTCCACCCGTTTCTCGTAAAAATGGGGGTGTTTTTGCCTTCCCCCAGCCCTGCTGAAGGCTGCAGAGTGCTGCTGGGGGCTGGCAAACACATTTTTCTTTCTTGCTTACTTACTCTTACTTACTCTTTGTAATCTTGGTGCGTCTTATACACCGGTGTGTCTTATAATCTGAAAAATACGGTATATAGGTTGTAAGCTGCCAAGAGTCAGCTGGTGGCAAGATAGGCAGCAAACAAATTAATTAATTAATTAAGTAAGTAAGTAAGTAAAAATAAAATAAAAAAGCTCCTTTTTATTAATAGGAAGGTTAATCAATTGCATTTTTCTCACTGGTTGGTCTATTCCGAACGGTTTTTTTTCTTTTCTTTTCAAGACATATAAATAAAGGTCAGACTTAAAAGAATGGTGATGTGGCACTCACCACACAGCTTGCAAAGCCGATGCCTACTAGGCGAGGGCTGATGTGCTTCCAGACGCCAATGCTGCCCTGCCGGATAATCTGCCCAGCGGCCAGCTCCAGGAAGAAGAGAGGGATTCCAATGATGAGGAGGAGGAGCATGTATAAAAGCAGAAAGGAACCTGTCCAACAAGAGACAACATTTTACGGATTCCAGTCGTTCGGGCAATTATTCCACGAATTACAGTTTCCTCAGTCAGGCTAAAGTACAGGGAAAGATGATGCACCAGTAAACTAGTAGAGCTTTTTTTTGGCTTTTTTAATGTGTCCCTTTAAGTCATTTGGTGACTTCTGGTGACTTCCTGGACAAGTCCCTGCAATTTTCTTGGCAAGATTTCAGAAGTGATTTGCCATTGGTTTCTTCCTAGGGCTGACAGAGAGTTAACAGACCAAGTCACCCTAAGGTGGGACTAGAACTCAGGGTCTCCTGGTTTCTAGCTTAGCGCCTTAATCACTACACCAAACTGGCTGTAAGCAGACTAACCAAACCCAAAATACTGCCCTTGTTTGCTAAAGAATGGATCTTCGCCTTTAAATATGTCTTTTGCCCTTCATTTCTCTTCAGAGATGAATATAGTTTATGGATCGCATTCTGAATGTCTCTTGCATTTATGCCTCTGTTCTCTTTCTGTGCTTCCCCCCCGCCCCCCGCCCCGTAAGCACCTAGCAAGACGATTTAACCAGACATTTATACCCATATATAAATGTTTGGAACCAGGTTGTGCAAGTGATCTTTGTGCATGAAATTCCATTTTTGCGAGCAGCAGGCACTCGCACTCGCTCCATTTGTGTGAACAGTGGGCTGTGTACACATGGGCCTGCCGCTCACACAGAACATCTTCCCTTCCCCCGCCTGGCCGCCAAGCTGGAAAGATTGGGGACCACTGCAGCAATGGTATTCAGCAGGTTCTGACCAGTTCTGGAAAACCGGTAGCGGAAATTTTGAGTAGTTCGGAAAACCGGTAAGTACCGCCTCTGACTGGCCCCACCCCCTTCTATTCTCTGCCTCCCAAGTCCCGGCTGATCAGGAGGAAATGGGGATTTTGCAGTAACCTTCCGCTGGAGTGGGGAGGGAATGGAGATTTTACAATATCTTTCCCCTGCCTTGCCCACCAAGTCATGCCTACAGAACTGGTTGTAAAAAAAATTGAATCCCACCACTGGACCACTGCCTTAAAGTGTTGAACCATTTTAAAGCTGTTCCGTTTTAAATGTATGTATGATAGATTTGTTGTTACAGTTAAAAAAAGATTGTTTAAAAATACTGTTTCCAAATGTTTAGAATTTTCTTTATTGTGGAAAAGTATCAATTTCACACAACACTGTTTAGAAACTGTGTGTGGTGATCTTTGTAAGTTTGTCCTGGGCAACTAGATAACTAAAATTGTTAAAATCCAAAGTCTCCAATTCTCACACCATGAAAGCAAGTATTTAAATGCTAGAGAATGTATTCTGTAACAAATCTATCACTTCGGTTGTCTGCCTGCTTTTGGCCAAACTGCTAAAGTTTGTACTTTAACTCAGAAAATCATTCCTTTTCCATTTACAGGGAAACTTAATAACTAAGTTTTAGGTATTATATACATACATATAGAATAGTAAAAGGATGAAGATACCAAAATTATAAGAGCTGTATAAGCTTCTACTTCAGAGTCATTTCTGAGAAGTCATAATAAGACAGAGAATCTTGCAATAGAAGTCCCAAATTTGGCAGAACTGCTCAAGTCAACTCACCTCCACCATTCTGATGACACAGGTAGGGGAAACGCCAGACGTTGCCGAGTCCAACAGAAAATCCAACCTGGGCGAGGATATACTGAGCCTTTGATCCCCAGGTAGGGCGGGCAGCTGGTTCCTCAGACAAAAGATCTTGATGGGATTCACCCTCAGGATCTCCAGCTACTTCTAGGTCTACTTTGGATTTCTCCATCAAGGGAGAGAGTATGCAACCCAAACGCACCAATGTATACGTGGATACACACTGATGCAGAACTTATGTTCCTAAGTACTAGCCTCTGCTTGATTAGAAGTGTACACAGCAGATCTCCCTCTTCCCTGACCTAGAACTCTTTTCAAGTGTAGTACTAGAAAAAGGTTAACTACACTATTCTACGTGTATGGAATCTTTGCATAAGGACAATAGATCCCTTATTTGCTAGGAAACGTATGATCACACGTCAGGTATTTAGCATCTGAAAACAGCTTTATGCCCTCACACTGTCATGCAACTACAGAGGCACTAGCATGTCCTAAGTATATCTAAAAAAATAAAATGTGTGTGTTATGTGTGCGTGTATAGTATTAGCACAATACAATAAGTTTTTGATTACAGGTTTATCACGTATTTCAATGAACTCATCTGTCTTCAGTCATAACCTATCAAATTCGTCTTGGGTCACTGTGTGCATGAATAGCAGAGTTTTAAATGAGAAAAAATACTTTATTTGACTTCATGAACTGAATATGTAACATGATTTATTTATATACACATGCTGGAAGATGTTCTTCAAGAAGCAAATCTAGAAAAAGAACAGTGACAAAGAGGTTGAATGAATGGGCAACCCACCCAAAACAATTAGTTGAAATGTTAAGATTAATTCAGGAGCCACAATCTTGGCTCTTAAACACCAGCTGGGGGAAAACGGAAACGCCCCTCAAATTCAGAGAATTGCCAGATGATTCCTTCCGTTGTATTAGTGTTTCTCAACCTTGGCAATTTTTAAGATGCATGGATTTTACCTCCCAAAATTCCAAGCCAGCATGCTTGCTGCGGAATTCTCAGAGTTGAAGTCCACATAACTTAAAGTTGCTAACTTTGAGAAACACTGCTGCCTCCCTCATCCATCTATCTATCTATCTATCTATCTATCTATCTATCTATCTATCTATCTATCTATCTATCTATCTATCTATCTATCTATCTATCTATCTATCTATTTATCCATCATCTACACCAGGGGTGGGCAAACTTTGCAACTTTAAGTCTGAAGGGCTTCAGCTGGGAGCTGATATCCTTCAGACTTAAAGTTGCAAAGTTTGCCCACCCCTGATCTACACACACTAGTGTTACTCAAATAGATAAATGTTTCGTATGTATGTATGTATGTATGTATGTATGTATGTATGTATGTATGTATGTATGTATGTATCTTTTCCTTGCCTGGACAAATGAAAGGTGCCTCCAAATCAGGAACTGAAATTTAATTCAAATGTAGATTTAAGGATAATTTCCTCAGCTCAGTTTGGATGTAGCTTGCAGGATGAAGAATGAAAATTGGGCCTCCTTCTTCCCACTAAATCGGTACAGCAAATATAAAACCAACCTAGTCACTGGCCACAATGGGAGCCTGCTTTCAGAATCCAAGAGTAAAACTTTCTGTTCCAAAGGAAAAGTACCACTGATACAGTACTGGAGAAAGGACTAAAAGGCACCAATAATTGCCTCAGCAACTACGTCTGAAGAGGAAAATATTTTTAAAAATTCAGCCTCATCAGGATAGAATGTTCTGTGAAGAACTTACCCGTTTGTTTTGGCAATATCAAACTAATCTCCCTTCCCCTTCTTTTGTGCATGTAAATGTTGGCTGATAACCTTGAGGATAGGGCCCGTGCCCAATTTTAACTAATATACCGAAGTAAATTCTATGGAGCACTGCATTTCTGAATTCTGATGGGAATGTGTGTGGGGCGGGGGGCGGGGAAGAGGAATAAGAGGAGGAAAAAGAGAAGGAGGAGAGGAAGGAGGAGGAAGAGAAGAAATAGAAATATAGAAATAGTAGTAGTACACATTTTTTTGCCTGAAAATGAAGAGAAAGTAACAGAAGGGGAGATAAATCAAGCCATTGACTGTTCTGGAACAGTTTTTGGTCCCAAGTTCAGAAACTTAATAAGTATTTATTGCCATCAAGTGAAAAGAAAAAGCCAAACATTCCCCAAAACAACACACTTTTCAACCCTCTTTTTTGGACATGTCTCCATTTTGGTCAGGGATATTCAAACTGCCTCAAAGTGTTCATTCTTCTAGTCCTAATGGTGGTTTCTAGAATTATTCAAATTGACATAAGCACATATAATTTAGATGCTTTACAAAATGTCCTGGCAAATCTGAAACTTTATTTTTCTCTCTCTCTAAGCAAACAGAATAGCTGTTTGTGGCTGGGAAAGAAAAGCTAGCTCTCATGAAATAGCCAGAGATGGAAAAGGAAAATGTGAGCAATTCTCACTTTGTCAGGGTAGCAGATTTATCGTGAGGAAAAACCTGGATTTACCATGTTGAATAAAGATATTCATTAATTTTTTTTCTACAGACTGATAACTGTCAGAAACACTTGTTATTTCTTTTAGTTATAAGAACTAAACATATTAACGAAAATAAATTATCCAAACCTATTTCTGCTTAAGTCTTTTATAATATAATGGAAAATACGAAAGAAAAAAGTAGCTATGTAAATCTCTTGAAAGGAGATCAAACTTGCCAAACTGACGCGATTTACATAGCTACTTCTCGCTTCTTTCTTGTTCTCCTTTATAATCCTAGACCGAGACAAAACTTTCCCACTTCTTCTCACTTCTGCATATTCTGAGTTAAATTCTTAAAACACTTCTACCTATTCTAAAATACAGCTTACCATCTCCAACTCAACTCCTGGGCACTCCCTTTTATGTTCTTCCTAACCCTGGAATTTTTCTGCTGAAAATGAGACTTCCACTAGCACCGATACGCCCGTTTTCGTGCAATTACAGTAACATTTAAAGGAATTTGAAGATAAAATCATCCTCACTGTGTTCTCAAATTATGTATCATGATTTAGTAGAAGCTGTTGTGTTTATGGATGGACCAAGAGCCACAGATTCCTGAACAAGACAGCCCCAAACATACATTGTGGTGACCCAAGTGATGCCTTTTATAGTTTAGTTTCAGATCTGAAATGGAGCACTAAAACAGTTTGGTTGCTATGAGTAATGATCCTCAGAAAGTGTTACTATGCAGATTCGTGTGGGTCTTTTGACATTACTGATCATGGAGTATCAGTGGAGTTGCTCTGTGACTGAGGAGCTGGAGCTGGAATTTTTAATTTACAGTGGTAATAATAATAATAATAATAATAATAATAATAATAATAATAATAATAATAATAATAATAATAATAATAATAATAATAATAATAATTATTATTATTATTATTATTATTATTATTATTATTATTTTAATTTTAATTTCTAGACCACTCCCTCTCCCCAAGGGGACTCGGAGCGGTGCACAGGGAAGTTAAAACAATAAATATACATAAATATACAAAACAATTAAAAGCAAATTAAACAGTAAAACCCTGCGCTAAAATTCCCAATGCCAATTCACTAAAACCCTATAACCCTATAATACTATAGTAGAGAGGCTACCCTAGGCCAGCCAAGCAGAAAAAGTGCGTTTTCAATTTCAGATGGAAGGAACGGAGGTCCGTGGTTGTTCTAATATCGGGGGGGGGAGGTCGTTCCAGAGGGCAGGGCCCGCCACAGAGAGAGCCCTTCCCCTGGGCGTCGCCCGCTGACAGAGTCTAGTGGACGGCACCCGGAGTAGTCCCTCTCTGTGGGAGCGAATCGGCCGTGAGGATGTATGGGGCAGGATCCGATCCCGCAGATAGTTAGGTCCCGAGCCATGGAGCGCTTTAAAGATGATAACTAGCACCTTGAAGCGCACCCGAAAGACGACAGGTAGTGGAAAGTTACTGCATCCTCGCAGTGGTTGCCCTGTGGGATCCTTTAGTTCAGGGGTGTCAAACTCACGGCCCACGGGCTAGATGCATCATGCGCTGGCCACTCTACCCCAATTTTAGCGAAGGGGAAAAAAAGTTGTCATACATCACATGATATGTCATTGCGAGTTTGACATTCCTGCTTTAGTTCTAATTTGCTCCTCTGCAATAACCAACCAGGGATGGTCATCAAGATATGCGAAGTGTGATGTCATCCATGTGCAGATGGTAATCAACTTCCTCCACATACTTTCCCCTCAAACAGGAAGAGCTCACCTGGTGTTTAACAATTGCCTGAAGTGAATGAGGGCTAATAAAATTGTTCTGACCTAGGCTTCCCAAGAGCATGAAGCAACTCCCTGTCCCAACAAAAAACCCTTTTATTAATTTACTGTGAATTCTGCTCATTCACATCCAGAAAAGTCTTTCAAGGGAGGATTTACAGTCACAGACCTTATCTGGCTTGGAGAGCTGACAGGCTGATATCTGCAAAACTTGGTAGAGTCTCGGAGAGTCACGAATCAATTAAGCGAACTAATTGTCTCCTTCAAACTCCACTCCCCTTTTGCTCCTCTTTTATTTCCCCTGGGAGGAGCCATTCATTGTCCACCTGTGGCCTTACTTCCAAGTCGACCCCTGTTCTTTAGTTGTTCCTTCGTCTGGCAACTCTGTGCATGCGCACACTGGGAACTGGCTCCAACTATTCATCTGCCTTACTGATGCCTGACTCTGGAATACGGCCCTGGTCCCCTCTCTGCCTCCAACACAGAGCCCTCATCAGGGCCTTTCCCAGACTCCAGGACTGGCCCATGTTCCTCCCCAACCTCCTCACTGTCCGAATCTGCTGCCAGCTCTGCTAGCAGGCCACAACAAAAATAAAGCTGATTCTCAGTACAGACTGTCTCTAGTTTAAGAACAAGTTTCATCCCTAAATCTTTTTTGAATTTGTATGCAAGTGGTATTTATGAATGAACTGTTACTAGAAATGATGGAAAGCGTTCTCCTCCCTTGAGCTGACAAGCTGTGTATTAAAAATGCACGGCTTCAATACTTCATGAAAACACTGCACAGCTTCAATGGTTTATCATCTTGAGGAAGAGAACACCCTCCACCGATTTTAGTAATAGACAGTCCATTTGTTAAGTACCAAATTTATCCTTATTTAAATAAATAAATTACTGTGTGTATTAGTAAAGGTTCCCCTCGCACATCTGTGCTAGTCTCCGTTTCAAAGCCAAAGAGCCAGCGCAGTCCAAAGACGTCTCCATGGTCATATGGCCAGCACGACTAAATGCCGAAGGCACATGGAACATTGTTACCTTCCCACCAAAGGTGGTTCCTATTTTCTATTTGCATTTTTAAGTGCTTTTGAAGTGCTAGGTTGGCAAAAGCTGGGACATGTAACAGGAGCTCACTCTGTTACTCATTCGAATCACTAGGGATTCAAACTGCCAACCTTTCTGATCAACAAGCTCAGTGTCTAAGCCACTGAGTAAGCCACTGAGCAAGGCAGCGAACATACATAATACTACTTCCTCCCCCTATTTTGTCTGTAAGTTGGACGTTCTTAACTGGGTACTTACTACCTAAAACATATGGGTCTCTGGACAGATGATTCTTCAGCTTGAGAATAAGGAAGGTAGCCTGATCTGAATGAAATGCCATTTCTGCTGAAGCAAGAATCTCCAAACTTGGCAACTTTAAGACCTGCGAACTTCCAGAATTCCCCAGCCAGCCATGCACAAGTCTTAAAATTGCCAAGTTTGGAAATCCCTGTACTTAAAGAACATGCACATAGCCTGGGCCTAATCATCTCACCACTGGGTTCTACAGGAATGTTCTTTTTAGGACAGAGAAATTCCAGATGGCCAGCATGCAACTACTCCATTGGTAAATGGGATATCCAGATAGGACCAGACAGAATACCAATACTGAAAGTGCTTTCTGGAGCCCAACTGATGATGCTGACATTAGTCTGTAAAGCTCTTAAAAAGCTGGATTATTTATCTAAGCATTATCAGTCAATCCTGAAGAATCAGTCAATCCTGATCGTTCTTTGGAAGGACAGATACTGAAGCTGAAGCTCAAATACTTTGGTCACCTAATAAGAGGACTCATTAGAAAAGAACATGATTTTGGAAAAGATTGAAGGCAAAAGGAGAAGGCGATGGCAGAGAATGAGATGGTTAGGTAGCGTCACTGATGAAATGAACATGAATTTTGGAAAAACTCCAGGAAATAGAGGAGGAAGAGGGCCTCATGTGCTATGGTCCATAGCGTCACAAAGAGTCAGGCATGACTTAGTGACTGAACAACAAAATTGTGTGTGTTCATATGTGTATGTGTGTGTGAGAGAGAGCAATCTTCACTCGGAAAGTTAATTCCAACAATGAGCCTGGCTTTGTGCCAGTGGTGATCTTTTGTTCTGTGCTTTTTTTTTCCAGTTCCCCCACCTATGCAAAAAATTATTCCTCACAATGAGAAACTGAGGTCAATCTAACCTTCACAGAACAAAGGAAGCCAAGGTCAGATAGGAAAGGCAGCAATGGGTGCCAACCACCAAAGGAGAGGGAATTTTAAAAGGGGGCAGCCCTGGAACAAGATTATAAATACCAGTTGTCCTCTGCAAATACCTCATGGCTTTGTTTGCTAACCTTAATCTCCCACAAATTGGGAGAGACTTTTCTATCTTTAGCTCTGCAAATTACACACAAATGACGGTTCTTCAAGGCAGTTATCTTACATCAAATTGTGAAGCAAGACCAGTGTGTTTGTGGGTGCTCAATTACAAAAGAGCTTTCACATGATATGGCAGTTGGTTCCCTAAGCCACGGGTTTGCAAAGTTGGCTCTTTTAAGACGGGTGGACTTCAACTCCCAGAATCCCCCAGCCAGCTATGCTGGCTGGGGAATTCTGGGAGTTGAAGTCCACCCGTCTTAAAAGTGCCAACTTTGCAGACCCCTGCCCTAAGCAAAAGTGTCCAGGATACATTGAATTGCTCCTTTGATAGATAAGGCTAGGGAGAGACAATAGTTTGAAAAGAATTGAATTTATAATATTTTGCAGATCACTCCAGGTTCTAACCTGTCTTCAGAACTTTGTCAGAATAGAGAAAACATCTGGAATGAGAGGAAACTGTAGATGAATGTTAGGTAGTATATTAGTCCCAGTCTTCTCATCTGTATTTTATTTTTAACTAGCTGAAAACCTGTACTTCGCAATGAAACTATGTGATCGGGCAATGCAGGAGAAATCCGGTTCAATCTGTTGGCTCAGTGGTGGTTGGCGATTGAAACACATAAGGGAATATCGCTCCCACCGCCTTGAGTCCGTAAGCAGTTCCATAGGTGGAAGCCATAGACATTTTGGTGAGGTACCGACATTTAGTACTGTAAGGAGCCCCAGACCCCTCTTGAGTGAAGGAGTGGAACGTCTGCCAGTTTGAACTGAGGTAACATAATGTGAGGCAACTGGCAGTTGGAACATAGTTTTTTTCAGATGGGGAGGGGGAGTACAATGACTAACTCTTTAGCATCATAGTGTGTTAATATAAGTCAACACAATTGAAGCAGAGTTCTTTTCAGGTGGGGAGGGGAAATAGAACTTCTTAGCATCAGAGTAATATATAAGAAATACAGTAATACAGAGTGTTAATTACTGTATAAGATATACAGTAATTGTATGATCATTTTGAAAAATTCTTTCTTAGCGAGCACCTAGAAGCCAAGATGTACATGCTAAATTTCAAGTTTGTAGGCTTTACGGTTCTGGAGATTTCGTGATGAGTGAGTGGTATTTGGCTTTTATATACGTTTATAGATAAAAGTAGGGCAATCTATGAATGGGCACAGAGGTATTTCTGATTAGCTTCTGTATTTGATTCCTGATAGTTCTATCAAAAATGTCAAGAATTAAATCTGAGAACTTTTTTGTGCAATATAGATACTCTATCACAGCTCTATAATCTTGTATTTTGCAATGCCCAAATTTCAGGTTTAGTTCTGAATGTTTTTGTACTTCAAACAAGTATTGTTAAAAGGACTATGGAAATAATTACCTTGGCTTAAAATAGTCCCTAGCAGTTAGAACAAACAATCCTGAGTTTGCTTAATTGATCATTTGATTCTGTTCAGCTTATGATAAAAGGTGGCAAAGATAATCCTGGTTCCAATTAAATCACATTTACTCAAGAGGATACAGCAGGGTTTGTGAACTTACCTATGAAGTAGGCTTTTCATGTGATCACACAAGAATGCAGTGGATAAATGTGCTTCAGGGCAATGTGCCCACCTTCCTCTGTTTTTGCAGCTTCTGGATTTTTATGGTTCACAAACTGAATTTCTGTGGTGCAGCAGTGCCTGAAAAAGGATAACAGCCTTAAATTAATAGCGTTCATTCAGAAATGCATGTATTTGTATACTTGCTATTAAAAGGGAGAAGGGCGGTATAGAAATTTAAATATTAAATTAAATTAAAACCCCTAAAACCTTATGAGAGACATATAATTACACAATTTCTCCAATTTCAATGAAACAACCATTTTAAAATGACACAATCTGACCAAGTGTTGTATGCTGTGGGCCTAGAGGTGGGGTGCTTGCCTCACAAGCAGGAGGTTGTGAATTCCATCCTAGGTAGAGGCAGATGTAGGGTCTCCTGCTTGAGCAGGGGTTGGACTAGATGACCTGCAAGGTCCCTTCCAACACTGTTACTCTGTTAAATATGTTGGATCTGATGCCAATATAACAAAATATAGCTATAAGGGATAATTAGGTAGCATGCTAAAAATATGGGATTAATACAAATGAAAAATCCAGATTTTATCACTACTTGTTTTTATATTAAATATTGATGTTTGTGAAAAGTGAACATTTGAACAATGGGGAGAGAATTTATAAAGTCTTCAAGGATTATTAATGAAACAAAGATGAAGTCTTTTGAGATTCTGTCTCAGAATGGTAACAAACAACATACAGGATTTAATATGTAAAATAATCCCAAAGGAATTCCAAAATAAGATTTGAGCAATTTGGAAAATAAATAACATGAAAACATATAATATGAAATCTATCACAGAAAACCAGGGTTGAAATGCTATCAGTTCAGGTGAACTGGTAGCCAGATGTGTGACAGTCAGCTGTTCTGCGCAATTTATATTAGCTAGAAATCACGCGGCACAGCTGATTGTTGCACAGCTGATTGCCTGAACTTTTTTTAAAGCATTTTTTTTACTACTGTTTTGGGCAAAGCTCACGTTACTACCGAACCACTAGCAAAGTTAAGTGGATTTCACCCCTGTCGCAACCCCTTAAAGCAGCTGCATCTTTGCCCCACATTGTGTGGCTGATCCTTTAAAGCAATATTTCCCAACCTTAGCCATTTTAAGATATATGAACTTCAACTCCCAGAATACCCTAGGTACCAATGCTGCCTAAAGTATTCTGGGAGATGGTCCATAGATCTACTTTAAAGAAAGTACCTCTACTTTAAAGAGAGGTAAACAGGTATTACCCGTGGGCCCCTGGTTGCTCCAAATAACTGTCTTTCTACTAAATCGCAAGAGCTGCACAACCCTATTGCTCCATATTCTGGGTTCGCATGATAGCGAACCACAGTGTGATCAGTTTGTGGCTGAGTTTTTTCACGCAAATCCTGTCATGTACAAAAAAATGACACAATCGATGGTGCACTGCTGGCTGCTGTAGTCCTTTCAGCGCCCTGGCACTTGCTTCCTTGTTTGCTTTCTCCAAAGAAAACATATGGATGAATAAGCAATGGAGTTGTTGTCTCAAAATTGTCCTCTGGGACTGCAATGGAAACTGATCAAGTTGGGCACATCATGTCTAGACTGCAAAACTCCAGATGGTCTGTAGAGGCAGCAAACGTAACCCATTACTGCAGTGTTTCTCGACCTTGGTGACTAAGTCCTGTGGACCAGGGGTCTCCAACCTTTGCAACTTTAAGTCTGAAGGACTTCAGCTCCCAGACTTCTCCAGCCAGCTTTGCTTTAAAGGTGTCCACAGGACTTAAAGTCACCAAGGTTGAGAAACACTGCTTTACAGCCTTCTAATGATCATCTGGAGTTTTGCAGCCCAGATGTGGAGTGCTGAGAATTGACAGGAAAGGAGAGAAATTGAGAGAGAGAGAAAGTTGAAGGGGACTCTCATAGCACAGTATATTCAAGGACACACTAGATGTGGTCCTCGGGAGGTGTTTTGGTCATACTGAGCAGATGAGTTTGCTAGTACAGAGCCAGGGCCTGCGGCTGATGTTTTGTAATGCCAGGTCCGTTGTCAACAAAGCCCCCCTCATCAGTGACCTCCTGTCAGAGGGGGAGCCGGACCTGGCTGGAATTGCGGAGACCTGGTTGGGCCACGAGGGAGGACTCCCCCTCGTTGAAATGTGCCCACCAGGTTACCGCGCTTTTCATCAGCCCCGGGCCCTAGGTAGGGGTGGTGGGGTAGCGGTCATTGTAAAGGAAGGTCTTGAGCCGAGAGAGACCATTGTGCCACAGACCACCGGTTGTGAGTCCCTCTGTGTGAAGTGGGGCCTAGGGAGGCAGTTGGGCTTGCTGGTTGTATACCTGGCTCCCCGCTATGTAGCAGCAGCCCTGCCCGAGCTCCTGGAGGTGATCGCTACGGTGGCAGTTGAGACCCCCAGACTTTTAGTCATGGGGGACTTTAATCTGCCATCGGTGGGCGAATCATCCGTGGTAGCTCGGGAGTTCATGGCTTCCATGACGGCCATGGACCTGACCCAATTAATTCAAGGCGCCACTCACGAGGGTGGACATACACCGGATCTCATCTTTGTCTCAGGCCAATGGAAGAGTGATCTGGGTATAGGGGATTTAGTCATCACACCCTTGTCATGGTCAGACCACTCACTTCTCCGGCTCGACTTTCCGACCGCTGCTCCCCTCCGCGGGGAGGCGGAACCTGAGTCACCAATCTGGTTCCGCCCCAGGCGCCTGATGGACCCGGATGGGTTCCAAACGGCGCTTGGGCCAGTTCCTGTACCCCTGACCCGCGCCCCGATGGAGGACCTCGTGGCCGCATGGAATATTGCGACCACGGGAGCCCTGGATCGGGTCGCGCCCTTGCGGCCTCTCTTGCGGCGCCGAAACACCCTGGCTCCTTGGTTTACCGAGGAGCTACGGGTGATGAAATGCCGCAAGAGATGCCTAGAGGGAAGATGGAGGTCTACCCGTTCTGAATCTGACCGGACACAGGTAAGAGCCCATTTACGGACTTACATTGTGGCACTGAGAGTGGCCAAACGCCATCATTGTGCTACTCTCATAGCATCCGCAGACAACCGCCCTGCCGCCCTGTTTAGGGTGACCCGCTCCCTCCTTCAACAGAGGGTGCGGGAAGCCCCGTTACAGGTAGAGCAGAGGAATTTGTGATTTTTCTGCAGGAGAAAATCGCTCAGATACAGAACGAGTTAGCCCCCGTTCATGGCCCAGTGGGATGCCATGAGACAGATCTTGTTTGGGAGGAGTTTGACTCCGTTACTTCCGAGGATATGGACAGGTTACGTGGGCGACTGCGAGCCACCACATGTTTATTGGACCCGTGTCCCTCCTGGCTTGTACTGGCATCCTGGGAGGTGACACGAGGCTGGCTCCAAGAGGTTGTCAACGCATCCTTAAGTGAGGGTTCCTTGCCTGCTTCCCTAAAAGAAGCGATGGTGAGGCCCCTCCTTAAGAAGCCCTCTTTGGATCCAGCTCTATTAAATAACTATCGTCCAGTCTCCAACCTTCCCTTTCTGGCGAAGGTTGTTGAGAGTGTGGTGGCGCAACAGTTTCCCCGTCACCTGGAGGAAGTTGATTATCTAGACCCGCGCCAGTCCGGCTTTCGGCCCGGGCATAGCACCGAGACGGCATTGGTCGCATTGGTGGATGATCTCTGGAGGGCCAGAGATGGGGGGTGCTCCTCCATCCTGGTCCTATTAGACCTCTCGGCGGCTTTCGATACCATCGACCATGGTATCCTATTGCATCGGCTGGGGGGGTTGGGGGTGGGAGGCACCGTTTTGCGGTGGTTCTCCTCCTACCTCTCTGGCCGATCGCAATTTGTGTTGGCAGGAGAGCAGAGGTCGACCCCGAGACCCCTCACATGCGGGGTGCCTCAGGGGTCGGTCCTCTCGCCTCTCCTGTTTAATGCATACATGAAGCCGCTGGGTGAGATCATCCGTGGTTTTAGGGTAGAGTACCACCTTTACGCTGACGACACCCAGCTGTATATATCTACCCCAAACCACCCCAATGATGCCGTAGCGGTGATGTGCCAGTGCCTGGAAGCCGTGCGGATCTGGATGGGAAGTAACGGACTCAGGCTCAACCCGACCAAGACCGAGTGGCTGTGGTTTCCGGCTGCCCGTTTCAACCAGCTCACTCCAACGCTGGCCATAGGGGGCGAACATCTTGCCCCTGTGGATGGGGCGCGCAATTTGGGTGTCCTCCTGGATACCCGGCTGTCCATGGAAGATCAAGTGACAGCCGTGGCCAGGAGGGCGTTTTACCAGGTTCGCCTGGTTCGCCAATTGCGCCCCCTATTGGATCGGGACGCCCTTCGCACAGTCACTCACGCGCTCGTGACATCCCGACTGGACTATTGTAACTCTCTCTACATGGGGCTTCCCTTGAGGTGCACCCGGAGACTTCAGCTAGTCCAGAACGCAGCCGCGCGAGCAATACCACAAGGTACCACAAGGTATACCCATGTAACACCGCTCCTGTGCGAGCTGCACTGGCTGCCTGTTGTCTTCCGGGTGCGCTTCAAGGTATTAATTATCATCTTTAAAGCGCTCCATGGCTCGGGACCTAGCTATCTGCGGGATCGGATCCTGCCTCATACATCCTCACGGCCGATTCGCTCCCACAGAGAGGGACTTCTCCGGGTG
Source organism: Rhabdophis nuchalis (assembly GCA_039707465.1). Lineage (NCBI taxonomy): Eukaryota > Metazoa > Chordata > Lepidosauria > Squamata > Natricidae > Rhabdophis > Rhabdophis nuchalis. The sequence goes on from CM077647.1 coordinate 150,243,703, forward strand.
CCGTCCACTAGACTCTGTCAGCGGGCGACACCCAGGGGAAGGGCTCTCTCTGTGGCGGGCCCAGCCCTCTGGAACGACCTCCCCCCCCGACATTAGGACCACCACGGACCTCCGCTCCTTCCGTCTTAAACTAAAGACACACTTCTTCTGCCTTGCCGGCCTGGGATAGTTACTCCTCTGTTTTTGGGTTTATTGGGGATTTTTAGTTTAGTTAGTTTTAATGGGTATTTTAGCGCAGGTATTGTTTAATTTATTTTTAATATGAAATGTTGTATATAGTTATTGTTTTTATCCTCCCTGTGCACCGCCCCGAGTCCCTGTGGGGAGAGGGTGCGGTTTATAAGTATTAAAATTAAAAAATTAAATTAATTAGTCTCTAATAATATCAATTCAATACATTTTGAAATCCTGTTTTCAAATTTTATTAATTTATCAAAATAGTGGTAAAATAAGGAAGAGAAACGAATAGAGAGAAAAGTGTAGGACAAAGGGGGTCTTTTCCCCCTTTGCACCAGAAGGAGTCAGAGCATTCTGACTCCTTCTGGTGCAATAGAAAAAGATAATAAAATGAAACCTCAACTTTGAACTTTTATATAATAATATATACTAGCCATTTCCATAAGAACAAATCTAATCAGCAAAAACTAGAATCAAAGTTTTATTTTTTCCACTTCAAGCAGTCCAAAAGTGGTTTTCAAGTAAAAACTAAATTAATTATGTTAATATATTTTAACAGGAAGAGATACTGATCCGTCTCTTGTCTTTATTCCCAAATGTTTCCCAGAAGAAGGAACCAACCATAATTATTATTATTTTCTTTTTTTAAAAAAAGAGAGAATTCCATCTGTTTACAGCCTCAAGCAGTCAGGTTCCTCTTGGAACAGGTTTTCAGTGATTTGAAGTCGGCTACAGAAATGCTAAGGGCATGCTGGTATTAGATTCATTTTATTTTATAATATATCTGACCTCTTAGCAAGAGGCAGCATGTTATGGTGGTTAGAACAGGCCTGAGAGAGGTTTGATGCACATATCACACTAAGTTGTAGCTTGAAGCCACACTAGATGTACTCACAAAACACATTAAGTTAATAAAAAGCAAATGTGATATACTCTTGATGGATGTGGGAACAAATCCCTCTTTCAGCCTACACTAGTTCTCCCAGGACTGAGTTTCCCATAATAATAACATAATATTTAAATACTTAAATACAGATTCCCATCTTTGCACATGTTCTTCTAACCTCAAACTTCATGCGTTAGCGATACATTCTTAAATTGAACATGCCTGTATATGGCCGTGTTTATGTCCTCAGAAGATGGAAAAAGATTTGCCAGAGTATTGAAATTAGCAGCAGTTAATATCATCCATGGCCAAGTTCCTCTTGTCACCTGTGATATCCATACATTTTGGTCACTTGGAAAAAACATGCTCAAAATTTCATAGGAGGCATTAATTAACATGTACAAGTATCCTTAACTTACAATCACAACTGGGCCCAAAACATCCATTGCTAAATAAAGCAGTTCTTAAGTGAATCACCTCCAATTTTATGACCTCTTTTACTGCAGTCATTAAGCAAATCATGCTGTCATTAAACAAACCTGACTTCTCCCAATGACTTTGACAATCATGTGACCTCAGGATGCCTCTACCATCATACATACATGCCACTGCCAAGTGCCCAAATTTTGATTATACAACCATAGGGACTGTGATGGCCATAACTACGAGGACCAATCATAAGTCACTTTTTTTCAGCACTAATTTAATTTCAAATGTTTGTTAAACTAATGGTTGTAAGTTGAGGACTACCTGTAATACATTTGCAGTGAAGGATTGGTCCTCTCCATTCATATTGACTGAGCACAGAGAGAACGGATGGGTTCTCAGAACCCCTACAAATAGTTTGCATGTTCAGATGTAATGCTGAAACCAACAACCATATAAAATCTTAATGTAAAGATAGCAGGTGAATTGCCATAACTTATTGAAGTACCAGTTAATGCCTTGTCAGCCTATTACAAGGTGCTGCATGTAACCAACCCCAATTTTGGAATTCAATCTACTGCAGTCCATATATTTCATCAGGAAACTATGTCCACAGTTCTCTAATCCAAAGTGGCACAAAGTCCTAATCCCAGAGCCAGTCCAAAAATCTCTGTACCACCCACCTTCTTGTGCCCAGTTTAGCATCATGTTACAATGTGACCTACAAGCCTTGGCACCGAAACCCTCAATCACTTTAGAAGCGCTCATTAAAAAAGTGACACAAGCCATCGAGTTGCCACAACCTCCTCTCTTAGATTAGGAGGCTATTACAAATTAAGATTGCTTCCCCCTTGCTCCTATTACCCTTCTAAACGTATTTATTCATCATATTTATATAGCTGCCCATCTCACAGTCAAATGACTCTGGGTGGCATACAGCAAGATAAGAACCAAAGATATAAATATTGTTAATATTGTTAATATTAAAAACATGAAGATTATAAAAGGCACAAAACAAGTATTTTAAATTTAAATACCGGTACTTTTAATTTAGATTGGCCTTTCTCATAATCATTCCTCCTGGTTTCATAAATGTGGTCACTCATTAAGCGAATTCGATTTCTCCAATTGACTTTGCTTGTCAGGGACCATTTGGGAAGATCACAGGTGGTGATCACATAACCCTGGGATGTTGTAACCGTTGGAAAAATATGACAGTCGCCAAGCACCTGAATTTGGATCACATGACGGGGAAATGTTGCAACAGTTGCAAATGTGAGGACTAATCATAAATCACATTTTTCAGTGCAGCGGTAACTTTGAACAGTCTCTAAATAAATGGTTGTAAATTGAGGACTATCTGAAGTTTATTTCCTTTACCAACTAATTGTAAACTCAGCTTAACTTTACAGGCAATTATCTTCAGGTTTGTTACTATCTGAGTACTTTTGACCAGCTGTCTTGGTCTATGCCACAGGAGGAGGTCTTGGATAAGCCTGGAAAAACTAAGAAGAGTTTGACTAGATCAGAACATGGATGAAATGCTATCCAGAATTCTCAGTTTTAGGGAAGGAAAGAGAAAGCCCATGGGAAATCCATAATATGGATCATAGACACATGTGTGGGGACACATTAGCAAATTAGTCTGTCTTGAGGGAGTATGCTAAGTCACATGTAACTAAACAACAATTTATTGAATTATCACAGAACACAGGACTACATGTTCAACATATTGCCAACACTGGGGAAAAAACAGTTTTGGGCTGTATTTGTATGGTATATAGTATTTTGCCAGGATTAATTGAAATATAGTTTAGTCAACTTATTTTTTATAGTTTACTCAATGCTCCCATATATTGAACTAACCTCACAATGAGGGTTCCCACAACACACATCTAAAATATGGCTATTAATCCCTTTGTGGTCCAGTGTAGGCAATAACTAATAAATTAGTGGTACGTTTAAACAAGGACACTGAATATAAAATTCCACCAATGTTTTAAAAAAGGCAATTATTTGGCAAAGGGGAATATGTACACCTAAAAACTTTGGCATTTAGTCAATTCATAACAAGTGGATTATGTTGATCTTCTTTGAGATATTTTGCTACTGAATCACTTTATTCCAGCCATTTTTTAAACCTAACCTGTGTTATTTTATACTGATCGTATTTCCACCCAAGTGTATTTACTTAAGACTAGAGACATAGCGTGGTCACTTTTCTGAAATAAATAAATAAATGAATAAATGACCCAGCCTTCCTCATAGAGTTATAAGGAAATACAGGAGGAAGTAGCACTATGTGCTTGTACATATTTCCTATAGAAAAGGCAGTATTGAATATATGTCATCAGCAGGCTGTTGTGCAAACCCAACCCATGTGCTTGGTTCGTGTTTTTAATGTGAAATTAAATTATGTTATGCAAAGGCAGTCACTGAGAGCTCACCTCCAGGGTCTAACATCACCAGAAAAGACAGGTGTTCATCATGAATAAGAATGTTGTAAGAGTATAACCATAATAGTTATGAAACAGATGCTCCAAGGGAATTCCTGATTGGGCTTGAATTTTATTACTGCATATACCGCTTCTGGAATGTTCCTCTTGCCAGGGCCTTCAATGTAAGTGTCTCCAAACCAGTACTCTTTTTCACTATGAGGGAAAAAAAATCCTCCTAAACTCTTATCACCATCATGGGCACATCTGTTACTCCTTCGGAATAAAAACTACTCCACCCTCAACCCCAAGCCACACACCAAAATTGCTTGTGTCTAAATACTGTTGAGCCCATGGGAAATGTATCCCTGCCTTTACCCTCATGCATTTATTTCCCAGATTTTTCCCCTCACACAAGCACACACACCAACATTTTAATTTAGGTTGTATTTGCACCACACATGTCCCTATAATTAACTGAATCAATTTCTTAATTACGGGAACTCATTTTTCTAAGGTTAAAGCTGACCAAGATTAACCTTAAACACAAATCTCCATCTGCCTAAATCCATAATCAATTATTCCAAATCCTCCTCCACCACCACCACCACCCCATTTCAACAGCATATTTTAGGTAGGAAGTATATTTGGCAGCTGTTAGTGTTAAACAATTGGTTAATAATAGTTTTGTGACAGGGAAAATCTGTACAGGAAATGAATTCCTTTACCATCAAAGAAACAATCCAAACTTAAGTCGCACAAAACAGTTTTATTTCATAGATTAATGTACATCTAATACGACCTATTGATACTTTTTCCAATTCCGTATGTTTGGTTCAGCCTATTCCTCAACCTATAGGCATTTGTGACATATGATTAAAAATTGCAAGGTGGTAAACATGGCATTGCTATTGCCTTTATAAGGGCTGATTCTCCTACCCAAACACCACTGTTTACACCCAATTCCAAATATAGCTCCACTGCTACATATCGGTGTTATAATAATGTATAGGGTATGTGTACAAGACCACATATTAATGTATACAATACAAAACAAAAGAATCAGAAGGAACCATGGAAGTCTTCTAGTCCGAACAGGTGACCTTATATTATTCCTGAGAAATGTCTATCCAATCTCTTCTTAAAAGTTTAAAAAAAAAACACCCACAACTTCTGAAAGCCAGTTGCTCCACTGATTGTTTTGTCAAGACATTTGTCCTTAATTCTAGACTGGCTCTCTTCTTGACAAGTTTCCACCCAATACTTCTTGTCCTGCCCTCAGGTGCTTTGGAGCAGGGGTCCCCAACCTTTGCAACTTTAAGTCTGAAGGACTTCAGCTCCCAGAATTCTGGGAGCTGAAGTTCTTCAGACTTAAAGTTGCAAAGGTTGGAGACCCCTGCTTTGGAGAATACTTTGGAGAATGGATTGCCCCCCTCTTTGTGACAGCCTCTCAAATATTGGACGACTGCTATCATGTTATCCCTAGTCTTTCTCTTTGTTAGACTAAACATGCTCAGTTTCTGCAGCTATTCATTGTATGTTTCATCCTGCGGCCCCACAAACATCTTTGTTGCTCTTTTCTGTACCCTTTCCGTAGTCTCAACATCTTTTTGGTATCATGTTTTATTTAAAACATTTAGATAGGCGAAAACAGGCGTTTTCAAACCATGGGTTCATCTTTGTGAACAAAATTAATTAATTTCTCTAAGGTTACAGCCAAGAAATATGCATCTTAATTTTAATACTTTTAATCTATATATCAGTGTTATGGACCTTCGCACTACAATTGCCAATTGAGAACCTCAAAGATGTTTTTTTTTTTCTTCAAAAGGCAACTGGACTGTTTTTTCCTTGAGGAAGAAGAAAACATTTTGCTTCGCACCCAAAAAGCTTTTATCAGTCCTGAAAAGTTCATCAGTTCTTCTTCTTCCTAAACTAATAACAAGCTCCTTGGGTGAGAAGCAAAATGTTTTCTTTTACCTCAAAGAAAAAACAGCCCAGTTGCCTTTTGAAGGGAAAAAAAAAGCACCTTTGAGACAACTCTGACCGGATGACGGAGAAGCTCCATTTTGCCAACTGAGAAATTGCATTTCTTCTTGATCCTGGATGCACTAAGTACAGTATACTAACTTTACCAACAATAACACACATTTCAGTCCTGGTGAGAGAACCATACTTCAACTTGAGATGCATGCAGGTAATCCTCAACTTACAACCATTCATTTAGTGACCAAAGTTACAACAGCACTGAAAATGTGTCTTATGGACTGTTTTTCACAGTTACAACTGTTGTGTGATCAAACTTTGGCTACTTAGCAAGAGTTTCAAATTTATGATGGTTGCAGTGTCTCTGGGACAAGTGGTCACCTTTTGACAAGCAATGTCAACAGGGAAGCCAAATTTACTTCACAACTATGTTACTAACTTAACTGCAGTGATTCACTCAACAACTGAGCAAGAAAGGCCATAAAATGGCGCAAAACTCATTTAACTGCCTTGCTTAGCAACATATTTTTTGGGTTGAATTGTGGTCCTATGTTGAAGAATAACTGTGTGAACCAAGAGCATTCCCTACCATATCCTCACCATCTGCTACCTAAGGCCAGCTTTACCTTAGGCAAAACTATTTAACAGATCAATATCTTATTCTGTATGTGTTCAGAAGGGGGAAAACATTTGCATCTTATTGAGTGGCAAGTTTTGCAGCCAGCAAAATTCCAAACAATGTTATAATAAACCTGCCAGTGTTAAACAGGTAGGCAAAGGCTATTCCTTTCTTAAGTATTCCTTCAGAAAGCATAGCATCCTGGGTCACCTCTGCATCAAATCAGATGGATGCTGTGGCTTTAATTATTACATCAAGAATTCTACAGGTGAATTTCGGTACCTGTGTTAAGGTGTTCCAGAGGCAGAAAGCTAGACTTGAAACTGGATAAATAAAACATGCTTAACTCTGGATCTCATAAAATGCCAATGCAGTACACACCTGTTAATAAATTCATATTGCAATCCCTCTCCTGCCTCGAATTTTACGCCATAAGAGCCCCTCCCCTCCGTCCCTTTTCCTAAATTGGGAGCTATTCAAAGCTCCTTTGCCCGGGCACCCGAAGGTCGTTATTCGTTTTATTCTATTTATGGCTCTCATCAACAATTTTGGACAGGTAGCAGACCGAACTCCCAACAGGAGAAGCAATCCGCAGCAGAGATATCGTGCACAAAGGGGCTGGAAAGGAGAAAGGAGCTTTATCTTTGCAAGCTTTGGCTTTCTAACCCTGCAGCTGCCCCAGCGATGTGATCCGCGGGCAAGGAAACTTGTCCTCCCGGCGTTTCTTCTCCCGCCTTCATAGCTTTCTGCCCCGAGGAGTTTCAGCCCACCTTGCCCCGGTTCTGCCCCACCTTACCCGTTCCTGTGAATCCCGACGTATCGGCTTCACCGTGGCACGAGGGACCCCAAATCCAGGCTCTCGGGCTATTTGCAAGCGTGGCCACGTTGCATCAGCCAACCCTCAGGGCGGGAAGGGGCGAGGCGGAACCAGACCCAATCCCCGCGCCCGCCTTGCGCTATGGGGAGGCGCGTCCTTTCCACTCATATAATGTTGCTCCTGTTTTTTAAAAACGGAGGGGGAGGCGATCGGGGTCCTACATTTGAAGTTTGCTACGGGTCAGGATGTAGGAAGAGCTCCTGCGACTACAAGAATACAGTATCAAAGTTGGAAGGGACTTTGGAGGACCTCCTGCTCAGACAGGAAATCCTAATACCATTTCAGATAAATGGTTGTCCAATCTCTTCTTAAAAACCTCTAGTGTTGGACCATCCACAACTTTTGCAAGCAATTCATTCCACTAATTAATTGTTCTGTCAGGAAAGTTCTCCGTAGTTCTAGGTTGCTTCTCTCCTTGATTAGTTTTCATCCATTGCTTCTTGTCCTGCCTGCAGATGCTTTGTAGAATAACTTGACTTCTTCTTTGTGGCGAACACTACTATCACATCACTCCTAGTCCTTCTTTTCATTAAACCAGACATATCCAATTCCAGCAACTGTTCTTCATATGTTTCAGTCTCCAGTCCCCCAATCATCTTTGTTGCTCTTCTCTGCACACTTTCTAGAGCAGGGATGTCCAAACTTGGGAACTTTAAGACTTGTGGACTTCAACTCCCAGAATTCCCCAGCCAGCTATGGGAATTCTGGGAGTTGAAGTCCACAAGTCTTAAAGTTCCCAAGTTTGGACATCCCTGTTCTAGAGTCTCCACATCTTTTCTACATTGTGGCGACCAAAACTGGATGCAGTATCCCAAGTGTGGTCTTACCAAGGCATTATAAAGTAGAGGATGTTGCTTGCTCGCTTAGTAATGGTTCAGAGTAGGGTGTACAGGTAGTCCTCCACTTATGACCGCAATTGAGCCCAACATTTCTCTTGCTAAGTGAAACAGTTAAGTGAGTTTTGCTGCATTTTATGACTTTTCTTGCCATACTTGTTAAATGAATCACTGCAGTTGTTCAAGTAATAACAATTAAGTGAATCTGGTTTTCCTATTTATGGAAATATGAATCAGTTGCCAAGCATTTGAATTTTGATTGTGCGACCACGGGGATGTTGTAACTGTGGAAAATGATCAAAAGTCACTTTATTTAGTGCTTTTGTAACTTTGAGCAGTTACTTAGTAAATTGTTGTAAGTTCAGGACTACCTGTACCCAGTTCAATAGCCATGGCTTAGCATGACATGTAAATCAGATACAAAACCTTCTTTATACCGCTCTCCTTATATTCATTCTGGGTAAATGTGATTCCACCTAAGAACCGCCAACGATCTTCTCCTATTTCGAGTCCTTCAGATTAGAGCCGTAATGGCGAATCTATGGCACATGTGCCACAGGTGGCACACAGAGCCCTCTAGGCTGGCACACACACTGTTTGCCCAGGTCAGATCTCTGTGGCGTTTCAGATCTCTGTGGAGTCTCTGCTGCACATGTGTGTATGTCTGCATGCCCGCACATGCACATGTTCATGCATGCGTACGCACACACCTTTTTGTTTGGGGCATGAACATGCACAGTTTGGGCATTGAGTGTCTAAAAGGTTCGCCATCACTGGATTAGGGGATATGAAAGGCTACCAGATTGGGGCTGCAAACAACTTGACAGGCACTAGAGGGTAGCAGTGAGATAAAGACAATTTTTCCTACCACCTAATGCAGTATCTATTATTGCAGCCTAAATCAGTTCTGTTCCAATGACTATTATCAGCTCTAAATAGTGTGAAATTCTGTACATATTTGATTGGCTTCAGTAGGTAAAGTCTCAATATTTGTTCAGGGTTATTATCTTGATAGTCATTATTAATTGGTTCCAGGAGGCACAATGAGTATCCCAAATGGTGAATACTGAACAAAGTTTTCCCATAAAGAATAATGTAGTGAATCACAAGATAGCCAACACCAACAAGTTCTAGCTTCTGCACTGAGTACCAAACAAAGGATGAGTACCAAGACAAAATTTTCACATCAAAATGTGTTGAGTACCAAATTAGATGAGTTTCAAAGTTGAGTACTGAGGTACCACTGTAATTAATGGCCTCTGCATAATTCATTCAACTACAGGCTTCTGTTTTCTTGAAACTTTTTTAAAAAATAGATTAAAGAAAATGCAAAAGGGAAAACAAAGAAAAAAAAGAGGGAAATAAACTATTTTGAAAGTAGTGAAGTGAAAATCAGCACTTCCTAATATTAAACCCAACAATGGAATACAAGTTTCATTGTATGTATTGTGGTACTATATTAAGGAAAATTATCCATCTGGTAGTGATGTGGGTTAGACAGCATCACCACCAGATGGATTCACAACTGGCTGACCAACCGCACTCAACGTGTAGTCCTCAATGGAACTGCATCTACATGGAAGGAAGTATGCAGTGGAGGTCCCCCAAGGCTCTGTTTCAGGCCCAGTACTCTTCAACATCTTCATCAATGATTTGGATGAGGGGATAAATGGGGAACTCATCAAATATGCAGCCTAGAACTGTGTTCGCTTTTTTGGCAGCTGCTGCACACTGCTGGCTCATATTTAAATGGTTATCCACTAGGATTCCAAGATCCCTCTCACAGTTGCTACTATTGAGCAAGGTACCACCTATACTGTACCTGTGCATTTTGTTTTTCTTGCCTAAATGTAGAACCTTACTTTTTTCACCATTGAATTTCATTTTACTAGATAGTGCCCAATGTTCAAGTTTGTCAAGATCCTTCTGTATCTTAAGCCTATCTTCTGGAGTGTTGGCTATTCCTGCCAGCTTGGTGTCATCTGCAAATTTGATGAGTTCCCCATTTACTCCCTCATCCAAATCATTGATGACGATGTTGAAGAGTTCTGGGCCTAAAACAGAGCCTTGGGATACTCCACTGCATACTTCCCTCCATGTAGATGCAGTTCCATTGAGGACTACACGTTGAGTGCAGTTGGTCAGCCAGTTGCGAATCCATCTGGTTGTGATGCTGTCTAACCCACATTTTTCGACTTTATCTAATAGAAGGTTATGGTCTACTACTTTATCAAATGCCTTACTGAAGTCCAAGTAAATTATATCGACAGCATTCCTCTGGTCCACTAATTTTGTCACTTTGTCAAAAAATGCAATAAGATTAGTCTGGCATGATCTGTTTTTGACAAACCCATGTTAACAATATATAATAAATGACCACACTAAGCCATAAGGAGGGGTCAAATGCGTCATTAGTTTGGAGACCCTTCTAACCCACAAGATATTTATGTCCAGCCTTCCTTGATTCCATTGACTCTTGTCTACTGGAAATTTGTTTTGACTGTTAGTAGTTCAGATTAAACCTGTACTCATTTGAACAACCCTGGTTCCTGATTTCTTGTATCTGACACGATATTTAGGTTAATGTGTTGTAAAAACCTGATGATTAAAAAATTATATAAGGTAGGAAGTATATCACAGCAAAATAATGCATATAGCAAATTGTAGCTAAGTGAAAACCATGATTTAAAAGTGGGTGGCCCAGTTCCTGAGCTGTTATCAAAGATTAAAAAAGGAACATTTTTATTTGTAAGATATTAAAGTTAGCATCCATTTGCCACTAATAAATCAAATAAAAATATTAAACTAGTATGCCACCTGATTCTTAACAGTTCTGGGCAGCTCACAACAATGAAACAAAAATAAATTACAATAAAATCACTGATGATGCACTGATTATGTTACCTAGTTTGGTGATGAAATGTCTGCAATAAACCCACCAAATTCAGAGTGCACCAATAAATACAATAAAATCAGTAAAACATTTTATGTTAAGTTGTAAATGTTACAGTGCATTGTAAACCAAACAAATCCCCTTATGATTCAGGACAGAATTAAGCAATCTTTTTTCTGAGTGCTGAGCTGTACTTCCTCTTTCTGTCTTGCTTAGAGGTCAGATGAGGCATGACTTTGTGACCCTGGAATGTGGAAATGTGGAAAACTAGTTTTTTAAATTCCTTTTTAGCATGGGGAACAATTTGAGGGGACAACTTTAGGTACAACAAATGGTCTCTATTCTGCACCCAGCCCTATGAGTAGGCCAGTGGTGGGATTCAAATTTATTTACTACAGATTCTGTGGGCGTGGCTTTATGGGTGTGGTGTGACAGGGGAAGGATACTGAAAAATCCCTATTCTCTTCCCACTCCTGGGGAAGGTTACTGTCAGCTTCTGTTTCGTTTGCTTGCTATCGGCTGCCATAGAAATAGGGAGGGTGGGGGCATGGTATTTGGAATGGGAATTATAAGGTACTGGAGGAGTTTGTAGAAGGGAGTTTTGTTTTCACCATCTTCTGCGCATTCTGATGGCCGATGTTTGGTCTTGGTCAAGGCCAAGACCAAAGGCCAACCGTCTCGCATACCAACCTGATGAGGCTTTTTGAAGCTGCACCCCACATGACACCTTAGGGATTACAGATTGGACACTGGGGTGGAGTAATTGGAGGGAGGGGGCTGAGTAATTGTTTGATATGTACTTGTTTGCGCCTTTTTGGCTCAGATCTTGCTTTTCTTTCGCTGCTATCTTTTCATAACCAGTAAAAGTATCTTTAGTTCCATGAACAATGGAGTTGGGAGTTTTCTTTCTTGGTTATTGATGGAGGCACGCCTGACAGTTACTGCAAAATCCCCATTCCCTCCTCACCCCACTAAACTGCTTTCCAGTTCCATTCTCCTGTTCAGGACAACAAAAAAAGATCAGCTGGGAGGCAGCTGGGGCGGGGCCAGCCTATTTGCCAGTTCTCTCTTGAACTACTCAAGATTTTTTCTACCGATTTTCCAGAACCTGTCAGAACTGGTTGAATACCATCTCTGGAGTAGGCCATGTTGAGTCCAAAGTTTGGCCACTTGGCAACTGGCATATATTTATCATGATTGTGGTATCCCAAATCTCTTTGGTGACCTTCTGACAAGCAAAATAAGATTAACTTAACAACCATGTTGCTAACTTAATCATTGCAATGATTCACTTAACTTAATTTACTTAAGAAAGGTTGTAAAATGGGGCATAACTCACTTAATTACTGTCTTGCTTAGCAACAGAAATGTTGGGCTCAACTGTGGTCATGAATCAAGGATTACAGCTAATTATAATTAGACCCTTAATTCTATTCAGTTCAGTGTCTGTGATCTTAAAAGCCTATGTTTGCATTTTTAACCACCCTGCTCTTAGTGCTACATTAGATGAAAAACAGAACAAGATCTATATCAATCTATATTATATATTATAGATATAAATTAAACAATTTTGAATACACACAAATGAATCATTGCTTAGTAGGGCCATAAATTACTGACTGTGTCTTCACAATATGAATATGAATCCACCATAGTTCTCTTATTATATAAATAGAAATATAAAATAGTTTGTACAAATCCACTAATCTCAAAAACTACTGAACCGATCTGCCTCAAATTTTGACACAATGTTGCCAAGGACTTCCAATAATAGAATAGCTACTCATTTTGTGCCTAGCACACGTGTATCGTGTGCGAGGTACACACATGTAAAATGTACCTACTGAAAATGTTTTTACCTTCCTGTAGCTCCTCCCATCCGGCTGATACGTCACGGACACGTAATGGCAAAAAACAGCCTTGCGAAGGAATGTTGCCAGCAGCAACGTGGAAAGCAACACATGATGCATGCGCCTCCCTGTCTGCCTGCAGCCGCTCTCTTACACACACACACACACACACACACACACACACACACGCACACACACGCACGCATGGCCACAGGATCAGAAGCGTCCCAGCTCTGGAAGGTGCGCTGGCTGCCTCCTCCCGCAGCGAGCGTGCGGGCATGGGCAGCACCCGAGGCTGCGGCTACCTAAGCACCGCCGACCCCATCCGGGCGCCGCACGCCCATCCCCCTACCATCCCCGTGTGGTGGGCAGCCCGGTGGCCTCTGCAGGCGGCTGTTGCTGATGCTGCTGCCCCCGAGCCCTGCGACACGCAGCTCCCGCCGTCCGAGGTCGCCCGGCAGGCGCATCGGGCAGGACAGCCGGGCGCGTCTCCACCAGTTCCCTCCGACGGTTCTGGAAAGTGCACCTCGGTGGCCGTCCGAGGGAGCTGCCGGGTGACCTTGGACGGCGGAAGCTGCGTGTCGCAGGGCTCAGGGGCAGCAGCATCAGCAACAGCCGCCTGCAGAGGCCACTGGGCTGCCCGCCACACGGGGCTGGTAGGGAGGTGGGCATGCAGCTCCCGGACGGCCCCAGCAGTGCTTAGGTAGCCGCAGCCTCGGGTGCTGCTCACACGCTCGCTGCGGGAGGAGGCAGCCCTAGCCTCCCCAGCCGACATGCCGGCCTTTTCACTGCTTGGAGGGGGGGGGGAGGGAGGGAGAGACTGACACACACACAGAGACAGAGACGGAGGGGGAGGGAGAGACAAACAGAGAGATAATGAAAGAGAGAGATCGACAGGCACACACACAGTGACAGAGAGAAAGGGAGGGGAGAGAGACAGACACACAAGGAGAATGAGTGAGAGAAAGATAGACAGGCAAACATACACAAACAGAGTGTCAAAGATGGGGGAGGAAGGAGAGAGAGAGAGATAGACAGACGGAGAGAATGACAGAGAAAGACAGAGAGGGAGGGAGGGAGAGAGAGACAAAGAGACTAATGAATTTGCCCACCACTGCGTTAGGCACAAGGGAGGGAGGGAGGGAGGGGGGCCTGGAGGAAGTTGCCTGTGGGGGCGGGGGCGGTCTGGGGAGGGGAGGAATATTTATTTAGGTAGAGGAATATATATATAGAGAGAAATACAGTAGGTAGTTAGGTAAGTAGAGGGATAAACCAGAGGGATGAATACACAGGTAAATAAGTACAGATATATATATAGAAATACAATACGTAGGTAGGTAGGTAGGTAGGTGGAGAGATGGAAGAATACAGTAGGTAGGTAGATAGGTAGAGGGATACAGAGAGAGGGGGGAATACAGTAGGTAGGTAGATAGAGGGATTGAGAGGGAGAAATGCAGTAGGTAGGTAGGTAGGTAGGTAGAGAGATAGGGAGAAATACAGTAGGTAGGTAGGTACAGGGATAGATAGAGAGGGAGAAATACAGTAGGTAGGTAGGTAGGTAGGTAGGTAGGTAGGTAGAGGGATAGATAGAGGTAGAAATACAGTAGGTAAGTAGGTAAATAGAGGGATAGATAGAGAGTAAGAAATTCAGTAGGTAGGTAGGTAGGCAGTACAGGGATAGATAGGGACAAATACAATAGGTAGGTAGGTAGAGGGATAGATAGATAGAGAGAAATACAGTAGGTAGGTAGGTAGGTAGGTAGGTAGAGGGATAGATAGATAGGGAGAAACATGGTAGGTAGGTAGATAGAGGGATAGAGAGGGAGAAATACAGTAGGTAGGTAGGTTGGGGGTTATATGGTGGTTGTGTGTATGTGTGCAGGTGTAGATCTACACACAGATTGGTTGGCCATTTAACCAGACTGGGCCACAGCAATGCGTGGCTGGGTATAGCTAGAACAACATAAAATATGATTTAATCATAGTTGTCAGTTAGCCCGGTACTTAATTATCTTTGATTATCCTAATGCTACTCTCAAGTTCAAATGCAGATTTGTGGGATACAAAAAGGTGGGATACAAATAAATAAATAAAACTTGTTTGGGATTAAATATACTTCCGATAAACACATGTCTATCATCTGATAAAAATTAAAAATAAACAGACATAAAAATAATTAAATAAAAACAATAAGCCAATAAATAAATAAAATGCAAATCTAATCATTAAAAATAAATAAATACATTAAAAAGAAAACAAAAGGGCAGCCTCAATATATCATTGGGTTTTTTTTTTAGCCCTGAGTTTTCATTTCTTAAATAAATTAATTAAATCAAATCCCAGGGTTGTAGGCTTGGCTGAAAATTCAGAAAATCAATTTGAAAGAAGATGGCAGATGGCCTTTGGCTTGGCCAAGAGAACTAACTAGCATTCCACTAAATTAGCCAGGAATTGAATATGAAAGAGATTGTATCTATTTACTAAATTATTTCAATTTCCCGGCTTTTCTACAGCACAGAGCCTTAATTATATAATGGTTGCACAGGTGCATATATAAAATTAACTCACAACCCCCCCCCCATCCCATTTTAATAGAGATCATTGCACAAACTCAGACAGTTAGCATTCTTGCCTCTATATGTCTTGCAGACCATTTCCTTCACACGTGATACGTGGTTTTACTGTTTTGAGAACATCCTCTTTCCTGTCTGACGAACTTTTATGATTTGAAAGTTGTCCTAGGGAGGTGGAAAAATGGCTACATTCAGGCAACATATCAAACTAAAATAGGGTTTAGTTATTTGGAATTTAGTATCTTGGCTAACTCCATAAGCAAGGAGAAACAAGATGGAAGAACGTTTATTTATTTATTTTATTAAATTTATATTAAATTTAATATAGTGAATTCTATATTGAGTGTAGTGTTTCCTGCCAATGTTTGTGTATTGTGTAAGTTATGCCTTCATTTAAGATGTTACAGGAAGAAGTAAATATGAAAGAAGCAAGTAAGTTTGAAGTCGATCTGCAATGAGGGATTGTAGTTTAGAGAAAACAGACAATGGTAGATAATATACAGACAGACCTCAACTTAAGACCACAACTCGGCCCAAAATTCTGTTGCTAAACGAAACACTTGTTAAGTATTTTACGACCTTACTTGCCCAGTTGTTAAGTGAATCACTGCAATTGTTAAGTTAGTAACACGGTTGTTAGGTGAATCTGGCTTCCCCATTGACTTTGCTTGTCAGAAGGTCACAAAAAGGGATCACATGACCTCATGTCACTGCAACCATCATATACGAGTCAGTTATTAAGCATCCAAATTTTGATTGTGTGACCAATTGTGGGAATGCTGCAATGATCATAATTTGCCGTCAGTAGGCGAAACCTCTGGAGCAGCTCGGGAGTTCATGGCTTCCATGACAGCCATGAACCTGACCCAGGTAGTTTTAGGCCCTACTCACGAGAGAGGACACACCCTGGATTTAATCTTCGTCTTGGGACAGTGGAGTAGTGATCTGGGAATAGGGGATCTAGCCATCACACCCTTGTCATGGACAGATCACGCTCTCCTCCGGCTGGACTTTCCAATCGCCACACCTCACCGCGGGGAGGCGGAACCGGATATTCCTAGATGGTTCCGCCCCAGGCTCCCGATGGACCTGGAAAGGTTCCAGAGGGAACTTGGGCCTATTCCTGTGACCTTGCCCCGCGACTCGACTGAGGACCTAGTGGCCGCATGGCTAAGTGCGGCCACGGGGGCCTTGGACCGAGTCGCGCCCTTGCGGCCTCTCTTGCGGCGACGAATCACCCAGGCTCCTGGGTTTACCGAGGAGCTGAGGGAGATGAAACACCACAAGAGACGCCTAGAGAGCAGATGGAGATCCTCTCGCTCCGAAGCCGACCGAACACTAGTGAGGACCCATATTAGGACTTACTTAGTGGCGATAAGGGTGGCCAAACGTGAGTATTGTGCCACCCTTATTGCATCCGTAGATAACCGCCCTGCCGCCCTGTTTGGGGTGACCCGCTCCCTCCTTCACCAGAGGCCGTGGGAAGCCCCTCTGCAGGGACGAGCAGAGGAATTTGGGATTTATCTGGAGGACAAAATCACTCGGATTCGGAATGAGCTACCCTCCATTGAGAGTAGCCTGGTCGGACTGTCCGAGGCTGGTCTTGAGGTACCATTCTGGGAGGAGTTTGACTTTGTTACTACCGAGGATATGGACAGGTTGTCAAAGAGACTTAAGGCCACCACATGTTTATTGGACCTGTGTCCCTCCTGGCTTGTACTGGCATCCTGGGAGACGACACGAGGCTGGCTCCAGGATATTGTGAATGCCTCTTTGAGGTCCTTTCCTGCCGTCTTGAAAGAGGCGGTAGTGAGGCCCCTCCTCAAGAAGCCTTCCCTGGACGCAGCATTATTGGAGAATTACCGTCCGGTCTCCAACCTTCACTTTTTAGCGAAGGTTGTAGAGAGTGTGGTGGCTCAACAATTTCCGCGACACCTGGAGGAAATTGATTATCTAGACCCGCGCCAGTCCGGCTTCCGACCCGGTCACAGCACTGAGACGGCATTGGTCGCGTTGTTAGATGATCTCTGGAGGGCACGGGATAGAGGATGTTCCTCTATCCTAGTCCTGTTAGACCTCTCAGCAGCTTTTGATACCATCGACCATGGTATCCTATTGCACCGACTGGGGGGTTGGGGCTGGGAGGCACCGTCTTACGGTGGTTCTCATCCTACCTCTCTGGTCGGTCACAATATGTGTTGACAGGAGGGCAGAGGTCGACCTCGAGACACCTGCTATGTGGGGTTCCTCAGGGGTCGGTCCTCTCGCCCCTCCTGTTCAACACATATATGAAGCCGCTGGATCATCCGTGGTTTTGGGGTGGGATATCATCTGTACGCTGATGATACTCAGTTGTATATATCCACCGCAGACCACCCCAACGATGCCGCCGAGGTGTTGTCCCGGTGTTTGGAGGCCGTACGGATCTGGATGGGTAGGAACAAACTCAAGCTCAACCCGTCCAAGACTGAGTGGCTGTGGTTTCCGGCACCCCGGTTCAGCCAGATTACTCCAACTCTGGCCATTGGGGGCGAAACACTGGCCCCCATGGAGAGGGCGTGCAATTTGGGTGTCCCCCTGGATTCCCGGCTGTCCATGGAGGACCATGTGGGGGCCGTGGCCAGGGGGGCTTTTCATTAGATATGCCTGATGCACCAATTGTGCCCCTTACTGGACCGGGCTGCCCTCCGCACAGTCTCTCAAGAACTCGTGACATCCCGACTCGACTACTGCAATGCTCTCTACATGGGGCTTCCCTTGAGGTGCACTCGAAAGCTACAGCTAGTCCAGAATGCAGCTGCGCGGGTAATTACGGGAGCTCCTAGATACTCCCATATAACACCGATCCTGCGCGAGCTGCACTGGCTTCCTGTGGTCTTTCGGGTGCGCTTCAAGGTTTTGACGACCATCTTCAAAGCGCTCCATGGCTCGGGGCCTAGTTATATGCGAGACCGTCTCCTGCCCCATACATCCCTTCGGCCGATCCGCTCCCACAGAGAGGGCCTTCTCAGGGTACCGTCGGCCAGGCAATGCCGACTGGCAACACCTAGGGCAAGAGCCTTCTCTGTGGTGGGCCCTGCCCTTTTTGAACGACCTACCCCCTGAACTTAGTACCATCTCGGACCTCCGCCTCTTCCGCCAGTGTCTAAAGACACACCTCTTTCAACAAGCCGGCCTAGCGTAACTTCCCATCGGGGCTATTTTAGATTAAATTGGGGATTTTAATTTGATTTTAGCATAGGATCGTCTAATTTAATATGTTTTAAATTTGTATTTTGTAGTTTTATATGTTTTTAATTTCCTGTGCGCCGCCCTGGGTCCTTCGTGGAGAAGGGCGGGATATAAATTTAATAAAATAAATAAATAAAAATAAGTGTGGAAAATGGTTGTAAGTCCTTTTTTTGGTGCCGTTCTAATTTTGAATGGTCACTAAATGAATTATTGTAAGTCAGGAACTGCCTGTGATTTGTTATTTCTCATTCTCAGCCATTTTTAAAATCTGTGGACTTTAATTCCCAGAATTCCCAAGCCAGTGTAGGAAGTTAAAACAAAACCCTCTCCTAGAAAAATGAAATATCCTGGGAAATAGTGAAAAGGAAGAATATTACATTTTCCTAGATCAGAAGTGGAGAAATATGTTTTAGGCAGGAAGCAGTCTCACTCTTAATATCCCCCACATTTGTCAATGGACCATTAAAATGCCAGCCAGCCTATTCTACATAACAAAGATTTTCCCCCTTCAGCTCCAGGGTGACGGGATTAAGGCATGATACTATTTGCTCTTTACCCATCTCACCACAGGGCACCTGGGAAGAAGCAATGCTCAACCAAACCTGGACTCAAAACACAGCCTAGAGAATTGTCCCTGCTTGGCCCCATGGAAATCTGACAACCAATCAGAATACGAGATCAAGATCAAAGCCCAGAGAGGGCATAAAACCAATAACTTTCAATATCTTCGCCCTTTTTCTTCTTCACCCAACATCTGGAAGCATGGGATCCCCCTTTCCTGTTCAGGAGCTCAAGCCATGTGATCCTGTCCACCATTAAACCATCTTGCCAAGCAGCCTCCATGTTTCCAGGGTCTTTTTCCCCACTTGGAATGAATACAGAAGGACATTTATTCCAACACCAGCATGAGAAACAGTGCAATTAATCCCCCGATTACTATTTATACCTAAAGGCCAAACACCAACACCAACCACCAACCACCAACCCCAGGCCTCATACCTCTGGAAATAAGAACAGGCAGTCCTCAACTTACAACAGTTCACTTAGTAACCATTCAAAGTTAAGTGACCGGAAAAAAAGTGACTTATGACTTATGACCATTGCAGAGTCCACATGGTCATGTGATCAAATCCCATTTGGAAACTGACTCATATTTATGAACCTTGCAGCATCCCAGAGTCATGTGATTCCTTTTGCAACCTTGTGATAAGCAAAGTCAATGAGGAAACCAGATTCACTTAAGAACTGTGAATTCACTTAACAACTGCAGTGATTCACTTTAACAACTCTGGCAAGAAAAGTAATAAAGTGGCGTAAAACTCACTTAACAAATTTACGGCTCAATTGTGGTTGCAACTCGAGGACTACCTATACAATACAATACAATAGCAGAGTTGGAAGGGACCTTGGAGGTCTTCTAGTCCAACCCTCTGCCTAGGCTGGAAATCCTATACCATTTCAGACAAATGGCTATCCAACATCTTCTTAAAGATTTCCAGTGTTGGGGCATTTACAAGTTCTAGAGGCAAGCTATTCCACTGGTTAATTGTTTAACTGTCAGGAAATTTCACCTTAGTTCTAAGTTGTTTCTCTCCTTGATTAATTTCCATCCATTGCTTCTTGTTCTGCCCTCAGATGCTTTGGAGAATAGTTTGTCTCCCTCTTCTTTGTGGCAACCCCTGAGATATTGGAACAAGGCTATCATGTCTCCCCTAGTCCTTCTTTTCATTAAACTAGACATACCATTTTCTGCAACCGTTCCTCGTATGTTTTAGCCTCCAGTTCTCTAATCATCTTTGTTGCTCTTCTCTGCACTCTTTCCAGAGTCTCCACGTCTTTTTTACATTGTGGCGACCAAAACTGAATGCAGTATTCCAAGTGTGGCCTTACCAAGGCATTATAAAGTGGTATTAACACTTCACATGATCTTGATTCTATCCCTCTGTTTATGCAGCCCAGAATTGTGTTGGCTTTTTTGGCAGCTGCTGCACACTAATGGCCCATATTTAAATGGTTGTCCACTAGGATTCCAAGATCCAACTGACTCACAGTTGTTACTATTGAGCAAGGTACCAGCTGTATTTCTTGCCTAAATGTAGAACCTTACTTTTTTCACCATTGAATTTCATTTTGTTAGACAGTGTCCAATGTTCAAGTTTGTCAAGATCCTTCTGTATCTTAAGCCTATCTTCTGGAGTGTTGGCTATTCCTGCCAGCTTGGTGTCATCTGTAAATTTGATGAGTTCCCCATTTATCCCTCATCCAGATTACTGATTAAGATGTTGAAGAGTACTGGACCTAAAACAGAGCCTTGGGATACTCCACTGCATATGTAGATGCAGTTCCATTGAGGACTACACGTTGAGTGCGGTTGGTCAGCCAGTTACGAATCCATCTGGTGGTGATGCTATCTAACCCACATTTTTCTACTTTGGTAGTAGGTTATGATCTGCTTTATCAAATGCCTTGCTGAAGTCCAAATAAATTATATTGGCGGCATTCCTCTGGTTCACTAATTTTGTCACTTTGTCGAAGAATGCAATAAGATTAATCTGGCATGATCTGTTTTTGACAAACCGATGTTGGCTTTTGGCTATTACTTTGTTTGCTTCTAGGTGTTCACTAATTCGTTGCTTAATTATCTTTTCCAGAATCTTTCCTGGTATTGAGGTCAGGCTGATAGGTCTATAGTTTCCTGGATCTATTTCTTCCCCTTTTTTGAAGATGGGAACCACATCAGCTCTTTTCCAGTCCTCTGGCAGTTCCCTGATGCTCCAGGATCTCTGAAAGATATAGTTCAGTGGTCTGAGATCTCATCTGCCAGTTCCTTCAGAACCCTGGGGTGTAATTCATCCGGTCCTGGTGATTAGAATTCGTCTAAGGTAGACAGATGCTCATTTACCATTTTCTTCACTATTTCAACTTGTGTTCCTAATCTGATTTTTGTGGTGCTGTTTGGGGAAGGTTGGACTGTTTTTTCCCTTTGTGTAAAGAAAGATGCAAAAAAATGAGTTAAATAGTTCTGCTTTCTCCCTGTTGCTTGCCATTTTCTTGCCATTTTCTCCCAGCAATGGACCAATTGTTTCCTTAACTTTTTTCTTCTTTTTAACATGTTCAAAGAAGCTTTTTTGGGAGGTTTGTTATTTTTTACTTTTGTGACAAGCCATTCTTCGTTGTGAGCCTTAACTTTCCTCACTTCATCTTTATAGGCTCGGGCTATTTGCTGATATTCTGCCTTAGTTATGTTCCCCTCTTTCCCCATTTTATATTTATCCTTTTTGTCTTTCAATTTTATACTGCACTGCATTATCAAACCAGCCAACAAAATTTTGATTCCTGCAGTTAACAGAGAAAACGTGAAATTTGCCAGTTCTTTTGGATTACTTTACCTGGGTCCAATATAAGTTATAATATAGATTACACTATATAAAGTAATCTAATCAAATTACTGTGGGGGGGGGGGGAACAAGAGTTTGCTGTGATCTAACCAACAAGTTGACAAAACTGGCAGTTTCCATGGTGAAGTGTAGTCAAGACTAATGTTCTCAATGACGCGTATATTTACATCAGTTTCACCCAGAGAGAAAATTCTACAGAATCCATTGGTATCTTATTTCTATTGCTTTACTAAAAGAATACAACTCATTAGGAGCCGGCCGTGTACAGAATTATATTCTTTTGGAGTTTTTTAAACACAGGTGTGGAAGGCGCAGCAAATCAACGTCATGAAACCATCCCAGCTCCCCCAATTCAACAACTTTGTTTCCCTAATGAATGGAAAACCCTTAACAATTACCCAGAAAGAAAAAAAATCCGGGGGCGGATAAAGCTGCGTGGAAACTACAAAGCTGCGGATGGAACTTTGGAGTCTATTAATTATTCATGTTTCAGCCACGCCTCCATGCTTTTACTCGCAACCAATGAAAAACGAGAGGAGCCAACGAAGGCGGGGTCTCCCTGGGAGGAGGGAGGCAGGGATCGATGAAGTTTGGAACTAGCTCATCAGAAGACAAAAAGAAAAAAGAAGAGGATTTGTACTGTGATAGTACAAGTAGTAGCAGAAGCGGGAGGCGAAGCCTGTTTGGCCGATAAGGTAAGTTCAAATGAGCGAGAGGGTTGTAAGGAAGGAGAAAGCTGTTATGATCTAGGTTAGGTGAGAAAGACATGGGGGGGGGGGGGTTTGTTGGCGATCTGGTCTAGGAAGTGCTGATCCCCCCCCTCCCATGTCGTTATTGATTACAAAGGAGTGAATCACCTTATGAGCAATGTATATCCATGGCCTGAGTTTGGATGGCTATACAATGTATATGTGTGTGTAAGGATTTTAGTAGGCCAGTGTCGAAACAGGGGCCTTGGGGTTTTGAGCTTAAGGAGTGGAGAGTTAGTGAGATCTTTGAGACCAGGATATAGATTCATGGTGGTTTAATGCTAGCTAAATAAAACGAATCTGCCTTCCCCAGCCTGAGATCTTTCAGTTGGTTCAACTACAGTCTTGTTTGGGCATCATGGAGGGGAAATTTTTGTAGAGGGTTACATGAAGCTGGAGGTGAGTGGTGGGCAGATGAATGCCGTGGTTGAGTGGTTTAAAGGTGGTTGTGTGAATTAATTTTAGAATGAGTAAGATGGGAACAGGAAGGCAGTGCTGTGTTTTAGCTGTGTTACTATACTTGTGCATTTGGACTGCCCAGAGAAAAAATGTCCTTGAATAGTACCGACTAAGATGGCTTGCAAGAAAGTGAAACTAATGTGTGAAAGTCCAAATGTGGCTTCTAAGCATGTAGGACAGCAAGCTTGCACACACAATCTCTGGTGCTCCTTAATGTAATTATGTAGAGTTATGTAAGTGGCACCAACTTGCAGAGACACCACGTGCATAATGAATAGCATCGTCTTGTCTGAAATGTTTTATGTGAGTTAGGGTGTAAATGAGTGGGGCAAAAGACACCTCATGTTTTCAAAGAGACAGGTCCGTGAATCTGTATGGGCTGTCTTAAAATTTTACATTAGAAAATGAAGAGTGTAAGTACTGTAAAGAAATAATTGTGGTGAACACATGCAAAGAAAAAAACATGGATCTGCAGCACAACTGAATAATATCTGGTACATCTATTCCATATCTTTTGGGAGAAATGTGTGGAAAAAGAGAAATAATTTAATTGTGTAATTAAATATCTTAAAATGGGGATAGTTTGTGAAATGCTCAATTTGCGTGAGAATAAATGTATGAAGTCTGTTATTTAGCTCATACGACAGATGTATATCAGCAAGGAAGCTAAAATGGCACCTCATCAGTTTGTGTGAAGGAGGAGGGGGGGGGTAGAATCACTTACATCAGTACCCCAGGAAGTGAGTCTATCGGAGAATCTGTGACACACACTAACTCTGAAACACAGTGCTTCCTCTTCTGCTTTGTTCTGAAATGTCTTATGAAACTTTTTCAGTAGTAGGGAAATATAATCTATGAGGAAATTACGATGAAAGTTCCCCTAGTTTTCTGAAACTACCACATCTTGCCTACATCTGGTTTTTATCTACCTGTTTCTAAAGCTTAAATTCTGGGCACGAGATGAATAGCGTTCTCCTGATGTTACTTCAGCAATTACCATCCAGTTTTTCCTACTTCCTCATCTCCCCCATATTGTGAACTCTCAATATGTTCACTTCTCATTGGTTTGGGTTGTATTTAATTCTCCCAATTTTTTTAAAAATGAAGTATGCTTAGTTTCTTTTTTGGTTTGATATTTGAATAGACTGTGGAGTCCTGCAAGCTTCTGATATTTTCCCCTTCTTAGGCTTACGCACATCCATATGAAACATATTAAGAGTTTGATTTTGTTGTTATTGTATAGAATCCTGTTCATGAACCCCAGAAGATCTGTATCATATAGTTGCAAGAACATTTCTAGGCTAGCTCTCATCACTTGGATACCATACTAATATGTCAAAAGGGAAAAAGTGAAGAAGAAAGTAAAACCAGACTTGAAGAAAAATTGGATTAATCTTTATTAATAAATTAATACAAGTAGTCCTTGATTTACAACAGTTCCTGTCCAGTGACCATTCAAAGTTACAACAACATTGAAAAATGTGACATGACCATTTTTCATACTTATGACTGTTGCAGCATCCCTATGGTCATGTGATCAAAATTAAAATGCTTGGCAATTGGTTTATATTTATGACAGTTGCAATATTCCAGGGTCACATGATCCCCCTTTGCAAACCTTTTGACAAGCAAAATCAATGGGGAAGCCAGATTCACTTAACAACCTAATTTAACATCTGCAGTGATTCAGTTAACAACTGTGACAAGAAACTCACTTAACAAATGTCTTGCTTAGCAAAATAAATTTGGGCTCAATTGTCATAAGTCGAGGATTTTCCTGTAAAATGGAAAATTATGAGAGCTGAAATTCAACAAACCTGGAAGATATTTGCATGGTTGAGGAATTTTGGGAGTTAAAGTTCAGGTTAAAGTTGCCAAATTTGAAAAACATTCATGTACAGCCATGTTCTGTCATTGCTGAAACTTAAGCTGTATTCAGAGATACAACTGCCATGTCTCCTTAAAAAAACTTCAAAATTTAACTTAAGGGTGGGGCCTGTTAATCATTTGGAAACAGCTGGCAACTGTCATTGTTATTATCAACAAACTGTGTCATCCTTGTCAGTGAATAATGTTTTCTTACCTTTTTCAAATAATTTCTGGAATAGTTTCTAGTTTCCTGGAACCAAGTGAGCCATTGCTGTGACCTCACTCTGCAAATTTTGAGGCCACAATACAGGTAGTCCTATACTTAAGAACAATTTATTTAGTGACCGTTCAGAGTTATAATGGCATTGAAAAAAGTGACTTATGATTGTTTTTCACACTTACGACTCTTGTAGCATTCTCATGGTGATGTGATCAAAATTGCCAAAATTTCACAACTGACTTCTTTTATGATGGTTGAAGTGTCCTGAGGTTATCTGATCACCTCTTGTGACCTACTATATTTCTTGTGATATTTCCCCCAAAATAAGACAGGTTCTAATTTTCTTTTGACCCTCCCCAAAATAAGGGTTTGGCCTTATTTTCGGGGAGGTCTTATTATTTTTGAAGTGCAGGAAGTGGTGAGTGTGGTCACCTCATGGCTGCTGCTGCGTTGCAATATTTTGGGGGAGGGCTTATTTTGGGAGTAGGAGTTATTTTAGCACATGTACTCAAAATCCCAATTGGGCTTATTATCCAGGAAGGTCTTATTAAGTACTGAGAAGCAAACACCAGATTCATCTAAACAAATTGCAGTGATTCACTTAACTATGACAAGAAAGATCATAAAATAGGGCAAAATTCATTTAACAACTGTTTCACCTAGCAACATAAATTTTGGGCTCAATTATGGTCATAAGTCAAGGACTATCTGTAAAGGACTAGGCTCCCATTTTTATAATCGTTCCCTTTTTTTAAAATAAAATCCCTCGGGATGGTCTGGATATCATCTATATTGATGTAGATGGGGCCTGGGGGTGGAATGGCAGAAGTAGAATTTAAAAAACCATGTTTTTTTCCCTTCCAACAGGAAGAAGATAATGTCTCACAAAGGATGCCTCAGTGTTACAAAGTACTTCCTCTTCCTCTTCAACCTTTTCTTTTTTGTGAGTACCATGGTTGAGGGCCAGTTGGATAGCTAGCTAGAGAATTATTATTTGCAGCTAATTCATGAAGCTGTGTTTATGCAGGGTGGGAAAAGAGGAAAGAATGGCTACTGTACAGAGATGTGTACTTTAAAAATAAAAATAAAATCAAAAATCTCTTTTTCCTTTCTTCAGATTCTTGGAAGTCTGGTCTTCAGCTTTGGCTTATGGATACTTTTTGATCAAAATAATTTTGCTTCTACACTTGGTAAGTTGCAGAAGCTCATTCCAACTTTACGTAATTGAATTTGAACCTTGTGCTAAACCAGTGTTTCTAAACTTTTTTGCACGTAGGACATCTATCCATTTTTAAAATGTATGCAAACCACAACAGCCTAGTTTTCACATAATAGAAACTATGTAAGCATGATTTACAAACTATAAATGGCTACATTCATGCATGGGGGTAAACCAAAATTAAAGAAAATGAAACAAGGTTTTGCACAATGTATCACCCAGCAAGAGGGGATGTGGTGGCTCAGTGGCTAAGACGCTGAGCTTGTCAGTCAGAAAGGTTGGCAGTTTGGCGGTTCGGATCCCTAGTGCCGCTTAACGGAGTGAGCTCTGTTACTTGTCCCAGCTTCTGCCAACCTAGCAGTTCGAAAGCAGGTAAAAATGCAAGTAGAAAAATAGGGACCACTTTGGTGGGAAGGTAACAGTACTCCGTGAGCCTTTGATGTTTTGTCATACCAGCCACATGACCATGGAGACGTCTTTGGACAGTACTGGCTCTTCGGTTTTGAGATGGAGATGAGCACTGCCCCCTAGAGTTGGGAACAACTAGCATTTATGTGCGAGGGGAACCTTTACCCTTACCTTATCACCAAGGAAATCTGTTCATCCACTTAGTATTGTACTAAGTACAGTATTCAGACTCTACAAGAGCCTTGGACTAAGGGGGACTGGAAAACACACCTTTGCTTCCTAAATAACATTACATTGTGAATCCCTTCATCTTTATTTACTTATTTATACTCCATATTTCTTAACTCTCCATCTCCCTCAGAGAGGTCCTTTTCTAAATACTGTAGAGCAGGGGTCCCCAAGCTTTGCAACTTTAAGTCTGAAGGACTTCAGCTCCCAGAATTCTCCAGCCAGCAAAGCTGGCTGGAGAATTCTGGGAGCTGAAGTCCTTCAGACTTAAAGTTGCAAAGGTTGGGGACCCCTGCTGTGGAGAACTAAGGATTAGAATTGGGACTGGAAAGATTCATTGTTAAGTGGTGCGGTCATGTGACCACACCTTTACATTCTTTTTTGCCATCATGATTAAGCAAACTATCATCCTTGGTTTTTTGTATTAGTTTATAATACAAAATGCAAAAAATGCAAAGGAAAATATTTGGAAAATAGGTGAGGGAGAAGGAAAGGGAAAAGTGTAGGGAAAGAAGAAAGAAAAGGTGTTGATTTCTAGCTCCCTTTGGCGCACTAAAATAAGTTAATAGCATCAAACCTCAATTTTTTACTTTTACATACGTACTTTTACACATTACAAGTAAAAACATTTTTTTTACTTTTACATATTACTTTTTTACTTTTACATATTACATATTACAGTTTTTTACTTTTACACACTTTTACATATGTTACATATCATCTCTGTAACAACAAATCTATCTAATCGGTAAAATCCAAAATCAAAATTTCATTTTTCCCCCACCTCAAACACAAAGTTCAGAAGCCGTTTCCAACTAGAAACAAAAATAATTATGATTTTTTTTTCTTTAATGAAAGCAGTCAATTTAGCCATCTCTGTTAACTCCCATTGATTTTTCATCCATTGTGGGGATCAAAGTGTCCTTCCATTTCTGTGCCTAAAGTAATCTTGCTGTGTCAACATACAGTGTCCAACATTAAAGTTCAAACAAATTTTCCCAAACAAACTATCGTGTTTGTTAAGTGAGATATGTGATCTCCATTTCTGACTATCCCTGCCAGCTTCCCCATTGACTTTGCTTGTCATAAGTGGCAGGATGGTGCAACAGTTGTAAATACATGCCAGTGGCCCAGCACCTGAATTACGATCAGATGACCGTGGCGACACTTTAACAGTTGTAAGTACAACGATCAGTTATAAATCATATTTTCAATGCCATTTTGATGCTGAATGGTTACTTAATGAATGGTTGTAAGTAGCTCTCTTTCAAAATACTTACACTTCTTTCGACATAGGCCACTGAACCCGGCTTGGTTCTTCCAAACATTTCTGTCAGTTGAGGAATAAGAAAAGAATAAAGGTAAAGGATCGCCTCGCACATATGTGCTAGTAGTTCCCAACTCTAGGGGGCGATGCTCATCTCCGTTTCTAAGCCGAAGAGTCAGTGCTGTCTGAAGACGTCTCAGTGGTCATGTGGCTGGCATTTCTAAACACCAAAGGTGCATGGAACATGTTACCTTCCCACCAAAGGTGGTTCCTATTTTTCTACTTGCATTTTTACATGTTTTCGAACCACTAGGTTGGCAGAAGCTGGGCAAGTAATGGGAGCTCACTCCATTATGTGGTGATAGGGATTTGAACTGCCGAACTACTATTCCTTCTGATTGACAAGCTCAGCATCTTAGTCACTGAGCCACCGTGTCCCTAAGAAAAGAATAGAGGCTCCTTATTATTATCATCACATATTTTCCCCTCTCATTTGTACCATTTCAGTTCTTGATTGTTCTGATCTGTTTCTTCCTTTCTTCACAGGGTCCTCATATTATGCTCTCAAGATATGGTCGTATGTTTTCTCTGGTGTGGGCATCCTGACAATGTTTTTGGGATTTCTTGGCTGCTTGGGCTCTCTCAAGGAAATCAAGTGTATGCTAGGACTTGTAAGTAGCTGTGTAAAAGCAGTGGGACTCGATTCTGGTACTCTCTGAGAAAGGGAAATAACATTTATTGGGTTCAATCAGGTGGTAACATCATGTTGCTCCTGTATCCCAAAAGAAACTCCCCTTAAATTAAACTTAAAAAAAAAAAATTATAAACACTTTACCAAATGGAACAGGTTTTGAAAGATTTTGTTGATCTTTTCAGGAGGACAAAAACCTTCTGAAGTTTTGGGATGAAACACTTAAGGTCTAGGAAATTGGGTGGGCAATTTGAGAAGAATATTTTAACTATGTGATGCAGACGTGTGGGACAGTGTTTAGGGTGGGAAAGGTTGCCAATTCCTGGATTAAAGCACAATTCTGGAAACTGGGATTTCTCTTGAAACTACATCTACAGACTAAGACAATGTAGCAGTATGAAAGTGAAGAATTCTATACAATTGAAAAATTGCGAAGAATCATTACTGTGGGGTCCTTAGTGCTCTCTGAGCATGGTTGTTTTCTTATGAATATTTCATTGCCAAACTAAGTAACTTCATCAATGACTAATACTGATGATGTTACCTAGTTTGGTAATGAAAGGTCTGCAAGAAAACCACCAAGATCAGAGAGCAACAAGGACCCTACGTTTGATATCAAGCTACAAAAATTCTATTCTGTTGGAAACATTATTGTATAAAGCAACTGAAAATATTTTTTTAAAGGGTAGGTATAATTGTAATGACATTTATATGCCATTCAATTACAGGGAGAATTCATGAATACTATATATGGATATTTCATATTTAATATAACACTTGATATATTATACTGATAAAATGATGGCACAGCATTCTAGTTAATTAATGGCTCAGGTGATCCCTCAAGACAGAGGTAGAAATCCGGTTGCTTACTTTTTAATAACACAACAGAAAAAAGGAAAGAGAAACCTGTATAGTGCATGAAGTGGTAATTTCCCAAGAGGCCTTTGTAGTGGGAAATGCAGAAAGGTAATTACGCTCTGTCATATTTTCCCTTCGTAGTTATATATTTCGTATTGTGTGATTTAGCTGCAGGTGCCTTTGCAAAGTTTATGGCAGTGGTTCTCAGTTTTTAATGGTGATCGGTAGATTTTTAAAATATTGAGGGTCTCTTTTAGCATGTGACTGTATTTTAATAATATTTATTGAGATTAGGCAAGAATGCAGATTAAAAGTAAATTTAGCATGCTTGTTTGTAAGAATTTTGAAGAAATGTTCAGGTAAAATGAATGGTTAATAATAAATGCATGCATAAATAAATGAATGAATGCATGAATGAATGAATGAATGAATGAATGAATGATGCCGTGGTGATGTTGACTGATTTTGCTGGCCTTTTCTGTCTCCATCAATAGTACTTTGCCTTCCTACTGCTCCTGTTTGTTAGTCAAGTCATCATTGCAATCCTGATACAAACCCACAGCAACACGGTAAGCAGTGTAATAAATCAGGAGATTTCTCATAAGATGATCACCATAATCCTATTTCAACAATGCTGCTTTCTACCTGGAGAACTCCCCCCCTCCCCTGCTTCTCATTCCTTTTTTATTTTATTTTATTCCTAGTCTTTGATCTGGTTTACATACTGGATAACTGCCTTTCCCAAGATCATGCCTCTTAATTTCTAAGCAGGCGTAAACAATGGTCCACATGTGCAAGGGAATCTAATGTCCTCTAGATCAGGAGTCCCCAATTCCCATGCCACGGCTTAATCAAAACTGGGCTGTGCAAGCAGTGAGTGTGTATGCAGAATCATCCCCTCTTCCCCCACGCGCCACTGCAATCACTGGTCCGTAAACCCAGAAAGGTTGGGGACTGTTGCTCTAGATGTTAAGTCACAAACAAACAAACTGTTTGCTGGGCAGAAGAGATTTGTAAAAAAACCATCTGGAGAGAAAGGCATTTCTAGACTAGCTCCCTAATTACATATCCTGGTTCTCCATGAATTTCTGTGTGGGGAAAAATGATGTAGTCCTGCAGTTGATGTGAAACAAAATATTGTGTTCCAACATTTTGCACCATCTAGACCAGGGGTGCCAAACTGGCAGTCTGCGGGCTGGATGGGTCATGTGTCGGCCACGCTCACCCCAACTCCGCGAAGGGGAAGAAATGTGAAACATCATGTGACGGCAGCGTGACACCACGAGTTTGACACCCGTGATCTAGATCAAGTCCTTTCTCTTTTTATTTTTTATTTTTCCCTTTCTCTCTTCCTCTTCCCAGAACCCCCCCCCCAAAAAAACCCCAATAATAAATGGTAGGGGAGAAATGACTAAGGCCTGTGAAAGCGAAGAGTCAATTTAAGACCTATGATTTCTGTGACTTTAATGCTTGTGACTCACAGATGGGAGGGTGTGGGGCATAAGAGAAGAGGTAAAGCAGGGTATATAAAACAATGAGAGAAAAGATATGTAGACCTTGTCCAGAAGTAAGTGTGATGTTTGTAAATTATGAATGCTTTTTTTCTTTGCCTATCACAAAAAGTTCTGCCACCCTTTGTTCTTCTAACTCATAATAATAATAATAATAATAATAATAATAATAATAATAATAATAATAATAATAATAATAATAATAATTTAATACTTATAAACCGCTCCCTCTCCCCATGGGGACTCGGGGCGGTGCACAGGTAGAATAAAAACAATAAATACAAACATTTCTTAAAAACAAATTAAACCTAACCTGCGCTAAAATTTCCCATTAAAACTGAACTATACTAAAACTACCCAGTAAATGCTGTAGTCTAGCCCAAGGGTCAGCAAATTGTGGCTCTGGAGCTGCATATGGCTTTTCCATCCCTCTGCTGTGGCTCCCTGTCACCAGTCAGCTTCAAAATTGATAGGGCTTTTGGTTAGGACAGATAGAGGAAAAAGGATGCCGTGCTAGGAGGAGACTCTATGGTGGGGGAAACCAGACTTTTGCTTGGCTCCAGAATTGAATAAGGGGCTTCTGTTTAGGACCTTTGTGGCTCTTTAAGATTGCTGACCACTGGTCTAACCAAAGTTAGCAGCATCCCTCTCCCATTCTTTCTGCAGGCTTTGGGTTCTTTAAACTCCTTTCCCAAGCATGCATGTTGTACGTTGATGCCTTTAATAATTGGTTTGGTGCCTTAACAAAAGCAATTAAGGCTTGGGGTTAAAGTCTTGTTCATGATGCAATGAGTAAGAGAACTTGCTTGCTTTCTGGAAGAGCCAGGTGATCAGCAACTCTGTATGGCCTGTTGAGAAGATGGAAAAGATTTTGCTTTTCACTTGCTGTCATCACTGTTCCTCACGGCTGGATTCTCTGGGAAAAGAAAATAAACCCTGCATCCTATTCAGTTTGAACTTTTGTCCACTGAGGACAGAGTTTGGGCAGAACCTCCCATTCAACTCCAAATACAGGTAGTCCTCAACTTACTGCAGTTCATTTAGTCATCATTCAAAGTTACAACGGCACTGAACAAAACAACTTAACAACTGTTTTTCACACAACCATTGCAGTATCCCCCATGGTTAAAGGTAAAGGTTCCCTTTACACATATGTGCCAGTTGTTCCCGACTCTAGGGGGTGATGCTCATCTCCATTTCAAAGCCAAAGAGCCAGCATTGTCCAAAGACGTGGCCGGCATGACTAAATACCCAAAAAACGCACAAAGGTGGTTCCTTTTTTTATACTTGCATTTTTACATTCTTTTGAACTGCTAGGTTGGCAGAAGCTGGGACAAGTAACGGGAGCTCACCCCGTTACACGGTGCTAGGGATTCGAACTGCCAAACTGCCAGCCTTCTGATTGACAAGCTCTGTGTCTTAGCCACTGACCCACCATGTCCCCATGATTATATGATCAAAATTCAGCCACTTTGCAATTGGCTCATATGTTTGACTGTTATAGGGTCCTGGGGTCCTGTGATTCCCTTTTGCAACCTTTTAAGAAGCAAAGTCAATGGTGAAACTACAATCACTTAACAATGGTGTTGCTAACTTAACATCTGCTGTGATTCACTTAAGCGCTGTGGCAAGAAAGATCGTAAAATGGAGCAAAACTCATTTAACCAATGTCTCACTTAGCCGCAGAAATTTTAGGCTCTGTTGTGATAGTAAATTTGAGAACCACCTGTAAATATAATCCAGTTTTTATTCCTAGCTGGGTTTTTCAAAGAAGTGGATACCTGGTTTAGTGTGTTTGAATCAAGTCCTGTCTGTGAATGAAGACTTGTCTCCTCTTCTGCAACCTGGGAGGACTCCAGGAAAAACAGGGTGCTGATCTACCATTGATAGACGCACCTTTGTTTTTTTATATGATGTAAAGCGCCTACCTAAGATTGCTATTCTTTCCACATGCAGATCACTTCAACTGTAGCTGGACATGTAAAAACCATCATTGCAGGCTATGGAACAAATACATCCCTTTCAGATCAGGGTGACAGCTGGGATTTTGTGCAGGAGCAGGTAAGCTATCTTCCTGTTAGGACACTCTAGCAGTAATGTTAGTTTTACATCCTTTAGCTCCATTGATGAGATTCTAATGGAGACATATTTGGCCATTCACAGAGAGGCTCATATAATGTGCTAAGCCATAAGGGGGTTTGTTTAGATTTGGCCTAGTGCAGTGATGGCAAACCTTTTCGGCACAGAGTGCCGAAAAGGGAGTGTACTCACCTGATCTGCAGCCTGGAAGAGGTGCACGCACATACCCAGGGGACGTGCATGCTGGAAAATGAACGTCTGGTTTTTGGCATGTGCATGTGCAACAGTCAGCTAGTCTTCTGGTCACTGGTGTGCATGCTAATGCAATGATCAGCTGGCCGGCACGCATGCTCTCTTTGGAAAATGGAAGACTGGCTGTTTCAGTACTGCTGCACGCACAAAGGCCAGCTGATTATCGTGTGCACATGCGCCCCAGAAACCCAGAAGAGGAACTGGCAATGCGTGTGTCAGGTGACGTGACTCCACGTGCCACTTCGAGCACACTTGCCATAGGTTCACCATCACAGCCTAGTTTATTGGGTTGGCCCCAGTCTTATGGCTTGAAAGTCATAATACATGAATTCTAAAAAGTCTGATTGATTGACGTGATTAAAGTCATGTTGGATGAGTAGAGCCATAGAGTCCACCTCACAACTGAACTTAGTTCTTCCATCAGATATATGCAGTCCCATGGTGGCACAATAGTTAAAATGTAACTATTCAGCTCACTTGCCTGGAGTTCAATCCTTACCAGTTGAAGGTTGACTCAACTTACAGACTTCTAAGGTCGGTATTCCGAGGACTCAGACTGTTGGGGCCAATATGCTGACCCTGTAAACTGCTTAGGGCAGTGTTTCTCAACCTTATCAACTTGAAGATGTCTGGACTTCAACTCCCAGAATTCCCCAGCCAGCGAATGCTGGGAGTTGAAGTCCAGAGATCTTCAAGTTGACAAGGTTGAAGTCCAGACATCTTCAAGTTGACAAGGTTGAGAAACACTGGCTTAGAGAGAAGCAGTAAAGCTCTGTGAAGTGGTAGATATGTCTAAGTGCTATTGATAAATAGCGCTGCTTTTCCTCCATATTGGAGCTCAAGTTGGCATAGATAAGAGCAGTTGTTCTCAACCTTGGCAACTTGAGCATCTGTGGACTTCAACTCCCAGAATGCCCAGTGAGCGACTTATCATTTAAGAATTCTGGGAGCTGAACTCGACACATCTTCAAGTTGTCCAGGTTGGGAAACATTGGATAAGAGACTTTATGGAGTCTCCCATTTAGGCCTGGCCCCTGCTTAGTTTCAGCAAAGCTGTGCCAACTTTGTGCTGTATCTTTCCCTCTAGTAGTTTTTTTCTGTTGCAATGACTTTCGTAAAGTAGACGATTCCAATACCCAGACAAGAGAGTTTTATCTCTCCATCTTTTCTTCAATCCCCTCCCTTGTTCTTAGTTCCAATGCTGCGGTTGGAAAAGCTGGGCAGACTGGATGGAAAACAGCAGAGTCAGAAATGCCTCAAATAAAGAGTACCCCTGCTCCTGTCGTAACACCGCCAACAACAGAACAACTGACAAGCCGGCCCTCTTTTGCCAAGCAGAGGCACCGTTGCAAATCAACAATAGAGTGAGTAGCCCACACACATGTTCTTGAGTTGGGGGTATGCACAATGCAGTCCAGCTCCTCTGGGTACTTCTGGTGATAGTTGTATTTCTCTGTTGTCATAAAACAATTTTTAAAAATTGACCCAAATCCTGCAGGGAAAAACATCATGAAATTCTCTATGCCCACCGATATTTGTACCCAAAATATTTAGGCAATTGTTTAAAAGGGGGCAGGGAGGCATACAAGTGATTGTATGACAATGTTGTGACCCACCGGTGGCCAGCAGAGCTGGCAGCACATTCGGACAGTGAGGAGGTTGGGGAGGAGCATGGGCCAGTCCTGGAGTCTGGGGAAGGCTCTGATGAGGGCTCTGTGTTGGAGGCAGAGAGGGGGCCAGGGCCATATGCCAGTTATCAGCTGCCTTCAGAGTCAGACATCAGAGAGGCAGATGAACAGCTGGAGCCTGTTCCCAGTGTGTGCATGCACAGAATTGCCAGACGAAGGAACAGCTAAAGAACAGGAGTTGATTTGGGAGTAAGGCCACAGGTGGACAATGAATGGCCCTTCCAGAGGAAATAAAAGAGGAACGAAAGGGGAGTGGAGTTTGCAGGAGACAATTAGTTCGGCTCCAGGCCAGATAAAAGTCTGTGACTGTAAATCCTTATTTACAAATAAACCTTGAAAACATGGCAAGCAAGAAGAACAAAACTAAGGTAAATTAAAAGATGCTTCCAACCATCCTCTCCCAAGGCCCTGGTGAACATCCAGGTTTTTAGTAATTTCTGGAACATCCTAACAGCTTTTGCCCCATTTGGCACTTTCTAGGCAGGTGATTGATTTGATTGTAGCAGAAAATGGGAATGTTCAGAAGGAAAAGAAGATTCCACCCACCCCACTCCACCTCCGTCCTATCCACTTTTTTCATGAATTGATTTCCACATCACTGTACCGTTGCGCCTAGTCTTACTTTTTCCAACCATTAACCTGTTTGCAAAAAGCTATTGTACGGAAGAGGATTACACACTATTTGGGGGCCACAATTGTTTGATGGAAATATTTATTTCTGAGTAGCATGCTTATTTACAAAAATAGTATAATAAAATGAGAGTCAGTTGTACGTGATTATAGTTATAGTATAATCTATATACTATAGATTATACTATAACATAGTTATTTAAAAAGAAGCAAGACTACTGAGGACAAAGTACCTAGACACAGCCCAGAATGGGAGGTGGGGGAGTGGGTTCTAGTTTATAATGAAAGCCAAGTCTTACAGCTCCCCTAACCCATAACAGGGTGGGGCTAATAAGATCTCGGGGTTAGGTTATTCCAAAGACGAATGGCTGCAACAGAGAGCAGTCTGCATCCTGGGCTTTGTAAACAACTTTGGCCTTGGAATGAATCTCCCCTCAATCTGTTTGGATGGACACAAGCTACTCGGGCAAGTTGGTCTTGTAAATATGTAGGCCCTTAGCCATAGAGGTATTGATTTCATCCTCTTTCTGCTGAGTCCTTAAAATGAGCCACCAGTCGGTGTGGGAGTGATGAAAGGAAATAAGTATTCATACATAGCAAAAGTAATTTGTGGGACTCAACACTTCCTGATATGGAGAAGGAAGGTGCCATGGGTGTTTCCAAACGCTAGTAAGCCAGGTTCTAAAAGGAAAGGACTAGAAAAGGAAAGGTTAAGGCCAGAGTGCAGAAAACAAAGGTGGAGGGTTCTTTTCTGATTTTTTTTGAGTGAGTTATTTGGCTGTATCTGATGGGCTTGCAATGTGGGAGCGAGTGAGATGTGCCTTATCATAGATCTGACAAGGCTTGTCCTTGGAATTCCATCTGGTGCTCCTTTTTAATCTACCTTTGTCCATTTTCAGGGCTGCAGGGAGAGTGTCCAAACCTGGCTGAACAATAACATCATCAGCATTGTAGGGATCTGCCTTGGGATTGCTCTCCTAGAGGTAAGCACTCCTGAATGACAACTGGGTACAGCTGCATTTCTACCAATGGTGCTGAAATATAATAACAGGGAGGGGCAAATATTGATAGGTTTGGAGACATCCCCAAAATCATTACAAAATTGTTCAGTTTATATTCAGTTTGCACACCTTGTGTGGTGCTTATTTTCAGGACTTTCCAAAGACATTTTGTAATAATTTCAAACTTTTCCCCCCATCAACCCCTATTTATATCTAGGCATGTAGCACTGAAGTACAATTCGGTCTTGTAAGGATACAGCTACTTGATCCTCTGGAATATTGAGCTAAATATTTAAGTATGTGATGCTGTCTCGTGGCGTTCAATTTTGAGCATCTGAGATCTATTTTTTTTTTAAGAGTCCAATGGTCATAGCTCCTTGGGTAGTTGCAATGCAATGCAATGCAATGCAATGCAATGCAATGCAATGCAATGCAATGCAATGCAATGCAATGCAATGCAATGCAATGCAATACAATAGCAGATTTGGAAGGGACCTTGGAGGTCTTGTAGTCCAACCCCCTGCCTAGGCAGGAAACCCTATACCATTTCAGACAAATAGCAGGTTAGCTGTTTGATGATGGAATGACCCAAACTTGATTTTCTTCTGCCCGGCTAAAATGCCATTATATTTCTGCCGTCAGTGCTATTATTCAAATCATGTATTACCCACTGTTGTCCCTACCAGTCTACTTATTTGGAGCAGTGGGCATTGCTGTTAGACACCAGAAATGTTGATATGTGCTTGATGGTGAGTGCATTACGTGATAAAGAATTGAGGTCTTTATTTCTCCACCCTGGATCTTTCTTGTAGTTACTGCAGCTGCTGTGCATGTTGCTGGTCACTGCATTAGAACACAAGGACCTGCACAGTGGTGGCTCCCAGGAGATCCCTAACAGGTGGCTAAAGGGAGTTCATAGATGTTTCCAGCTTTCTGCCATGCCTTGTTATTTGTGTCTTCCTGTGTGGGGAAGGATGGGTTACTTCTTCTCTGCGCATGTCCTGTGACGTGTGTGATTCATGAGTGCAGTGCAGGGAATACTGATTTTTCTTGGGTGGAAGCATTGGCTGGAAAAGCTGCTGTCATCCCCAAATGCCATGGTGCCATGCTTGTGCATTGCAAGGAAGATGCTGAGCAAGACCTGGGCTATTGAGAAATCCCATATGAATCCTTGTGAATTCATCTAGGCCAGGGGTGTCACACTCAAGGCCTGTGCAAAGTGCTTAAAACCGGTCTGCGGGGCCAGCCTGGAAGTAGCAAAGGAGAAGCCCACGATGCCTCTGGCAGCCAAAACAGAGGGAGAGTGCTCTGCACACACACACACACACACATACACCCATGCCCTGTTTTGACTGGCAGGGTGCTGCAGGAGGCATCCACCCTGTCTCCCTCCCCCCGCCCCCCAACCCAGCCGGCCCACGGAGGAGAACCACAATGCTGATCCGGCCCTCAAAGAAATCCAGGTTGACACCCCTGATCTAGGCAGTTTCTTCCATCTGGCGTTCTTCACATTTGCTGGATTATAATGCAGAATAGTGTAGTAATTTTGGAAGTATGATTTAGGCCAGAAAGACTTGGGAGCCGTGGTGGCGCAGTGGTTAGCATGTATGTATTGCAGGCTCATTCTGCTGACTGCCAGGGTTTGATCCTGACCTGCTCAAGGTTGACTCAGCCTTCCATGCTTCCGAGGTGGGTAAAATGAGGATCCAGATTGTTGGGGGCAATATGCTAACTATGAATTGCTTAGAGAGGACTGTAAAACACTGCAAGGCGATATAGAAGTCCAAGTGCTATTGCTGTGTATAATGCTGTTTTTTAGTGATGTTGTTTTATATGTTGATTGGGAGCCATCCAGAATTTGACAGAAGATGGGTGGCTGTAATTTTTTTAAATGAATAATGTCTATTTATTTAGTCAGCATTTGAAGATGGATTTATCTGATTTGTGGGCCAAAGTTTAGTTGAAGCTTGATTTTACTTTTATTTCCAATCAAGTTATATAAGTGCTAATGCTATTAAGTTTATTCCAACTTTGTAGTTTATTGACTAATGTTGGGCCATTCACTCTTTTAGCCCAAACTTAGAGAATGGTTATTCGTTAACATAAAATGAGACCATGTGCGGAGCTGCCTTGAACTCTCACACAAACAAGAGATAACATTTCCCATCACCCCAAGCTAGTACAGCCAATGGTTGCTGAAGATAATAGCCAATGTAGTCCAACACAACTAGAGGAGACAACAAATAGCTTTCTCTATGAGCATGTGTGGCAATTACCTTTCTGGGAATTTGTTGTTCTCCTTGCTGACTTTCTGAATTGGCTGGAAGACAATAGATTGTGTGTGTGTAGGATTTGCTTTGGAAGGTTACAAATGATTGTATTAGTTCCATTTTTTTTAAAGAAAAGCAAACACAGCTGTTTGTGTTGTTCTGCAAAGTTTTTAATGAGTTGGCATATATCCTAAGGGCCTGGATTTTAAAGGAAGAGGAGGTAGAAGAGGAACAAAGTGTTCTCTGGTATTCCCCAATGAGAATTACATTGATTTGGAAAACATATGAATTCAATCTACTTTCTGATGCAGATCTAAATTTAGAAATCAGAGATGCTTACAGTTCTTTTCCAAAGTCCCTGTAACGAATGCGGCTTCTTTCATTATTCTTCCTGTCTGCACATTGAATGCCATCCAAGAACAGCTTTTAACCTTTAGGCCTTTTGGGGTAAGCCCTGCCTGTGGTTGCAGCCCAAAGACATAAAGCTGTTCCAGTGTGCTTTTGATTTGCTGACTGCTGGGTATATGCACATGCCTGCTGTATTTCTCAACACCTACAACATTCTATTGTTGGCATAAGTCTGGGCATGTCTGAAGAGATGAAGTGTTGATTTGCTTCCCAAAGTGATGCATTATGCATGGGTTATGCTTGTGCTACTCCTTAATTGTCCCTCATTTCTGAAACCTTTTTCCATGAGAGTGGAAGTTGGTTCTCCAAGCTTGTGGGTTGGTTTCTGAATGTTTCATTACCAGACTAGGTAACATTAGCAGAGTTTAGGAGATGCCATTGTCGGTGTGCTTCTGTTTATATGAGGTTTTTGTGATCTTGTAATGGGCCAGGTATGGGTGTGTCAAGTGAGGGTCTTATGTGAGTTAGGTTTGAATCATCAGCGAGAGACTTTTGACGGGTCTTGTGATGTGGAGGTTACATCAGGTCAGGGTCATTGGGAGATGAACTGGTGGGGAGGGGGCTTGCCAGGTTGGTTGAGGATCAATGCTGTCTCTGGTTGGCTGTATGGTTGATTTGGATTCTGAGGGTTTCGTAGGCTGGTTGTAGGTCCATGTGTCTATTGATGAAATTGCTCGTGGAATGTCAGGATTCGAAGAACTCATAAGCATGGCAGGTAGTAGCGTGGCCGATTTTTGTGTTGCTCCAATTGAACTGATGCTGTTTGGTGTCGGTGTGGGTAGAGGTTAAGATTGTTCTCCCACAAGCTTGAAGAACGAACCTTCACCCTCATCCTACCCCTGAATTCCAGATAGTCACCACTATTGCAAACCTCTTTTCATTTTTATAATCACTTAAATTATTTCACCTACCTGCTGCACAGGGACATCTACCTGGAGTTTTGGCGAGGTAATTCATTCCAGGGCATTGTCAGGCCTGAATGATCCTTTACTACAAATGTGTCAATGTCCACAATGCTTTGTTTTCCCCACCTCATTCCTCCTTTGCAGGTTAATGTCTTGCTTGCATCTTGTGCTGTTGCAAAAAAAAAAAGCTTTGCTGGCTCCCCGGGGCCAAAATATCAGGTCAAGGGCCCCAAGAATTGCAGGGGCTGCACGAGCACCAATAAGGAGAATTGGAGAGGGCAAATGTAGCAGAGAACAAAAACCAACCAACCAACCTGTAAGATGCTACAGGGCAAAGATCCCTTTTTAAGCATTGATAGATATCTTCCTTCCTTTCAGCAAGATATAATCTATGAGCCATTCTGATCTTTGTAGCTTCTTTCCATCTTGTGTATTTACTTTCCCTATGGTGGAATATATTTCAAGAATTCCACAGTCAGCCTGACCATTGCTGATGGAGCAATGGTGTTCGGAGAGCACCTAGATAAGGGAAAGGGCTTCAGGGATAATGGGGATTGCGGTTCAGCCCACATGAAAGACACCTGGTTGGGTTCAATAAGGATTCAGAGATAGCTACTATACTCATGAGTTGTAATTTCAGAGGTTAGGTTTAGACAAGAAGTGGGCAACTATGGCTTCTTTACAACCTGTGGACTTCAGCTTCTTGCTGGCTCAAGAATTCTGGGAATTGGAGTCCACAAGTCGTGAAGGGGCCATCCCAGTGTCCAACCTTCCCAGTGCACTGGATTCCCAACAGCCAGGAATCTCAAGCAGAAACACTGAAGGTTGAAGTCCAACACATTTAAAGGCCACGGGATCAAATTAAGAATCTTATTTAATCTTATTATTAAGTTGCTTTACAAACTATCCCAAACATGGAATTTAGCTGTTCTTATGATAAATCTGTGATTGCTTTTTCTTTTACTAAAATCTCTTTTTCCCCCCATAGCTCTTCCTCATGATGGTATCGATGTTTCTGTGTAGAACCGTTGGCCCCAATTACGACAAGCTTGCTCGTTATTCCTAGGCAAAGAAACTTTTTGGGGAAACGGCATTGAAGAAAATTGTGTCTTATTCAGACATTCAACCAGGGTTTTAAAACAGTATATTGTAGGACTGCGGTTTGTGTTCAGCAAGTTTACTGCCTAACTTTCTTGTCCTAAGTGATCCAGTCTTGGAAACTGAGATGAAACTTTCAAGAATCAGAGCAACCAATAAGAAAACAGAGTATTATGAAACAGGTTTTACCTTTACTTAGCTAAAGATGTCCTCCAAAAATGATAGCCGTATCGGCTTTTGGCTTTACAGTAAATCCCTACAATAAGATACGAGTTCTTTTTATATTGCATTGGCCTGGAACGCACAGA
Organism: Rhabdophis nuchalis; assembly: GCA_039707465.1. Classification (NCBI taxonomy): domain Eukaryota; kingdom Metazoa; phylum Chordata; class Lepidosauria; order Squamata; family Natricidae; genus Rhabdophis; species Rhabdophis nuchalis. Next base: position 150,286,011 of record CM077647.1, read on the forward strand.
TTTTAACAGCCAAGCCCTGATCTACTTTTGCATGATGAGAACTATTTAACCATAAATCACTTATTGAAATACAAACGGAGAAAAATTATTTGTTAAAAGCATATACATATTATACATTCAGCACTCCCCCAAATCCTTTGATACAGCTATTTTAAACCTAAAGCTAAAAGTTACTTTTTTTTAAAAAAAAAGTGAAATTGGTAGCATATTTAGTTAACCATTCATGCTGTGAATTAATAGTGGTGTTGACCCACCTGATTGGACCAAGGTGTTTTTTTTTCCATTCCTGCTGCCATTGAGGTATGATCTATTCATCCAGACTTCAAGCATTCTCAACTGTATAGTAGGATATAACCAAACCTCAAAGTTGTATGTTCTATGCTACTCTTGGCATGTACTTTAGTAGTCTTTTATGCCGCAATCTTGTCTTGATTTGGCTGAATTAACCTATGTTGAAAACAACTCAGTTAAGAAGGCTGCATTTCTCTCTTACATTTGGACTAAACTCTGCCACCACCAGCCTTTTCCTTATTGGATAAATGGCATGAGGAACCTGAAATCCATCTGATATTTTTTGCTGGTGGCTCCTAATTGTCCCAGCCTTTACAGACAGTGGTAAGGAATGTTGAATGACAAGTTCCACAGCACTGAATCTGTAAACCTTTGGAGCTTATGACTCCATTAACTAGTTCAGAAGCAGGATATACCTGGCGTGGAATGAAGAGGTCCATTTGCATTGGGAATGCAGTGGCATTAACACTTCTGTGATTTTTGGATAGCGCCTCTTTACTGCCCCAGCAGGTGTAAACAAAGAAGGCACCTTATCTTTGAACCCCCAAAATTTGACATGGTTTTTGTGTTGCGCCTTGCACACTTATGACCCTGTTCAGGGCAGATGAGAAAAAAAACCCCCTCTCTCTCTTTTTTTGCTTTTTTGTGGTATTTATCTATTCAGCTTGGATGTTTAAAACAGAAATGTAAAAGGGGAAATATTTTGAGGAAGGGGGTGCAGATGGAATGAGGTACATGTACAATTTAACCCCCTTTCTCAGCTTACTGTGATTTGTTCTTTGCCGAGTTAGGCTTTTTAAAATTGTTATTTTGTAAATAAAAATCATCCCTAAACGGTTGTGTTTGATTCTTTGAACTTGGATGCAAAATAGCCTTTAGCTAAATACAGGTAGTTCTCGACTTAAGTTCATGTAGCAACTGTTCAAAGTTAAAACGGCACTGAAAAAAATAATTATGACCATTTCCCACACTTGCAACCACTGCATTGGTCACACGATTTGCATTCAGATGCTTGGCAACTGATTCACCTTTATGATGCGTCATGTGATCATCATCTTCGGACAAGCAAAATCAGCAGGGAAGCCAGATTCACTTAGCAACCGTGTTACTAATTTAACAACTGCAGTGAGTCACTTAACACATGTGGCGAGAAAAGTCATAAAACTGGGGCAAAACTCAATGTTTCAGTTAGCAGCATAAATTTTGGGCTCAATTGTGGTTGTAAGTTGAGGACTACCTATATTGTCAATAGTGACGAATATCTGTAGCGAGGGTAGAGGATCATTCTCCAAGCTTTGTGGGCTGGTTTCCAAATGTTTCATTGCCAGGCTAGGTAACATCTTCAGTGGAATTTGGGGAAGTTATTTAGCCATTTCTCCAAAAAAAAAAAGATGTACCATTGATGAGGAACACAGTGGCTCAGTGGCTGAGACGCTGAGCTTCTCGATCAAAAAGGTCAGCAGTTTGGTGCTTCGAATCCCTAGTGCCGCGCACAACGGAGTGAGCTCCCATTACTTGTCCCAGCTTCTGCCAACCTAGCAGTTCGAAAGCATGTAAAAATGCAAGGAGAAAAATAGGGACCACCTTTGGTGGGAAGATAACAGCATTCTGTGCGCCTTTGGTATTTAGTCATGCCTGCCAAATGACCACGGAGATGTCCTCTGACAGCGCTGGCTCTTCAGCTTTGAAACGGAGATGAGCACTGCCCCCTAGAGTCAGGAACGACTAGCACTTAGGTGCAAGGGGAACCTTTACCCTTACCTTACTATTGATAGGATCCCTTGTACAACAGCCAAGAGCAAGTAAGCAGAGTAAAAGGCCTGGCTCCTGATCAAATCTAAGCCACGTCCCTTATTCCAGTTGATCAATCAATGTTAATTGACTGGTTTTGAGTCATAAAGGAGCCTCCTGAGACGTAACAGACCTCTGCAAATGAATCTGGCTTCCCCACTAACTTTGTTTGACAAAATGTTGCAAAAGGTGATTGCATGAGACACAGAACACTGCAGCTGTCATAAATATGAACCAATTGCCCAGCACCCAAATGTTGGTCATGTGACCATGGCAATGCTACAACCATCATGTGAAAAATGACCAGTGCTGTTGTAACTTAGTCACTAAATGAAATTGTAAGTTGAGAATTACCTGTCTATTGTCCCCCTTTCCTACCAAAGAGAAAGAGACAGAAGCACCTATGAATGCCAAAAAGAAGATAGTCATGAACATACATTTAGCCAGATAAGGCTTCAGACTGAACATATAACAAAGCTCAGCTTTCTTTTATATTTTTGTTTCGTTTGAGAATGGGATTATACGTGGAATAGAACAAGGTGGTAATTCTGATTTCATTCATTCTCCAAAATTGGACAGCTATTTTTTTTGGGGAAAAAATGCTTCCTTACATATAAAACTAAGGCAGCAGAAGGCAAGAGAAAGGGGGTTTAGAAGACCACTTTTTCTGTTTCCAGTTGTTAATGCTCTTGCTGATCTTTAATTACTCATATGAGTAATATTAAAATGCCTCCCACCTGTACTTCAAAGATGCATAGCTGACTACATGACCTCATGCTCATTGTGTAAATGAAGCCTGAATTTTGCTAGGTAATACCTTCCTAGAGTGTGAATCGTTCTCTACTTTTGAAACATGAGTCTTAAACTCCTAGGCAGCAAAGGAAAAATTAGACAAGGGAGTCAAGAATTTTGCTAAGCAAGATGGTTGTTAAATGAGTGACATCCAATTTTACAATTTTTTTTTTTTTTTGCCATGGCTGTTAAGTGGATCGTCATTTAAGTGAATCTGTCTTCCCCCATTGACTTTGCTTGTTGGAAACCAGCTGGGAAGGTCGCAAATGGCAATCACATGACTCCCAAATGTTAAAACCCTCATAAATATATACTGGTTGCCAAACACCCAAATTTTGATCACATGATCATCTGGGTGCTGTGATATCGTAAGTGCAAGGAATTATTGTAAGTCACTTTTGAGTGTTATTGGTAACTTTAAAAGGTCACTAGATGAGTAGTTTTAAGCCGAGGACTACTCCACAAAGGAGATTAATTCAATACAAGACAAGAATTCAAATTTAAAACTTGTATTAAACAATATCATTACTGCCACTGTATATAACGGTCTTCAACTTGAGTCATATTAAGCCCTACTGTTTGTGGTGGACTCTTAAAAGGATCCAGGGAGACCTGTGAGAATCGGGAGCATCGGGTTATGCATTCCTGATATAAACCTTTCCCTAGAGTCTGACATGATAGTGTAGGAATGGGTTCACTCTTCAGCAGTTTGAGAGAACTAAGTTATAATGTACGCCAAAGCCTGACTGTCATACAAAACAGGAGTCCTAAGAAATACCATTTCTTCTTACAATGGAGTGTTAAATCCCAAGAAGCAATGACATGGGATAATGTTCTCCCAGGAGATTTAGAAGGATACGCATGGAGTTGAGATTTAACTATTGTCCTCAACATGCCCGAGATGATTTGACCAAGAGTATTCTTCCAGAAGTACACCTGTTCAAAGGACCATTCCACCTGTAAGATGGCCTACTGAGCTATGCCACTTTTAAGATGGTCTACCGAGCAATGGGTTCAAGCCTTTTAAAGGTGTAGGTCTAAAGCTTGGTTTTGTGGTCATCAAAGAGAGAAAAAATTATCTGTTAGTAAACTTAAAAGTTGATATGAATGGGGTCAGCAGTTTTTCAGCCGTCAGTTCTGCCATCTAGTATGATGTGATGAGATAAGAGGAAGATGGCCCAGTTGGCCATGAGATAAGAGGAAGATGGCCCAGTTGGGGTTGATTTGTTGAGCACGCTGAACTATTTATCAGTCCCGGCCCAGCCGGTAGATGTGATGCTGTGCTCCCCGTTCACTTGCAGACACTTCAAACACAAAGGCCACACACAGTAGCAATTCCTGAGTTTCTTGATCCCGCAAAATCTGTTTGGAAACAAGAACTGTTTTTAATGGCAGGGTTCCCTACTTGGCTCATGAAACAAACTAAACCCACAACACAGAGCAGATGCCTTTAACCTCCTAACCCCCTTTCCAGGGAAATTAACACAATATAAAAAGTACAGGTGATCCTTGACCATTTGTTTAGTGACTGTTTGAAGTTACAATGGCACTGAAAAAAATGACATCAGTTTTCACGCTTACGAGCATTGCAGCATGCGCATGGTCAGCTGATAAAGTCTGTCCTCCAGAAAGGTCATAGATATGCAGTGTTTGGCAACTGGTATGTATTTATGATGGCTGCATTGTCCTGGGATCATGTGATCACCTTTTGTAACCTTAGATAGCTTCCGATAAGCAAAGTCAACGGGGTCAGATTTGCTTAGTGATGGCATGATTCTCTTAACAATGATAAATCCGGTCAGAAAATAGAGCAAATGTCACTTACCAACTGCCTTGCTTAATAACAAAAATATTAGGCTTAGTTGTGGTCGTAAGTTGAGGACCACCTGTAATGTCAAGGCCTCCAGAGCCTCCCCAGTCAGCTTTTTTTATGGTAGGGAGTAGCCATTGAAACTCTATACTTGATAACTGGGCTGCTCTTGACATTATATTCCCTTATGTAACATGTCTTTCCTCATTGGTTGATGCACTGTAGCATTCCACTACAGGCAGTCCTCAACTTACGACCACAATTGAGACCAAAATTTATGTTGTTATGTGAGGCAATTGTTAAATGAGTATTGTACCATTTTGTGACCTTTCTAACAATAGGAGCTAAGTGAATCACTGCAGTCGTTAAGTTAGTAATACGGTTGTTAAGTGAATCTGGCTTCCCCATTGACTTTGCTTGTCAGAAGGTCACAAAAGCGGATCGCATGACCCCAGGAAACTGCAACCATCATAAATATGAACCAGTTGCCAACTGGCCAAATTTTGATCACATGACTCACGGGGATGCTGCAACAGTCGTAAGTGTGAAAAATGGTCATAAGTCACTTTTTTCAATGCTGATGTAATTTTTTTATATTGAAAAAGTTTTATTTAGTTTTACAAATTTTTTAAGTAGGGTAGGGTAAGGTGAGTTGAGAAAATATTTTGAGAACTTTAATGCTGATGTAATTTTGAATGGTCACTAACGAACAGTTGTAAGTTCAGGACTACCTGTATTTTAACGAGAGTTATTAACCAATTGAATCTAAGTGTATTACACATTTCTATGACCTTTCTAGAGGACACATTTTGGGATCTATAGTTCCTGAGACCACTTACTATTTCCTAGGTGCTTTTCAGGCGGTTCCTGGTGCAGTCGCCAACATCAAAATAAAGTATGTTTAAAACGGACAATTTAACATCTCAACGTTTCAAATCTCATTGAATCTAGGCCAGGGGTGTCCAAACTTGGGAACTTTAAGACTTGTGGACTTCAACTCCCAGAATTCCCCAGCCAGCCATGCTGGCTGGGGAATTCTGGGAGTTGAAGTCCACAAGTCTTAAAGTTCCCAAGTTTGGACACCCCTGGCCTAGGCGGTACAGAAGGTATATCTTGCATATTCTTGATCTCGTGATTTCAATTTATAAAAGAATAATTAGTAATATAAATTAGCAATCCTCCAGGCACCCCTGGGAGCATGATGTTGCTGAATCTTGGCTTATGCGGCAGTTGCCTCATAAACACTTTCAATGATGGAGAAAGTCATATAAAAAAGGCTGGAAACCAATATTTTCGATGATGCATGTGTGAATCACACAGCAGGCAGCACAACCTTTAAAAAGGCATTACATTCTTAACCCAGGATGCCTCTCTGTCAATAAATGGAACTGATAATTAGCGGTTGTTATATAAGGATATAAAATATCTTTTTATCTGCTCAATTAAGTCAGGGACATATTTAAAACAACAAAACATTTAATGACTATTCTCACTATTTAATTGATTAAATGTTCCAGACATACTTAATTGCAGCTTACTCATTTCGGGATGCTGAGAAAGAAGGGATCAGATAATCTCCATAAAGGCTAACAGGAGAAGAGTTTCTAGAACAGGTTTAACTTGCCTGGCATTCCCAAAGAAGTGACTAGCATAACTAACTTTTGTTTCATGAAAAACAAAACCTATCTAGCTTAAATATGCTCTCAAACAGGCTATAGCAATTTTGTAAATTTTTCTACATTAAGTTGGTGTTTGTCAACCTTGGCAACTTTAAGACATTTGGACTTCAACTCCCAGAATTCCCCAGCCATCATATGCTACCTAGGGAATTCTGGGAGTTGAAGTCCAAATGTCATAAACTTACCAAGTTTGAGAAACATTAAACTAAAAAGCCCATTGAGAACTAGAAACTAAAGTAAAACTGAGATTTGGGCAAAATTTTCTGTCTAACCACTGCTTCCCTGTGGAAGTATACCATATTTTTTGGATTATAAGATGCACTTTTTTAAACCCCCCCAAAAGAGGCTGAAAACCTGGGTGGGTCTTATATACTGAATACAGCATTTTTGGCCTCCCGAAACTCTGCCCCCTTCATGGCTGTGCAGAGGGCTTGGGAGGCCTGCAAAGTGCTCCTGGGGCCTGGAGAGGGGAAAAATGAGCGAAAAACAGGCCATTTGTTGTTTGTTTTTGCTCCCCTAGCCCCTAGGACAGGGGTCTGCAAAGTCGGCTCTTTTAAGACTGGTGGACTTCAATTCCCAGAATTCTGGGAGTTGAAGTCCACCAGTCTTAAAAGAGCCGACTTTGCAGACCCCTGCCCTAGGAGCACTCTACAAGTCTCCTAAAGGCTATGCATGCCCTTTTCTTTGGCAAAAATGGGCCAGATGTCTTATACCCCAGTGTGTCTTATACTCTGAAAAATATGGTAATTTTGACTTAAAATTCTTTCTCACTCTCTCCATAATTCCTTTCCCGAATACCTGCAGGATGGTAAAATTTTCAAGCACGCTATCCATCATTTGTTTTTCTGGTAGTGTTCGTAGTTTGCGAATAAAATTAATGAGGTACTCGCAGAGTGCTGAACGTTGCATACGGAAAACAAAGCGGCCGTCTTCCCAGTGTGCAGGCTCAGCTGTCTGGGGAATTAAAGAGATGAAGTGTGGCAGATAATAGAAAGTAAGACAGGTCAGAGAGAAGCCCCAAACCTACAACCATACATACATTACTTTCAGCAATCATTTCTTTTTTAAATTTATTCCATCATTATTACTTTTATAAGTAATTCAAACCAGCGAATATATATATTATACTCTTTCATCCTCCTACTTTCTTCACAACAACAACCCTGTGAAGTGGACTGGGCTGAGAGAGAGGGAATGGTGCAAAGTCACCCAGCTGACTTTTGTGCCTAAGACGGGACTAGAACTCACAATCTCCTGGTGATCGGTCCAAAATTATCCAGCTGGCTTTTATGCCTAATGCCAGTCTAGGACTCACAATCTCCTGGTTTCTAGGCCAACATCTTAACCACTACTTCCAAAACGGAGATACCTTACAAAAGTAACATGAGATTCGTTATTCTAAATAAAAAACAAATAAAGGCAAATTTCATTGACAACAGGGACACCTTTATATTTTATATTTATTGAATTTATACCCCGCCCTTCTCCAAACGGACCTTTAAAAAAACCCAACACCATTACCCCACCCCAATTCTTTTGCCTGTCTCCTTTCAGGTCTTGCTAGCATCCAGACCTTTCCAACACTATCTTAAATCACTTAAGCTTTATTCCCCAAGCCTAATCTTTTGAATCCCAAACCTTTTGCTTCTATAGGTAAACAAAACTAAACATCTGATTTCCTGTTACTGAGCAACTACCCGACGTGTGGATTTCAACTCCTAGATTCCCCCAGTCAGCAAGGTTGACTAAAGCAGGGGTCTCCAACCTTTGCAACTTTAAGTCTGAAGGACTTCAGCTCCCAGACTTCTCCAGCCAGTTGTCTGGGAGTTGAAGTCCTTCAGACTTAAAGTTGCAAAGGTTGGAGACCCCTGGACTAAAGCATTCTGGGAATTGAAGCCCATACATCCAAAAGTTGCCAAATTTGAGAAACACTGTAGATAAAATAGAAGATCAAGGGGAAATATTTTAGTCCATCCAATTCTTGGTATGATAATTTTCTGTCAAAAAATAATCTGTAACATAAAACCAATCCAAAATTTGTTCTGTATTATACCCCTGGAGTTCAATATACCGGCGTACATATGTGACCTAAAACTCTTAATAACTAGTGGCTTTTGAACTCTGTTTTTTTTAAACAATGCCTTTGATCTGCAAGTCTTTCCTGCCAAAGCCCAAAATGAATCAATTCCTGGGGTTTTGTTTGCTTAAGATGCAAAAAGAGATTATTATGCAGAACTCACTTTCAATATGACTTGGTTTAATTATGATACTCCCTGATACGATGGATCAGCAATCAGAACAGATTATGATCTTGCTGGCTGGGGGATTATGGGAATTAAACTCCAGGACAGGTAAAGAGCACAAGTGCTAGAAAGACTAGTCTAGACCAAGACATTCACAGCGTGAAAAGTAGCCATAGTTTGGTTCTCTGTATTGAGAATCCTGAACTTTCTCTTGGAGAAGGACTGAGGAAACCAAAAGGAATTACAAGGAGATCCCCAGAGGAGTTCCTAGCGAAGTTTCTCCTATTGATAATTTCCCTCACCCATTCTTTAACTTCTAAGGTCAGGCATGATGAAATTTGTGTGGTCCCTCCAGACTACAGTTCTTTTGCCAACTCTGGAAGTCAGATTCCAAAATAGCAATAGCAATAGTGCTTAAACTTATATACCGCTTTACAATGCTTTAAAGTGGTTTACAGAATCAGCATATTGCCCCCAACAATTTGGGTCCCCATTTTACCCACCTCAGAAGGATGGAAGGCTGAGTCAACTTTGAGCCTGGTGAAATTTGAACTGCCAAATTGCAAGTAGCGGGCAGTCAGTCTGCAGTACTGCATTCTAACCACTGTGCCACCGTAACTCATATTAAGTGGTACAGATTTTGCCTCTACCCAATGAACAAAGAGAGAAAACCCCCATATCTTTGTGTCTATTTTTTTTTATTTATTTATTTGTCAAATGAAAATTGCAAATTAGAATAAGCAAAATGAATAAAAATAAAAATAAAATGTGACAGGGATGATAGGCACATTAGTGCATTTACACATACATCCTTAGGAATTAGTATTACAATAACAGAGTTGGAAGGGACTTTGGAGGTTTTCTAGTCCAACCCCCTGCTTAGGCAGGAAACCTTATACCATTTCAGACAAAGGGTTATCTAATATCTTCTTAAAAATTTCCAGTGGCTGAGCATCCACAGCTTTTGAAGGTAAGTTGTTCCATTGATTAATTGTTCTAACTGTCAGGAAATTTCTCCTCAGTTCTAAGTTGCTTCTCTCCTTGGTTAGTTTCCACCCATTGCTTCTTGTTCTACCCTCATGTGCCTTGGAGAATAGCTTGACTCCCTCTTCTTTGGGGCAGCCCCTGAGATATCGGAATACTGCTATCATGTCTCCCCTAGTCCTTCTTTTTATTAAACTAGACATATCCAGTTCCAGCAACTGTTCTTCATATGTTTTAGTCTCTAGTCCCTTAATCATCTTTGTTGCTCTTCTCTACACTCTTTATAGAGTCTCCACGTCTTTTTTATGATAAGCTCCCCAGAAGTTGGTTAGAATTAAAATGGTGAAATTTCCTAGCTGAAACGACGTAATCAGATAAGATGTTCCAGGTTTTGTCCACACTTCCTGTCTCCTTAACTCTTTCTCCTGGATGTTGCCTCAGCAAGCCAAGGCCAGATAATGCTGTGCACAGGCCAAACATAGTAAACAGACTTGGAACAAGGCAGCTTTTAGCACAGTTGCATGCAACAACCATGACATTCCATGGGTGGGTTTCTTAGCTATACATTTAAACACTCTGCTCCCCACATCCCACCCTGGCTTGTCCCAACATGGCCACCCTCATCTCTGCCCTCAGTCTCAGAGCTCCACCCTCACCTCACCCACCTCCAGCTTTTCCACCACCTGTTTGCCAAACGAGCAGACTTTGGAGGTGCAATTGAGAGTCAGAGCCCGTGGGCCCTCGTATCGACTGCTCACCCCATAGAAGGCCCCTCCTGTGCCTCCAGGTTCTTCTCCAAGGAGGGAAAAGCTTAGGTCAGCCTAGAACAAGAGATTGGAAAACAGAATCAGAACTGTTTTTAACAACCGATGCAAGGTTGGGACAAAGATTATTGAGTGTTAGTCTCTAAAGCAGCAGTCCCCAACCTTTGTGGCCCAGATGGGGAGAGGAGAGGAGGAATGGTCTTCACAAGCACTGCACTGGCACACATACGTGAAGCTCAATTTACATGAGTGGCAGGCTGGCGTACATGTATGCAGCTGAACTTGAGCAAGTGCCAGGCTGGCGGGCACACATGCGCATGCCCATCAGCCTGTTGCTTACACAAGTTGAGCTTCATGTGCATGCACGTGCTCCACCCAGCCACTCAATTCCAAACACGCCACGGCCTAGTAGTGGGCTGAGGTTCAAGGGTTGCAGACCCATGCCCTACAGTAGTGCAATGGCATCCCCAGTTATTAAAGCAACATATCTATTTATTTCAGAAGCTGGGAGCAAACAGCAGGGAAAAAGACATTGCTCACTGTAACGGGCCTGCTTATCGTTTTCTTAGAAAGTACAGGTAGTCCTCAACTTACAACCACAACTGGGACCAGAATTTCTGTTGTTAAGCGAAGAGGTTGTTCAGTGAGACGTGCCCAACTTTGCAATGATTTTAGCCATCTTTGTTAAATGAATCACTGCAGTTTAGTGACTCATATGGTGGTTAAGCAAATCCAGCTTCGCCCACTGACTTGCCTGTGATCCCAGAACACATAAAGACCAGCTGCCAAGTCTCTTTTTTTTAGATCACATGACCACGGGGTTGCTGCAACAGTTGTAAGGGCAAAAACAGGTCATAAATAACATTTTTTTTGAGTGCTGTTATGAACAGTCACTAAACAAATTGTTGTAAGTCAAAGGCTGCCTGTATAGAATTCTGGATTAAGTACAGCATATATCCGAGAGTCTAAGAAAAGCGTAAATAATAAAAGCAGAAGGAAAAATAATTTCTGATTTGTACTTAGCACAAGTGATAAATATCTTACATTACATTCACCTGTTGTTGAATTTAAAAATAATGATGTTAATTTGAACATGAGGATTTGACTTGGAGCACTGTATTATGGAAGAGGGGATATGTGGCTGGGAAAAGTAGTATAAAGTTTTAATGCGTCCAACAGTTCTAACATTTGTTCTTGTTATAAAAAGGTGTCTAAGGTGACTTTTAATTATATCCAGGGTCAGAATCCAAATATCTCAGCAACAGTTTTATTGACAAAGCCTCCCTGTTTCTAATTTACTAGCTGTGAGGAAGTAGGACTTGAGGATTGCCACTCTTCATAATTGAAAAGGGATTTGGACAGAGGTCAAACACCAACCAACAAGAAGTTGTTTAATTCATTAGCTTAGTTTTAAACTCAGTCTTGAGAATGACTTACAACGGCACTGAAAAAAAGTGACTTATGACTATTTTCTACACTTACAAATATTCCCATCCTCATGTGATCAAAATTCAGACGCTAGGCAATTGATTCATATTTATGACAGTTGCCGTATCCTGAGGTCATTTGATTACCTTTTGTGACAAGCCAAGTCAATAAGGAAGCTGGATTCGCTCAACAAACGTGTTACTAACTTTTCTACTGCACTGATTCACTTAACAACTGTGGCAAGAAAGATAGTAAAACGTGGCAAAATTCACTTAACAGCTTAGCAACAGAAATGTGCAGCCAAATATGGTCCTGTGTTGAAGACTACCTGTAAAACCTAACTACCAGCTCAGAACATCTAAAACATGGATAAGCAACTTGCAAATTTTTGAACTACAACTCCTACAAGTCCTCGCAACTTGCCATACTAATTAAGAGCAGATAGGGTTCAAAATCCAAAGCATCTGGAATACATCAGATTGGTTGCCTCTCTCTGCTCCAAATCTATCTGCTGAACCTTGCTATCCGTGTTTCCCCCAAAATAAGACAAGATCTTATTTTCTTTTGACCCCAAAAATAAGCGCTTGGTCTTATTTTTGGGGAAGTCTTATTATTTTTGAGGTTGCAATAGGCAATGAGCATGGTCACCTCATGACTACTGCTATGTTGCAATATTTTCGGGGAGGGCTTATTTTGGGGGGAGGGTTTATTTGAGCGCATGCGCTCAAAAGCCCAATTGGGCTTATTATCTATTAGGAGGTCTTATTTTCGGGGAAACAGGGTAATACCAGCAAGATACACTGTTTCATGCGAGCTCTGATCATAAGTCCCAGGGGAGCCTGCTTGTATTCCTGATGATTTGGGAATTCAATGAGAAAAAGAGTTCTTACCCAGAATTTGACCAAGAAGAAAGCATGCGGAGGGCCTTGATCGTACAGATCCCGCAGTCCACCTCCTTCCTCTGGAAATTTGTCATAGATTTGGCGTATGTCCACCATCTCCAGGGGTGGCTCACAGGTGGGCGTTGGGTCAATGTGAACAAAATGATGCTGCTCCTTGAACTATGGAGAAGAGAAAAGGAAGCCAGAGAGCTGTCGGATGAACATAGCCTGCCTTATCTCACAAACTGCTTTCTGGAGTTCTCAGGAAACTGCTGAGAGGCAGGAGAAGCATGCCAGAAAGCGTGTCCACTCTGAATGCAAAGATGCACCGGAGGGAAAGGATGCTGTTTACTGGTGACAGCAGAGCATTACACTATTGCAAGCTTGGGTCTCATTCAGCAATCTCTCTCAAACATACTGGCATCAACAGGCCTAGCCTTTCCAACCTGGAACCCCTCAGAGACCCTGGAATTAACTTTTAGTGTAGTTAAGTGGCCATGAGATAGGTCAGGGTGTCAAAGTTGCCAAGATAGAGAAACATTGCCTTAATGTGTTGGGTGAAACCAACTCTTTATGATGTGCTCAATAAATCATGGTTAAGCAAATGATCCTTAGCATAATATATAAGTACATTTACCTACTATTACGTAGATCTAAGCTAACATTTTCATCCCAAACTTCCTGCCAAAGTCAGACAATTAGGTTTTACACTGTACAATTGTTCAGGTTCCACTTCCAGATGGTAATGGACCTGCTAACATCTTAAAGCTTAAATTCTATCTTTGCTTTATTGGGTTCCTTTACCTTTGACCCCAATTCATTCTAATTGATTGTGATAACCTATCTTTCCTCCAAGAACTCTATCCTATTTATCCTGTCTTTCCTGGATGAAGTAAGGAATTTTTTTCCTTAGGATTCTCTTAATGACTCTGGAGCATTAGGTAGGAAGACTGTTAATCTCCCAAATTGGTTACCGAGTTTCACATACCAACCAAGACTAAGCATCATTTCTCTACCTTTAATCTTATAGTCAGTTTTACTATTCCTCAAACTTTTCAAACCAGGTTTAGCAGATGGTAACAGCAAGGGAGCACTGAAGGGGCACATGTGCACTGGCTTTACCATAGCTAGTTCGTTCTGCCACTCCATAAAAGCAGTAAACTCCATCAGTCGAAGTGTTTCTGTACCAATATGATTACTTGGCCAAGTGGTAGCTGTGCTGGAGAGACAAGAGCCCATCCCTGGGGTGGTGGGATAACCTGAAAAGCCAAGAGAAAAAGACTTGTGGCTAAATGGAACACATCCCCATGTTTAGTAGTATTGGCAGTCTTCACTTAATGATGGTCATTAATAATGGTAATTGGGACCAGCAAACAATACAGTTATAAAGAGAGACATTATATGACCGCATTGACTTATGAAAGCAGTTGTGGCAGTCCAAGTTGCTATTGTTAGGCCAACCCTGCATGGTTATAGCTTTCCGTGTTTATGGGATTGCCATTTATTTATTTATTTATTTTATTTATCAAATTTATATACCGTACCTATCTCCCAATGGGACTCAGGGCGGTGCACAGGAAAGGAATAAAATGTAAAAACAGTAACTACAGAATATTAAAAAGGAATTAAATTAAGTTGAACCCGTGCTAAAATTATCAGTTAAAACCCATTTCTAAAATAAGATTAAAAATTTAAAACTATGCCAGGCCGGCCTCGTGAAATAGGTATGTTTTTAAAAGCCTGGCAGAAGAGGCGCAGGTCCGTAATTGTACGAAGGTCGGGCGGTAGGCCATTCCAGAGGGCAGGGGCTGCCACAGAGAAGGCCCTCACACTGGGGGCCGCCAGCCGGCATTGTCCGGCAGACGGCACCCTGAGGAGGCCCACCCTGTGAGAGCGGACAGGTCGAAGGGAGGTATGTGGTAGGAGGCGGTCCCACAAATAACCAGGTCCCATGCCATTTGCTATCTCCTGCTGGCTTCCTCATTGACTTTGCTTATTGGAAGCCAGCAGAGAAGGTCACAAATGGTGATCACATGATCACAGGAAGCTGCAGCATCATAACTGCAAGTTGGTTGCCAAGCATCTGAATTACAACCACGTGGCTATGTGGATACTGCAAAGGTCACAACGACGAGGACCTGTTGTAAGTCCCCTTTGTTCAGTGGCCATCGTAACTTGGAACGGTCGCTGAAGGGATAGTTGTTCTCTGAGGACTACCTGTAAGGTAGCAAATGGATGATGGAAATAGGAGTAATCCTTACCTGGGGCAGCAGGTGATGCTGCAATTGGTGTGATGGAATATGAGGCCTGGATGATGGGCTTGATACTGAAGAAAAGGAGGACACATAAAAGTAGCAATTCAGCAGAAAATGCTCCAGAGATAGATAAAAACAGGCTGGTTACAAAAAGATCAATCCAAAACTTACTCTGGAGGAGTTTGGCCATGGTTTACATCCCCAGCCCAGAAATGGAAAAGGTCTGTGGGTTGCTGAAACCAGAAAGAACATTTAAAATATTCCTACCACGTCTGTATTATATAATATAAAGCAAATTTCTTTTGCAAATATGGAAATGTTATTTAATTAACCCAAATAGCACCCATGATTAAACATGATGATAATTAGTTTTTAAAGGTATGTATGACCTTGTAAACACCAAGTTAGAAAAAGTATTCTCTTATATTAATAAAACAGAATACTTGCTATGATAGAGGTGTAAATCATCAGAAAGCATGTGCTATTTGCTTTAAAACAGGGGTTCCCAAACTTGGCAACTTTAAGACTTGTGGACTTCAACTCCCAGAATTCTCCAGTCCACAAGTCTTAAAGTTGCCAAGTTTGGGAACCCCTGTTTTAAAGCAAAGTCTTAAAGTTTGGGAACTCCAGCTTTAAAATATTCTAAACTTGATGCCAATTTATCAATTACAGGTAGTCCTCAATTTATGACTCAATTGAGCCTGGAATTATGGTCATAAATCATGCCAGTCAATCAGTAGTCATCATGTGACCAACCCAATTTAACAGCTTTTTTGTGGTTATCATTAAATGAATAGCCATGATTATTAAGCAAACCCACTGTCTTCGATGGGCATTTTGTGCTGGAAACTGGACGCAAATGCCAATTTCCGACCAAAATGTCATAAATCATGGGGATGTGACCACAGGATGGTGCAAACAGCTGTAAATATGGGCTCCCCAAACTCCCAAAATACAATCACATAATTGCAATGGGGGACTGCGCATCAGAACTTCGACTCTAAATCATAAGTATCTATTTTGGGGTCTGTTGTAAGTTGAGGACTACATGCCGAGGCAAATTTGCAGGATTGTATCCTGCCCCATACATCCCTTCGGCCGATTCGCTCCCACAGAGAGGGACTTCTCTGGGTGCCGTCCACTAGGCAGTGCCAGCAGGCGACGCCCAGGGGAAGGGCCTTCTCTGTGATGGGCCCGACCCTTTGGAATGACCTACCCCCTGATATCAGAACTACCACGGACCTCCGCTCCTTCCTCCAGAAACTTAAAACTCACCTGTTCCATCAAGCCGGCTTGGCCTAACTTATGCTTCTCGCCCCAGTCTGTAATTTAAATTATTTTATTCGGTTTTATGGGTTTAGTTTTAACTTTTATAAATTTGTACAGGGTTATTTAATTTGATTTTAACTTTGTATGTATTGTCATGTTTTAGTAGTTTTAATTTTACCTGTACATCGCCCCGAGTCCCTTCGGGGAGAGGGGGCGGTCTAGAAATCCAATAAAATAATAATAAATAACTAAAGCCAAGGACTACTTATAGAGAGCCATAAAACTAATCAACAGAGAGTTATTTCACCAGACAAATGTCCTACTTAAGCAGGTGACTGTGGTCTTCCCTCAGACAATGCTTTCAGAAAAAGCATGGGGACTCCCCAAACTGCAATTTCCCAGGTTCTTTAGAGGAAACTAAGCATTAAATGCAGAAAACTCCAATCTGAAATCTACAGCATGAGAGTTCCTCCAAAAAAGAACTCCAGAGAAATCCCAGCTCACAGCCTCCTCCCACCCACCACCCACCACCCCACCTTAATGCTTACAGTGGTGGTGCTGGATGGATAGTTGGGTTCAGACAGGCCTAGTTTCTCCTGGAGGACAGTGGCCGAAACAAGCTGAGCTGAAGACATGGCTGCCATACTCTGAAGTGCTTTGTCCTTTGCCACTTGATCCTGGGAGGCAGAGTGAGGCAGGAAAGAGAGACGCATTATGTGTTTTAGGAGATGATTTATCTTGCTTTATCAACTCATGTTGCCCTTTCCACATAGATTGCTCTGCCAAGGAAATCTTGCATGCATTGAAATTGCTGTGGGCTTCCTGAAGAGTGTCATTCTGGGATATCCAGAACTTTGCCTGCCTGCCTTCTCTCCCTCCCACCCTTCCTGTTCCTAGCACTCCTCTATTCATCACCAGCCTCACACATACGTACCTGCCCAGTTCCCCTATCCCCCCAACCCCCATTCAGATCGCCAAGCTGCAAAAATTGAGGACCACTGGTATTGGGTTATATATTTTTACTGGAATGCAGTCAAACTCATATACCTGAAACTACCTCTTTCCTTATCTGCTGTGACCCCCTTTCAATCTGCCCTGGAATGGATGGGTACAGAAGATTAGCCAAAGATGACATTTTGCATAAATACCGACTTTAGATACTTTATCAGGTACAGAACCAGTAAAATATTAACACACTGTGTGCACCAAGTTCATTATGTGCCATTCTTTCAGCAGGACAGGCATATGAGCTCAGCATGAATTAGTCAAAAGTGATAGGAAATCTCTCACTTTGAGCTTGGTTTGAATTTCTCGTGTTTTTCGCCGGGCCAACACCTGGATGTGACTGGAGACCTGAGAAAGGATTCGAAGAGAGAGATAAAAACATAAAATGGTTTGAAGGAGAAAGTGGCAGATTTCATTCCAGCTCCCTCAATTCTTATGGCTTACAGTTCCCTGCCCAAACCTTCTTGTTTACCTGTTTTCTTGTCCGTATTTTCCCAGTCCTCAACTTGATGTAACGGGCAATGAGCTCATTACGACCTGCAAGAAAAGAAAAGAAATGGGAAAAGAGAAAATGAGAAAAATAGTTGGAAAATGAAAAAATATTGTCTGCCATTGTGAGGTCCATGTGGGAAAGTACACTTTTGCCGGTCATTCTGTCTGGCCATGCCATTATTGGTAAACCAAATGGCTATATTACAGAGGGAAAACTTGAGTCTCAGATGTCTCAAATTCTGGATCATTTGGAAAAGTAGGTACCCAGATTTTATATTTTACAGCCAGCCAGCTAGCTGGCTGGTTGGCTGATGGATGGATAAGGGGTGAATGGATGAATGCATGAGGGGTGAATGGATAGCTAAATAGATAGCTAGACAGATAGATCTGCCCATGTCATGTACCATAAATCTGAGTGTACACAGAACAATAAAGTCATAAAAACACAACAAAAACTCCCAGCACCCCAAACACATTTCTGCACACCCAGATTCAAATGTTATTGGGATCTTAACTTCACTCATCACTCTGGCTGGAGAATTCTGGGAGTTGAAGTCCACATGTCTTACGGTTGAGAAACATTGTTCTAACTCTAAAATGATGGTTCTGCTTTGTTTCTATGAGAGCCTCAAGAAGATTCATTGTGCACAATTTCGCTGCATTTAGGACTATGCCATCCGAACATGATCAACAGCTGACTTTGCATTTATCTTTATGTCTTTGGGGAGATTAGAACCATGTTCTTTGTTTTTTAAATTGAACCTAATCCTATGCATTTTTTTAAAATGTATTCTGTAATATTCACAATAAGGAATCATGGAGTTGGGAGAGATCTTAGAGGTCTTCTAGTTCACCCCTACTCAGTGCAGGAATGGAAACTCGGGATAGGGAAGCAGAGGCTCATATGTCTACCTACCATACATCTTTCCTTCATCTGAAAGAATGATTTTGCGCCTCCCGCAGGGTGGGTAAATTGCCAGCGCCTCCTGGAAACTCTGCTCAATGTCCGAGCTCCACACGCCTTCTGCATCATTACCCAGACCCTTTTGCCCAGCATCCCCCATCTCTCTGGAGGGGCTGGTCGCCTTTGCCCAGCTCTAGAATGCCAGGAGAGATACCTAGAAGGAGAGAAGCAGAAGAAATGCTGAATCTGAGTTAAGGCTTCGCAAAGCCAATTCAACATCAGCAGAAGGGAAAGCGGTCCATTCAAGGAACTGTTTCCAATCTCATCTTTTCTAGATACAGGTAGTCCTAGACTTACAACCATTCATTTAGTGACCATTTAAAATTATAGCACGGGAAAAAGTGATCTAAGTTCATTTTCATATCCCCATGGTCATGTGATCAAAATTCGGATGTATGACAATTGGCATATATGGTAATTGCAGCATCTGGGGTCATGTGATCACCTTTTGTAACCTTCTGATAAGAAAATCAATGGGGAAGCAAGATTCACTTAGCAACTGTGTTACTAACTTAACAACGGCAGTGACTCACCAAATAACTGTGGCAAGAAGGGGCAAAATTCACTTAACAACTGCCTTGCTTAGTAACAGAAAATTTGGGCTCAGTTGTGTTTTGTAGGTCGAGGATTCTAATGAATTACCATTGGATTACAGATCCTATCACGTTGAGCCAGCAGAGTCAAAACAGAGGCGTTGGAGTAGGAAAAAAACCCACTAAAAACCAGCTCTCCACAATTTGGGTCTCCCAGTTTTATTGCTTTGATCATACATTTGGAGCTGGTTGAGGAGAGAAGAACTGGACTCCACCATCATTTGAGGGCCCAAAGCCAAGAACATCAGAGATACATGATTTTGGGTGGCAGCTCAGGAAAGACAGAATGTTTGCAAAGCTGATATAAGTGAAGAGAGAGAGCACCGGCTTATAGATGGGCTAAGAACCAAACCTTCATAAGAGTTGGCATCATTTATTCTAGACCAGTCAGGCTTGAAAAACAGGGTTCAGTTCTCCTGTTTTAGAAAGACAACAAAGAATTTGGTTGCTGACAACCCATCACTCTGCACACTTTGTTTTCACCATTTTTGTTTAAATAGGAAAATGGTATCTGTTGGTATAAGAAAAATTTCTTTCTTTCCTTCCTTCCACCGTATTTACAATCCATTCTAATCTAAAATATTCAAGGCAGCCCACAAAATCATCCAAGAGAAAACCAAAACCATCAACATAAGTAAACTTGAACAACAACAAAAATAACTACAAAGAGCAAAGTTTAGACTCCAGATAAAAAATAAGATTGACCTACGCTCAGCTGGGACTGAAGATTGAAACAAAACCACTTAACCTTTTTTTTAAAATGTGGTAAAATGGGGGTTGCATTTTATTGGGGGGAGGAGTATACCATAAGCCAGCTATGCTGGCTGGGGAATTCTGGGAGTTGAAGTCCACAAGTCTTAAAGTTCCCAAGTTTGGACATCCCTGCCATAAGCAGGCATTGGCTGACATATCGCCATGTCCACACATGCACTCCGCCTTCCGCGCATGCACTTTGCCTAAAAAAAGGCCTAAATGGGATGGGGTAGAGCAGGGGTGTCTAAACTTGAGAACTTTAAGACTTGTGGACTTGTGGAATTCTGGGAGTTGAAGTCCACAAGTCTTAAAGTTCCCAAGTTTGGACACCCCTGTAGAGCCAGGGTAGGTGGGCGAGGCCACTGTGATTTCCGCTACCGGTTCGGGTGAACCAGTCCAAACCAGTAGAATACCACTACTAGAAATCACTAAATAACCAGCAACAAAAAAGGATCTTTTCACCGGTTCGGGTGAACCAGTCCAAACCAGTAGAATACCACTACTAGAAATCACTAAATAAAGTCAGCAACAAAAAAGGATCTTTAGACATATCTTTACATCCATAGAGTTGAAACTAGAGAGAACTATAAATTCAGAGGCAGAAAGTTTTTTTTTCCCCAGGCAAATTCAAATTCTCATGTGTAAGCCAATATAATTATTTGGATTCTGCCCTACATATTGGACCCTGCTGTGTCTCTGAGACGGTCAAACTGCCACATTAAAAAACCCAAACTGAATAATTTCATAACCACCACCACGTAAGAGAACTTAGCTTGCAAGGCTAGCTTTTTTCAGTCTAGCTCAGAAGAAACCCATAACTACATTGACTGCTATTGTTAGATATTTGTATAATTCTCAGGAGATTATAATAGCTTCTGACATCTAGTTATTCTAACAGAGAGAAGTTACTGCTGATATCTGTAGTCCAGGTTTCTGAATATACTAATGTTTGTTGGAAAACCAGGGGTGGACTTCAGTGTCAATGGTGGAACAGTTCAGTGCTGGTATTCTTATTCTTAACTGCGGATTCAGTTCTACAGAGGAATTAGTGAGTCTGTCATCTGCACCTCCATAACCGTCTGGTTTGGCTCTAAAACCAATCAAGACAGACACAGACTTCAACGGATAATTAGAACTGCAGAAAAAACAATTGCTACCAACCTGGTCTTCCATTGAGGATCTGTATGCTGTAGGAGTCAAAAAGAGGGCTGTGAAAATATCTACAGACCCCTCACATCCTGGACATAAATTGTTTCAACTCCTACCCTCAAAACGATGCTATAGGGCACTGCACATCGAAACAACTAGACAGTTTCCCCCCCTCCCCCCAAAAGCCATCACTCTGCTTAACAACTAATTTCCACAACACTGTCGAATAATTTACTAAGACTATGTTACTATTCTTCTTCTCATCCTTCCTATTACCTATGTCCTCCCAGTTATAACTAAAATCTTGTTGTTTGTATCTCTATGATTGATATTGTTTTATTTGTTTCCTAGTATGATTTGATTGCTTATTAGTAACCCTATGACTATCACTAAGTGTTGTATCATGATTCTGGATGATTCTTTTATGTACTTTGGGAGAATATGCACCAAAGACAAATTCCTTGTGTGTCTAAGGAATTGTGTTTTTTTGTAGGAAATAAGATCTCTTGAGTGTTTCCCAACCTTGGATACTTGAAGATGTGTGGACTTCAATTCCAGAATTTCTTTGCCAGAATTGGTTGAAGCTCATACATCTTCATGGGGCTTAGATTGAGAAACATTGCTATAATGCAGTGGTAGTCAACTTGGTCCCTACCGCCCACTAGTAGACGTTCCAGCTTTAATGGTGGGTGGTGGGGGTTTTGTCCGATACTGAAGCACTTTCCTTTTTTTAATTTAATTGACTTCCCAACTTTATAAATCACTATTACTGTGGAACCACTGGACAGTTAGAAAATTTTACTAACAGAGATACAAAAGTGGTAGGTAGAACAAGGTTAACTACCCCTACTATAATGGATGATTAGGGTGATTTAATTGGATTGGAGACCCAAATAAATTTGTCCATTTGGTTTCTCTGTCAATTTTTCATTTTTAGCTTTGTTTAATATAAGCAATACTGGCAAATATATACATTGTTCATATTGTTATACATAAACATTTTGGGGGTGTAAACCTTTCCACGCTATACATCTTTTTTTACTGGCACACTTAATTGGAAATAAAAGTAAAATCAAGCTTCAACTAAACTTTGGCCAAGAAATCAGATAAATCCATCTTCAAATGCTGACTAAATAAATACACCTTATTCATTTAAAACATTTACATAGCCACTCATCTTCTGTCAAATTCTGGATGGCTCCCAATCAACAAATAAAACAACATCACTAAAAACCAGCATTATACACAGCAATAGCACTTGGACTTCCATACCGCTTTTCAGTGTTTTACAGTCCTCTCTAAGCAATTCATAGAGTCAGCCTATTTTCCCCAACAATTTGGGTCCTCATTTTACTCACCTTGGAAGGATGAAAGGCTGAATTAACCTTGAGCCCGATGAGATTTGAACTGCCAAATTGCAGGCAACTAGCAGTCAGAAGAAGTAGCCTGCAGTACCACACACTAACCATTGTTCCAGGTAAATCTTTTAAAAACATAAACATTAAAAGCCAAATTTTAAACGCTATTCAGAAGGCTGGAGGCAGAGTAAGTTTGAAGCCTCCTGAATCTCAAGGGGAAGGGGGCTCCATAGGGCAGGGGCTGCCATGGGAATGGCATGTTTCCTTCACCCCATAAGAAGGTGATGTTGAAGGCAAAAGACTAGGAGTGTTCCCATCTATCTTACCTTGTAGGAAAAGTAGACATCCTTAGGGAGAGGCTGTCCTGCAGATAACCAGGCCCTGTGTCATAGAGCTAGCTACAACCATTCATATTAGTGACCCAAGTTACAATGGCACTGAAAAAAGTGACTTGTAACCATTTTTTACACTTATGACCGTTGCAGCATCCGCATGTGATCAAAATGCGGATGCTTTGCAATATCTATGATAGCTGCAGTGTGCTGGTATGATCACTATAATGCCTTGGTAAGGCCACACTTGGAATACTGCATTCAGTTTTGGTCACCACGATGTAGAAAAGATGTGGAGACTCTGGAAAGAGTGCAGAGAAGAGCAACAAAGATGATTGGGGGACTGGAGACTGAAACATATGAAGAACGGTTGCAGGAACTGGGTATGTCTAGTTTAATGAAAAGAAGGACCAGGGGAGACATGATAGCAATCTTCCGATATCTCAGAGGCTGCCACAAAGAAGAGGGAATCAAACTGTTCTCCAAAGCACCTGAGGGCAGAACAAGAAGCAATGGGTGGAAACTAATCAAGGAGAGAAGCAACTTAGAACTGAGGAGAAATTTCCTGACAGTTAGAACAATCAATCAGTGGAACAGCTTGCCTCCAGAAGTTGTGAATGCCCCAACACTACAAGTCTTTAAGAAGATATTGGATAGCTATTTGTCTGAAATGGTATAGGGATTCCTGCCTGGGCAGGGAGTTGGACTAGATGACCTCAAAGGTCCCTTCCAACTCTGCTATTGTATTGTATTATTGTATTATTAACAACCTACTGTCAAGCAAGTCAATGGGGAAGCTAGATTCACTTAACTGTGTTACTAACAACAACTGCAGTTTATCCCCTTAACTGTGGCAAGAAAAATTGTAAAATGGGTTAAAATTCACTTAAAAATTGTCTCACTCAGCAGGAGAAATTTTGAGCTCAGTTGTGGTTGTAAATTGAGGATTACCTATATAAAGGTAATATCCAGCACCTTGAATTGCATCTGGAAGGAACCTGGGAGCGAGCACAGTTCATGCAGCAGTGATATTATACAGCAGGGGTCCCCAGCGTCCAATTCATGGATTTGAGACAAGCATGCAACGCTTCATTTGTGCATACATGGGATCTAGGTTGCGAGCGTGAAACCATCCCCCCTTCTCCCTTTGCCACCAGACTGTGGAGTCAGAAATATTGGGGACTGCTGTTATATGAGCAAATCCAGGGGCATTCAGCACTGTGTTCTGGACTAGTTGTAACTTCTGGATGGTCTTCAAAAGTAGCTCCATAGAAAGTGCATTGCAATACAGGTAATCCTCAAGTTACAACTGTTTGCTGAGTGACCATTTAATATTATGACAGATCTCTCCAGGGATACTTATGACTTGATTCTTAAATTCTAACAGCTGCCCCAACAACTTGACAACTGGCCCACATTTATGGCTGTTTGCAATGTCCTGTGGTCCCATGACCACCTTTAATGACATTTTCGCCAAAACCTGGCATTTACTTCTGGGTTTTAGCAAAACTGGCCCATAACAAACAATTGGTTTGCTTAACAAACGCAGCATGGCTGCCACAAAAAAGTCACAAACTTGGATCAGTCACATGAGTGACTTGCTTTATGACTATCATGTTTTATGACTTTATTGGGCAGGCTCCATTACAGTTGCAAGATGAGAACTATCTGTAATTAAAATGGGAGGTGACCAAGTCATGAATGACCTTCTCCTTCACTTCTCCTACATCCTAAGGGAGGGGGCATATAGTAAGAAAAGTCAAGATAGCAACCACCACAGTACAAAGGCCCCCTGTTCTTTACAAGCATTGCTGCACATAAAACAGGCAGAAATCTTATCACACTGATAAGGCTGCCATCTTGATTTTTTTGAACTTACTCTGTGGCTCTGTAGATACCCCTGGAGAAAAACTTTCCTTACACACACTCAGTGGCACGGGGCCTAGTTATGTGCGAGACCGTCTACTGCCCCACACATCCCTTCGACCGATCCGCTCCCACAGAGAGGGTCTTCTCCGGGTGCCGTCAGCCGGGCAATGCCGGTTGGCAACGCCCAAGAGAAGGGCCTTCTCTGTGGTGGGCACAACCCTCTGGAACGACCTTCCTCCCGAACTCCACACCACCTCGGACCTCTGCCTTTTCCGCCAGCGCCTGAAGACGCACTTTTTCCATCAAGCTGGCCTAGCATGACCACCCTATAACGACTGAGTTTTAAATTAGCAAATTTTAATCTGAGGGATTTTAACAATATTTTAGCACAGAGTTTTCTAAATTAATCTGGTTTTATGATATTTATTATGTATTTGTATATTTGTATTTTGTTTAAATTTCCTGTGCGCCGCCCTGAGTCTCTTTTTGGGAGATAGGTGCGGGATATAAGTCGAATAAACATCAAACATCAGTAGACAGCCAAAACTATAAATTATACTGCAGAAAGTATTCAAGGAGTGTAATAATAATAATTATAATAATTCTGTAGGGAAGGGGGGTCGGAAGGAAGCAGGAAGAATTATGCTTACCAGTTAAATAAGTGCTAAAGAAGCAAGCTTCCAAAATGTTTTTTAAGTGGATTAGAACAAAAGAATAGAACAAAATAACAGAGTTGGAAGGGGCCTTAGAGATCTTCTAGACCAGCGATGGCGAATCTTTTTAGCCTCACGTGCCATAAAGGGGGGGAGGAGTGCAGGAGGGTTGTGCGCCGGCATGCCACACCCATAATTCAATGTGCACCCCCAGTGCGCATGCGCGCATGACAGGCGCTCCACCCATTTTTTACATGCTGTTTCTGCCCTCCCCAGGCTCCAGAGGCTTTATAGGAGCCTGGGGAGGGGGGACCCCCCCCCGGCGCCCCTCAAGTGACTTCCGGTTTGCTTGTAGCATTGTTTCTATTCCTCTGGAGGCTTCAGGGAAGCTCCTGAAGCCTCTGGGGTGCGGGAGGGGGCTGTTTTTGCCCTCCCCAGGCTCCTATAAAACCTGGGGAGGGCAAAAAATGGCTTTAAAAATGGCTGAATCAGCCAGCCAGTGTGCGCATGACCGCTGGCCAGCTGACAGGACAATTGCTCGCATGTCCTGCCAAATGACTCCACGTGCCACCTGTGGCACAGGTGCCATAGGTTCGCCATCACTCTTCTAGACCAAGAGTGTCCAAACTCAGAAACTTTAAGTCTTATGGACTTCAACTCCCAGAATTCTCCAGCCAGTCACGACGGCCAAGGACTTATGGGAGTTAAAGTCTACAAGTCTTAAAGTTGCCAAGTTTGGAAACCTCTGTTCTAGACCAATCCCCTGCTGAAGCAGGAAACTCTGTACCATGTCAGACAAATGGTCGTCCAATTTTATCTTAAAGACCTCCAATAATGGAGCACCCACACAAAAGCCCTCCAATTTACAGATACTGCTTGGGGTGATCCATTGTGTCAAGAGTTTTGCTTACCTAAGAATTAAGCACTACCTAAGAATTAACCATGGCTGATGGCTTTACATAACATAAACCCAACCAATTGTGGTTTATTCAATAAACGATGGTCAAATTTAACTCAGATTACCACAAGGAAGGAAGATGTAACTAGCTTTCAGTGCCTCTGATAATCCCTGAGGCTGGCACTCAGAAAGTATCATGGGAAATGACACAGATCTGAAATGCAATTTTCTAAAGGGCAGATCAAATTCCCCCACACATACTCCCCTTCCTGAGTGGAAGTCCAACATATACTAATTAAGCTTCCTCCATATCCCTCAAAGAAAGAAAGAAAGAAAGAGTAACCCACCTTCTCTTTATCCCCCTCCCAACCTTTGCTGTTTCTTGTCAAGTTGAAACCCAGTCCTCTGCTTGGTTACTCCAGTTCAGATGACCTCTGGAGCACAGTTCATCACAAGACAAAGAAGCGCTCCAGCCTGGATTACATCTTGCATTAAACACAGGAAGGGGGCTAGCTCTTTCATCTCCAATCAGATTTTTCCTCTTCTTTTTACACACAGCATTCGGGCCTCTGTTTCCTTTGCTTCATCAGCCTCAAACCTCCAACAACTACACACAAACAACTTTTTTTTTTACAGTGTTATGAATATTTTACAGATTACTAAATCACTTCCCTGGCGTAAGATTAATCACAGCCCCCAGCTTTCTGAAAGCTGGGGCAAGGACATGGGTTTGTGGAAGTTAAAACAACTGGTTTGTTTTGACTACTCTGAAATTTTTGCCTGCTTTTGAGAATCAATTTCCAAGTACGGTTAGGGAGGAAAGCTGTTATTTTGAGGAACGATCCCTTCAACAAAACTGCACTTTATACTTCTTGGGAGTGTTTCCCACGCAATTGGATTTCCTGTTTCTACCCTTGCAACTTTGAAACCTCTAATATATAAGTGATTTTCAGAAAGAGGCCTAGTTCTACAGAATTAATGGATACCCGACTAGAATGTCCTTTGTAGGACATTATCCAGAGTGGGCTTTTCCTTCTTAAACTCATTCAAATCTATTTATCTGTCGATATTGTTTTTCTTTTTTCCTTTTCCTTTTTCCTTTTCTCTCTTTTGATTGGTTTTATAAATAAAATGCCATTATACAATGGCTACCTGTGACCTACCGGGTGCGTTACAAGGTTTTGATGACCATCTTCAAGGTGCTCCATGGCACGGGGCCTAGCTACCTTCGAGACCGTCTACATCCCTACGACCGACTCGCTCCCAGGGAGAGGGTCTTCTCCGGGTGCCGTCGACCGGGCAATGCCGGTTGGCGACTCCCAGGGGAAGGGCCTTCTCTGTGGTGGGCCCAACCCTCTGGAACGGCCTACCTCCCGATCTCCGTACCATCTCAGACCTCCGCCTGTTCCGCCGGCACTTAAAAACTTACTATTTTCATCTGGCCGGCCTAGCATGATCTATTCCGCACCCTACTGTTTTATAACAAATCAAAGTTTTAATTTATGGGTTTTTAAATTTAAATTTATTTTAACCAGGGTCTTGATTTAATTTAGTTATTATTTAGTAATATTTTGTATTTATGTATATTTATTTTAAATCTCTGTTCGCCACCCCGAGTCCCTTTGTGGTGAGATGGGTGCGGGTTACAAATGTGAATAATAAAATAAATAAATAATAAATAAATGTCTTATATAAAAGGATGTTAAAACAACTAGTAAGATTGGGATTGGGATATAAGAATTGTAATAATTGATATGAAAAATAAGTGATAAATTTCGAAGAACATTACAGAAACCTGCGATAAAATGATACTTTCTTAAAAATTAATCGTTGGTAAGGAAAAATGACGTAGTGATATTGGCGTGTTTTGTTGTGAAGTTTGTACTATTTGTGCTTATGTAAAAATAATAATAATAAACTTTTATTTTAAAAAAAAAGAAAAAAGAAAGAGGCCTAGTTCTGAAGCAGTGAGCCACAGAAAGATCTAGATCAGGGGTTCCCAAACTTGGCAACTTTAAGACTTGTGGACTTCAACTGGCTGGAGAATTCTGGGAGTTGAAGTCCACAAGTCTTAAAGTTGCCAAGTTTGGGAACCCCTGATCTAGATCAAAGATAACTGTGTGTCCCTCACAGAAAAAAAAAAAATAGTGAGTCCAAAAAAGGGTGCCTGGCAAACACTTAACTTACACCCACCCACCCCCCAAAAGGAAATTTAAAAACCTGAAAGATGCAACGATTTGCTTCTTTATGGATAAATATTTTCAAAGCAACAGTATCAAAACAAACAGAGGAAGAAAATGGATGCTGAATTGGGCTTGGTAAGTACTATTACAACACACATCTAAAGTAGTCATTGCCAAAGAAGATGACTGTACAGTTCAGCTGTGACAGTACAAAGCTGAAGGGTTTTGCTATAGAAATGAGTCAACCATTCTAAGATGACGTCAATTGCCACGCTAGTTCTATATTCTTGCTACAGCAAGTCCACACATAAAGATAAAACAAAGAACAGGAAAATGCAGGAGTGAAGGGGTGAGATCACTCCAGGTAATTGTAATGCAGAAGTGCGCCACTAGCAGCGTTTTGATTTACTTTATGGAGGTGGTTTTTCCCCCCAAAAAAATTAAGAAATGGTTTGCAGTTGCACAGGAAGTTAAGAAAAGCAGGCTGCTTGTGCCCTTCACACAGCAGTAATGGGCCCCAGCCTTATCCAGTAATTTGAGTAACATAAGCATCCATGTGAAAGGTCATGTTTGTTTTTGGAACAAGTCACATCAAGGTCTTGGGCAAATGGAAACTGCTGTAGCCAAATCCCTCTCTGTTTTAGAGAGAGATGGAGGGAGAAAGGGAGAGGAGGAGGGAGGGAGGGAGGGAGGGAGAGGGAGAGAGGGGGGAAGAGAGAGAGAGAATTAGGCCTTCTCTCCTTTGAAAGCAATTGTTACAAATGCAGAAAGCACCACACACTCACATTAGTATTCATCATATCAAACATCCCATATGAAACATGACAATCTAATCACATTCATCTCTGCAAGAAAGAGAGAAAACTTTGGAGAGTACCATAATGACATTGCTGATGCTACCCGTATTCTGAAATAAATTGTTTTGGGAAACATTTTTTTCCTCTTTTTAATCCCTGCTATCATCTCGAGATGCATCATTAAAAAAAAACCAGTCCTCCTAGAGGCTGTCCTAAAATCTCTTCCTAACTCTGATGTAGGCATCTGTCAGAAAAGCATGGGGGAAATTGAACCAACAAAGATACAAAACTGGAAGATCGGGATCTACCAGTAGATGATTTATTGTATGTTGTCAATGTTCTCTGACCCCCATGATGTTTAATACAACAGCAATAGAAAGGCTATTGACCTATATCTGTACATTTACTGGAGCCTCAATATTCCTGGCTATAAAATGGGATTTTATCTATGCTGGCAGGCAAGGCAATTTTGTTCCTCAAAATTGCAAGTAAAAATGAGCAGGCAGAAAATAGGTACACAACCAGATATCTCTACCCCAGACCACCCCAATGATGCCGTTGAGGTGATGTCCCGGTGTTTAGAGGCCGTACAGATCTGGATGGGCAGTAACAAACTCAAACTCAACCCGTCAAGACCGAGTGGCTGTGGTTCCCGGCTTCTCGGTTTAGCCAATTGACACCATCACTGGCCATGGGGGGTGAAAGTTTGGCCCCGTGGATAGAGTGCACAATTTAGGAGTCCTCCTGGATTCCCGGTTGTCCCTGGAGGACCACGTGGCGGCCGTGGCCAGGGTCGCGTTTTACCAGGTCCGCCTGGTC